>CM056813.1:7697500-8340000 GCA_029852735.1 Persea americana
AAATTCCATAACAGAAATTTTATTTACAATTTCCAAGCTCCAGTAACAAATAATGTTTTCTTATCATCTATCAATCAATTCTGATTTAAGAAAGCAAGAGATTACAATCATGAGATCATGACCCTCAAGAGAGGTGAACGCTTTATTGACAGAATCAAATGACCCATAGACATGTCCAGTAGGCACTGAAAATTACGAATGCATGTAAAGTGACACATGCATCACTCTCCTATTTTCTAGTGTTGAATGGTATTTAATTCCTGTGATTGATTCCCAAGCACACATTTTCCATTCATTAGGTCGTCCTACTTTCTTTCAATGCAAGTGGTTAACATATAAAAATAGAATATTTATTTACATAGGGCACTCTTCCAAAGATATTACAAGCATTACCTTCTTCGGACCATCAGAACCGAAAAACCAGGGGATAGAGGGATACAGCTTTGAGCCATCCATTTCAAAACAAAAGAGCTCTAGGAAAGCAAACTCCAAATAACCAAACCAATTAATACATAACCATTAATCTAATTCAATCAATTTAAATCCAAACAGTCCAATTGTATTTAAATGCAGCATAGTTCTTTTCAGAAATAGATGAATGTTTTAGTAAGGCCAACTACTTGGAACACTGGAACAAACCCATAATTTATAATGTTGCAAATATTTGAAAAGAAGTTTTCTTTCAGGAATTGCATATAGCAACAGATGAAGAAAGCCCAGTGTAACCCAATTGCAGCAACTCAGAATTGTCATTTACCCACAGACACAGAGCAATCCCCCAAACAGGATAATGCATTCTCAAATCATAAATGTCTTACGCAACAAAAACCATTGCTTTTTACGAATACCAATATCTACCCATTTCATTTTTTACACACTTGGAATAGTCAAATGTTGTCAGCTACAAACTCTCTGGATTGTCAATTGGAATTTACATTGTAGGGCCAACTGTCAGGTATATATGCAGATTGCATACCTATCCCCTTACTTAAAAAGTAGGGAATTTAATTCAGACTTGGACAATCTACTTAAAAAGTTGGGAATTTAATTCAGACTTGGACTATCAAAGTCAAGTGACTCTGGTGATCCTAATGGAGTGCTTATTTGTCTCATATGACTTAATCTTGTTGGTAAATAGTGCTCAAATAAGAGAAGATTATTAAACCTAAACTTCCTATGAAACTATTTTTGAATATATGTAATTACCTGAAGTAGATGCCTGGGTGTCCATCTGTGCTGGCCGGTCCCCTGCCTGTGATGAAGATGACATGTCTAAAATGTGCACCAATGAGCTTATATTCAATAATAGTCACTTAGTAAATTCAAGGATTTTTTAAAACACAAAAGAAATACTTGTAGCTAACACACACATACAAAAAAGAAAAAAGATGCAAGGACTTGGGAATTCAATTGCATGTTACAAAAGTGGAGTCATTTATTTACATTGACATCCCATTTCAAAAATCCAAAATGGTGTCAGAATCCACAAACTCATTGTCATCAAATTCAGAATCATCTCCCTGGTCCTCTATCGTCACTTGTCTCAAACAGTTGAAAGATTCACTTTGAAAGCAACTAATTGTAGTGAGAACAATATGAACATTAAACAGAGATTTTTGGAACAAAGAAGCAATGGTTCAAATGAGTATGGATTGGATTTTCAATAATGGATTCATAGCATCTGGGCTTCACTGATCACTTGGGGATCGTAGTAATGTTCAGAAAGCAAAAAACAGAATTCACACAAGTTTAGGCTACAAAAGCAATGACTTAAGAACAAGGCTAGAGGAGCAGTATTTAAGAACAACCAGTCCATAAAATTGGCATAAAGCAGCACAAGTACAGATCTTAAAAAAAAAGTGGACACAATGCAATCATGCTGTGAAGGATTTGCCATTCAGCAGCTGCAGAGAAGTTGATGCAGTAAATATCTAAGAAAAATGTAAGCACAATCCAAGGGAAATAATTTGCAATGCCCACGTGAAAAGTGTAACACCTACCTTTTCTTTCCAATAGTTATAAACAGACTGGAAAACTGGGTATCTTATGGATAGTGATTGAAGGGCCTGCAGCAGAAAAGCAGCTGCACGAGATTAGACAAAAAAAAAAAAAAGACGTGCAGATGCAAAGCTCTGAAATTTTTAGAAGTCATCAAACATTAAAAAGTAACATGAATAGGCATGTTATGGGCATATAGTGTTAAGTCATTACAATCTATGCACATGGGGTTTCTCAAAAAAAAAAAAATCTGACTCTTGGGCTGACTAATGTGATCCTTCTTTACTGCATTTATCTTAGTTGATGGGAAATTCTGTTTCCAATTGGGCTTAGTTGCCCCAAAGCCCAATTCTTCCCAATATTTATCCCAAGAACTCCAATATGCCTCCCTAAGTCTCTTGAAAATGATGCCCTGTTTGTTCTTCTTCTTAGAAGAATAAATAAATTCGTGAATAAATAAATTCATTCACAACCAAAACATCATCTAAAATTTTAATGTTGCCAAGCCAAAAATCCATGGGTGCCTTCTCTGCCATGGCTGCATCCATTGGTTGTCTGAGTAACATTAAAGACACAGAACCTCCAATGTTGCCAAACCAAGAAATCAGATACAAGGCATTTTTCCCATTTCTATTTGATTCGAAGGTAGAAATCTCATCACTGCCTCTTATGTGTGTGTGTGTATATATATAGAGAGAGAGGGATTGGTGTTGTTGGTTGTGGTGAGGAGGAAGAAAGAGAAGAAGATGATGATGCAACTGCACTGTGGAGTTCCACTGCTAACTAGAGACATGGACAATCCATTTTCATCATATCTAACAAAAGAATCAGCAGAAATAAATGCCATGGCATATAAGCTCAAATCTTGGATGACCAATCCATTTCCTGAGATTCTCCTTTGATCTGGTGAAAGAGTTACCAGCAACAATAACCAGGAAACGCAAGCGGTGTCAAGCAAACTAATATAAAATAATGATGAACTAATAAGTGATTACTAATGATTACTACATTCCTATATTCAAATTGAGCATTTACATTTTTTAACAATCGGCATTCTAATAAATGACCACTGCAATCATGGCTAAGCAGACTAATACAAACAAATAATGGACTAATAAATGACCACTGCAATCATGAATTTTTTGAGATTTACATTTACCAAATATGTCAATAGTCAGAATTCCCAAAGCTTGTTTGCCAGACTTGACCTAATAAAAGCATCAGCAAGACTTTATCCTTTCTTACACATCATAACTGTTCTAGATATGTGAGTAAACAAGTCAAGACTTTTGGAGCAGAAAAAGAAGACAGGAAGGAAGAATGGGATTTTGGATGGCATCAAAAATGAATCATAAACCATTAAATATTGTCAACAGGCATAAGATATACAAATTTAAAAAATCAAAAGCACATGCCCTCTCCAAAAGTTCCAAAGCTCACAAGTTTCTATTCATATATCAAAGCACTCCTGACAAAAAAAAATCCCATGGAAAAAACAACTCAAAAGGAGAAAAAAAGGAGAAAAAACGTTACAATAGCAGGCAATCGATAGTAGCAACTAGAACTGTAGAACTGACAATGTGACATCATCCAGAATAACAGAAACAAGGTAGGAAAACTGATAATATTTCAGTATTGGAAAGTTAGGAGGCTTAGAGACACCCCCACCCCCGAGTACAATGTTGTCACAAATTTCACTCCTCCACAACCTCAATCTCGACATCAAAACAGTGCACAAACCAAAAACAGCCTTAAATCAATGAAAATGGAAAGAGAGAAAGAGAAAGAGAAACTTCTATCATTGCAACAAAATCAAAATCAGAAGATCATGATCTTCACAATAAACCATGCGAAAATCTCAGATCTACGGATCCAGACCTTGAAAGAATCAAAAAACAATGTGGATCAATGAACAAGTTTCATAAGAACGAACAAAAAAAAAATAGGGATTGTAAAAAAAACCTCAATCTAAGAAGCAAGAGGATTCCGACAAAGTGGTTATGCGGCGCTAACTTTCAGAAGTTTAAAATCTTCTTCTTCAGAGATCGCAACTGAGATGAGAGGAGAGGAGAGGAACAGGGGAGGAAGAGGAGAATGAAAATGAAAAAGGCAGAGGAGAGGAGAGGAATAGGGGAGGAAGAAGAGAAGAGAGGAAGAGAGAGAGAGAACCGAGGGAGAGAGGGAGTGGTGTGCAGGTGGGCGCAGGGCGGAACAGAGGAGGAAGCAGGGGAGACTGGGAGAGGGAGAGGAAAAAAAGAATGAGAGAGAAAAAAATGAGTGAGAGGGAAAAGAAGGCCTTCGGCGGGAGAGGGAAAATAACCATTTACCGACATTTATATTAAACGTCGGTAAAAATTATTTTATTTTTATTATTTAAAAAAAAAAGTAAAAAGTGATGATTTTACCGATGAATTTAAAAACGTCGGTAATAATATATATTTGCCGATGTTTTTAGTAAAACGTTGCTAAAAATTACTTTTACTAACGTTTATTTTTCGTCACCAAAAATAATTTTCATTGGTAAAAATTATTTTATTTTATTATTTAAAAAAAAGTAAAAAGTGATGATTTTACCGACAAATTTAAAAACGATGGTAATAATATATCTTTGCCGACGTTTTTTAGTAAAACGTCGATAAAATTACTTTTACCAACGTTTATTTTTCGTCGCCAAAAATAATTTTATCTGTAAAAAAAAAAAATTTTATTATTTAAAAAAAAATAAAAAGTGAACCCTATCTAATTAAAACCCCATCATGTGTTCCAATTGATAATACAAATCTAAATTTCAGATTTGGAATTATTTAAGCCAAGATGTAATTTGAGGAATTTCATAAGAGAGGAAGTGGGCCCAGATTTGGATAGATTCAAGCAAATTTCATAGTCCTAAATATGTAGGGTAGTAACCAAGAAGTTGCAAAATAAATTCAAATCCAAAGAGTCCAGGTTTCTTTAACAACTCTAAAAGTTGGATTTCAGTCAAGATATGTTTCCAAATATTTGAAAACTTTTGCAAGTCAAGAAGCTATCCAAAGGAGATATCACACATCCAACATTTTGCCTTCCCAAGCTTCTTCATTCCAAGTTGGACGTCCAAGCTATGATTGAAGATAAAATAATATTCAAATTTTGAATCTTGAATCAAGAAAGAAAAGAAAACAAAGAAAAAAAAAATCCAAAAGAGGCTTTACATGTCCAAAGCCATGAAGGTTCAAGATGATACACTCCAAGTGGGGTTCAAATGCATTTAAATTAGAATTGCATTACAAATCTGAATTTTAGATTTGAAATTTATTTGGAAGAAAACTGGGCCCAAGAGAGGAAGTTGCATGCGATAAGAAGAATCCTATTTTCACTAAGATTGTGCGCCAACCCATAGAAACTCTCTCAAAACCCGCTTAATCCTAATTCAACTTGGACCCCACACTACTAATCCTTATCCAAATCAAAACCTAGCAAGCCAAGTCATCAAAAATACATAAAAGGAGCCAAAAAGGGGCTGCACGTGAATCCATCTTCCCCATTCCTCTTGGACGACCAGCAACATCTTCCCCTTTCCCATTATTTTTTGCTTCATCTCTCCCTACTTCCATCAATATTTCATCCAAGGCCTTTCCTAAGGCACACTACCACTTGAATTTTTACGGTGCCATTGTTGCTACCATCACTCCACTATTGGACCAGCCATTCATCATCTTCCCTTGCTTTGATTTGTAATTCGTCGGTAATAATCTCTGATTTTTATTTTTCCTAGAAAATAAGTTAATTTTAAGATTTAACTTTGCCGACGTTTTTTATCGAAACGTTGGTAAAAGTAGGCTTTTAGCGACATTTTATAATTCGTCGGTAATAATCTTTGATTTTTTACTTTCCGTAGAAAATAAATTAATTTTAAGATTAAACTTTTGCCGACGTTTTTTAGAAAAAAGTCGGTAAAGTTCGGTAAAAGTAGGACTTTTCCCGACGTTTTATAAAAAAATGTCTGGAAAAGTCTACTTTTTAGCTACGAAATCTTATATGTCGGTAAATAGTACTCTTTACCGACGAATTTATAAAAACGTCGCTAAAAGTGCAAGTTGTTGCAGTGGTACGACAAAAAGTAATTGCCACTGTCTCAACACTTTTTCAAAATAGCATCGCTTTGTTAGTGAGAAAGAGGCGACACCCTATACGAGAATATAAAAATTACGAAAATGTCCTTGTCACCAAATCCGTACGCAAGCTTCGGATAATTCCATATATGGGCTCCTCTCTAAAATCTAAACAGTTTAAGATCAATGTTCCATCTTTAATGTATGAATAGATAATACATAAGGAAGATGCTCCTATAAGAGATGAGAGGGCTCCTTACATTTAAGCTGTTGGCATCAAATATGGATGCGAATGTCTCCACCTAATTTCTCATTTAAAGTGGGAGACATCTCTCGTACGAGCATCTCTAATATTTTGGGGGTACACAAGTAGTTTGATTGTGAGTAATAGTTATCATTATCGTAAGATTCACGGTACAAATCATACGATTTGTATCGTATCAGTGCGAAAACGATTGTGTCATGTACCGGAATCGCATTTAGGGTTTAATCGCTCGATTCATGTTAGAATCCTGCGATACGATTCAATTGGAATCGCACAAATCGTGCGATTCTCCCACGGCAGGAATAGAAAGGTTTCAATGTCTATTTTTGGAGTTATTTTTGGGGCCTTCTCTGTTTTGTCAGGTAGTTGCATTTAAAAGAAACTAAAATCCCTAATTAAGAGGGATTTAAATATTGAGATTGGAAGAGAATGCAAGAAGATTTCCCTTTCTCCTCGTGTGACTGTGTTGCTCCTCCAGGTATGTTGCATGCTTAGTTTTTTATCTTCGGTTTCCATCTCGTCATTTGTTCTTCATGAAACGAATTGATTTGCTTCATTTCCGAATTTTCTCGTGCGTCAATTCCTTCATTTCAGTGCAATCCAGAGAAGAAAGGAGATTCGAGGTTTGACGTTTCGCTACAAGCCAGAACTATTTGCAGCAGTCTTCGTTGGTTGCAATACAGAGAAGCCCTTTCGACTATCGCTGCATTCCGGAGAAGAGAAGGAGGAAGCCAGGTACGCTTTTGCTTGCAAGTGTTATGTTTTTTTTCTTTTTTTTTCCTCCCATCTCTCACGGTCACTCTCTTATTTATTTTTATTTTTTCCTTAAATCATTGGGGCCCAACAGGTGGGCCTCAGTGATGGATCTACAGCCAGCCTCTTTCCTCTTTTTGTTTGTAGATCAAGCAGTGGGGCCCACCTAAGAAACCCAACTGTTTCCAGCCAAATGGACTGTTTGGATGTCACTGTGGGTCCCACTGATGGATTTTAAGCTTTGCTTTTTCAATTTGTTTATTAACCTGTGAGGCCCACTATAAAATCCCACGGTTCCTAACTGCTATGTGGACCCCACTGGCTGTGCTGTTGCAGCAATTTTTTATCCTCATCAATCTGTATGGCCAACACGTGAACACACATCTGAATTGCATGCTGTAACAATTCCTTTCCATATGCTATGCTGTCTCCAACTTTTACTTCATGAATAGTGGGTCCCAGAATTCCATACAATTTTATCAACGTGGAACTCACACAGTAACACCTGCAGGTAGCAATTTTTCTATTTCTAAAATATAAATGGAACTCAGACAGTGACACTGTAGGTGGCAATTTTTTTTCCTTTTTCTTTTTATTTTTCCTGTATGTTCTTCTTTCTCTTTTTTCTAATCTATCTGGTTTACACTATTCTCTTTTCTTTTTTCTCTCTCCATTTGTTTTTTTTTTTTTTTTTCTCTTTTTTTCTCATCTATCTGGTTTACACTTTTCTTATTGGCATGGACTATTTTGCTGGATGTTATGGCCTTGCTTGGATTTAGTGCCAAAAATATATTTTTTTCCCTTTTAACACTTGGGCATTTTAATTTTACAGTCTACTTGCATATTTTTAACTTTGATATGATAGATATCATATGTTACTTTTTTTTTATATCTTAATCAAGTTCAGCGATTCAGATAGTAGTATATAAAGATGCCAATATATTGGTCATGTATTGTTGTTGACATGGATGGAAAATGGATAAATTATAGACATTTATAATTTTTTCTATTATTTCTATATTTTTTTAGTATTTTTTCATCTATATTAAAAAAATAAGAAAATATCCTACAATTCATGATTCGCGATTCAACTCCTTGAACGATTCACTACACGATTCGCGATTTGACAACTATTAATAATACTGATTGGAGGAAAGAGTAAATGAGGGGTAAGATAGAGATTTTTTTGAGTGGTTTGGGTTTTCGAGATACGATAGGCAAATTATGGATTTAAGGTTGGACTTGGAGGGGTTTTTTAAATCTCAATTAGTTTGCATTTGGTTGGTTCGGTCGTGAAAAAAGGCCGTGATCAATAGGAACATGCTTTTTCTGTGGTGGATGCGAGATTTTCTCCTACCAGAATATTTGCATGTGAAATTTCCCATTCAATCGTCGAAATAGCAAAGACTATTGGAAATCATCTGGCCTATATGCCATGGGTCCCACACCAGATCAAGCATGGCAGTGGCCAATAAAGAAATTAGCATCCCACTAGAAACAAAAAACTTGATCTGTACGCACGGATAAGACTCACAACGGGATTAGTAGGATGTGAGTTTCTGGCAAAGAAGTCTTTAGGAGGTGTGACTCGTGAGCTGGGTGGAATGCATCTAAGTGAGCCCTGTGAGCTGAACTGCAAAAGCATATATAGATGAAATCATCTTTTAAAATAAGATAGAACTGAGATTTTTTTCCTTCTGCTTTATGTTTACTAGGATTTGGATGAAAATATAGAGCGAAATAAAGGGCTTTGATTCGCTCACCTTTGATTACTTGAATTCTGGTGTGCAATAAGAATAAAGGGAAAATTTTATCTACACCATTATGTTATACAAGCAGCCACTTTTATCCCTTTTGTTTTGCAACTTACACCTTTTATTTTTAAAAAAATGATAAATAAACTTCACTTCCAATAAGAAATTTAAGAAGTCAATATCTCCGAAATCCCGCCTATATGTGTGGAGAAGCGAACAGGTCAGTTCCAAGGAGGAACCCATTGTAGATCCGGACACGGATCTATCCATATAGATCAGGATGCAATTCCTATAAGGAACCTGGATGTCACTTGGCTCCCTAGGAATCAATCCCTGATTATGTTACTCTTTCGACGTTTATGGCTTCTCTTCCGACTTGTGTGGACTACCTTGGGTCCCAGCCCCCAACCCCCTTGGATTGGGTAACAAACCCGAAAAAAAAAAAAAAAGAGATTGTATCATGCATTAGTATGTTTGGATAAAAAGACTTTAAAAAATAAGCTTTATAAATATAGTATTATAAGCAGTAACATGCAAGATAAATCCAAGCAACAGAACCGATCCCTCTGAAAGCATGATCTTTTGCTGAAGGATATAGAAGGCCAAATATTGTCAACCAAAAATGGGTGAATGCACACACGGTTCTGTCGGTTATCTTGGACACTGACACAAGTCAAATTTCTTTTCTCTTTGGGGCAAAAAATCAGGTTATGGAATGTTTCCTCAAGTATTTTATGACTTCACCAATATCTGAAGTGAAAATGAGCATGCTAATTTTTTTTTTAATTTCAATTAAAATGAATTAGTGAATAGCCAACTATGTCTTCTGCAGTCACATGAAACTGCGGAGGTGGATATTGATTCCTGAACGTGGAGAACGAATTGCAATACAGTCTTAGTAAAGGGTCAGTATTTTTTCTGTGAGCTCCTAAGTCGTAATATTTTTTTTAATGGCAACTTTCATTAGAAGAAAAGGCAGTACAAAAGGCTTATACTGAACAAGAAAGGAAGACAGAAAGGAAGGCAAGGTAGCCCTTCACGGAGAAAATGCCAAACAAAAAAGAAACATAGACTACAGCATGCCCCTGAACCCAAAAACTTAAAGAGAAAGCCAACTCCTTCCAGTTGAACACAATCTGATGAGTAGAATAGTCTTTAAATGGAGTATTGATCTTCACCCACTGTGCAACTGAATATTTTATCCTATCACATAAAATCTCTTCCTTTGTTCTTGTTCCTTCAAAGAACATTGCATTTCTCTCCTTCAATATGTGCCATATTGCTGAGAGGAATAAAAGTTTCCACAGCTCCTTTCTTTTTTAGAACCAATAGGAGATTGCCACATTTCAAAAAGATGTTGAAGAGGCTTTGGTAAAGCCCATTTGCAGCCGAACCAGCCTATGACAGAGTTCCAGAATTTTACAGCGCGCTTGCTGCTTAATAATAGATGATCTACAGTTTCCTCTTCCACCAAGCACATTGGGCGAGTGTTGACTATGATCTTGCCTCTTTTCCTAAGATCATCTAAGGTTAGAATTCTTTTTCTGAGGGCAATCCAGCTAAAAGCTACTACTCTCGGTGGCGCCTTGAACCTCCGTATACTTGCCAACCTACTTTTGCCCCCCTCCCTCGTAGAAAGAGCTGAATAAAAGGAAGAGATAGACAGTGAAAGATCCGCTCCTAGATGCTTTCCAGATCCTTAAATCCTCCCTTTCACCAGGGACTACTGGAATATCCCTTAAAAGTTTTAGAAGAGACAAGATTTGATTCTCCTCACGCTCCTTCAAATTTCTTCTGAAAATTGGGCTCCAAACAGTTCGTCCTCCCATGCTAGATCGGTCAATGTATCTTTCCACCTTCGCTTGCCTCTCCAGGCTGCACCTGAATAAATCTGGAAACTTTGAAGCTAGAGGACCATCACCTATCCATGTGTCCTGCCATAATAAAATTTTCTTTCCTGAGCCAACCTGGTATCTAATATTTCGCTTGAACTTCTCCTAAATAGATGTTATGCCTTTCCAAATTGCTGAACACTTGTAATCAGCACCCCCAACGTCCCAACCATCCTTTTGATTGCTATATTTTTCCAAGACAACCGATCCCCAGAGGCCCTAGCCTCCAAAGCCATTTTCCTAGCAACGCTTCATTCATCTGTCTTAGGGATCTTATGCCTAGGCCTCCCTCGAGTTTGGATGAGCACACTGTCGCCCAATCCACTAAGTGAAATTTCCTTTCAACACTTCTTTCGTGTCATAGAAACCCTCTCTGATGTTTCTCTATTCTGTTGATCACCGAAATTGGGCATTTTAGAATCGACATGAAGTAGATAGGGAGATTTCTCATTACTGCCTTAACAAGTGTTATTTTCCCTCCCAACAATAGGTAACTCGCTCTCCTAAGTCCTAATAATTATATCTATGAAGCAAAGATTTGGAAGATAATAATTATATCTATGAAGTAATGATTTGGGAAACATTTAGCATGCGGTTTTCTATTGTGAACCCATCAAGACTTTAGAAGATGATGTTCGAAAGACTTTTGTGGAACAAAGTGTAATGACTTTTTATTTTTTCAATCTTTTATAATATGGCTGAATGTGTTGAAAGTTATCTTTGGTGTACATGAAGACTACCATTTCGTAAGAACAGGAAAGTGTAGTAATCATTTACTAAGGAGGTGAAATGGGTGAATCTGAACTTCTGGAAGGACAAAGTCAAATAAATGAGGGGAGTTCTATGTAAAGTAGATGATCTCTTAGGATAATGTGGTTGAGGGATTTCATTATTGGCCCCTCAAATATGCATTATCATTTATATATCAAGTCTACATTTAGCTGTCTCATTAATTACACAACTGTATCTCTATTGATTCCTTTCACACCCATTTTCGTTTCATTCATAATTAAAGAGACACCATTTTATGAATGAGATAATAATAGGTCAGATTCGTGACTTGGGACCTCATTATATATATAATGAATTCTCTCCATCAACATTTTCTTGATTGATCAGAGACTCCTATCTTCACAATATTGCAAACTTAGGTTTCTTGCAGATTGGTGCGTGCAAACTACCCTTAAAGTTATGACAACTCACATGTGATATGGCAGGTGTGATCAGGTGGAGATGGAACTATAAATTGGAGGTTGGGGTAAAAAGCAGTCTATGAGTGAGAAAACAGCTGATGACAGAACAGATAATTGCAGTGGCTGTGGCAAGGCCATGAAGGCTCTATGTGGAATAGATATTGGACGTGGAAGGCAGGTGTGATCAGGCAGCGATGGAACTGTAAATTGGAGGTTGGATTGGCCAATTTGTAAGGTGGGTTAGCTTTGTTACCATGATAATTAAGAAGTGTTGCAAAAAATGATAATTTCCCACCGTATACATAAAGTGCATTTGATATAATCAAAGAGATAGACAAGATCAATGAAAGAACTCATCTCAACACCAATCTAGTCTGATGACAACCTCCTCCTGTGATAACCAAAGACCCTTTTATCTTAACAAATACAAAGACAATTACATTACAAAAGGAAGCAGAGAACCAAAAACAAGGTCTCCAAGCGTATTAAAAAAAAATCAAATGTTGTTAACAAATTGAAGTGGCAATTAAAGATCTCGCTCATATCAGGTAAACATGTATTAGCACATAGAAAGAAAGAGGAAAAAACAAGTTGACAAAGTTAAAGCATTGAAATTGATGCCAATACACTCACCATCTCCCTTGAGAGCAAGAGGAGCAGCTTCTTTGGAGAAGAAACGTGCTGGAACAGCATGATGGTGTAGTAGAACATTGTCAACAAAATAAAACTATAAAACCAGAAGCATCAAAATAAACATAATTAGGCAAGCAGGCAACATTAAAAGAACAATCTAAAAAGAAATTGAGCAATGTGAGTACAAATACATACAGACACTAGTAACAATAAAAATAAACAATAGGCATTCAGAGAATGAAAGTACCAGTGACAGATATAACTCATGTTTGTATCACTTGTGTCAGATTCTCTTGTTTGGTGATGCAAAACAGTTTCCACACTGGAATGTGTTTCTACTTCTTATGTAAGACTGCAGAACATGGCTCTCAACCTTTTGGTCCCGGTCTTCTTTCCCCAAAAGTTATCAAATTTTAACTTGACATATCATTCTACCATAGAAGTCATTCCCATAATATATTCAAGAAATAATGCACCCCATATAAATCAAACTCCAATATATTTAGACATTCACCCCCTGATAATCAATTGCTATATACTAACAGATGAAATATCAATCCAAACTACGTCAAATCAGAGATCGAGAGGTCTTTTTTCAGATCAGGCATTTCCACAAACACATATAATACGAATATGAACAGAAAGACAGATGCATTTCTTTCATTTTGACAGCGATAACCTGTTTGGATGGATCGGTTTAAGAGACGAAAAGGAAATGCCGCCATCTTTCTCTGTAACTGTTCCACTTCTTCAAAAATCAAAGTAGAGGCTTTAGCCTTTACCCAAATACTTGAGCTCTGTTCGTCTCCAAGAGAGAGTGTATGAGTAGAGTAGATCTCACGTTAGGAATAAAATTAAAGTGCAGTGGGTTGAAACAAAATGAGTCTTGAATTACTTATATGTGTGTTTGGTTTGTTGGAATGACGTAAGATGAAAGCGAGGGGTAGTAACTTTCGTGAAAAAGAAAAAGGGAGGGGGGTAAAGTAAGCAAATTATTTAGGTTGTCTGATGGATTGAGTAGAGTAAAAGAGGTGTCGTGTCACCCGACAGCTTTATTTTCCTTGTCCTTGTACTCTATCCAACCACTCTTTGAGGTAAAATTTTCAACCATTGCAGCCTTTTTACTCCTCTTCTATTCCATCCTATGGCAAACAAGGGTGAAGTGAATATGGAGTTGAGAATAAAATATTAGGGCTATAATTATACTATGATGAAATTTTATTTTTTTGGCTTGATAAGGAATCTTTTTAACTTTTTGGATAAAAAGTAGATGAATTTCTCTCTTTTAATGGCCCGAGAATATTGCTTTTAAACTCTTTCACGACTTGAGCCCACTTAACTTTATATGGACGTTAATTCAAGGAGGGCGTCCGTTAGTAAGTGTAAGGAGGCCTGACTCATCAAAGGTTGCCATTTTTAATATTTGGACCGGGAATGAATTAAACTTAAGAAAAACTTGAAGCCCAACTGCCTTGGTCCAAAGAAGTAGTGCTTTGTAGTTTACTGACTGTTTTACCCACGTTGACTAAATGGATTGGCTCGGGCCTAAAATTTTCCAGAAGGGCCAAGCACTTGCAGCAAAAGTCAGATTTGGGTCGGATATGGGCCTTTGTTTTATTCAAGTCTCCTGTTAATTTAAACTAGAAAAATTTTAAAATTGAATATAAATTAGTGATACGAAATGATACAATCCACTCTATCAAACATGTGAGAAGATCTAATATATTGACATGACTCTACAACTCTGAAATACAGGCAAGAATAAGATGACAAACACACTCATGATACCCTTTTTCTATATACATACAGAGAAAATCTATGGACATGGTGCCCAACCTGACTTGGATCCATACAAAATATACATATGAACAAGATGGCAAACTCACACCCTACACACCCTTGGTTTCTTTCAACCAATCTTTCAAATATCAAGATCATTCAATTGGCACAGTGTGATGGTTTGGAATGGTTCCAAAGTGCACAACCTATGACTTGACAATTTCTGAGACACATTCCGCATGTTTGGCCGAGATTGTGGATTGGCACGTATGCATGCAAGTGCTACCATTGCTACGGAGATTACTTCATCAGCAGTTTGAGCAGAGGGAGGTGAGAGACGTTGGTCCAACACATCTTTTAGCAATATATTTTGGCCAGTTGAAAAATGAAGAGTGTGGATCAGATCTCCTGGATGCTTTCCCATTAGCACTTCAAATGTCAACACACCAAAGCTATAAACATCACACTGCTCTGTCACTTCCATTGTGTAGGCAAGCTCTGCAATAAATTTTTAAAATCATATTATATGGTCAACAGCTGCACAAATCTCCTTTTGAATCTACAATTCCATGGACTCGAGAAAGAAGTAGAGGTTCATTTCATCCATTTAATTACCTTCCTACTGGGAGTTTAGTGCAAACTAGTATGACTCGCAGATATGGTTACACCATTTGAACTATGTGCTATAGTGATTCAATAAAAAAAATATTAAAAATAGAAAGAGATACAATAAAAATAATTTATTCCAAAATATCCTAAAGGTGTAACGTGTGTTTCGCAAGCAAGGCTACCAATATTTTAAATAAAAAGTGATACAGTAAAAAAAATATTTTAAATTATCTAAAAGGTGCAATTACTTTGATAAGGCAAGTGAAAGCATTGGTTAGCTGTGGTCAAACCACTCTAATCTGGTCTGCCAAAGTCGGGTGCTTTCTAAGATTTAGATGGTATGGGTATTTTGGGTTTATCCCTAATGATGTAGACTTACGGCTTTTGTTTAGGTCATTGCCAATTTTACGGTTGTGAGTAGGTGTAGTTAAACTGTAAGTCTCTGAGTACCATCTTCATGCTTAGCACAATGTAATAAAAAAGAAAAAAATATTTAGGTAAAAAAGAGAAAATAATAAGCACAATGTCAAAATAAATAATAAAAAATGCTCAAACAAATAAATAACATTACCTGGAGCAACATATCCATATGTTCCTGCAAGTGATGACCAATTTGATGAATCGGGCTTTAGAAATCTAGATGTGCCGAAATCTGATATGCATGCCTCAAGTTCTGCATCCAATAATATATTGTTTGACGACATGTCTCGATGAACTATTGGCGGAGAGCAATCATGGTGCATATATGATAAAGCACTAGCCACACCATTCACAATGTTGATCCTTTTATTCCAATCCAATTCCAATGCTTCTTCACAGCTCAAGATTCCAGCCAACTTTCCCCTTTCAATGTACTCATAAACCAAAAACATGCATTGTTCATGAGAACAAAATCCATACAACTTCACAATGTTGCGATGCCGAATTTCGGTCAATGCTTTTATTTCATTGTTGAAGCTTTTCTGATCTTGCGTGCTTCCCCCTTCCAATAGATGAAGTCTCTTTACTGCTACTACCTGGCCAGTTGATAGTTCTGCTTTGTAGACACTTCCAGAACCACCCACTCCAATGCAGTATTTGCCATCGAAGTTCTCTGTCGCTTGGATGATATCATCATACACAATCCTTCCATTATAATTCCATATTGAAAACACATCACCCTTGCTCATTTCTTGCAACTCTATTGTCGAATGCCTTGCTCTTTGTTTCGGAAAGAAGAATATCACAATACACGCAAGTAAAAGAAAGATTATCCCAGAAATAGAAAGAGCAATGATGATCACGACTTTGTTGACTTTATTCAAATGTCCTTTGTCAATGGAAGTGTTACATGCTTGCAAACCTGAGGCATTTCCACATAAACCTTTGTTGTGACCGAGTGCCTCAAGTGGTGCTTCTTGAAATGCTTTGTTTTCAGGAATGGGGCCCTCCAAATTGTTATAGGAAATGTCAATGGACATCAAGCTAGACATCTCTTCAAAAGAAGGAGGAATAAGACTTGACAACATATTGTGGGAAAGATTGAGTTTTTCTAACATCTTCAAATTTCCGAGTTGTGACGGTATCTCTTTGCTGAGTGAATTTTGGCTGAGATCTAAGCTTCGAAGAGCAGCTAGAGTTCCAATTTGAAGTGGAATGCTCCCACTAAAATTATTTCTGCTAAGATCTAGGGACCATATCTTAAAGCAACTCATCAACTCTTTTGGAATATGGCCACTCAAGTTGTTCATTGATAGGTCAAGGCCCTTCAAGTCTGATAACAACCCAATTTCTAATGGCACACTGCCAGAAAGTTCATTATCATTTAAACTCAAGTTGAATAATGAAGACAACCTTCCCATCTCCTTGGGGATCTCGCCAGCTAGATTGTTTGAAGAGAGGTCGAGTACTCCCAGCTGACTCAACTTTCCAAATTCAGATGGAATCTTACCACTGAACTTATTACCAGATAAATTTAACAATGTTAAGTTTTTCCATTCTCCCCATTTTGATGAGAGCTCACCAGACAATTCATTGTTGCTCAAATCCATATAGTTTAAATTTGGATAGTATCCGAAAACCTCGGATATATTTCCAATGAGATGATTGTTTTCAAGGCGGACTCTCATTAACGTTGTACAATTTTGTAGGGATTTTGGGATAGGACCAGTTAAATGGTTGCTGAGTGCAGTAAAACTTGTTAGTGATACTTTGTGACATAATTTTCCTGGTAAATAGCCAGACAAGTTGTTCTCACCTAAATGAAGCCCAGTTAAATGTGTTAGATTTGTAATTTCTGGAGGAATTGAACTAGAGAGCTGGTTTTTAAAGATATTCAAAATGGTAAGGTTTTTCAAATTACCAATAGTTGATGGGATTGGACCTATTAGATTATTCCTGTACAAAGAAATTTCATTAAGATTTTCTAGATATCCTATTTCTTGAGGTATGAACCCAAAAATATTGTTTTCAAAGATGTACAAGGCAGTGAGCTTTGTTAAGTTTCCTAGAGTGGGAGGGATTGTACCTGTTAGTAGGTTTGTTGACATCTTTAAGTCAACTAGATTTTTCATGTATCCTATTTCTCGTGGAATGGGCCCAGAGATTTTATTTTTGTGAATGTCCAAGGTGGTGAGCTTAGTCAGGTTTCCTATAGCAGGAGGGATTGACCCAGTTAGAAGATTAGATGACACTTGCAAGTTAATTAGATTTTTCAAATTACCCAACTCTTGAGGCATGGAGCCAGAAATTTTATTTTCACCCACGTGCAGAGTTGTGAGCTTTGTCAGGTTTCCTAGAGTGGAAGGAATTGAACCACTCAAAAGGTTTTTTGATATTCCCAACTCGATTAGATTTATCAAATGACCCATTTCTTGGGGGATGGGGCCAGAAATGTTATTCATATGGATGTACAAGGAGGTGAGCTTAGTCAAGTTTCCCATAGTAGGAGGGATTGAACCTATTAAAAAGTTATTAGACAACTCCAAGTGTACTAGATTCTTCAAATATCCTACTACTTGAGGGATGGCACCAGAAATACTATTTTTATAGATATACATGGTGGTTAACTTTGTTAGGTTTCCAAGTGAAAGCGGCAGAGCACCAAAGAATTGATTGTTGGAGAGATCAAGGATGCCGAGCTTTGTGAGTGACCCAATGTGGGCTGGAATGGTTCCATGTAGTGCATTTCTGCTGATATTGAGAATGGTGAGATCTGGAAAAGAGGAGAAGCTGAGGTTCTCAAGCTTACCTTTTAAACTTGCATTGAACAAGTTTATCTCTTTGACTCTGCCTGCAGCATTGCATGTTATCCCAAACCAGTTGCATGGGGAGTTTCTCTTGCCTTCTCCGGAAGTAGAGTTGTTGTTGTGGAAGGACCATGAATGAAGAAGAAAGTGTTTTTCAAGGCTAGCTTTCCATGCAAAGAGAGCATGAGCCTCTGCTGCTTCTTGGATCACTGGATTGGGAGTTACTACGCCAGCATTGAAAAAAAGCAACACCTGAAACACTTCAAACATGAGGAGGACAAGTAGGGAGAGTGATTTCTCTCTTAATGCCATGATATGTTAGCGATGGATTGGTGGATGCTTGTGGAAGTTCTGTGATTATTTCAAGCAAAGGGGTAGCTTCTTATAGAAAAAAGCTATACATATGTATGCTAGTCTGCTACTATGTAAAAGTATAGCAGGAAGCAATCCGGACCATCAATTCCATTAATGTATGATGCCTAGATTCATGCATGTTTAAATCGAATCTGATGAAAAGCGTTCAGAAAATAGGACTCTCGCTTGGGATGGTCCAAGGGTAATAATCCTCACATGACTAAGCTTCTGTGTGGATATTCCCTCTTGGCATTTATTTCACCCCAATCCTTTGCAATGCATTCAAAAAGGTGCCGCTGAAAGACATCATAAGAAAGGGTCCACTACAGAGGTCTTCTAGCTAGGATTGGTCCTGGGAAGAGCTGAGCCCCCTTTCATACCTGGTGGAAGATCCGGGCATTCAAAGATCGGGGATGCTGTTCATTTGTCTCAGTAAAAATAAGAATGCAATTTCGAGATACAGGGAAATCAATTTCTATTTTTAAGCGTTGCTGTCATTTTCAAATGTTTTATTAGGAGTTTCAGGGCTCAATGATGTAACTCAGACCGACTCGAATTGACGATGACGATACACATTCTTTTTATTATAATATTTGTATACCCACTTCACATCACCTTTTTTGTGATGCACGTTTTTCCTTTATAAGAAAAAGAAAGACAGACTTGAACCCTCTTGCATTATTAAAGGATTTTTCTGCTTTATGTCAATTCTCTTTATCAAGTGCTTTCCCAACTTTAGGAAAACGGAGTCCGGATCCCCTGTTTCGTCCAAACAGGGGAGCCCTGTTTGGACGAATTAGGGGCGGACACATGCGGGGGCGGAGGAAAGAGGAAATGCCCTTTTTCTTTCCTCCGCCCCCTTCGCCCCCGCACATGTTGGCCCCTGATTCGTCCAAACAGGGCTCCCCTGCTTGGACGAAACAGGGGATCCGGTTCCAGGAAAACGTGATAGTGGAAATGATCCTTGACCACCCAGCTCTCCATTGTAAACCATACATGATAACTGCCTTCGTAATGCTTAGATCAGCAATAAATTATTGCACTGAATAATGAATAACTATCATGTGATCAACATAAATTATTGTCCAGCTGAAAAGAATGTTTCATTTCATGTGAAACGGATCCGCATTCATGCAATTTTTTACCTAAGAGGTAAAATTGTCTTTTCATATAAAATGACACAGTATTCAGCACAAAGTCACCCAAGTCACTACATTCTTTTCGGTATTATTTTTACCTCTCAAAATTTTGAGAAATCCTAGTTTGATCGAGTCATAATGAATCCCAATTACACTAGAACTCTTTCGTTTCTGTAGGTAACATGAAAACTAGGACCCAAGGAACTCAGTCAGAAAAAGAAGTCATCGTCGGACTAGGAGTCCTACTGGCATCAGGATTCTACTCAGGACCCACTTACAAATATAGAAGATCAAATTTGGGCCCCACAATGAAGATATAAGCCAAAAATGAAAGAAAAATGATGAATGGACCCCACACACATATACATGTGGGAGCTCGCACATGTTGCAGATCCGGGGGGGTGAGACTTCTGCATAAAGAAGAGAGATGCTCAAAATTCAAATTGTAAGAGGGTCCCAGCCAATCCAGCCAAACCCTGGACGTCCCACTCTTGCTCCCATCCAGAGGAGGTCTCAAGAAGGATCATGATCTCTCTAGTCTCATACAGTCCAGAGCAAAGCAGAGTCCTATCCAAAAAAAAGAAGGATAAAATAAAGAAGTGTAATAATTGCAAAAGAACTCCAAGAGAACCTACAATCCCTTGGACATCCAAGGGAGAACCCTCTCCTCTCCATATGTCGGGACAGCCAAGGTGGGCCCCACTCAGTCCACAAAATTTCAAGAAAAGAAAGTCTCTCTTGTAATGTAGAGATTAAGGAGAGTAAAGCTCAAATTTTGAAATTCAATGAGTCTCAAGGGCTTGGAATTTGAAAGAGACTCGAAAGCTAAGTAAGGAAGGAAGTAAGGAAGGAAGATGAGAAAAATTCAAAAAAAATTCAAAAAGAAAGATGGACCTCTAGCCCTCTCTCCATGTGATCCACGCCCATGGGGGGTCCCATTTCACTCCAAACAAATTGAATTCTCTCAATGCTACTCAAGTGGGCCATGCTATGGAGAGTTTTTGTTATGTCCCCAGAACCCGATTAAAGAATAAACCGAATCTAATGAGTGAAATTTATGGCTAATTAAAAATTTTGCCCTTTTTGACCCACAGATCGTAAGTCCGCTGTGAGGATAATACATTTCAGACCTCAAGTAAAATAAGAACTGCGGAACTCATTGTAATTCAAGTCATAGTGAATATCAAGGGCGCAAAAGAATATCAATTCTCATTAATATTAAAGTGTAAACAATAACTAAAGAAACTAATAAAAACGGTCATTTATTAATCAGATGGTCATCCCAAGTACTAGACCATTTGGAAACTGAAAAGAATCAATAAATAGAAAGGTTCAAGCCATGAATAATAAGTGAATAAAGATAGTTCTAATGGAATCCCATGTGCGTCTCTCTCGTGCCGGGAGTGATGATGCCACTCTATGTCATTGGCACGCCACACTCGCTCCTCATCTGCCGATTGGAGATCCTTTGGGACTTCTTCACTTGCCTGCTCTTTATAGTAGTAACCTAAGATGTCTGCACACCAAGGAATAGAGTCAACGACATGTTGAGCAATAGATAAGTAAGATATAATAAACATAGCATGCATCAAGTACACGAGTAATGACAAGTGTACAATTATAAGAATACAAGGAAACGAAGTTAGGCCTAAAGCATGAATAATAATTACCAGAAACAATAACAGGAAATCCTAATATCACTAGCAATAACCATCATCCATCCAATGCAATGCAAGAATCAAGAGGGAGACTCCGAGGGTATCCTAGCCACCCCACGGAGTACCAGTAACAATCCTGCCCGGACTACTGGTATCAAAGTCTGGCTCCAGGGGGATCCTAACTCCCAGTCCCGGGAATAGTAGTACAGTCGTAGCCCGCTCCAAGCTATTCAATGCCGTGGACGCCGTCCTACGCCGACTGCCTACCCCGATGTCCATGTAGCCGGCCCATCAATAAAGGCCTTAAAGTCGCGGCTAAAAGTTTTAGCCGTAATATTTTGATTGCCGCTGAGTTGTTGCTAAAAGTGCTGTCACTAATTGTTTTAGCCGCAATTTTAAAACATCGCAGCTAAAAGTTGGACTTTTACCTACAACTCCAAAATTGTAGCTAAAAGTCTAATAATTAGCCGCAAGCTTTATCGCGGCTTATTTAAAAAAATTGTTGTCACTAAAAGTGTAAAATCGCCGCTAAAAATTTATTATAAACATATGAACGTAGGGTTTTAGGGGCGATCTTAAGTCGCGGCTAAAAGTTTAATTTTAGTGGCAACTATAAGTCGCCACCAAAAGTATTGTGTATAGTAATTTTAGTGGCAACTTGTTATCGTGGCTAAACGTTTAAATTTTAGCTGCGACGCAAATCGCCACTACAAGTACTAGATATAGCACCTTTAGTGGTAATTTTAGCGGCGACTTGCAATCGCAGCTAAACGTTTTACTTTCAGCTACGACAACAAGTCATCACTAAATGTATTAAGTATAATACTTCTACCGACGACTTGTTCCCGCGACTAAAACGTTAAAATTAATTAAAAGGAAGAATAAAATTAATTTATTGATCCCTTTTCAAATTTTCATGAACCTGCTTATATAATATGAGAAAATGAAAAAAAAAATCACCATCAAGTATTAGAAAATAGCCTCAAATTTAAAAATATTAAGTTCTAAGGTACTTGAGTAGCAACTCAAAGATAAGCTTTTCTCTACCCAAATTACATTCATGGCATGCAATGTGAGCATTGGATTGATTTGGGAAGGAATTCAAGTAACCGTGTTAGCATCAACCACAGTCAGTCTTCTACGCATGAGAATTATGGGTTTCAATCACAGAACAATTTGGATGCAGTTAACATGACGAATGATGTTATACATCTTGTACAGATATCCATTTCAACAGATTCATAATCTGCTTCAATGATTCTTAGTGAATATTGTTCTATCTGATTCAGAAAGAAGTTCTAGCATGAATGCCCCTTCCTATTGAATTTTGATGTCATGCACAAATTCTTGTAGGTTCTACCCAATGTGAGAAAACATCATCCCTATTAAGCAATTCTAAACGGTTCAACAGTAAGGGGCATAATATCAAATATCATATTACAATTAACCACACCGAAAACCAATGAAATCAAAAATCCAATTATCCAATAACACAAGTTCCATATCAAACCCCATTAAAGAGAAAAACCAAAACAATTGTAAATCCCCAAGTAAGAAAACCTCCAAAAAACCAACCCGAAACCCTCAAAAATAGAAAAAGAAAGATGTTACAATTTTTCAACCAAATCCTCAATGCTTTTGTGTTGATGTTGGAGAGAGTCCAAATTCAAGGAGAAAGGGAGAGAGGGTTACTGAGATAATGATGGGTTTACAAAAACAAGAAAATAGTTATACAGGGAAGGTTACAGAGATAGAGAGAGGGATCGGATCTGCTGGAGAGGATACTCGGGCACAAGAGCTTTTGATCAGAGAGAGAGACAGACACGAGGCAGAGAGATTTCTTCCCTACGAAAGAGACAGAGCTGATTTCTTCCCTTTTGCGTTCCGAAGAAAGAGAGACAGAAGAGACCGAGATGGGAAGAGAGAGGTAAGAGACCGAGAGGGTTTTCTCTCTACTATTAGAGAAGAAAATCGTTGGCGGGACTGAATGGTTTTTGGGTGCGGGCAGGATTTATTTATTGAGTAATGGTAGTTGTATGATGGTAGAAGACCAAAATCCTAGTGGACCCAAGTTATTTTGTGAATCGAAATACTTTATCCTGTGGGCCTACTTATAAAAATATAAGGCATTAAAAATAAATGCTTTCGCTTGATATTGGCCCTTAACAAATTTTAATCAAACTAAAATTGGGCCTATCAAATTTATCACTTTTAAGCCATGTGAATAAAAAATATATATGATGGTGGGACCAAATCCTTGGAGAATCCCCCTCTTTTTTCTAATGGACCCAAGTTGTTTTTTTAATTGAAAGACTTTATAGTGAGCCTACTTATAAAAATATAAGCCATTAAAAATAAATGCCAGCTCTCTATCTGGGTCCTCAACAAATTTTAATCGAACTAAAATTGGACCCATCGGATTTGTCACTTACTAAGTCACCTGAATTAAAAATATAAAATGTAAAATTCAAATGCTTTATAGTAGTCAATCTAATGATAATTCCATCGGGTATCAAATTTTTTTCTTAACTTACACTCCAGTAATAGAACCCACTTATAAAAAAATAAATCACTCATAAAAAATGCCTCCCTAATAAGCCCTCAAATAGATTTTATTCGTATAAGAGTTGGGTTGAATGTCATATTTATTATTTTTAAAAATGTCAATAAATTATTAAGAAAAAGTTCAAGTAGTGTTCTTGTAGTCAATGTAGGCTACATAATTGATCTATAAATTAAAAAGATGACCATAAAAATTATAACATGACAATGAGCATATTAAATTGATAAAGATTAAACAGTGATACTGGATGGTATGATTTAGGGGTCAATATTTTACTTTATAATTGTTACTAATGGAAATCAACATCATTCTCTAGCATTTTATAATGTTATGGATTACTTTGGATATTTTCTCAAATTTTTTTGGGGTAAAAACATTTTATGCCACAACGACTGCGCCGGATAGAGAACATTACTTGGTCGATTCTATAATGGTGTCATCTATTGGGATTGACCAATACCGTGATTCTCATCCATGCCTTAGTGTTAGAAAGATGGCTGATTCATAATGAAGCTCCGCACATATTTCAGTCACACGCGTAGTCCGCTAACGCCCTCAATTTCGCTCATTAGTATATTTTTTCAGCTCAAATCTCAACCCAACTTGATTTTAAGACTCATTGATTATGCTAGATCCAAGACTTTGTTGGCATCTTTTATAGTGTGTGATCAATCGTGCAGTGCGACCCACCGCATTCAAAGTAAAATCTGACAATGCCCCATAAAAAAAGTCTAGCTAAAAGTAAGACATATAATAAATTAGCTATGGAAAAAAGGTTGTTGCTAAACTCCTAGACTCCTAGACCACATTAGGGGTGAAAGATTAAAACTCACCACTAATTCTCTGTCCCCTCCAAAATGATCTTTAGCCACGCCATATAAGTTGCCACTATATGTGATCACTATAATACCTTCACTAAAGTGAGTCTTTTGTGGCAAAAATAAAATTGTGACTAAAAGTGTCGCCACTAAAAGCTGGCTTTCATATAATATATTTTTAGTGGCAATAGAAAGTTGCTGCAAAAGGTGGCGAAAATAAGACAACTAAGCATCTAGCCGCGAAAATAAAAAGTTGCCACTATACTCCTAGACCATTAGTGGCAAAAAAATAAAACTCACCACTAAATCTCCTTCCCCTCCAAAATGACCTTTAGCTATAACATATAAGTTGTCATTAAATGTGATCACATAATACCTTTAGTGTCAACACCAAGCTTCGCCACTAAAAGTGAGTTTTTAGTGGCAAAAATTAAATTATGGCAAAAAAATGTTGCCATTCAAAGTCGACTTTCATGTGATATATCTTTAGTGGCAATATAAAGTAGACACAAAAAATAGGACATACAATGGCAAAAAATATACCGCAGCTAAATGTAAGAATCTAAGAAATTAGCGGCGATCATAAAAAGTTGTCACTAAAACCGTACACCATTAGTGGCAAAAAATTAAAACTTGCCACTAAATCTCTTTCCCTCCAAAATCCCATGGCGCCAAAAATTCCCGCCAAGGAATTATAGTGGCGAAATTTAACTACGACTTATAAGTTGCCACTAAATGTGGGCATTATAATACCTTCAGTGGCGACAACAAATATTTGCCACTAAATGTGGGTTTTTAGTGGCGAAAATTAGACCACGGCAAAAAAAGTCGCCACTAAAAGCCAACTTTCTTGTAGTGATAAGAGGCTAACAAAGGCCAACAATACATTCCCAAAAGAATCAAAATGTAAAACCCTTAGCAAAATGACATGCGTCTCAAGATCCCACCCGATGTCTAGATGACATCGTCAGGTTGCCACTCGCTAGCTGGGGGTGGCTTAGCAGCCTCCTCCTAACACTCCTACTCAAAGGCAACGACGCCTGCACTTGAGCACCAAAATAACAAGGATCAAACACGACGATTTGGCAAGAAATCAATTTAGACATAAGCGTAAAACCATTAAAAATTGAAAGAACATTGCTAAAACCATTTACTGAATTTGAAACCAATTACGGGACTAAGATGCATTTCAGATAAGTAAAACTAACATGAATACTTATAATATCATGAATAGATAACCTACATAGAGCCCATCCTTTCTCTATCATACATAATAAAAAGAGCAAGTAGAACAGAACATAACAGAACAAAACAGGATCCAGTGCTACACAAGGTAGACGGGGACCTGCCTCGTTACCAGAACAGAATATAATGTATATATATAATATACGACCAATCTGCAAATAGTCCAAGTGTTTAAGGATCCCTAGACAGTGAATCAGACTAAATGGACAGTCCAAGCTCAGTGGTGTTCATCAAAATCATGAATGCACAAAACAAGGCAATACTTATACAAGATAGGTAAAAAATAGGGGAAATCACTTATCAAAATAGAGCAAGCAAGACTGATCAGAAATAACATAAGCTATAGCAAAACGAAACTTAAGAAGTGATTCCCTCATTGGTTTTTAAAATAGTTCAAAACATGGTTGATGCTTATAAATCGAGACATGTGCAAGACGATATACATCGTGTCAAGACTGAGATTTGGAAGCAAGCTTATCAAGTATATGTTAAGGCCCTTCATTTAAGCCTCGTGTATTTGAAAACCCAAATGTCTAAATAAGAATGGATTGGTGCTCCCGAAGCTAGAAGACACTTTAAGTTCCAAATGCACAATATCAAGCTAAAAGCCCTCAAACATATTCTAGTTTTCATTCCCCAAGAAAATCCCACAAAACAGGATAAACTAGAAATTTGGGTGATAAGCCCACAAAATTAGGTCATTAGGTTATTATTTCATGTGTATTTGTGGACTTAATTAGGTTTAATTGCATAGAATTGTACTTCATTTCGTGATTACATGTATTAGGGGATATTTTTGGTAAAATGGTCAGAATTAGTCAAAATTCAGTGAATTGCATGACTTTTGTGAAATTAAGGTTTTTCATCTCATTTATCACCCTAAAATCATTTTTTTTTTTTGGCTTCATCAATTTATACCTACTATTTTTGGCACTATGTGCTATTTTTGGAAAGTTTGTCATTTGGGTGCATCATTGGGCATGTAGGGTCCCATGCATGATTTATGTTTATTTTCTTGCACGTAATTAATGTTAAATTTATTTCTTTCAATTTGTAGGAGAACTCAACATGGGACCCACATTGATGAAATTTGAGAAGAGAGGTTAAAGGAGAGTCAAATAAGCAAGCAAAGAAAGAGTCCAAGCATGTGTTGGACGTCTAACATGGATCCCACATAGCCCATTGCATGCCAACATAGAAGCTTCCATTTGTGCACAATTATTCCTGGACTTTTCAGGGGCAGCAATTTAAAATGGCCATAATTATCAAACTGAGTGTCGGATTGGCGCAATCTAGCCACCGTTGGCAAGCTCTTTTCAAGTAGATATCCGTAGAGCGCAAGATTAGTAAATCAGAGCTATATTGAGGGAGATATGACTTTAGGAAGTTGTCTTCTACAGTTTTAGGCGGGAATTGCAAGAAATCTCAACATTTGAAAAGTTTCTTTCATCTACACCACTTACAATTTTTGAGAGATATTTTAGGACTCTACAAGGAAGTGATTGTTCTCCAAGAAATTGCAATTAGCAACAAATCCTCACAAAGTCAAATTCTTTCCAAGTGTGAAGCCTAGCTTGAGGCCTAAGCAAGAAATCTCTACACATTAGGAAACAAGTCCCTTAAAGAGAGGAGATTCTTAGCAAAAGGGGAGGTAGCATACACAATAAAACCCGCCCACCAAGAGGTGCTGGATGTCCATTCCTGAATTGGGAGGAAATCTCTACTCTCACACGCCCCAAAGCAGCCTCCCTCCATTCCCATCCACCCTTTCTCTCTAATCTCTTTCTTCTTCTTCTCCCTTCTAATTCTTTAGACATAGGTTGAGAGGCCATGTTGATAGAATGGAAAGGAGAGAAGAACTTTAATTTCTTGTACTCAAAGATCAAGGAATAAAGATGCTACTTGGATTGATTCTGCGTGTTTTTTATGTAAGTGGTTTGGTATTCTATTTCTAGTTCTTTTATGTGTTTTGATTGGAGGCCAGATTTCACATGATTAGATCTGGGTTTTTGAAAATAAAATAAATGGATTAAAATTCGAGAGACATCAGGTAATCACTTGCATTTTTTTTCTACTATTAGAAGAGAGGACTTCATTATCGCATTTTCAATAGTGTCTAGATCTTTGATACATCTTTTCCGCTTTTTATTTTTCCACCCCTTTTTGTTTTTATTTTAAGTTAATATTCTGACCATTTTCTTTATTTACAAATTCTTGATTTAGAAATCCCAACTTGCATCTTTCCATGTTTAGTAGAAACTTACTATTTTTGTTACTTGCATAATCTATGGTTGGAAAGTGTTTTTGTACATACTTCATATTTAGAAATTGCATTAGAACAAGCTTTTGTTGCTGGAAACTAAAGATTATTAACTGATTCGAAAGATTAAATTCAGACCTATTAACTGATTGGAAAGATTAAATTCAGACCTTATACGTGAATAGTGAAAAAAAAAAAGCAGCATTATTACAGCAGTTTCAAACTGTTTTTCACTCAAAAGTGAGTGATTTGAAAATCAAGTAAACGAGCTTAGTTTCCATCGAAACTTTGGAGAATTAATATTTGGAAACAAGTCTTTACAACCCCAGAATTTCAGAGAAAAATAAGTTTGGGATGTGGGGTAAACAGCGGCCCAAACAGGGGTAGTCGGACAGCCTACGATCAGTTTTCCAGCACAAAACAGTTCAAATAGGCATCTTTAGGTGATCATATCTTTTTCTTTTTAAGTCCTTTTTCGATTCTTCTTTTTTTGTTGTGTTCATGCATCATCAGAGTATTGATCCCAGCCATTAGATTGAGGTTTATATCATCTTAGGCCAATCGTACAGTCCAATGAAAACATGCCTGTGCACAGTTGTTTCCATACTTAGAAATTTTCAGCATTCATCAGATTTTTTAGAAACTTTTCTAGATTTGCATTGTTAGCATTTAGGGAATTATAGATCATTCATATTTGCATAAAAATTGATTTTGGTAAGTAGGATATAATTTAGGAAACTTTGTTTGATTTTTCTTATATTAAATTGGTTGTTTGATTTGTATATTCTTTTACAGGTTTTAGCTTAATTAGTATTATTTAGATTAGGTTTCTTTATTTAGATTAGTGTTTTTATTTTTGAAAATTATTGTATTTAATTTAATTCTTTTTTACATTCAGTTATTTTAGTAAAGTTGATGTAATTTAATTAGTTTCCATTTAGGCCAGATTTAGTGTTTATTTAGGATAGGTCAAAGTATGAAGGTTTCTTAAAAAGTATTGCTCCCTGTGGATCGACCTGGATTTACCAGATTATTACTGCAATCGCACCCTCCACTTGGGGTCCGAACATCGGTCAGCTCTCGGTCACCTGTCGGCTAGCCGCCAGCTGACCGCCTGGTCCCAGACAGAAACATGTAGCATTCTGGAAACGTGATCGAAAAGGTTCGGTCACCTGTCGGTTGGCTGCAAAGGTATAGGTTGGCTAACCGCCAGCTGACCACTGGTCCCAGACAGATTGTGGCATTTTGTATTTCGAACCGTGAGTCTCAGCTACTTGGCGATCCCATGGCGGTTTGCCGTGGCCAAAAGTCGGCTAGCCGCCAAGGCTACCCAGAAGTTCGAGCATTCTGGAATTGTAACCGAACCTGGGTCGGTTAGTCGCTGAGGTGACCGCCAGCTGCGGGAAAATTCACAACAGATCAAATTCATGTCCTTTATTCTCCAAAACCAATAGGATTCTAAACAAAACAAAAACCTGAGCTAAAATAAGGCATTTGAATCATACTAAAACATATGTATGCAAGCTTGAAAGCCGATTTCCAAGACAAACCAACCATGTTGCTATGAGCACAAGAGCAAAGCTAGAAATCTCATTTTTGAGGTTAAAATGACCTCCATATTAAATCATGCATTAAGGAAACTAAAGAGATTACTTGCCTTAGATCAAAATGCAAAAATCCAATATTCTCAAAGATCCTACCCAAGAGTTGAGCCAAGAACTACAAAAGCCCCAAAAAGAACTTCAAAACCCATAAATTTGAAAACAAGAGAACTCATTTCAAAAAAAGGGTTTGCATATAATGAAAAACAAGATCTTCAGGAGCTAAAATGACTTCATTGAAGAGGTGGATTGAAGCTCTTACCTAGAGGTGTCCAAACAAAAAGAAAGGAAGAAGATGAGGAGGTTGTCTAGTTGAAAACGCCCAACAAATGGGTCCAAAGAAAAGCTTAAAAGGAGAGGAAGAAGATGGTGAAATCAAAAGGGTTGTCATGCAAGGAGGAGAAGATGGAGAGGAAAAAGGCTCTTCCAAGCTCTGCACGTTGAAACCCACGACCAGTTGCAAGAATGAATGAGAGTGAGGGAGAAAGGGTATTTGGGGTTGAGTGAGTATAGGCCCCATCAGGTCCAAAACTCAAATAGCTAAAACATGTTCTTGCGGGCCCCGGACGAGATAGACGAAGAAGGATAAAACGATCATTGAAAAATCTAGTTTCCAAAAAGTATATTTTTGACATGGTTTTGAGATTTCCAAATTCGTGTCCAGATTTGGGTGAGAGAAGACAATTCTACCCTTTTTAGCCAAAACACAGGTTCCTGGGCTTTAAACACGGACGGACTGAAAACACTTGTAGAAAATAATAAAATCATTCAAAAGAAATCAAAATCACAATTCGCCAAAATCCAGAATCATCCTCCCATGCTTACACGTAAACTCAGGGCTTCCCTGAGCGTGTCTGACTCAACCAACGCTCTCAAAATTTCCAAAACTATTACCAAGGCTAAATTAAACCATTCTAATCCGACAAACACTAGCTCCTCTTAAACTAAACACTCGCTTAGTTAACATTAATCGAGCTAATTTGTGTTGGGGCCTGACGGAAGCCCAGTTTCATCCGGACTCTAAGTCAAAATTTGATATTCTTAGTGGATTATTATTAGAAGTCTCTTTCGCGTTTTTGGGGTTATGAATCGTGTGTTTCTTTCAACCCAAAAGTACACACCACTTAAGAGTTTCAAGAATCAAGACATTCCCATAAAATCACCGTAAGTTTTATTAAATGAAAACATCTACATTATATATAAACTAACCTTATCCTGAAGATAAGGATTATTGATATCCTAACATTACTAACATTCTAAAAAACTCATCATAATTTCTAACATCCCCCCTCAATCACATGGTACTTTCAGAGAAAGTATATGTGATTGTGAAAATGAAACATACAACCCTTTGATCTAAATTATATAATACGATCTTCATGTCTTCTTAGTGATCACCGTCCATCCATGGATCCATCACTGTCTCAACTCACTCCTTTTTGAGTCTGTCAGTGCTGATGGCCCATTGGATAAGACCCGTTGTGATTTCTTCCAAAAGCTTCGTTCGCGCAATTTTGATGAAGCTGGTGAGATTGTAGGGCTCGATGGATGGATAGGAGAAGATGGTTGATTTTTTTTTATTGAAATTGAAAAATTGACGGTGATAATCGTGGAAGCAGAATCATACCCAACTTGATCGCAAGATCATCGCAGGGCCCAAGCGCCAGTACCGTAAAACATTTCAAAGAAATCAAATCACTTAATTTCTTTAAACGATCTTTACGTCTTCTTGGAGATCACCATTTGTCCGTAGATCCATCACTGTCGCAACCCGCTTTTTTTTTAGTCTGTCTGTGCTGGTGGCTCACTAGATAAGATATGTCGCGATTTTTTCCCAGAAGCTTCGATCGTGCAATTCGATGAAGTTGACGAGATCGTAAGGCTTGAGTTGATGGATGGATAGGAGAGGATCCAAGTGACGGTGATAATTACAGAAACAGGGTCATACCCGGCTTAATTGCAAGATCATCGCCCTGCCCCAGCTCTGATACCATAAAGAGTTTCAAGAATCAAGACATTCCGATAAAATCCCCGTAAGGTTTATTAAATGAAAACATCTACATTTATAAGTAAATATAAACTAAACTTATCCTGAAGATAATGATTATCTCCTAAGATCCTAACATTTCTAACATTCTAACAAACTCATCATAATCTCTAACAACCTCCTCTCTCATTATTCTGAGCAAAAGAGATCTAAGAGAGAGAAGGGGAGAGAGAGAGAATTTTTCACTAGAGCAATCAATTGAGAGATTGAGCTGAAGCTTTGCCCTAGAAGGTTTGAAGCTTCTACTTCTTTGTAGAAGATTGGTTCATTTTGGTTCTCAAAATGAATAAAGGAGGATTAAGCACAAGAAGTAACGACGAGTAGTCGTGGTAGCGAAGAGTTGTGCAAGAAGAACTACAGTCCTTAGGTCGACGTACTGATTGAGATAAAAGAGTTGTGAGTATATCTTGTAACCATTCAATAGTGATTGATTTTTCTTATTGTGATTTTTCTCCTTGGATAGGGTTTCTACGTTAAATTTGTGTATGTCTTCTTGTGGTATGTGATTGGTAGATAGTTTTGCTAGTTCTATCTTACTTGGTTGGTTAGATCGGTTGTATATTGGTTATTATACTTGTACCCATTCTAGTAATTTGCTACTTTCAGAACTCATAGAAATTGGTCTCCGAATCTAACTAGAAGTTGGAGGGAGATTCCAACGACTAGCAAAAGTGTCAGGAATATCCAATCCCAAGTACAAATGCCATGAATCTGAGAAAAAAAAATACAATGAAGGACTCCCTTGTCATTAAGAGGAAAGGAACCTTTGTGTGCATTGATGAACGACTCAAATTTCAGGCCAATTGGAATAATATTAACCACTAGATTAGACGCGTGAAAAAAAAAAAAAAAAGCTAAATTGTTTTAGTCGGATCAAATGGTAAACATTTGAAATTTGGTATAAATTCACAACCAATGGACAGTATGAATACCCAAAAGATGAACCTTTGTGTGCATAAAATAAATTTATCAATAACTGATTGTGTGCAGTATTCACCATTAAATTGAAAAATGATCCAACAGATACATGATTTCTTATACAATGGGACAATGTTTAAGGGATCCAAATCTAAAATGTATTGAGCAGTTGGCTTTTTTGGAGTGGCAAAAATTGCCTAGCTGGAAGTTTATGCAGAATCTGAATTATGGATCTCCGTATCAACCAAATCATGTAAATCAATCCGCTAAGTTGGGTTTGGGAGCCATTTTCATATTTCCATTGAGAACTCCTTTCAGAGGTAAAGGCCCTTGGCAACTTGTTCTTCATGTTAAACACTCCCAAGGTTCCAAGAAAGTGCAGATTCTGATTCTCTGTTTTCTTGGTTCTGTTTTTCCGTTGCTGTGTTTTGGGGGGCTTTGCTTATAAGTCCATGTAATTCTTTTGGGTGTTTTTTTTTAGCCCTCCTAATTTTTTCCTGTTTTCCTGAAAACAAGATTTACCAAAAAAAAAAAAAAGGTATTTCCCGTAATAAAGTGAAATTTTAGGCATCCATCAAAATATGACTATAGTTTGAATGGACAGTTTGGACTGTAGAATGTAGCTCTAATTGACAGTCACTAGCTCTATGTGACAGTCATACAATGAGTGATTCAATCCCATATTTTTTACAACCTGCTCAATGCATCAGTGATGATCCAACTGAAACTTTGACCTGTACAGCTAGTAAACACGGGCAGACACATCTTTTGAATACTTAGGATTCACTAGGTGAACACAACGTACATGTATATTACTTGAGCTCACTTGATACTACCAATAAGGTCAATCTGATGTAATTGCAGATTTCAATCAGCAGAATTATCATGGGTTTCTCGTATCCTGTGCCAACCGGGTGAGCTCTGGTGAGGTGGGGGTCCAGCTGACTCGGCTGGATCTGAAACAAGTTTTTAATAACTCGCTTTAGGAACTTGATGTAAGATCTAATATGGCTTGCAATATAAATCAAACCTATGGATCTTGATCTATGCATTAACAATGGATAATCTAAAATAATAAAAGTGTACCTTGCGCCATGATCTTGATGAACGAATCTCCTTTCTTCAAGTAGGGTTTTCTCCTATCTCCCTTATCACCCACTCCAATATGCGTGAAGTTGATGGGTACTTTTCAGATCTCGTAGGTTAAGAGAGAGGACCGGAAAACCCTATATATAGATAAGCCCTAGAGAGATTTCTTTCCATCAAAGAAATCTAATAAAGGTAAGTTTCCTTAATTCCTTCAAATTAGTTAACAAGAGTTCTATTAGGAAGGGCTTACTAAAATTGAATCCAATATATATTTAGTAAAAGCAAAAACTAAAAGGGGAAAGTAACTTAAATTAGTAAACTCAGACCGTGGGTCCCAGCAGTATAGCACATGTGGTCATGAGGACCACTCATGTCTAACACTTGAGCCATTCAATATGTGTTGCTGATATTATCATCACCGGGTCCACACATAATGTAGTCTCCAATCTCATGAAACGACTCCTGGTTGCTTTCTACATAAAATCTATTAACGCTCGAACTGGTTCACATCCATAAAAAATAGACATTCACAGGTGACAACTCACACTCGGTTGAGGAGTGGTTTCCACTTGAGAAGAAGTGTTGAAAATTATTTACGCTGCCTTTACTAATGGCTCGATATTTTGATTGTAACCCTTCTTTACTTTCAACCATTTCCCCCCAAACATGATGATCCATCAATTTGCGCATTGGGATTGTGAATGGTTACATAATGGAAAACTAATGACTTGACATCTTCTGATATCCAATAATATTTTAAGATAGCAATGGATCCAAAATCATTGTGGAAGGCAAACGTTGAGACAAAGTCAATCCGTTAGTCTCGGCAAGAAAACAAAGAAATTAGTAAGTTAATTGTGTTAGCAAGACTCAGGGAAGAGTTGAATTGAGTCAAACCTGACTTATGGTTTGAGTTAAAACTGCACTGGTGGAGTTGGCTCAAACGGTTATGACAGTTGGACGCTCCTCATGACAGCTGGAAGCTCCTCGGTTTTGTTTGAGTTTGTTGCATAACTAATTAGAGATTAGTTGAGTTTCTTAACTAATCCCTCTCTTTGTAAAACTATATATAGTAGGCAGTATATGAGGTTATGTTTAATGAAAACATTTTGAGAAGTTCTTCTTCTTCTTCTTCACAGCTCTTTGCAACTTTATGTTGTTTATATGGTATCAGAGCCAGATCTTCAAGTACGAAGAATTTGATCCTCGTGATTGAAGCTGTGATACTGAAGAATTCTCATTGGTGATTCTTGATCAGGAGATCCAACAGCAATCTGCTAGTCTACTTCAACTATGTTTGGAGTAATTGAAATTGTGGCTTGTTATTCGCTTCGATTCACAGTTTTCAAACTTGAAAATCATATTCAAGCGTTCTTCAACACGGAATCGGGTTGTCTTCAATCGATTCATCTCTCTTGAAGGTAGACTTTCTTCGTTTTCATCAAGAATCGTCAAGATCTGCTACTGATCAAGCTTCATCAAGAATCTTCATCGAGATCAATTTGTTCTTAGCAAGAACCGTCAGATCTGCTACTGTTGAATGCTTGCACATGTTGTTGGTCTTCAAACATCTTGAGCTGTATGGCTAGTCTTGGAACGTCGCTTTGCTTCTCTCTCAAGATCACATATCATACAGTTGAAATCTTGCTGCAAACCATCAAGAAAGGATCTCTTTCAATTGATGAGTATGTTAAGAAAATCAAGCACATTGCTGATAGTCTAGCTGTTGTTTGTAGCCTTGTTGATGATGAAGATATCATCATATACACGTTAAATGGTTTGCCTCCTGAGTATGGTCCTTTTAGGACATCCATTAGGACTCGCTCTGCTCCAATACTACTTGAAGAGCTACATGTTCTCTTACAATGCGAGGAACTCAATTTGGATATCACTCAGACATCTTCAATTGATATCTTGACCACTGCCATGGTAGCTTCAAAAGAAGCAAACAAGTGAGGGACTCCATTCAACAATCGCAGTGGTAAATCGAATTTCCGTGGCAGAGGCAGAGGTCCTAAGAACAACAACAAAGGCCGTTGCAATCCTATACAGTCATCCAATCCTAAGCCATGTTGTCAAATCTGCAACAGGACCGGTCATACAGCATTGGACTGTTATCATAGAATGGACTACTCTTATCAGGGTTGGCATCCTCCATCCCAATTAGCAGCAATGGCTGCTTCTTTCAATCAAAATAATGATCAGCAGTGGTATGCTGATTCTGGCGCGACTAGTCATATTACTCATGATTTGAATAATTTGTCGCTGCAATCTGGATATCAAGGCACATACTAGGTCACTGTTGGTAATGGTCAAGGTCTGGAAATTTCTCACACCGGTTCATCTTTACTACACTTATCTCCTACTGCTTCGTTTAAATTGAGTAATGTTTTATGTGTTCCACAAATTTCCACAAACCTTCTCTCAGTTTATCAGTTTAGCAGGGATAACAATTGCATCTTTATCTTTGATGCCTATGGATTCTCTATACAGGATTGCACAACGGGGAAGATTCTTTTCCAAGGATTGAGTAGAAATGGCCTCTATCAATTTCCCAGTTTCAACCGCTCTTCTTCTAGTGCTGCATTTCTAGGAGTAAAGACAACAGTGTCAATATGGCATCAACGCTTGGGTCATCCATCTGCTACCATTCTTCAAAAACTGGCGCCTTCGCTATCTCTTCAAGGTGCTTCTTCATCTTCGTTTTGTGAGTCTTGTCAACTTGCCAAGAGCTCCAAGTTACCATTTGCTATCTCTGAATATACTACATCCAAACCTTTAGAACTAATACACAGTGATGTTTGGGGCCCTGCTCCTCTTCTTTCTCAAAGTGGTTTCAAGTATTATGTGTTGTTTGTTAATGATTTTAGTAGATACACCTGGCTAATTCCTATTCATTGTAAATCTGAAGTCTTTTCTGTATTTCTGGGCTTCAAAGTACAAATTGAAACAATGTTGTCATTGAAGATTAAATGTCTTAGATCTGATGGTGGAGGAGAGTATGTCAATAACAATTTTAAGAAGCTTCTTCATGAGTGTGGAATTGTTCATTAGCTAGCTTGCCCTCACACACCTGAATAGAATGGGTGTACTGAGCGCAAACACAGACATGTTGTTGAAACTGGGCTGACACTTTTCTTTAATGCTTCCATGCCACTACATTACTGGGCTGATACTTTCTCTACTGCTACGTATCTCATTAATAGAATGCCAATGCGATTTCTGAATTTTTCTTCACCTTGGCAGCAATTGTTTGGTAATTCCCCAAATTACATGACATTGAAAGTGTTTGGGTGTGTATGCTATCAATGGCTCAGGCCTTATTCGAAACATAAATTAGAGCCCTGCACAAAACAATGTGTCTTCATAGGCTACAGTTTAAACTACAAGGGTTATCGTTGCCTCGATCTTTCTGGTGGACGCCTCTATCTCTCTAGGCATGTTGTCTTTGATGAATCATTCTTCCCCTTTGCCTCTGTTACACACACTACTAACTCTTCTTCTAAGTCACCACTTGTGGATGCCTGGTTACCCATCTTTACTCATCCCATATCTTCTTCACTTAGTCCTAGTTTTGTTCCCACTCCTCCTCAATCTAGTCCCTCCACTTCTGTTCATACTACTACCTTATCAACTAACTTGTTACATTTGCCCACTCCACCTATTTCCCCTATTCCTACAAATACAAGTCCCCTGGTTATGACAACTGCACCTACTCCTCAAATTGAGCCGGTCTTGTAGTCTTCCTCTACAATTCACTCTCACACATCTCCACCTGTTTCTTCATCTACTCTGCCCACACAGTCCACCGTTGCCCCTCCCCCTACTTCTCATCCAATGATTACTAGATCCAAATCTGGCATCAGCAAGAAGAAAGTTTTTCTCACCACACCTCATGCAGTTCTACTTCCCTCTCATATTTACTATGAATGTGTTGAACCCTTCTGTTATACAGAAGCATCCAAGCATGCAGTTTGGCGCCAGGCCATGGCAGAGGAATTCACAGCTTTACAAAGACAGGGTACTTGGTCTCTCGTTCCATATTCTCCTTCCAAACTTCTTGTTGGTTGTAGATGGGTATATAAGATCAAACATCATCCTGATGGCTCTGTTGCTAGGTATAAAGCAAGGTTAGTTGCTAAAGGTTTTCATCAAGAATATAGTATTGACTAGCCCAGTTGTTAAACACACAACCATTCGTGTAGTCATTGCTCTTGCAGTTCATTATCAGTGGTCCTTACATCAGCTAGATGTTACTAATGCCTTCTTGCATGGGTTGCTTACTGAAGAGATATACATAAGCCAGCCTCCAGGATTTGTAGATCCATGTTTTCCTAAACATGTGTGTAAACTTCATAAGTCCCTGTATGGCCTGAAACAGGCACCAAGAGCCTGGTATGATAGGTTTTCTAACTATTTGGAAGGACTGGGACTTAACAGAACCTATACTGATTCTTCTCTCTTCATCCAAAGATACAGAGGCTCCATCACTATTATACTCTTATATGTTGATGATTTGATAATTACTGGGAACAACAAGCTCTACATTGAATTTATCATTTCTCAACTCAATCTGGTCTTCGAGATGAAGAATCTTGGGAAACTACATCATTTTCTTGGTATTGAGGTGAACACAACACCCTTTGGCCTCTTCCTTTCTCAATCCAAATATGCCAAAGATTTGTTAGGACGAGCCTCTATGCTTGATTCTAAGCCTATTGGTTCACCTTCCAGTGATAAGCCTTCTTCTCCAGCCTTTTCCACTGTTATGGCTGATCCAACTCTCTATCGAAGCATAGATGGCTCCCTCCAGTACCTTTCTCTCACTCAACCAGATTTAGCATTTGCAATCAATCAAGTTTGTCAACATATGCACCAGCCATCCACCCTCCATTTCACTGAACTGGAGAGAATACTTCGTTATCTAAAGGGAACTCTTACCTTCGGCATTCACCTTACTAAGGGCTCTCTCAAACTTCAAGCTTTTTCAGACGCCGACTGGGCTGGGGATCAATCAGATAGACGTTCCACTTCGGTCTTCTGTGTCTTCTTAGGCGCTTCCCCAGTTTCTTGGAGTACTGCTAAGAAACAACCTACTGTGGCTCATTCATCAATTGAGGCTGAATACCGTTCACTAGCTCATACTTCTGCTGAACTTTCCTGGATTCGTATGTTGCTTAGAGATCTCTGCATCTTTCTCCCAGAATGTCCTACGATCTGGTGTAACAATATTTTTGCACTTTCTCTGGCTTCTAATCCTGACTTCCATGCTCGAACAAAACACATTGAGGTAGACTATCACTTTGTTCGCGAGAAGGTTCTTCGCAAAGACCTCAGTGTTCAATATGTTTCTTCAGCTGATAATGTTGCAGATATCTTTTACTAAAGGCTTACATCCAAGACGCTTTCAATATCTTCGTGGCAAGCTAAAAGTGGACAACATCCCCTTCCGCTTGAGGGGGCCTGTTAGCAAGACTCAGGGAAGAGTTGAACTGAGTCAAACCTAACTTATGGTTTGAGTTGAAACTGCACTGGAGTTGGCTCAAACGGTTATGACAGCTAGACGCTCCTCATGACAGCTGGAAGCTCCTCGGTTCTGTTTGAGTTTGTTGCATAACTAATCAAAGATTAGTTGAGTTTCTTAACTAATCCCTCTCTTTGTAAAATTATATATAGTAGGCTGTATATGAGGTTATGTTTAATGAAAACATTTTAAGAAGTTCTTCTCCTCCTTCTTCATAGCTCTCTGCAACTTTATGCTGTTTATAAATTGAAGACCACCCTCTTCAGGTTTCCCACTATCCACACGGGACATTACAACTTTAGTATCTAAGGTCTTAAAATCAATCCATTGTAGCCAAGAAACTTGGACCAATAACTAATCACTATAAAGTTAGCAAAATTCTTGTACAAAACATTAATTTTTTTATTTTTTTTTTAGAAACAGCACTACAAAATGCTACTCTCTATTCCAACATATAAGAAGATACAATATATTGACATGACTTTACTGGACTTGGGAAAGGTACAAAATATAAGGCATGAAAAAGATGAAAAACTTAAGACTCTTTGTTTCTTTTTACAAATATATATATTCTATCGACATGGCTCGACCTCCTGACACAGACCCATGCAAATCACACCCTAAGCATCCCTGTTGCTTTCATATATTGAGATCATTTAATTGACACAATGTGATTGTTTGGAATGATTCCAAAGTATACAACCTATGCCCAGACGACAATTTCTGAGACACATTCTGCATGTTTGGTCGAATTTGCGGATTGCCACGTATGCATGCAAGGGCTACAGCCGCTAACAAGATCACTTCATTTGCGATTTCAGCAGAGGGAGGTGAGAGACGTTGGTCCAAAACATCTTTTAGAAGTATATTTTGTCCAGTTGAAAAATGTAGTGTGAAGATGAGATCTCCTGAATGCTTTCCCATCAACACTTCAAATGCCAAGACACCAAAGCTATAAACGTCACACTTCTCTGTCACTTCCATTGTGTATGCGAGCTCTGCAATAAATTTCTCAAAATCATGTTTTGTGATTTGCTACTACACAAATATCCTTGTATCTCCAAGTCCTAGCTATGATCTAGGATCAAAGTACTTGGGTGAGATAAAAGTATATTTTATCCATCTCACCTTCTTATTGGGGAAAGAGGATAGGAAATGCAATACGTGAAGAAAAATTAACTAACCAAACACCTTTTACTTTCTATGCTTTATGAGAGCAAATATTCATACTTGGGCTAACAAGAACAACATGAACCCGCTCTGACGAAACCTCGTCAAACTCATTACTTAAGCGATGTGGGATGTGAGACTTTTCCAATAAAATGAACGTGAAAATAACCGTCAAATGGTCCGAAAAAAAAAGCATTCTTTGAATGTATTCAAGGATAAACTTTGACACTTTAGCTTGACATTTCTTACAACAAGAAAAAAGAAAAATTCTTTTATTTTTCTATACACAATGATAACAAGCTAAGTCCTACATAAATTTAATGGGTAAACAAATTAAACGCCATGGCTTTGGGTATTTAAACAAAATGAGGAAAAACTCCCTAGGACATACCTTTAAATAGCCGAACGTCCTTAATTAAAAACTCATATGAAAACTTAGGCTCTAATTTGAAAAGTTTCGAGACTATTGCCCTTTTTTGAAAGAAAGCAAAAACTTAAGACCTTATTTGAAAGTTTTCCAAAACAAAAGGGGGAAAAAGAAAATTGTAAGCACAATGTTAATAGAAATAATATACCTGGAGCAACGTATCCATATGTGCCAGCAAGTGAGGACCAATTTGACGAATCAGGCTCTAAAAGTCTGGATGTGCCGAAATCTGATATGCATGCCTCGAATTCTGGATCTAACAATATATTGTTTGAAGATAAGTCCCGATGAACTATCGGTGGTGAGCAGTCATGGTGCATATATGATAGAGCACAGGCCACACCTTTCAAAATGTTGGCCCTTCTAAGCCAATCCAATTCTGATGCTTCTTCTTCAATACTCAAGATTCTATCCAGCTTCCCCTTTTCCATGTATTCATAAACCAAAAACATGCATCGTTCATGATAACAAAACCCATAAAGCCTCACAATGTTGCGATGACGAATTTTTGTTAATGCTTCTATTTCATTGTTGAAATGTTTTTCATCATGAGTACTCCCTCCTTCCCATGGGTGAAATTTCTTCACAGCAACTACTTGGCCAGTTGATAGCTCTGCTTTGTAGACATTCCCAAAAGCTCCCGTTCCAATGCAGTATTTGTTATTAAAATTTTCCGTCACTTGGATGATGTCTTCATACACAATCCTTCCATCATAATTCCATATTGAAAATAGATTACCGGTCTTCATGTCTTGTAACTCTAGTTTCTTATGTCTTGCCTGCAGAAAGAAAAAGGCCCCAATACATGCAAGTAGAAGAAATATTATCCCACAAATAGAAGGAATAATGATGATCACAACATTGTGGACTTTATTTTGTCTTTTTTCATTAGAAGTGGGACTACATGGTTGCAAACCTGAGGAACTTCCACATAAATCTTTGTTATGGGTGAGTGCCTCTACTGGTGCTAGTTGAAAAGCTTTGCTTTTAGGAATGGGTCCCTCCAAGTTGTTATATGAAATGTCAATAGATATTAAGCTGGAGATCTCTTGAAAAGAAGAAGGAATAGAACCTGATAACAAATTATGGGAAAGATTGAGGTTTTGTAACATCTTCAAATTTCCAAGTTCTGATGGTATCTCTTTGCTGAGTGAATTTTGGCTGAGATCTAAATTTTGAAGATATGCAAGATATCCAATCTGAAATGGAATGCTACAATAGAAATTGTTTCTACTCAGATTTAACGACCATAGCTTGGAACAACTCATTAGTTGTTTTGTAACTCGCCCACTAAGATTGTTCATTGATAGATCAAGAACCTCCAAGTTTAATAACATCCCAATTTCTGTTGGAACACTACCAGAAAGTTTATTGTCATTTAATCTCAGGGCGTATAATGCAGATAATCTTCCCAGCTCTTTCGGTATCTTGGCAACTAGGTTATTTGAAGACAGGTCAAGTCATCCAAGTTTATTCAACTTTCCAAATTCCGGTGGGATTCTTCCCATGATCTTATTACCAGATAATTTCAATGATGTTAAATTTTGGCATTCTCCCCATCTTGGTGAGAGCTCGCCATACAATTCATTGTAGCTCAAATCCATATAGGATAACTTCGGATAATGTCCCACAATCTCAGATGCATTTCCATTGAAACGATTTTTTTCAAGGCGGACTCTTGTTAACATGGTACAATTTTGTAGGCTTCTTGGGATAGGACCTGTGAAATGATTATCGTTTGCAGTAAATTTTACAAGTGATATTTCTAAACAAAATTGCTTCGGTAAATGGCCAGAAAAGTTGTTTTGAGATAGAAAAAGTTTAGTTAAACGTGTTAGGTTTTTAATTTCTGGTATTGAACCATATAATTGGTTTTCAAAGACGCTCAAGATGTAAAGTTTTCTCAAATTACCAATAGTTGATGGGATTGGACCAGTTAGATTATTAGTGTACAAATTAATTGCAGAAAGATTTTCTAGATATCCTAAGTCATGAGGGATGGAACCAGAAATACTGTTTTTATGCAACTGTAAGTCGACAAGTTTTGTCAGATTTCCTAGTGAGGGAGGGATTGAACCAATCAGAAAGTTATTTGAAATAAACAAATTGAATAGATTTTTTAAATGACCTATTTCTTGAGGGATGGTTCCTGAAATTTTATTATCTGAGATATCCAAGGCTGTTAACTTGCTCAAATTACCCATAGATGGAGGAATGCGACCGGAGAATTGATTCACAGAGAGATCAAGCATGTTGAGCTTTGAGAGAGTAGCAATGTGGCCTGGAATGGTTCCATAGATTGCATTGAAACTGAGATTGAGAGTGATGAGGTCCGAAAATGAGGAGAAGCTGAGGTTATCAAGCGTACCTCTTAAGCTCGCATTGAACAAATTTATCTCTGTTATTCTGCTTGCACTATTGCATGTTATCCCAAACCAGTTGCATGGGAAGCTTTTATTGCTTCTTCGGAAAGCGTTGTGACTCTGGAGAGACCATGAATGAAGAAGAGAGTGACTTTCAAGGCTAGCTTTCCATGTGAGGAGAGCTTGAGCCTGTGATGCTAGCTGGGTCACTGTTGTTGGAGCTACTGTGTGGCCATTGAGGAAATGAAACACATGAACCTGTGCAAGCAACATGAAGATAAGTTGAGAGAGTGATTTCCTACTTGAGGCCATTATGGTGCTGATAGTAGGTGGGTATTTCTGAAGTTGTGATATTATTTTGAGTACTGGGTGCTGCTTTCATAGAGACTTTAGTTGACTATGATGTTAAAAAAAATTTCATTGGGGAGATGGCACGTGTTAATGGGATATCTTTTCCCCCATGTGGTACCCTCTCATTGGCGTTGTTTGATCCAAACAGGGGATCCACTTCCCTCTTAATGCCCAACCACTATAGCTGGTATCAAAAATAAAATAATAGAAAGTTGCATTGACAGCATGCTTGTTAGTTTTCGATCCATAATTACAAGGGGAGAGGTTTTGTGGTGGACACTTAACTTAATTAGTTGACCACCTTATATGGTTTTTTCTTAATGCATATAGATAAGAGTGTTTGCATGTGCCCCTCGAAATTAGATCTCGGCTTTCTAGAGTCGAGTGTCCCACAAGCTCGAGTCTAAAATCTCATGCGCTGCCTGGGCTAGGCTGGGCTGGGTGAGAGATATTGGTGTTATAAATATATATATATATATATATAAACTAAATAGGCGGCCATTATATGGAGGATTTAGGAAAAAATAAGCCTCGGATAAAAAATCATCGTGGAAAATACAAATAAAAGAGAAATAGAGTTGAGGTATCTCTTCTTTTCCCTTTTCTTTCTCATGTTTTTGCTTTGGTTTCGTAAACAGACAAGTGTAGTGGCGGAAGAGGGCCCACTGCACGGCTCCAGTAGTCAATTTTAGCAAAGCTGTACGTGCTTTTTCCCAACATTTACACGAAGAAAGCTACAAGGAGAGTTGTCGGCCATGTGAATGCCAACGTCTTTTCACAGAAGAAATATGGCCAGACTTAAGAAATCTCAATTCTTTTTTTGAAACCTTCTTCCCGCGGCTAGAAAAAGACAAGAATCAGGAAGTGACCCAAGCCATTTTCCTGATTCCTGAACAATGTTGCGTGGAAATTTGTCCATCAACTGCAGTGAAGACTGAGACCCCTCTGCAGGTTTCTCACCAGTAATGATGAAAAAAAGTAATTGAAGCCCCATCCAAATTAACCAGTAGAATTGAAGGCTTTCCATTTTTTTCGTACTGGAGAACCGCGAGATAGAAACTGCTAGTCTCTTGTCACATGTTCTTACCCTGTTTGGGTAGGGGGAAGGGAGAAGGGGAGGTAAAATACGAGGGGATAGTAATATAAAGGGGGTGGAAGGAAAAATTAATTTTACTTTATTTTGTTTCGATAGTAGAATAGTAGTGAAAAGAAAAGTGAAAAAATAGGATTTTGTTTGTTTGTAAAATAGAGAGAAAATTACCAATTTATCCTTACTTTGTGAAAAAGTAAAAAAGTGAAAAAAGCAATTTAGTAAAATGACAAAGATTCCTCTCTTTCCCTCGTACTTTCCCTCCATTTTTTAGGAAAGAATTTTAAGGTGGGCCCTATACGAATTTTACACCAAACCCCCCCCAACCAAGGACCCTCAATTTCCACTTTCCCTCCATTTTCCCTTCTTTTTTTTCCTTTCCCTCATTTTACCCCCTTCCCAAACAAAGGAAAAGGAATATCACTTTAATAGGAAATAGGAAGAAGAAATTGAGTCTTTGAGGATGTGCCGAAATGATTTTCCTACTGTGAAAATGGGTATTACAATTTTTTTATTTTTTTTACCCAACAAAAGGGCTGGACTGAAACTCACGAGAACTTGTCGAAGCGAGGATATAGCACTACTCACACATGTAAGGTGATGAAAATTCACATGTGAGAGGAGAGATAGACACTCTTCGTATAAAAGGAATATCACTTTTAGGGTACGTTTGTATACACGCCCTTTCCGTGGAAAAAGGAAACTGCCACATTAACAAATTCCATAGAAATGATAACCAAAAAAGGAATTTCAATATAATTTAAAAATTCATGTTTGGTGCAGGTATTTCCTTCTCGCATGCAAAGATGATGGAAACTAATTAAGGTAAATTAAATGAAATTGTGAAAAAAAAATTCATCATTTCATGTGTGACTTAAAAGTTATAAGAAATTTGTAACTTTTCGTGCTAAAGATAGCAAGTTTCATGTGAAAAATGTGATTTTTCAAAGAAAATTGACTTGAATTCAAGATTTGATGCATGAAAACACAAAATCATGATTTTTCAATAAAATCAAACATGATTTGATAATTAAGTCCTTAACTCCTAGGAATTAATGATAAGAATGCACATCATTTCACTAGTTATTGGATTGAACTTCTAAAAAGAAATGTAAGATAAAAAAAATCCCATTAAAACTTGATGCCTTTATAATCAAGGGTTGGATGACTTAATCGAGTTGGCTTTTTGCCTAAAATAAAATCTATAATAACACATTTTTTATCACCCTATTTACTCATGATGGCCATACATTCAAGTAGTTCTCATTCCAATATCTCTCTGTATATTATATGCATTCAAGTAGTTCTCCAGCGAGCTTTCGGCTGGATTTGAACGAAGTTTTAAACGCCGTGGGGTTGACACTCACACAACTTTCTGCCCCAATTATTAAGCAGATTAGGAGTGAGCTGGTCTTGTCCAATGTCTCCCATAGATAATTGATGTAGACTAAAGTCCTATTTGTTTGGAAGAACCGTGAAGATTTTTATCTGAAAAATTTTGAAAATTTCAAATACTAACTCCAAAATAGAATTCCAAATGCTCAATACCCCCGCGCTTGAAATGGTGGAATTTCAGGAGTTCACGTATTTGGTTCTTTTTCATGTGGTTTGATATTCCAATTTCTTGCATCATACATATCAGTATTTGGACTATCCTTGTCACAAATTTCCAACAAGCCCAATTTCTAATCAGAAATGCCTTTAATGAAATTGGCTCTAAAAAGCTCACATCAAAGACTTGGACCATAACTTTTTGCTTCTTTTTAACCGGCACACATATTGAAAAATCCTTATACATACAATTGGGCCGGACACTGTAGGTTGGGCTCATGCAGATTTGCTCATACGAGTGGACGTCTAATTGTTGCTGGACCATGGGGCTCATACAGCTAGTGGGTCCACACAAATGATGTTTCTCTCTTGCCTTTTCTTTTTTTTTTCCCTACCAGAGTCCTTATTATATGCGGTGATAAGGGGTAAGGAGGAGGGAGGAGGGCCATGGTGGGAACCATGCAAGCATTGGGTCTTAAGGACTTGGGTGGGATTACATGCTACCGACCTTCCTTATCCACATGGCTTCCCATCTCTCTTGGGACCCACTACCCCAGTTGAGCCCCACAGACCAGGTCTTCTTAGTTCAATTATTGCCAGAATACAAGATTTAAGATCTCGACCCTATTAGTTTCTTTTTGGGAGCTGAGGCCCCTTGCGATCATAAAAGGCTATATTGGATGATAAGACTTGACTAAATTAGCAAATCTTTCAATAGAACATTCACTTAAATTGAAACCAGTAGTACAAAATGCTACTCTCTTTCCCAACATATAAGAAGATATAATATATTGACACCACTTTACCGGGCATGTTCAGTAACAGAATATAGGCAAGAATAAGATGACAAATTCACACTTGTGGTTTCTTTGCACATTTATTCTATGTACATGGCTCACCCTAACACAGACCCCTACAAAATATACACATGATGAAACGACATGACAAACCCACGAGGTCACACACCCCATATATACACCCTATAGTTTCTTTCAACCAATCCTTCAAATATGGAGATCATTCAAATGGCACAATGTGATTGTTTGGAATGGTTCCAAAGTGCACAGCCTACGACTAGACAATTTCTGATACACATCCCGCATGTTTGGTCGAGATTGTGGATTGGCACGTACGCATATGAGGGCTACCACTGCCACGGAGATTACTACATCTGCAGTCCGAGCAGAGGGTGGTGAGAGACGTTGGTCCAACACATCCTTTAGCAAAATGTCTTGAGCAGTTGAAGAAGAATGTAAAGTGAGGATGAGATCTCCTGGATGCTTTCCCATTAGCACTTCAAATGCTAGCACCCCAAAGCTATAAACATCACATTTCTCTGTTACTTTCATTGTGTATGCAAGCTCTGCAATCAAAGTTTTTAGAATCATGTTTCTAAAAATCTGAATATAAACCTTACCTAAAGAAAATAAGACCATTGAAACACCTTTTACTTTCTTTACTTCTTGAAAATATTGTACGTGTTCATGACAATTTTAATTGGTAAAAGGTGTACATGACAATTACACTAGTCTTTTTCATCTTTCCCCTTTCATGGAATTTTTCCATTTAATGAAAGTTACCTTTATTCCTGAATCAAATTACATTTGCTTTAATTATCCATTTCCAGGGTCTCACCATTTGCCTTGGTACCTGGCTTTGTAGGTTTTGGATGTCTTGAGATTCTGGTATCAAGTCAATTATTCATAGTGAAATGATTGTGGGAATCTGCACCATTAAAATGATCCAAAATAAGCAAGCTCTGTAATAAATTCTTAAGATCATGTTTTGTGATCGATGTACAACTGCAAAAATCTCCTTACATCTACAATTCTTTTAACTTCAAAAAAAAATAAAAAAATACATGCGTGTCATCCATTTCACCTTCCTATTAAAGAGACATGATTAGAAATTTAATATTATAAATAAATCTAATCTAATACTAATGTAAGGTGAATTCGTCAATCTCGTTATATTCAATATATTCTCCAAGATTAACTAATAAATTAAAGAAATAAGGTTGAAAATTTCCTAAAAAGAACAGGGCATAGATAAAAAAGTGGAGATGCAACCTTCTGTCTCGGAATTTCTTGAGATGAGTCATGAGTCTACATGGGAGGGACCCACGATCAACATGCCACTTGATGCCCAACATGGTTTGGGCTCGATTCAACTTCAATCATTCAAAAAAAAAAAAAAAAAAAAAAAATGCCTGTGATAAAAATTAGAGCCATGTAGACATTAATGATCATCATATGAGAAAATATATCAAGTTTGCTTAAGTTTTGACATATTAATTCTCCTTAAAATTGATTTTTTCAATTTTATAACTGAAATTCAGATAATATCACCAAGTCGCTTGGCTCAGATCACCATTTTTTTAAAACCTTTTGCCCAGATCCGATGATATCATGGGAACAATGTATGTAACAGAATCTAATAAATCCCACGATGTCATGGGATTGTCCTATGATATCATGAATTTTATGGGGTATCTATGAGGGAAAATCTTGCGAATGATAAAACTTGAGAAATGTTGTTAAGATGTATATTTACTTTTTCACAAAAATGTCATTTGTCATGTTTCATAAAAAAAAATAAAAAAAAAAAATTCACTTAATGGCTGCAGAAAGTCTATTATACAGAAATTAGTAAATCTCATGCTATCATGGCACAATCCCATGATATCATGGGAGGCCAAAAAAATATAAAAATAAAATTGACCAAAGTCACGCGGATTTGGTGGCATTATTAATTTGAGTTTCGCTTATAAAATTAGAAAAACAAGATTTAAAAAGGATCAATACGTCAAAACCTCTAGCTGTAATATTGTAGAATATTAACCGTGCCGAAGTTTACATTGTGATATGTGAACGGCCCAAGCAACCAATATGGCTGACAATGGTCTGGTTTGATCTGTTGGTCGATTCGGGCTGATCAATTACAATCTCAAATCCTATCATAATCGGAGGAAGCTAAGTTGTTCGAGCTTAGCATCTACAAATGAAGTGTAGAAGTAGTGATCCTAAAGTCTCCAAACAACGTTTCCATACCTAGGGATTCAAGAAAATAACTTAAGCAGGAGCAAAAGAAAAGAAACAAAATGGTGAGCACAATTTAAAACAAAGATCACATACCAGGAGCAACATATCCATATGTGCCAGCAAGTGATGACCAATTTGATGAATTGGGCTTTAGAAGTCTAGATGTGCCGAAATCTGATATGCATGCCTCAAGTTCTGAATCTAACAATATATTGTTTGACGATATGTCCCGGTGAACTATGGGCAGAGAGCAATCATGGTGCATATAGGATAAAGCACTGGCCACACCTTTCACAATATTGACCCTTTTAATCCAATCTAATTCCAATGCTTGTTCACAGCACAAGATTCCAGCCAACTTTCCCCTTTCCATGTACTCATAAACCAAAAACATGTATTGTTCGTGGGAACAAAATCCATACAACTTCACAATGTTGCGATGTCGAATTTCTGTCAATGTTTTTATTTCGTTATTGAAGCTTTTTTTATCATGTGTGTTCCCTCCTTCCAATGGGTGAAGTCTCTTTACAGCTACTACTTGGCCAGTAGATAGTTCCGCTTTGTAGACACTTCCATAACCTCCCACTCCAATGCAATATTTGCTATCAAAGTTCTTTGTCGCTTGGATAATATCATCGTATACAATCCTTCCATCGTAGTTCCATATTGAAAATACATCACCCTTCCTCATTTCTTGCAACTCTATTGTTGTATGCGTTGCTCTTTGTTTTAGAAAAAACAGCATCCCAATACATGCAAGTAAAAGGAAGATTATCCCAGAAATAGAGAGTGTAATGCTGATCACAAGTTTGTAGACTTTATTCATATGTCCTTTGACAGTGGAAATGGAATTACATGGTTGCAAACCTGACGCATTTCCACATAAAGCTTTGTTGTGGGTAAATGCCTCTAATGGGGCCTGTTGAAAAGCTTTGCTTTTAGGAATGGGGCCCTCTAAATTGTTATACGAAATGTCAATGGATATAAGGCTAAAGATCTCTCCAAAAGAAGAAGGAATAGAACCAGATAGCAAATTATGGGAAAGATTGAGGTTTTCTAACCTCTTCAGACTTCCAAGTTGTAATGGTATCTCTTGGATGAGTGAATTTTGGCTGAAACCTAAATTTTGAAGAAAGACAAGATTTCCAATCTGAAATGGAATGCTCCCATGAAAATTGTTTCTACTCATATTTAGAGACCATAGCTTAGAACAACTCCCTAGATGTTTTGGAATTCGTCCACTTAGATTATTCATTGATAGATCAAGAACCTCCAACTTTAATAACATCCCAATTTCTAATGGTACTCTGCCAAAAAGTTTATTGTCGTTTAGTCTCAAGTTGTGTAATGCAAACAACCTTCCCAACTCTTTAGGTATCTCAGCAACTAAATTATTTGAAGACAGGTCAAGCAATTCTAGCTTGCTCAACATTCCAAATTCAAGTGGAATTTTGCCCGTGATCTTATTATTAGATAATTTCAATGATGTTAGATTTTGGCATTCTGCCCATTTTGGTGAGAGCTCACCATATAATTCATTGTAGCTCAGATCCATATAGTCTAACTTTGGATAATATCCCAAAATTTCAGATGCATTTCCATTGAGATGATTGTATTCTAGGCGGACTCTTGTTAACATTGTACAATTCCGCAAGTTTCTTGGGATAGGGCCTGTAAAATAGTTTCCGACTGCAGCAAATGCTTCAAGTGATCTCCCTAGACAGATTCGTTCCGGTAAATGGCCTGAAAAGTTATTTTTAGACAGAAGAAGTTTAGTTAAACTTGTTAGATTTTTAATTTCTGGAATTGAACCATACAATTGGTTTTGTAAGACACTCAATATAGTAAGGTTTCTCAAATTGCCAATGGTTGATGGGATTGGACCAGTTAGATTATTAGTGTACAAATTCATTACAGAAAGATTTTCTAGATATCCTATTTCGTGAGGGATGGAGCCAGAAATTGTGTTTTCATGCAACATTAAGTTGACAATTGTCGTTAGATTTCCAAGAGTGGGAGGGATTGAACCAGTTAGAAGATTAGTTGAAATATCCAATGTGATTAGATTTTTTAAATGGCCTATTTCTCTTGGGATGGAGCCGGAAATCTTATTCTTTGAAATATGAAAGATGGTTAGCTTGCTCAAATTACCCATAGATGGAGAGATGGGTCCGGATAATTGATTCAGAGAGAGATTAAGGATGTTGAGCTTTGAGAGAGTAGCAATGTGGTCCGGAATCGTTCCATAGAGTGCATTATTGCTGAGATCAAGAGTGATGAGGTTTGGAAAGGAGGAGAAGTTGAGATCATCAAGCTTACCTCTTAAGCTTGCATCAAACAGGTTTATCTCCGTTATTTTGTCTGCAGCATTGCATGTTATTCCAAACCAGTTGCATGGGGAGTTTTTCTTGCTCCTTCCTGAAGTGTTGTTATTGTGGAGAGACCATGAATGAAGAAGAGAGTGATTTTCAAGGCTATTTTTCCAGTTGAGGAGAGCATGAGTCTCTGACGACGCTAGTTGGGTCATTGTTGTTGGAGCTACTGCATGACCATTGAGGAAATGAAACACATGAACCTGTGCAAGCAACATGAAGACAAGTTGGGAGAGTGACTTCTCTTTTGAGGCCATGGTATAGTGCAGATGGTGGGTGGGTGTTTCGGAAGTTGTGTGATTATTCTGGGAATGGGGTGTTGCAATTTATAGACAAAAAAAAGAAAAAAAAAAAATTTGCTACAGTTCTTTGTCAGTTTACTAAGATGTTTCTAGGAGAACTAATCCATGCTATCCATGTCGTCAAAGATATGCCTAGTACATTATACCAATCACGTGACCTGAATCACAGTCATTCAACATGTGGCTATGATGTGGTAGCTTTTAGAAGAAAATAGTCTTGGACCCAAAATCATTGTCCAAGACAAATTTTTTTTCTTTCTAAATTGGACTATTGATAACAATTGAAATTATGTGTGTGATTCTAAGGTGCCAATACACCACTCAACCATTATGCGTGTGATACTATTGATAACAATTGAAATGATGTGTGTGATTCTAAGGTGCCAATACACCACTCAACCATTATGCGTGTGATACTTAGGTGCCGACACCAACCAGCCATGAATCTGTTTGAGTGAAAAACAAACATTGACACAAAAGTCAGGCCTTTAGTAGCAGTTTCCCACCATCCACGCAATACACGTGACAAACATAATATCTAAGGTCTTAAAATCAATCCATCGGAGACAAGAATCTTGGAATTCATAGGGAGCTACAGAAGCAGGAAGGCACCCTAATTCTCATGAGGTAGGTAAGAAAATTGAAATGTCTGTGTGCTGGGTTTCACAGACTAGTAACCAAAAAAAGAAAAAAAAAAAAAAAACCATTCACTGTATGCTTTGTAGTTTTTGCAGTAAATATAACATTAAGTACTATAATCACTCAATAGGTGGTGATGATAAGGAGGATTTAGGAAGAATTAAGCCGTGGATTCAAAATCATTGTTGAAAATTAGAAAGGGAAATAGAGTTGAGGATTCTTTTCTTTCTTTGTTCTTTCTTTTTTTGTTCTCTGTTTTTGTAAACAGACATGTGTTGTGCTTGGAATAGGGTCCATTATCGGATAAATTATTGAGAGTCTGACAGATCTATAGAATAGCTATTTACCAAAAACATCAAATCCATCTCACAATGTTGGCTGTCTGATTGAAGTCATTAAGTGGACATGCAGATGATAAGGGTATGAGTTTTGTTCGAACTTCAAACCATCCATTTGATGGCCCAGCAACATCTTTTGAATCAAGTTTTCAGTACATTCTAATCAACAAATGCCTCTTTTATCTAGGTCCGTCAATGGGACTTGCAAACACACTGATTTCCACTAGGCACAAAAAAAGAGGGGGGGAGGGGGGGGGGGATGGGGTGGGGGGCGGTATAGGGCAATAATTACTTCAGCCATTATTAAAATATTATACCGTTAGCCATTGGAAGTGGAGTAAATGAAATACATGGCATTGCACGGCCCTTGTAGTCAACTTTAGCAAGCTGTGCTTTTTCCCCACATTCCCATGAAGGCATGAACAAAGACACTACAAGAGCTGGAGGATTTTATACGTTGGGAAGAGTAAATGCCAATGTTTTTCACGGAAGAAGAAAAATTGCCAAGCTTAGGAATCTCAATGTCTGGGCTACATTTTGCTGCTGGCAGAAAAAGACATTCAGGAAATGAACCAAGTCATTTATTTGTCCACCAATTGCAATGAAGCTGAGACCCCTCTGCAGGTTTCTCACCATCAATTTGAATATGTTTCAGTTCCCCACTTTTCTCAAAACGTGAAGCGAATGAGAAACAAAGTCTTTCACTTCAATGGGAATGATGAAAATATCAATGTAGCCCCTTCCATCTTTGCCAGTAATGGGAAACCGCGTGAAAGGGCTGATAGGCATGAGAACCTTTTTTTTTTTTTTTAAATTGATGTGTATCACATGATATTAATGTTTTTGAAAGAGCTTTCCTCCTCCGCGGCACTTATTTTCAATGGAGGCAGGTGGAAAATGTGTTGACAATAGGTGCGTCTTTACATGAGATCAAAATAATTTTATCGCACCCAAGCTATAACAGTAACAGGTATCTTTCAGCATTTCTGACGGTTCCCAATATCATCAATACAGGTCTTGTCCGAGTGGAATTCCAAATTCCACATTTCGAATTGGGGACTGTCACAGCTTTTGAAATTCTGCAAATGCCTCATACAATTTATCTCCATGTGATTGCAACCAAACATGCATAGGTGTCTATATGTGCTGACTATTCTACCCATCTTTTACAGCAGGAAACTCATTTAGGCACCTCCTCAAACACTGAATTAATTAATCCTATTTCCTAGTTAGTGATATTCCTTCTCCACTAGAATGAAGGTTTTTTCAAATTTTATAAATTAAAGGTGCAATTGTACAAGACGATTTGCCGAGGAAAAAGAAGGTACTGGCGCCGGAAAAGTGTTTGGTGCAGTGATAATTCCATGCATCCCGAAAATACAGCCTACCCTCCCATCCCACAGTTGTTATTTGTATTTTTTTATTATAACTTTCATAAAGTTAGAATAATCATCAAACTTGTAAATTTTATTTAAAGTTATTGTATATTATCATCAAAGTTCTTGTACGTACACTTCATTTCAAGAAATTAATTCATGTTTTTTTTCAAAGAATGTTTGTGCATTTATTTTAGTAATTTTAATTTCATTTCAAATTGCAAATCTTTTAAAAAAGTCCCTTTAGATTTACTTTTTAAAATAAAAAAAAAAGATAATAAAAAAAAACATGGGCTTGCCCGTGGGCGGCATAGCCTAGCACGGCACGACTTAAGCCATGACGTGGGCTATACTGGGCCGACCCTCAATCGACTTGGGCACGGTATGGCGCGGCCCATGAACTTTCATGGGCCGGCACGGCAGTGCTAGAACCCGTGCCGGTTTATACCCCTGAATTCCCACCCGAACTAGCATCCACCCCAATTTAACATTCATTGAAGTTATACTCGTCGTTGGATTGAACTTCTAAAAGGAAATGTAAGGTGAAAAACCATTTAAATTTGAGGCCTTTATAATCAAGGGTTGCATGATACATTCAGGTTGCACTTTTTTCCCAAAATAAAATCTATAATAGCACATTTTTATCACCTAATAACACCTTTCGATCACCCTATGTACCCATGATGGCCATACATCCATACCGGAATTTTTGTTTGAGGGGTCCAGACCCTAATAGGTTAGTTGGTTTTGGGGGAAACCATGAATTTTCATGTGGATTTTGATGGTGGATCGATAGTTTTCATTCGATTTTAGGAAGTGCACTCAGAATCTTCATATACAATTTGGAAGCACTAAGTGGTTTGACGGGTGTGACTGCACCCACATTCAAGTAGTTCTCCAGCGGGCTTTCGGCAGGATTTGAACTAATTTTTAAACTTCATGGGTTGACACTTTTACAACTTTCCGGCCCAGTAATGAAACAAATTAGGGCTGAGCTTGTCTTGTCCAATGTCTCTCCTCTAGAGGAAACATTAGAGACTTGGGCCATTAGTTTTTCGGCTTTCTTATTTTTTATTTTTTGGTACACAGATTGAAATTTCCTTATTTATACAATTGGGCTGGACACTGAAGGTTCGGCGCATACAGATTTGCTCTCGTGGATCTGGCATAAATTTCTTGGGCCTTAAAATGGTGGGGCACCATAGGTGGACGTCTAATTGTTGCTGGACCATGGGCTCATACATCCTGTCGGTCCACACAAATGTTATTTCTCTCTTACTTTATTTCAGTATGTTCTTTACTAAACCTCCCATATGGTTTACCAGAGTCCTTATATCTAGCAATCATGTTGCTACCAATCCTTTCAAAATTATTCATTGTGATAGGTAGGGGTTTTCCCCTGTTCGACTTTTTTAATGGATTTTCCCCTGTGATAATGTGCTGAACTGGTTTGATCCAATTTCTCTTCCTCTATCACAATTACTTCCCTGTTTATATGAAAAACTCCTACAGAAGAAATCATGTTGCTTGTTTAAGTTGATGATATCTTCATTACAATGGAATCACCAGTCATGGCAAGAATTCAAAATCTAAGATTTGACCGTTTCTGGGAGTTAGGGCCCATTGTGATCCTCAAAGACTTTTGTTTAGCAAATCTAAAAACTAAATTCTCCAATAACTAAAAGTCAGTTCTTTCATAGTGAGCTAGGCTTAGAAATCTTGAGTGTCTTGGCTAAAGAGAACAAGGCAAGCAAGAAGTGATTCATATCCTCTCGGTCACCAATCCATAGAGCCAAGCATTTTAAGTCTTTCTTTTTTCTGAAGGCATGCTCTTTTACTAGAATTCAAATAATTCATGTCCGAATAATTTGTAATTCTCCAAAAGCTAACTCCCTGGGGTGGAATTCCGGAATCATCCTCTTAGCTGACATCCAATTGAAAGGATTGGAATTCAGAAATCCCGAAGGATAAAAGTGCCGTATCTATTTGCTGGAATCCAAAATTCTAGGAAGGAAATATAGAAATTGAAAATGCCAATGGGACAATTATCTCATAATTGTCCAAAAATCTCTAGCATTACAAATTCCTATTTGGGATTTTTTCTAAAGAAATAGGGCCTATAACAAAATCTCCTAATAAAAATCTTAGAACCAGCCCATTGTAGCTAAGAAATTCAAACACATAGTAATGACGAAACAGAAGTATAACCTCATCCATATTAATCAGTAGTTACCGATCTCCGTAGTTCTTTTTGGTAAGAGATCCCTGTAGAACTTCTGAAAAAGCATACTTTTAAACCTCAAATCCTTTCAGTGATCGATTAATCATTTGCAAAGATACATGATTCCTAGATTCAAGTTTTATTTTTTATTTATTTTTTAGAAAAGCAAACTCTTAAACCTCAAACCTTATGAGTGATCAAGTTAAATAAGAAATTAGAAATGCAAAATTGGTGATGAATATACTAGAAAAGATATCAAGTATATATAGTTCACTTAATGCAATCCACAATTTAAGGGTGGCAAAACTTGACCCGACCAACTAATCTGAACAGTATTTGTCCTGCCTATGCCACAGATCATCATGAATTTTTAGCGACTTTTTTTTTTTTTCTGAGATTTCTACATCCTACATCCGCTATGAGTAAGATCCAACAACAGTTGATGAATCGTATATTGTCATGTATGTTGGCCATATATCAACCCATCAACGTTGTGCAAATTCCAAGTCTTCCATTCAAGAAGACAGACGACGGACTCCAGCACATTACTTGGAAGACCATGAAATAAGGTTAGGTTGACTCTAAGTCAATCCTTCTGGTCATTACTATACCCCATTAATTATTGTTAGCCAGTGGAAGTGGGCTAAATGAAATAGATGGCATTGCACGGTTCTTGAAGTCAAGTTTAGCAAGCTGTGCTTTTTCCCCACATTCGCATGAATAAAGACGCAACAAGAGCTAGAAGATTGTGTATGTTCGGACGCGTAAATGCCAATGTTTTTCACGGAAGAAGTAAAATTGCCAGGCTTATCTCAATGTCTGGGCCACATTTGCAACCTTTTTGCTGCTGCCGGGGAAAGACACTCAGGAATTAATCCGAAGTCATTATGCGCGTGATACTAAGAGCAACCAGCCATGACTGTATTCATGGAAGACAGACATTGGCACAAAAGTCAGGCCATTTGTAGCAGTTTCCCACCATCCACGCAATGCACGTGACAAACATAATATCTAAGTTCTTCAAATCATTCCATCGTAGACAAGAATGTCCATCAACTGCAGTGAAGCTGAGACCCCTCTGCAGGTCTCTCACCATCAATTTGAATATGTTTTAGTTCCCCACTTGTCTCAAAACGTGAAGGAAATGAGAAACAAAGTCTTTCAAGTCAATGGGAATGATGAAAAAAATCAATGTAGCCCCTTCCATCTTAGCCAGTAGGGGTGAAGACTTCGTGAAAGAGCTGCTAGGCACGAGACTTTTTTTTTTTTTGGAAAATTTTCTGTACGGTCACCTACGGTGCCTGATTTCTCTCCTTTGTTACCGAAGTCGATCATTTTACTCAGGCGTTCTTCGTACCGTCCGGACCACTATTCTGGCCAAAATGTTGCGATATCACAACAAATGTTGCGATATCACAATTTATGTTGCGATACCGCAAGTTTTAAGTTGCGATATCGCAATTGATGTTGCCATAGTACAACTCAAAAAGCCATTTTCATCCCTTTAACCTTCCCCGTTCGACTATTCCTCATTTTCACTACGGTAACTCTCTCCCCCAGCAAATTTCACCATCCTCCTCCCTCGCCAACCTATTTGTAAATAAGCAAGGCCGCCAACATCCGTTCGACATCGATGAAGCATCATCGTGTCCATTGTCTCCATCGATGAGGGATTTTGGCCACCATTATTTCGCAATCTGGGCGTTCTGAGCTTGTTGTTGTTGCAGTTGCCCCTACTAAACCTGATAATCCTTATTCTCCCTCTCTTTTAGCTAGATCTAGTATTCTCTTTCCTTTTCCTCCTTTTTTATCAATTTATCTCTGTTTGTGGGTTTAGAAAACCCTAAATGCTTTGATTTCTAGCTAAGATGATCAACTGCTGTTGGAATCTGCACCGACGTCATCTGGAGCATTAGAGTGGGGCGGACTCTCTTATGTGGCATTTAGGGCTGTCACCCAAGATTAAAGCTTGAATTCCCTTAAGAATCGTAATGGCTCCCTGCTGATGCCCCATGTGTATCAAAACTACCGCCCCACCCCTTTCTTCTTTGGTAAGCATGCATGTTACTTGTATTGTTTTATGGACCTTCTCGCTAGCATCAGTTGAAGAAATGAAACCCACTCTGTGTTAAATCTGATTTTGCTTGAATTTGTTCAGGTGGAACTAAAATTATCGCTCATGCTGTCTAATCTGGTTTATGTCAAATGTAGAGTTATTCTTTATGGTTGTTTAATCTCTACGGTGTTAAATTGTTCTTCATGGGTGGTTACGTGGGTTTTATATAAAGTTCGAATATGCTTGTCATGGTTATCAACTCTGTGTTAGTGCGAGTTTATGCTTGGTTTTCTATTTCACATAAGAACTCATTTTGTTTGAATGTAACCTCATGTGTTTTCTAACAATTAGTAACGAGTACATGTTAGGACTTATTTTTACAAGTGACCACACTTTGCTAATAATATAATGATTCTATTATCAAATGGTCAACAATGCCTAATGAGGCTGATATTTATAGTTACTATATCAAATACCCCACCTTGTGTCATATATTCTACTGTAATTATGATATTAATGAAGACAAGTACATCCTTAAAGCATTTTCAAATATTACTATTAAACACAACCTTGTGAGGCTTTTGATATGTTAATTGGGTGGGGTGCTCTCATTTCTCTATCTTTAGGGGGGAAACCTATTTATCCTTACCAAGCCACCATCATCATCTGCTTTTTGGCAAAAGGTTTGCTTGTCATCATTTTCTTTTTTATCCCTATGCATCAGTATCCAATCGCTAATGATGCCATATTTTGTATTTTTAACTTTAATTCTTGTTGTGACTAGATAGTTGAAAGATGGATCCCGGTCCTTTGGGTAAACAAATCCTTACTAACCAAGATAACCATATATCAAAAGTGATATGGGAAGGGCAGGTAGAGTCAATATTGTCATTGCTAAACTTTAACATAATTCTATTAGTTTCAAATGGTTTCTCGCAAGTCTATTGTTATGATGTTATGTATTTGTTAATTGCAGGAACTTGGCCCACTGAAGTGCATCACAGCTGACCCTTTAACTAATTTTTGGGAATTAAATGAAAGACAAGAAGAAATTGTCCGTATGGTCGGCCTACACAATGTGGCCTCCATTGATAAAATGAAAATTCACCATGGCATTATATGGGCGTTGGTGGAGCGCTGGAGACCCGAGATTAATACCTTCCATTTTAACTTCGGCGAGGCGACAATAACATTGGAGGATGTTGCCTATATTTATGGCCTTCCCATTGATGGAAGGCTAGTTACAGGCCATACAATTTCAAGGGTAGAAGAGATGAGAGCATTATGTCATGAATTATTAGGGAGAGTTCCCAACCAAGCTATGGATTGCATGGGGGCACAAATAAAGTACACATGGTTTCATCTTTATTTTGGCATATGTCTAGAGGGGGCCTCTGAAGAAATTGTACAACGTTATACCCGTGTATACCTATTCTGCTTAGTGGCCCAACAAATTTGTAGCAATACTTTCGGGTCGAGGGGAACGGATAACTTCTTGAGTTGTTTAGGACGTTTGAGAGATATGCGTGGGGGCCGGCTTGTCTGGCAAATCTTTATAGGACTCTAGGCAAAGCAACAAGATTGAAAGATGGGATCAAAACACTTACCGACCCACTTCAACTATTATAGGTAAAATATGTAGTTTGTGATCAGATGATATTCATGTTTTATTATGTACCTACTTTTATTAATAGACAATGCTATCTCATGTGGTGCATATTTGGACCTTTTCTCGGATGAAGATAGGGTGACCAATTGAGCAGAGTTGGGTCCAGATCGAGTTTGCTTTCCCTTTATGCCTGATGTGGCATGAAAAGTTGAAAGGTTTTAATTTGTTGTCGAAGACATTTTATGCCCGCAAACAACTTGATAAGCAAGAGGACAAAGATAATGTGAGTCACTATGAATGGCACAAAGTAAATTAAACATTTATACATATAGGTGATATTCATTGACTTCCTCATACATACTAATTCTGTTATTTCATTGAACATCCTAGTTTGTATGGCAGCCCTACATTCAATATGGTGATCGTCTACTTGAGCATTTTGAAGACAAAGAAAGGGCCCTCTTTGGGTCACAGACGGTGCTCATCTTTTTCGGGGTAGTTGAGAATCACAATGCTTGTAGAGTCATGAAATAGTTTGGACTGAGGCAAAATGTTCCTCCTACAGAATCACAATGCTTGTGAGATTAAAATAACCGTTGTGAATGGACAATTCCATGTGTTGGGCGGTATCATTCGACTAGTCAGGAGAGGAAGGTTTCATGAATGGCAGAAGAAGCATCTCATAACAAAAAAAAAAGAATAAAAAAAGAAAAGAAATAAAAAAGAAATAAAAAATCCGAAGTAAGTCATACATTATGAATGTTGTTAGTTTAAATAAATGTTGTGAATGAACAATTCCATCTAAGTATCATATGACCTTGTCAGGAGAGATCAATTGTGATCAAATGGCACAAAAAGCATCTCATAAAAAACAATTAAAAAAAAATCTGAAGTAAGATATACATTATGAATGCTTGTGAGATTAAAATAACCATTGTGAATGGACAACTCCATGTGTTGGGCAGTATCATTCGACCTTGTCAAGAGAGGAAGTCATCTAAAATGGCACAAAAAGCATCTCATAACAAAAAATAAAAATAAATAAAAAATAAAAAATGGCCAGATACACATTATGTTACTTCTTAGCTTAAGTACACATTGTGAATGGACAATTCACTGTCCAAATCTTACCAACAAGAGCATATTGAATATCTACAGAGTAAGACTGAATGCCCTCAAAAAGTGCATGCATATCCATTACAAGACTATACATAACAGGAGACCCATCAAGCAACTGCTTCAATATATACTAAATGTATCATCTGTTTCTACGAAGTAATCATATATAGACACAACTAGACTGATATCATACAAAATGTTTTGAGCCTCTGGATGCACATAACTACTGTCGAGCAGGTGGATAATGGCATCTCTTTCGATTAAGCCCAATTTGATGACAATTGGAACACTTGACTTGCCGCTTTTGTCTGTCCTCTGTGCGAGTTCTGTTCTTTTTAGGTTGGCTAGCTTGTTGTCGTGCATGTGGAGGTAATTAAGACGTGCAGATTGCTCTGAACTTCCCATTGGCGGATGTCTTTGATCGCATGAACAATATCGTTATATGTTGACCGATAAACATTGCTCGAGAACCACTACTCACAATAATCATATGGATCAACTCCCCTCATTTGAATTGCTGCCACTGCATGCGAACATGGAATACCTAAGACATCCCACCTCCGGCAAGAACACGATCTCAAATCAAGATGCACCACATCAATGTACTAGGTAGAGTGTACTTGGTATTCGAATTGACTCGCTAGTCGGACTCTCAACTGACGGGCATCTTCAAATTCTTTACTCAGTATTTTCTCTGTGTACGGAGTTAGTCTTGTATGCAAGTCAAGTGAACTACGATTGCGTACCTCATAAAATTCCATTAATTTACATCGTACGGCCTCTGCTTGCTTTGTGATTGGATACTCCCTAGCCTCCTTCAATAAACTGTTCATGCATTCAACAACATTGGTTGTGATCATGTCATACCATCTCCCTTCTACAAATGCATTTGCCCAGTGATGCAGCCCAATGTCTTTAATCCACTTGAATGCACCTTCGTCCAGATCCCTTATTTCAGCCATATATCTCTTATATTCAACCTGCCTATATGCTCTTGCAGCATTCCAAAATTTCACCATCAAAGCCTCATCCTTGTATCTCTCTTTAAAGTTTGCTGATATATGACGCATGCAGTAGCAATGACTAGCGTGAGGAAATCATTCTTGAACGGCTCGTATGAGGCCTTTTCGTCTATCAGACACAATGGTCAAATTAGGAAAGGGCCCAAAGTCCACATCTAACTCTGCAAGGAACCATTCCCAGGTATCTTTATCCTCTATCTCAGCTATGGCAAAAGCGATGAGAAATAACCTGCGGTCTCCATCAAATGTCACGGCAACAAACAGAACTCCGAGGTATTTTCCACGAAGGTGGGCACCATCAACAGCTATCAATAGGCGTAGTGATCTCTTGAAAGAGCGGATGCTTAAGCCAAAAGCCCAAAATAACCTTTGGAATGAATCATCATCTTCCCTGATCAAATGAGACACGCTACCTGGATTTGTCCTTTCTAGTTCAATGCAATAACTAGGCAGGATTCTGAAGGAATCTTCATAAGAACCACGTATATCAAGCAATGCTATCTCTTTTGCTAGCCAAGCTTTCCTGTAGCTGATTTAGACGCCAAACTCCAATTGAAAGTCTGTCAAAATTTCTTTTGGAGTGTAGCTTGAATGGAGACAAAGTCGTTCTTTAATCCATTCAGCAATCAAGGCTGACGTGGCCTTAGAATGCGTGAGTCCCATCATTGGCTTCGAACAAGTATGTTTTTCAGAATGAGTTCGCACAATAAACTCAGGGCCGGACTACAGGATAGATCCATGGATGCTCCAAGGACATTGATGATCACCATACCTTACACTTAATTCTGTCATAGACCTTTTCACCTAATGAAGCTCAAAATTCCTGTACATTGCAAATTTTCTTAATGCAGTCCTAAATGATTCACGAGTCTGAAATCGTCTTCCATTCCACATTTCAAGAAAAGATGCCTCTTGGTGATCCATGCCAATATGGTCATCATCAGGAACTAAAGTATCAATAACATCTTCTACTCTCACAACATTTGATGCATGACCTAATCCTTCTTGTGCATGCGATGTTCTACGTGGTCCAATGACAGTTTGCAATTCATAATTTCTAGGGTCAACATCAATATCAAATTCATCTTCATCATTTTCAACCCCCTCCTCCACTACATTGCACCCTCCATCGACACCAGGAATTTTGGGTACTACATCATTTTCCATCCCATCCATGACAAATTCATCCCTTACATTAGATAATTGAACATTTTCATCTGCTGCAAGATTAATGGAGGGGTAAAGATCTTCAAGGATGGCCTCCACAAATGGGTTATCATAAGGTATAGCAGGCGTGTTCAAGTCAAACTGGCTTCGAAGTGTGCTTGACATGTTGCACCTGCATGGTAAATAGTCAATCATATATAAATTACATAATATTATCAAATCAGATGTGTAGCAAAACCAAACCTATAAACATCCTCTCTTATTGAAGGGCCACCCATATCCTTATCACCGTCGAGAAAGTTTGCGGTATTTGTATATGTGATCAAATTCCCTCTGCGTGAATCACCATGTCATAAAACAATCAAATGAATGATTAAAACAAGCTATTAAACAAATCAGCAACACTACATTTGTTATGATGGGTTGTGGTGGCACCTGTTCAAATTGAATGAATTTTTATTCCCTCAGTGGTTTTTGGGCCTAGCGTATGTAGACCTTAGATGTGATGGTTGTTGACCTGCAATTGCTTCATTGTTTCTATGCAAATAGAAAAATATAGTTTGACGCCTGTTTTGGAATAATCTGAACATCCGATGGAGATCATCATCACCTCTTATGGTTATGAACGTGAAGCTTCGGCCATTATGATACTGATATTGCATGTTTATATTCTCATTATAAAACTCTCAACCAGTTTCTTCATTTATCTTCCCGAGTAGTTGATTGAAAGTTATATTGACATCGACTCATATTACCTTCTCTCACCACCATTGTACACTGGAAGTGGATTACTTACATCTAATATACCATTAAAATGGCATATTATACATGTCTCAATATTCTCCATCCTACCAAGGAGAACACAAATTTCGAATGATAAGATTTACTTTTAAGTATTTTTTAAGTTAATCACAAATATCCATATAATCCATAAAGATTTAACGTGTGAAAATAAATATCGGCATAAGTATTTCTTTAATAAATAAGAAACCTATTTGGAATTACTAAGATTTGAAGGTTGTTAAATACAAAAGAAAAAACTACTCTGTGCATACATGGAAAATTAAAATGTTTAAATATTTCTAATCACAAAAGCATTGACATTTACGATAGCATAAAGCTACATATTTCTATAACATTAACAACCAATTAACAATGCATTATCCGTTCAAAAATAAATAAATAAATACATTATCTTAATCAATTCTACATCTAGATATTCTAGCAAACTTATTTTACATCTCATTGGTATACTAATTCTGCATATATTAGCAAAAGTATATATACCATAAAACATCCATTTAAATAAAATAATAGTGACAACGTGGTGGGGTTGGTCAGTTGGTGCCATATCCTTGGGGTTTTGATATTAGATAGTCACATATGTATTTAAGTATTGTCTAGGTACGTTCCAAAGTTAAGCCTCAATTGTGAAATCAATAAAATCGCACCCCCCCCCCCCCCCCCCCCCCCCCCCCGACCACACACACACACACAAAAAAATATATATATAAATAAATAAATAAATAAAAATAAAATAAAGGAGCATTCCAATTTTGTAGAACAATAGAGCATGGTACAGTTGTAAGATGTTAGCCGTTCATCTAATGAATATCACCATTCATTGATAACTATTATTTAATCGTTTACTTACTTATATTACATGAAAAAAAAATCATTAGCAGTTTAAGATAATGATCAAAACGATATCTGTAATGCCATAATAACAGGAAAATGTTAAAAAAAAAATCTGTGGAATTTCTGAGTTTGTGCTGGGACCCACCATAGGACGGGATGAACAAGACATCCCACATTATTTTTTGCAATTGGACGTCCAAGCCAAATCCAGTTGTTGGTAATTCATGATATGAGAACAAAGGGATTTTTTTAATATATCAGCAACCAGATGTTCATCAAAAAGTCCCAAAAAAAGAAAAACGCTTATACAAAATGTTGGTCACTATTAATATTTATACATGTTCATCACTGTTACTTTTTTTAACATGTTCATCACTGTTAATATTTAAATAAGATGTTTCAAATGTTTCTACAAGTGGAATTCCTTGTATTCTAACTACCTTTAAAAGACACAAAAGAAGAAAAAAATAATATAATAAATATGAGAGAGATACATAGAAAGTGGGAAATATCGAATGAATACCACAGACAAAGATATAGCAAGATATTCACTTGCTATATATGACAATGGCCTGAGGTTGACTTGCACAGCAGGAGATCACTTGCTATGTCCCAGCCTAACTTGCAGAGAATAGAAGTAAAACCCAGTCCAGAGATGAAAGCAACGGAACAGAAATAAATTACAAAGAGAAACGCATTCGTTGACCTTTAACTTAACGTTTTTTGTGATATTGCAACATCAATTGCGGTATCGCAACTTAAAAAATTGCGGTATCGCAACTTAAAACTTGCGGTATCGTAACATAAATTGTGATATCGCAAAAAAAAAAAAAAAAAAAAAAAAAGAAAGAAAAAACAGCCTTTTGGCCTGAATAGTGGTCCAGACGGTATGAAGAACGCCTAGGTAAAATGGTCGACTTTGATAACAAAGGAGAGAAATCAGACACTATAGGTAATTGTAGAGAAAAATTTCCTTTTTTTTTCCTTTGAAATTGATGTCTATCACAGTCACATGATATTGATGTTTTATGTAGATACACAGGCTTTCCTCTTCCGTGGCACTTATTTCAATGGAGTTAGGTGGAAAATGTGTTTACAATAGGTGCGTCTTACGTGCGTCTTACATGAGGCCAAAATAATTTCATCACTCCCAAGATATAACAGGTATCTTTCAGCGGTGCCCAATATCATCAATACAGGTCTTGTTCGAGTGAAATTCCAAATTTCCCATTTTGAATTCTCACTTTAGTAACAGTCACTTTTGAAATTGCCTCTTACAAGTTAGGGAGATCTTCTTATGCATCTATTCCTCATTATTTTAGTGAGGGATACTCCTTTTATGGGAACTTTCAAGTACAAAATGTACTTGATAATACATAAAGGGAGTTTCCATAAAGGGAGTGTCCCTCACCAAAATGGTGAGGGATAGATGCATAAGAAGACTCCCCTACAAGTTATCTCCATGTACTTGCAACCAAACATACAATTGTGTCTATATGTGCCGACTGTTCTACCCATCAATTACGGCTGGAAACTCATTTGGGCACCTCCTCAAGCACTCAATTAATTAATTCTATTTCTTAGTTAGTGATATTCGTTCTCCACTACAATAAAGGATTTATCAAATTGTCTAAATTAAAGGTGCGTTTGTGCAAGATGATTTGCCAAGAAAAAAGAAGGAACTGTTACCAGATTTTCCAGTGCCTGTGTTTGGTGCAGCGATAATTCCATGCATCCCGAAAATACAGCCATTTCATAGTTGTAATTTTTATTTTTTTATTATAACTTTCATAAAGTTAGAATAATCATCAAACTTGTAAATTTTATTTAAAGTTATTATATATTATCATCAAAGTTCTTGTACTTACACTTCATTTCAAGAAATATAAATTAATTCCTGTATTTTTCAAGGAATGTTTGTGCATTTATTTTAGCAATCTTAATTTCATTTCAAGTTGATAATCTTTTAAAAAGTCCCTTTAGATTTATTTTTAAAAATTAAAAAAGATAATTAAAAAAAACATGGGCTTGCCCGTGGGCGGCATAGCCCAGCACGGCACGACTTAAGCCGTGACGTGGGCCATGCTGGGCTGACCCCAATTGACTTGGGCACGGCATGGCCCGGCCCATGAACTGTCATGGGAGGGCACTGCTAGGCTGGCCTCAAAGGCCGTGCCAGTTTATAACCCCGATTTCTCACCCGAAGTACCATCCACCCCAATTTAACATTCATTGAAGCTATACTCGTGGTTGGATTGAACTTCTAAAGGGAAATGTAAGGTGAAAAACCATTTCAATTTGAGGCCTTTATAATCAAGGGTTGCATGATACATTCAAGTTGCATTTTTTCCAAAATAAAATCCATAATAGCACATTTCTATCACCTATTAACACAATTCTATCACCCTATGTACGCATGATGGCTATACATTCAGACAAGAATTTTCATTTGAGGGAATGTAGTTTGATTTTGGAGGCAAACCAGGGATTTTCATGTGAATTTTGAGGGTGGATCCATAGCTTTTATTGGATTTTCTGATCTTAACCCAGAATTTTCATATAGGTTTTGAAAGAGCATAGCTGTTTGACGGGTGCAACCACACCCACATCCCTGTACTTGGATTCGTCCCTGTCTGCGTATAAAATATACATTCAAGTAGTTCTCTCCAGCGGGCTTTCGGCAGGAATTGAAGCAATTTTTAAAGCTCATGGGCTAACACATTCACAACTTTCCGGCCCAGTAATTAAACGGATTAGGGCTGAGCTGGTCTTGTCCAATGTCTCTCCTCTAGAGGAAACATTAGAGACTTGGGCCATTAGTTTTTCGTCTTCTTTATTTTTCATTTTTTGGAACACAGATTGAAATTTCCTTATTTATAAAATTGGGCTGGACACTGTAGGTTCGGCTCAAAAAGATTCACTCCTTTCGTCATGGATGCAGCATAAATTACTTGGGCCTTAAAAAGGTGTGGCACCATAGGTGGACGTCTAATTGTTGCTGGACCATGGGCTCATACATCCTGTCGGTCCACACAAATGTTATTTCGCTCTGACTTTGTTTCAGTATGTTCTTTACTAAACCTCCCATCTGGTTTAACAGAGTCCTTCTATCTAGCAATCATGTTGTTAACAATCCTTTAAAAATCATTCATTGTGATAGGTAGGGGTTTTCCCCTGTTTGACTCTTTTAATGGATTTTCCCCTGTGATAATGTGCTGAACTGGTTTGATCCAATTTCTCTTCCTCTATCACAATTACTTCCCTGTTTATATGAAAAACTCCTACAGAAGAAATCATGTTGCTTGTTTAAGTTGATGATATCATCATTACAATGGAATCTCCAGTCATGGCAAGAATTCAAAATCTAAGATTTGACCCTTTCTGGGTGTTAGGGCCCATTGTGATCCTAAAAGACTATACTGAACAATCAGACTTTTGTTTATCAAATCTAATAGCTAAATTCGCCAATATTTGAATAAAACATTGATTATAATTAAAGTAGTAGTACAAAATGCTACTCTCTATTCCAACATATAAGAAGATACAACATATTGACATGACTTTACTGGGCCTGTTAAGTAACAGAAAATAGGCATGAAGAAGATGAAAAATAGGCATGAAGAAGATGACAAACTCACACTCTTGGTTTCTTTTTACAAATATTCTATAGACAATTCTCGACCTGATACAAACCCATACAAAATATACACATGATGAAACGACATGACAAACTCACAGGGTCAACCCCCATGCACCCTTGGTTTCTTTCAAACAATCCTTCAAATATGGAGGTCATTCAAATGGCACAATGTGATTGCGGGGAATGGTTCCAAAGTGCACTGCCTATGACTTGACAATTTCTGATACACATCCCTCATGTTTGGTCGAGAATGTGGATTGGCACTTATGCATGTGAGGGCTACCACTGCTACGGAGATCACTTCATCTGCATCCTGAGCAGAGGGTGGTAAGAGACGTTGGTCCAACACATCCTTTAGCAGAATGTTTTGAGCAGTTGAAGAATGTAAAGTGAGGATGAGATCTCCTGGATGCTTTCCCATTAGCACTTCAAATGCTAGCACCCCAAAGCTATAAACATCACACTTCTCTGTAACTTCCATAGTGTATGCAAGCTCTGCAATAAAAAGTACGTGGACGAAATAAAGTTACATTTTATGCATTTCACCTTCCTATTGGAGAGAGAGGAAGAAAAAGCTTCCAAACACCTTTCACTTTCTGTGCCTTTTGAAAACAATTTGATGGGAAAAGGTTGTGCAATTGAAGTTAGGATACACACCCTCTGTACAACTCAACTTTCATAGATCAACTCTTCTAATCAAAACAAATTAGAGCCATACAGACTTGGTTTCCATTACATGAGAAAAGATATCAAAGTAGAACACTTAAATGCAATTGTAAAACAGATAACAACTCATCACAAGGTGATATGTGATGGGCTCAAGCATTTCTTTTCCGTATGGACTGGCCAGTTGGGCATTTTCAGCTGAGCAGGGGGAGGCTCTTGACACCCTTTAGTTAGGGCTGGGCATAAAAACAAAACTCGTTCAATGAAAGAGACGAGCACGAGCATAGAGTGTAGGTATTTAATGAAAAAATCACAATATATTTATGTTCAATATTGTTTTATTTAATATACACAGTTAATATGAACAAACATAAAATATTTGTTCCAAGTATCAAATCTATTATTGTCTAAATGATCTAGACCTACCATTTATTACTATACTTCAAATGAAGATGGATTGTAGCTAAAAATGAGTTTAATTAGCTTGCTATGTGGGTTTGGTTACCACTTCATTTAGGTCACATTTGTCAAAAAAATCCCCAGAGATTTCTTGTTAATTTTTCTAAAACATTTGGAAATCTACATTTGGCAATTATAAGTCCTTGAGGACTTGGGCTAGCAGAATCCTCATTTTTGAGGATTTTCAGATCTGACCTCCCCTCGTAGGATTGGAAATCCTAATTTTCGTGGATTTACATACTGATACTAATTAGTCTCAGCTATACGCACAAATACAACTCCAAAATTAATTTGAAATCCTCATTTTTTTTATTATGATGCTTTGTTTTTTCCGCGGCTGTAGCTTTTTATTTTTATTCTTTTTGGGAAACTGTTTTGGTTAGGGAAATTTTGTTCTTCCCATTTTCTCTTCTTCCGTTTATAATTTCTAATTTGATGTGTTGTTTGGGATAATTAAGTGACCTTATATATGGTTCATTTTCTTTTGGTGGCTCCTTGGAGATCTAGTTGTATTATGGAGCTTCGCTCTCTAAGCCTTCTCTGTTTTTAATACACATTTGACCAAAAAGAGAACTAATTAAAAATATTGCAGTTGGACAGCTTAATAGGTTTCGCTTGACCCAAATACAACCCCTTGTCACCATATCATTGGGTTTTAAATACAACCCCTTGAAACAGTAGATTATGGACTAGTCTGAAGTCCTATTATGTTCAGAGGAACCTAAGCTCGGCATTTACAAATGAAATGTAGACAGAGATCTTAAAGTCTCCGAACAATGTTTTCGTGCTTAAGGATTCTAAGGGAAAAGATATATCAAGTAGGAACCAAAAAAAGAAAAAGGAAAAAAAAAACGCTGAGGATAATCTAAAACAAAGATAACATACCAGGAGCAACATATCCGTATGTGCCAGCCAGTGATGACCAATTTGATGAATCGAGCTCTAGAAGTTTAGATGTGCCAAAATCTGCTATGCATGCCTCAAGTTCTGAATCTAGCAAGATATTACTTGATGATACATCTCGATGAACTATTGGCGGTGAGCAATCATGGTGCATATAGGATAGAGCACGAGCCACACCTTTGATAACGTTGGCCCTTCTAGGCCAATCCAATTCTAAAGCTCCTTCTTCACTACTCAAGATTCCAGCTAGCTTTCCCCTTTCTGCATACTCATAAACCAAAAACATGCAACGTTCATGGGAACAAAATCCATAAAGCTTCACAATGTTGCGATGTCGAATTTCTGTCAATGCTTTTATTTCAGTGTTGAAACATTTTATATCACACATTATCCCTTCTTCCAATGGGTGGAATTTCTTGACAGCTACTGTTTCTCCAGATGACAACTCTGCTTTGTAAACACACCCAGAAGCTCCTGTTCCAATTAAATATTTATCATTGAAGCTCTCTGTCGCCTGGACGATATCATCATACACAATCCTTCCATCATAATTCCATACCGAGAATAGATTGCCCTTGTTCATTTCTTGCAACTTTGGTTCCAAATTCGTTGCTCTTCGTCGTTGGAAAAAAACGATCCCAATACATGCAAATAGAAGAAATAATATTCCAGAAATAGAAAGAATACTGATGATGACAACTTTGTGGACTTTATTCACATGTCCTTTGACAATGGAAGTGGTATTGCATGGTTGCAAACCTGAGGCATTTCCACATAAACCTTTGTTATGACTGAGAGCCTCGAATGGTGCTTCTTGAAATGCTTTGTTTTTAGGAATGGGCCCCTCCAACTTGTTATAAGAAATGTCAATGGACACCAAGCTGGAGATCTCTTGAAGTGAAGAAGGAATAGAACCTGACAGCATATTGTGTGAAAGATTGAGGCTTTCTAAAATCTTCAAATTTCCAAGCAGTGATGGTATCTCTTTGTTAAGGGAGTTTTGGCTGAGATCTAACTTTTGGAGAGCAATTAGATTTCCAATCTGAAACGGAATGCTCCCACAAAAACTGTTTCTGCTCAAATTTAAGTACCATAACTTCAAGGAGCTCCCCAGTTGTTCTGGAATTCGTCCACTTAGAGTGTTCATTGATAGGTCAACAACCTCCAACTTTGATAAGAGCCCAAATTCTAATGGTAAACTGCCAGAAAGGTTATTATCATTTAAACTCAACTTGAATAATGCAGCCAACCTTCCCATCTCATCGGGGATCTCCCCGGCTAGATTGTTTGAAGAAAGGGTGAGTACTTCAAGTTGTCTCAACTTTCCAAATTCAGGTGGGATTTTGCCAATGATTTCATTACCAGATAATTTCAATGATGTTAAATTTTGGTATTCTCCCCATTTCGGTGAGAGCTCACCAGACAATTTGTTGTAGCTCAGATCCATATAGTTTAACTTTGGATGATATTGAAAGATCTCATGTATGTTTCCTTGGAGATGATTGTTCTCAAGGCGGACTCTAGTTAACATTGTGCAATTTTGCAAGCTTCTTGGGATAGGACCAGTTAAAATGTTGTTGTCTGCAGTAAAAATTGAGAGTAGTCTTCCTTGACATATTCGTTCGGGAAAATTGCCAGAAAAGTTATTATCAGAAAGATAAAGTTCAGTTAAATGGGTTAGATTTGCAATTTCTAGAGGAATTGTCCCACAGAACTTGTTAAGAATTATGTTTAAGTAGGTTAAACTCCTCATATTACCCACATTTGATGGGATTGGACCAATTAGATTATTCATAGCCAATTGAAGATTTTCAAGATTTTCTAAATTTCCTATTTCATGAGGGATGTGGCCAGAAATTTTATTTTGATCTATGTACAAGGTGATGAGATCCGTCAAGTTTCCAAGAGTCCGAGGGATCGAACCAATTAGAAGGTTTACCGACATTTTTAAGTCAACTAGATTTCTCAAATATCCTATTTCTTGAGGTATGGAGCCAGAAATATTATTTTCATAGATGTACAAGGTGTTGAGATGTGTTAGGTTTCCTAGAGTAAAAGGGATAGAACCAGTTAGAAGGTTTGTTGACATTTCTAGATCAACTAAATTTCTCAAATATCCTATTTCTTGTGGAATGGAGCCAGAGATTTTATTTTCATAGATGTACAGGGTGGTGAGCTTCGTCAGATTTCCTAGAGTGGGAGGGATTGAACCAGTTAGAATGTTTGTTGTCATTTCTAGGTCGACTAGATTTCTTAAATATCCTATTTCTTTAGGTATAGAGCCAGAAATGTTATTCCTATAGATGTACAAGGTGGTGAGCTTTGTCAAGTTTCCTATAATAGGAGGGATTGGACCAGTTATAAGGTTTGTCGACATTTCTAGGTCAACTAGATTTCTCAAATATCCTATTTCTTGTGGGATGGATCCAGAAATTTTATTTTCATAGATGTACAAGGAGGTGAGCTTCGTTAGATTTCCTAAAGTAGGAGGGATTGAACCCGTTAGAAGGTTTCTATACATTGCCAAATCAACTAGGTTTACCAAATGACCTATTTCTTGTGGGACGGAGCCAGATATTTTATTCTCATAGATGTACAAGGTTGTGAGTCGTGTTAGATTTCCAAAAGTGGAAGGGATGGAACCCGTTAAAAGGTTTGTATATATTGCCAATTCAACTAAATTTTTCAAATAACCTATTTCTTTGGGTATGGAGCCTGAAATATTATTTTCAAAGATGTACAAGGTGGTGAGTTTTGTTAAGTTTCCAAAACTGGAAGGGATTGAACTAGTTATAAGGTTTGTTGACATTTCTAGGTCGACTAGATTTCTCAAATATCCTATTTCTGGTGGAATGGAACCTGAAATTTTATTATTATTGATGTAGAAGGTGGTGAGCTTTGTCAAATTTCCTAGAGTGGAAGGGATTGGACCAGTTAGAAGGTTAAATGACATCCCCAAGTTGATTAGATTTTTCAAGTAACCGATTTCTTGAGGAATGCAGCCAGAGATATTGTTTCTATGTAGGTACAAGGTGGTGAGTTTCATCAGATGTCCCAAAGACGAAGGGATTGAACCTATCAGAAAGTTACTTGACAACTCCAACTCTCTTAGATTTTTCAAATATCCTATTTTTTGAGGAATGGTACCAGAAATACTATTTTCATTGATGTACAAGGTGGTTAATTGTGTCAGGTTTCCAAGTGAAAGAGGTAGGACATTAAAGAATCGATTCATCGAGAGATCGAGGGTCTTGAGCTTTGTGAGAGTTCCGATGTGGGCTGGAATGGTTCCATGCAATGCATTACTACTGAGATTAAGAATGATGAGATCTGGAAAGGAGGAGAAGCTGAGGTTATCAAGCTTACCTCTTAAATTTGCATCAAATAGGTTTATCTCTTTGACTTTACCTACAACATTGCATATTATCCCAAACCAGTTGCATGGGGTGCTCTTGCTTTCTCTGGAAGTAGCATTGTTGTCGTTGTGGGGAGACCACGAATGAAGAAGAGAGTGATTTTCAAGGCTAGCTTTCCATGTGAGGAGGGCGTGAGCCTCTGCTGCCTCTTGGGTCATTGATGCTGAAGCTATTGCATTGAAATTGAGAACAAGCAACACGTCAAATAATTGAAACAACATGAAAAGTAAGGAAAGTGATTTCTCTCGTAAGGCCATGATATGTTAGCTGTGGATGCTTGTACAATTTTTGTGATTATTTTGTGCAAAGTGTGTAGCTTCTTATAGGGGAAAAGGCTATAATTGCAGGCTAGTCTGCCACTATATAAAAATGTAGTAGGAACCAATCAGATTCATCCATGTCATTAGTGACTTGCCCCATATCAAGTGCATTCATTGTCTGCCTCCAAGTAGTCCAAGTCATCCCTCCCACTCTTTTCTATAACCCCAGTTAAGGGGGCTGGGACCCATGAAAGCACCTATAGCAGTGGGAAGAAAGCCCGCACGTGTGGAAAAAGAGCAGCAAAACCAAGAACCATATCCTAGACAGCTAGATGAGAGACAGAATTGCTAACCGACTGAGGTGCGCATGGTTCTCATCCATCCCACTCTTTCTACTCCATGCATCTACTTACATCATGCAATAAAGTAGCATGTAAACACCACCTGTAACTGCCGTGAAGACTCCTCTTCAAGTCTACCACTATCAATAGGAGCAATTCACAAATCCATTAGCAAAGAAACTTTGAGCCCATAGTAATGATGAAAATGGGAAAATAGTCTTAGTCATCAATCTCAATCAACAGTCACACATCCTTGTAGTGCTTCACAAAAGAAATGACTTTTGAAAAGGCAAACCTGTTATTTCTTTATTCATCAAGCTCAAAGGTATGATATGCACCTTTAATCTCATATCCTTGGGTGATTTTAGGCAAAGGATTCATTTATTTAAAAATTCATAATCCTTCCCCTAATTTATTTATTTATCCATCCTATTTGGGAGTTCTTGTGAGGCCCACCTGGGGCTTCCAATGATCCAGCCAATCCTGTCCCTACTAGGATCACCCAAATGTCACAGGACCTAAGTTCTCCGAATAAGACTTACCATTTAACTGAAAACAAATCAATAAAAAAAAAATAAAAGAATGATGTCTTCTAAAACCGTTCAAGTTGAGGGCCACACATTAAAGGGTTAGGATGATTTAATGGACATGAAGTTTTGTGCACAAGTAGGTCACATCTAGATCTTTTGATCCCCACCTTCTCATAAATTGATGTGGAACCCGGTAGGCTCCTCAAGACTGCTTAAATTGCTTATATTAGCATATGCACACTTGGAAGGGGTTATATACCCATCCTAAATTGTGTCAGACTAAATGGCAGCAAGTAGATAAAGTTAGATGGTGTTAAATTATCCGTTGTCAAAATCTATATTATAATTATAAAAAACTTAAAAAACAAAAAGAAGAAAATGAAAAAAAAAAATGAAAAGAGAACAACTAGTGTCTGTTGACTCAAAAGTCAATCATTCTAATTATCACTAGAGAACGTGGATCCCAAGTCATCCCACTCCTTCTGGTCCATCATTACTTCTCCAGTAGTGCTTGGAATGGAAATAACACCACTAACTTGCCATGAAGACCCACCTTCTGCAGTTTCCTCCACAAGCACACATGGACTGCTTCAGTATATGTTCCAACCCCTACTAGTCTCAACTTGAGGCAAATGACAATGAAGTCTCTAAAAGTCTAAAATCTGCTCACTGCAGCTAAGAAACTTAAGGAAGTAGTGTTCATTTAACCATTCATCAGATGGCCTCACATCAAATGCTTGCAGCCTATATTGACTCTGATTTTTCTCAGCATACAGCTAATAAAAAAAAGAAAGGCTTCTTTTATCTGAATGGGCCCGTGTGCCCCATTAAAAGATAGTCAATTATCATTGTAGTGTAAGCTTGGATTTATTTATATTTGTAACAGTGTTAGATCTCACTTTATTTTGAGATGAGTCAGGCCCATCTCTTGTAATGGATCACACTGAAATGCTATAAAAAAAGATTACTTTCCTTTTGGGAGATGACAACAGAGAGTTTTACTAGTGTTGGCTTTAACATTATTGTTGAAATGTGAATTTGTAAGAATTTATTTTGAGAAAACTTGTTAGTGCTTGGCAAGTTTTCTTTTCAAAATTGCTCCAAGTCCAACCCAATGCTTGACATTACCTGTTCGTTTAAGAATGGAATCATTTGGAAAGGGGAAGGGCAACTTAACCAAGGGCCCAAATGAGAAACCAATGGTGGCATGATTAAAGTTTTGAGCAGGATCCAAAGGGGAAGGGATATGATTAAAGTTCACCACCAAAGGGCCCAAATGGGAAATCAATGGCTGCTTTCACTGGGTCCCATATGGTGGATAAGGTTAAACATCAATCACCATTCATCCACGTAGCATACTATGAATCCCCTCATCTTCCTTGGGGCCGATTGAGGCAGGTGAATCCCACTGTCCTCCACCTTGCCAGATTACTTGAAAACAATTGGGGACGGTCTGTTTACATTAAATACGTAGAAATTGAATACACAGGAGTTGTATAAATGGTTAAAAATGAAGACCATAGGTAAATTTTAAAAAAGGAGTATGGTAAAAGAGAGAGTTTAAAAGACAAACGTAAAAAAGAGAGTTTAAAAGAAATGAAAACAATAAAAGCCTATAGACTGGGCTAAAACAAGATGAAAGGAACCCACATCCTGAGTATCGGAACCAAACTAAACTAGTGCCCAAAAGCTTAGTCAACTCGAACTCCAAGAGATAAATTGTGGGTGGCACTAGTCTTTTCATCTTTCTAAGTAGCATCCATGAAGAGCATGAAAGTGGAATGATGTTGACTGGGCATTTTGGTTTGTTAACATCTAAGATCTGACGAGCCTAAAACCCAGCCATCGAATATGAAGTATCCACAGATTTTACAATTTTCATAAGATAATCACCAAGCTCAAAGCACAACCGAATTAAAGGAAGCAGGTCAAGAACTAATGAGATTTTAATCTCAATACTAACTCCCTGAGAAGTAGCACCCAAATCAATCCACACAATACCAATCATCAAATGTGAGACAAGCTAAAGTTAGCCTTCACATAGAAGCTAAGGGGTCGTTTGTCTACACCCATTTACGTATGTAAATGGTGAATTTGTGTAATATTTACTGATCAGTCATGTTTGTCTGTAAGTATTTACGCATATTGTGTGTGAATCAGATGTGTAAATAGTGTGAAAATGAGCCCATTTTTCACACCAAGATTTGAACACCTGTTCAGGTGGGAAAAGAGAATATCAAGCCAAAAGTGATTTCAAAGAATACCCGTTGGAGGCGGACGGTTTAGTTTTGGGGCAATTTCCGTCAAACAGGTTCTGGGTTCGAAACCCCCCTCCAACACATTTAGAAAAAAATATAATAAAAGAGGCATTTCCATCAAAGAGGTTCTTGGTTCGAATCTCCCTTCCAACGCATTTATAAAATAATAATAAAAGATGCGTCAAGACCAATGAAACCTATGAATGAAAACCCTCCCTGCATCTCATCCCCTTTTATTAAGGTAACCTCTCTATCTCTCTCTTGCCTTGCTATACAAAAAAAAAAAAAGTTTATAAAATATATTTCTATAATTGATTAATATTAACATAAAGCCGGTGAGATGCATGGGTTAAGTTTTATGCAAATTGAATAATGAATTAAGATAATATTGAACTAAATATTAATTAATAAAAATATTAATAATAATCCTATTTTTTCTTAACCATCGTACTATAAACTCATATTTCCTTAACCAAACATGTTGGAATGCATTTTTTTAAGGGTGATCATTGATAAAAATGTATATTTTTGAAAAGTATATTTCATGTTGAAAGACATTCTTTTTTAAGGATCTAAAATGCAAATGAAAACTTTGATATAAATTATACCTTTTTTGTTTTCTTTTCATATCATTGTAGTAGAATATAATTTAATGATTAATAAGTATGATTTATAAAATCGTTTAATACATATATGCGTATTATTGAAACAAACATAGAAAAATGAATCACACGTGTAAATGATGCGAAAATAGTGTTATTAGACAAACGTTGTAAAAAGAAACGCATGAGTAAACATTACATACTTAAAATTTGAATATTCATCATTTACATGTGTAAATTGTATTTACATATCCCAAGCGTAAAAGACAAACGACCCCTAAAGGAAAGGTTATCTGATGCTCTTTTTTTAAAATTCACCTTTCGTCTTCATTTTTAACCACCTATGGAAAAATCTTATGTATTTAATTCCTATGTTTTATAATGCAAACAAACATGCCCTTTCAATTATAGTGGAACTAGAGTCTGGATCGTCTGTGGGTTCCACTCATGAAAAATTCATGTTAATCCTAGGTGGGGCCTACTAATGAAAATCCAGACTGTTAAAAGTAAAACGGCCCCCTTTTTGTTTGACTCTATTAAGACTTTCACCCAGATAAAGCATAGGGTCATTCAAATGGATTAGTAAAAACACCTGAATTTCTCAATGCTTCTTAGGCATCCACGTACAAAGCGAGGTTTTACCTATTAGAACTGCTACATTTCTCTCTCAGCCAATTGAAGACTTTCAAAGGGAAACATCTATGTACATTCATCAATTTTTTGGGAGTTTCAATCTCCACTGACTGACTCTAGATTTTGAGTCCTCTTAGGCCGGGGCTTTCTCTGTTTTTATTTTGTGATGGGCTTCTCTCATTCTTTGTTTTGCATTCTCGCCCAGGTTTTGTTTTTCTGGGGGCATTTGTATCACATGTATCTTCTGCTTTTCTTAATCTATATCTACCCTCTAGCAAAACATAAATAAATCTTTCTATACTCTGCTTAATACAAACCCAATTTCACGTCACTGCCTATGTGTGGCTACGGTGGAAGACATATATGCACTAATCCAGCATGGCACGTTGGAGTCGGTATCTCCATGAGAGATCCCAGCCATGGGGAGATAATCCCCACTCACATGGGGTGAGAAACCGGCTCACATAGGAAGAGAACTCATGTCCCTTGATAGTTGGGTGAGAAACTGGAGATCCAACCAACCGGGCTATCCTTATGTTCTCTTTTAAAGAACATTTTGGGCCCTAATTGGGCCTTCTCAATCAAGAAATAGCTGGTGGGTTTGTTGAGGGCTACAGGCCCAGCTTATGGTTATATGGGTATTGAAGGTAGTAGATGCTACGGAAACGTGGATCTGAATGAATTGAACGCTACGAATGCGATAAGGATTGTGTCGGCTTGAATCAGGCACTAGATGTGGAGATGTATGACTATCTACAAGAGATCAATCAAGTATGATTCACTTTTCAAGAGCCAAGGCCAAGGATGGACACCTTGAATTAGAAGATGATGATGGACAGTTCAGATTTAGTGGAGGAAAGAGGGAGATCTCTCTAGATGATATGTTGAGATGATTTGCAACTGCTATCTCTCATATCTATTGTAAGTGCAAAAAATGACACTTACTTGATTAGATGAAAATAGGATCCTTTGGAGGAAGACCGATCGCCTGAGACCTGAAAGAGAAGGAAGAGAACGGAGGTCAGAGGCTCTGGCTGCTGTCAGCCGAAGGCACTCCGATGCCTGAGTTAGTTCTGCAACTAAGCAAAGGAAGAGTGGAGAAGAGTGTGCGTGTATGCGTATGCCTACCTTCACGGGACTAGCCCCATGCGCATAATATATGGGTGAAAGTCTTGTCAACCAAGGCTTCCCATTCTTCCTAGAATTGCTGACGTGATAGTGTGATAAGTCAACTCCTTGCCTCTGTCACGTGCCACCCTATACGTCCGTACTTTTCATAGGAGCATGATGGCACTCTTCCAATCCCTAGTACTCTTTCCGAGACCAGAAGTGGCTTTTGGGATTGCTGAGTTGGAACTGTTGCCGAGCTTAATATAATCGGAATTGTCAGCCCAGCTGGTACTACCACCGAGCTGGATGTAGCGATACTATTACTGAGCTGTCGCCATCGTTGAGCTAGCAATAATGCCGAGCTGCTGAGCGGACATTACTGCCGAGATGCAAATGACCGAGATCAAGACAAACCAGCTGGTACTATTACCGAGGCTTAGCTTAATCTCGGTATTATGGGGTTGCTCCCACACAATTGCCCCCTAGCTTTTGACCTCTTGGAGTTCTCCAACTCTTGGATGTCGGAAGCTAAGTGTTATTTTTTGTCGAGCTGGTACCGTTACTGAGCTGGATGTAGTTGCCGTGTTGGTACCGTTACCGAGGCACAAAAACTAAGTATTATGAGCGTCAGGTCTTTTGAAAAACGAGTTTGAAGTGTTTGTTTTTTCCATCTCGGTGCTGGTTGTTGACGTCTGATCCTTATCAAGATGTCGCTTCGCCTGCCCAAGACGATTAATAGCTTGTTTAATTCGATGCAGAAGGTGTATCGCTGGCGCCACATGTCACCATCTGACCGGCTGTCTACTTGCTTCGAGGAGACGTGTGGAGTACTCGAGGTGGCACCTCGTACGGGGTTCTTCAAAAATCAAAACGGCGCCTCCCTCCACTACAAATTAGGGCGCCGTCTCCCTGATTTTCACTTTCTTGTCCATTAGAGAGGGGAGGTTCTGCCGGAGAAGTTCTGCTTGTGATTACCTTTCCTGCGATTTCTGAACTCATTGTTCCCAGTCCGCCTTGTCTGTAAGTCATCCCTTTTTGCTCATCCTCTTCTAGGGTTTCTGTTCTCAGTGTTGAGGGTTTCGTCCCTCCGCCCTTCTCTTCTCCCTAGTTTTCTCAGAGTCTAGGAATGGGAATTTACAGGTATTTGTTAGAAACCCCACGGGCCGTAGCTGAGTTCAAGGCTAGGTATAGGATTTCGGACAATGTTCTGGCTAGGTTAAATGACCCTGAGGACCCCTTAGATGGTAGCTCCTTTCGCAGCGGCTGGATGCCATTTTTGCTTGTGACCGTGATTGAAGGCGGGGTTCGATTCCCCTTTCATCCGCTCCTAAGGCCTTGCCTGAGAAAATGGCACCTCTGCCCTTGCCAATTGATGCCGAACGGCTTCAAAATAATGATGGGGGTGGCCGAACTAGACAGAATCCTAGGTATCAACCTCGGTGTCCACAACATCGAGGACGTATACGATCTCTGCAAGTCCGGAGGGGGCGACGACGTCTACTACCTCCGAGTGAAGGCGAGACAGTCTTGTTTCGTCAATGCCTTGGAGGACTACAACAAGTATGCGGGGGACGATCGCCTATACGTCTCAAGCGAATAAGAGTTCGGCGAGTCCAAGCCCCTGGCATCGAGGATAGACAGAGTCCCTTGAGGCTTCAGGACCCCTCCAAGTAAAGACCGAAGCCTTCCAGTCCTCCTTTATCTTTCTTCTTTTATTTTAGTTGAGTTGACACCCATTGTTTGTTGTGCAGGCACTCGCCAAAGAAGCCAAGAGGCCAAGCGAGTTGGCTGGACAAGGAATGACGCTTGGCTTCGATTTGTGAGGAATTACCACGGGCACAGCGATCGAGCTGCTTGGTCGCTTCTGGGGTACGAGCTGAAGTACCGCTCCTTCATTAAAAGGAAGGGAGCTTGGAGAGGGTCCCCAATCCTTGAAGAAGAAGAAGATAGGGGTGAGCAGGTGACTCTAGCAATCATTGTCGGGCAACGTATAGAGTCGGGTGACAGGGCTTCTACATCCTGTTCTGCCTCGGAACCTGCCGAGACCAGTACTGTTGCTGCGAAGGCTGAGACTTCTTCGCGCCGAGGAGGCAAATCGCAGGTCCTTCTAGCTCGCAGGAAGAAGAAGAAGAAGAGATGGGGTTGAGGTGCCGACCCCGCATGGTCATCGAGGACTTGGAGGCCCTAGCTTTTGGGGACCAGGCTCTAGATGCCCCGGAGCTTGCTGGTGGTGCTCCCCCTTCGCCCGCAGCTCCTGCTGCCCTCAGTTTGGCTCCGACCTTTCTTGCCACAGTCATTGTCAGCAGTCTGGCCCTCGCGGTTTCTCTAAGTGCGGGAGATCGGGAGTACTCTACCGACATTCAGAGTGAGGAGGGTTGGCCAGGGAAAAGGCCCAGAATTGAGGCCCCATCCAGCCCTCCGGCCGAGCCATCATCCAGCGCAGCAGCGCCCGAGTCCCCCGGGCTGGCCCTTTGGAGGCCGAACCTCGGAGCCGACATTGGGAGGCCGTTGAACGTAGAGGACCGCGTGGCCAGCAGTCCCTACGTGGTTGCTGCTTTGGGACGAGCATGCGCCTTTCCTCGAGGTATGGAAAAATGGAGGAAGTTTGACGACGTCACCCTGGTGCTTTCGACGATGCGGTCGGCTATCTCGGTAAGTCTTTGACAAATTTCACTTAGTGTTTGGTTTTGACTTATGTATTCTGACACTTTTTTTTCTTGCAGGTAGCCCAAAAATGCCAGGTAGGCTTGGAGAGGCTGAAAGAAGCCGACTTGAAGGTCGCCGAATTGGAGGCCGAGAAGAATGTGCTTCAGGCAGCGCTAGAGGCCAAGGTCGAGCAACTGCAGGAAGAGGCGCGAAAGAACACCAATCTTGTCGCTAACTTTGAAAGGCGATGGCCGAGATCGACTCGCTGAAGGATGATGTGATAGGCAGTCGAGGCTAGCAGTCGACCTCATCTCCACCAATAATCAGCAGAGGGAGGAGTCCAAGCTTGCCTTGGAGGTCCAGAAGGCCGAGTATGAGTCTGCACTAGGGAGACAGAAGGCCGAATTCGAAGAGAAGCTCCAGGCCGAGGTCGACGCTACCTATGCTGAGGGGGCCCGAGCGGTAACTGTGGAGTATAAGGCGCGGGTCCACAAGATACGCCAAAGAGCCTGGGAGCTCCGATGGAGAGCCGGCCTGAGGAAGGCAGGAGTCTCCGAGGATGACCCTGACATTAGGAATCCACCCGAGTTCCATAGCTCGGACCCTGGCTGGTCCTCTGCCCCTAGTCTGTCCTCTGAAGTTCCTCCAGGAGTCGATGCTGCGTATATATGGGTGAAAGTCTTGTCAACCTTCTTGTTAAGTGGAGGTAGGTGGGGATAAGGTCCCATCGAACCTTACCCTGACACTGAGTGGTAGGTAAAAAGGGGAAGTCCCATCGGACGGCTTTCCATTCTTCCTAGAATTGCTGACGTGATGGTGTGATAAGTCAATTCCTTGCCTCTATCATGCGCCACCCTATACGTCCGTACTTTTCATAGGAGCATGATGGCACTCTTTCGATCCCCAGTACTCTTACCGAGACCAGAAGTGGCTTTTGGGATTGCTGAGCTGGCACTGTTGCCGAGCTTAATATAACCGAAACTGTCAGCCAAGCTGGTACTACCACCGAGCTGGATGTAGTAGTACTGTTACCGAGCTGTCACCATCGCCGAGCTAGCAATAATGCCGAGCTGCTGAGCGGACATTACTGCCGAGATGCAAATGACCGAGATCAAGACAAACCAGCTGGTACTATTCCAAGGCTTAGCTTAATCTCGGTATTATGGGGTTGCTCCCACACATCTATATATAGCCTTTTGGCTTACTGGCGGATAAGCGTGTCATTCAAGTTCAAATGGTAGGATGATAAGGATAGAGAGCTAGACCAAATTCTCTCAATTTGAATTTGAATGAGAGAATGATAAGGATAGAGAGTTGGATTAAACTCAAAATGAATCTAATCATTGTCACCATCGAGACATGTAAATGCTCCTTGCGATGGGCATCTCTTTGTGAGGGCCCCATCACAAATGCCAACACGTATAACCATCGGGAATGGTTAGACTATGTTTTTCGCCTTTAGGCACGAATGGCCTATGACCCTCACCTCAACTTTTTTGGAGGAAGAGCTTTTGATCTATCCAGTGAGCGTGCAACCACGAAGGAGCCATTAGGTCAAATGGCAAAGTCATATCCTGCTTTACCATAAATCTTACTTTTTTTCATTTGATGACGTGGGTATCCTTAAGGTCTTTGATCCAGCAAGATTAATCCCTCAGGTGGTGACCACTAAACCTACACAAATGCATGCCGAGCATATTTGGGCTAGTTTCGAACACAAGAAATGGAGAGCAATCCTACTCCTTATGCCACTCCACCAACTCCCAGATGGGTAACATCAAGCTTATTAAAAGGAAGGAGCATTTATTTAACCTTTCGGGAAAATTACAAAATAGGGTCTAAGTTTTTCTTAGATTTCAGAACAGGACAAAATTAGATTCACATTTCAAAAAGGGCCATAAGTTTTCCAACTGGGTTTCAATACAGGACTTCCGGCGAATAAGGCTGTCGTCCGGTCCATTTTGCAATTGAATTTTTAAAAAATCCAAAACTGCCCCTTACGGTTTAAGTGCTAAAAGCCCCTTTCAGTGTTTCTCTTGCCATTTTCGAAACCCTCCTTCCTTCTTCTCCAGCCCCTTTCCAGTTCCTCTTATTATCAATATTTCATAATATAAATAAGGGGATATTGCCCATGATCAAAGTCAAATAAAAAAAGTCATGTGACACGAACTTACACCAACCACTGCCTCGAGACACCAAAGCAGATGATGCCGATCAGATTCTTTTGTATCTAGACTCCTTTCTACTAGCACAATTAAGAATCAGATGAGGCATGTAATTATTCAAAGCTCTTAGACAGGGCAAAGAAACTTAGAATCCTAACCAAGTTTCCTTTCTAAACCTTCTTCTTCCCAGTGTGAAAAGTGTTATTCTCACAATTGCAAAACACAAAGATCGAATGAGACTTCTGGAATAACTGATTGTATTAATTTCGTGTCTTCTCTTGGAGAAAGATCACCAATATATAGGAATATACATGTCTTAATTAAAGGCTCTTACATAGGAAACTAGGTAATTACATGAATCACTAATCTAAAATAGGAAAGGAATCAAATTAGAATATGTATAGCTATCTAAATATTGACCAAATCAAACCCACGTGAGATATAGCTTGCTAGACTTGATTGATGGGCCTTGGGCCCCTTCATGGGTCAACTTAACACCCTCCCTCAAATTGATGCGGGAGAATCAACGAGCATCAAATTGCAAACCAAGAATTGATGTTGTGGTCGAGGAACACCTTTAGTAAGAATATCAGCAATTTGAAGCTCAGTGGAGACATGCGGAAGGCTGATGACATCACGTTTAAGCTCATCTCGTATGAAGTGACAATCAACCTCGATGTGTTTAGTGCGTTCATGAAAAATCGGATTTTCAGCAATCCGAATGACACTGGTATTATCAGCATAGAGGGGGGTAGCTCCTTCTGCGGAAAATCCAATGTCAGAGAGCAAACCCCGAAGCCATAGAATTTCGGAGCACGCAGCAGACATAGCACGGTACTCAGCCTCGGTAGAAGATTTTGAAACTTTGTCATGTTTCTTGCATTTCCAGGAAATCAGACTATTACCCAAAAACATGCACCAGCCTGTCGTCGATCAGCGAGTATCTGGACAACCAGCCCAATCAGTATCTGAATAAGCTTTGAGAGATAGATGATTGTTGGATGGAAAAAACAACCCGCAAGTTGGAGTGCGAAGAAGGTACCGAATGATGCGGTGAACAGCAGCCATATGAAGATGACGAGGAGCAGTCATGAACTGACTCATGAGGTTGACCGCAAAGGAAACATCAGGACGGGTGATGGTGAGATAGATCAAACTACCTACCAACTGGCGATATGCAGTAGGATCTGGAAGAAGGTCACCCTCCTCTTTACTGAGTTTGACATTCAGTTCGATTGGCGTATCGACCGGAGCGGAATCAACAAGGCCAGCCAAGTCAATGAGGTCAACCGTGTATTTGTGCTAATTGAGAATTATACCAGTAGGGGATTGATGAACTTCAAGACAGAGGAAATAGTGCAAGGGGCTGAGATCCTTCATTTGAAATGTCTGATGAAGAGAAGCTTGAAGTTCATGAATCATTTGTGCATTTGGACCAGTAATGACAATGTCATCTACGTAGACCAGAAGAACAGTAAGTCCAGATGGAGCATGATGTAAGAACATAGAAGGATTATACTGGCTCGGATGAAAACCCAAGCAGAGAAGAGCATCTTGAAATTTCTCAAACCATGCGCGAGGAGCTTGCTTCAGACCATAAAGAGAGCGACGGAGCTTAGCAACCATGCCCGGCCCAGAGGAAGACCCTGGAGGCAGACGCATATAAACGTCTTCTTTGAGATCACCATGAAGAAATGCATTATTGACATCCATTTGATAGAGAGGCCAGGACTGAGATGCAGCAACAGCAAGGAGTATGCGTATAGTGGTCATCTTAGCGACAGGAGCAAATGTTTCAGCATAATCAATGCCATATTCTTGCCGATTGCCGAGAGCAACGAGGCGCGCCTTATATCGATCGAGAGTGCTATCTGGTTTTAACTTGAGAGAAAAAATCCACTTGCAGCCAATAGGTTTGACACCCAAAGGAGAGGGGACAATATCCCATGTATGATTTTTCTCTAAGGCTTCCAACTCATCATTCATAGCCTGGTTCCAACATTTGTCCTGCACAGCCTGAGAATAGGATTGGGGAATGGAAGAAGAGGACAAAGTGGACATTAAGGAAGTATGGGAAAACCAATAGCGGTCAGGGGGTACCGGAATGCGTGTGGAGTGACGTAATGGAGGAAGCCCAGAAGGATCAACTGCCGGAGGTTGACCAGATGCTGGAGGAAGATCAGGAGGGGGATCCCTGGGAGGTGCGTCTGTATTTCGTCTGTGGTACACAAAGTTAGGATTCCAACGAACAACTGAAGTGTTGTCAAAGAAACCAGGTAAAGACACTAAAGAGGAGTCAGGAGGGTCAAGATGCTGTTGAAAAAAATACTGTAGTTAAAAAAAAAAAAACAACATTCCTAGAGGTCCGTAAGCGACGAATGTAAGGGTCGTAGCAAAGGTACCCTTTCAGGAAGGGGGCATACCCTAAAAACACACACTTAGCGGATTGTGCAGTTAATTTGGTTCGTTCAGAAGGAGGTAAGTGCACAAAGTAAACGGAGCCGAAAACATGAAGATCATCATAAGATGGAGAGGTCTGGTACAGTCGGTAATATAGGCTCTGATTTTGAAGAGAGGCAGAAGGTAGACGATTTATGAGATGAGCCGCAGTAGCCAGAGCCTCTACCCAAAAACGGGTAGGAACTGATGATTCAATAAGTAGGGAGCGAGTGACATCAAGCAGATGTCTATTTTTCCGTTTAGCAACTCTATTTTGTCGGGGAGTATAGGGACAAGTTCGCTGAGAAATAATGCCTTTGTGTTGCAAAAACTTTTGAAAATCAGAGGAAACGTATTCTCCACACGAATCGGATCGCAAGATTTTGATGCAGGTGGAAAATTGATTCTCAACATAGGCTAAGAAAATTTTAAAAACAATGAAAACATCAGATTTGGAATGCAGAAAGTAAATCCATGTGAAACGACTGAAATCATCAATAAAAGTGACAAAATATTTGTAGTGAGCATGAGAAAGAGCAGGAGCAATTCCCCATACATCGCTATGAACTAAATCAAAACACCGAGTGCTGTGTGAAGTGGAAAGATGAAAAGGAAGAGTTTTGCTCTTCCCCATTTTACAAGTAGCACAATCAAAAGGCACACAAGAAGATAAGCCAATAGATTTATTTAATAAACCAAAATTTAACATAAGGGATAAAGCCTTGGAATTAGGGTGTCCGAGTCTTTTATGCCACAATTGGCAGTTATCTCTAATAGAAAAACAAAACACATCATTGCCAATTCTAGTCCTAGGAATTTGAGAAAAATCCAGCGGAAACAGGCGTCCACACTTAGGTCCCCTCGCGATCTCCTTCTCGGACATCTGGTCCTGCACAACACAACCAGAAGAAGAGAAGGATATGTGAATTATTTTCAACAAGTTGCCCGACTGACAATAGATTAGAAGTTAAATTGGGACAAAGGAAGACATTTTTCAAAGGGATGGGACCAGGAATGTCTCCAAGGGCAGTAATGGGAACAGTACCTCCGTTGGCAGTTTGTATTTGAAGATTACCATTGTATTTTTTCACATTGGAGAGAGGGTTCCGGGAATATGTCATATGATTAGATGCCCCGGAATCAAGAAACCAAGTAGAAGATGGAGGCGAGGTACCTGAAAGACCTAATGCAGAAAGGGCATTGACAATCATTTGCTGAACCAATTCAGGAGTCAGAGAAGATGAGGGCCCAGATTGTGAGGGTGCAAATATAGGAGCAGGCATATCGGAAGAGGCAACATAAGCATGTGGAGTCAGAGACTGAGTCTGATACTGTGGAGCCTGATGCTGAGGAGTCTGACGTTGTGGGCGACGGCGACATTCAGAGATGATATGTCTTGACTTTTTACAGTAATTACATACTTTCTGTTTGCATTGAGATGCAAGATGTCCAAATTTTTGACAACTGTAGCATTGTGTTTTGCTCAAGTCCCGAGGTGGAGGCTGAGAAGCCTTATTGGCCGAAAATGCGACTGAATAGGTCTTAGTCTTTTGTTGAGCCAGATGTGCGGAGGTCAAAATACGTTGTTCCTCGCGTAAGAGTTCATTCAGCCAGACATCCAAGGAAGGTAAAGGTGTCCGATTCATTAGGGCAGATCGAATACTTTCATATTCATTCCGTAATTTCATCAAAAATTGATCCCGCTGACTAGAGGCATGAAGATCGCGAATTACGATCAGAACGTCGGCAGCCACATCTGCATACTTAATACTATCATATTCTGACCAAAGGGTTTGGAATCCTGAGTAGTAATCTTAGATTGACAAGTTCCCTTGTGCATATTCAGCAATTGCACCCCAGATGAAATTGACGTGCGGAGTTATCTTGATGGTACACTTGCTTCAGATACCCCCACATGTCTTTAGAAGTGGGGTAAGGTTTCAGGTTCATTATTAGGTGTGGCTCCACTGAACCCAGTATCCAAGTTTTTTTTTTTCGCATCTTTAGTAAGCCAAGTAGATATCTTCTTCTCATCTTCTGTGGGTTTAGGATCAGATCCAGAAATATAGCCCCACAATTCCTTGGCTTCAAGGTAAATCTGGAACTGAAACGACCAAGCGGGGTAATTTTTTCCCGTGAATCTGATCGAGGTAACCTCAGATTTTTCCATCTTTAATGAAGATTGTCCAAACACACTGAGTGAAACAGTGAAAAAATAGTAGCAGGTCCAGCAAACAGAGAAGAGATGAAGTTTCAAAGTTGATAACAAACTTATGAGTGTGCAATACCAAGATCGGACCAACCAGTGAACACAAAACAGAAAATCAGGCAAGAAAACACCCCAGGCGACCAGAAAAATTAATGTTGATCCTTGACGTGGGCCCCACTGGTAGATCTGAACAATGATCAAATCACTGATCTGAGGACACACAATACTCTGGCTTCTAATGGAAGAAGAATTATCCAATTCTACCACAGATCCAAGATTTTGGACAGTCTAGATGAAAACAATATTAAACATCTGGAAAATCTCTAGAATGAGTAAATCACCAACCTGGAAGTGCTGAAAAATCTGAAAAAAATCTCCAATATTCCTAGAAGATCCAGGCGACCATGACTGGGGAGATTTCTGATTATGGTTTGATGATCAAAGGTGGGCCACCATGAAGATGACAAAGCTTCAGCGTCTGGATTTCTTGAAACAGATCTTTGATCTGTCGATCTTCACAAGAGAGATTTAATTTCTCTCTATTCTTGATGCCTTAATGCTATATGAGATCATAAAACAAGATTTCTTTGAACACGGCTCTGATACCATGTTATTCTCACAATTGCAAAACACAAAGATCGAATGAGACTTCTGGAATAACTGATTGTATTAATTTCGTGTCTTCTCTTGGAGAAAGATCACCAATATATAGGAATATACATGCCTTAATTAAGGCTCTTACATAGGAAACTAGGTAATTACATGAATCACTAATCTAAAATAGGAAAGCAATCAAATTAGAATATGTACAGCTATCTAAATATTGACCAAATCAAGCCCACGTGAGATATAGCTTGCTGGACTGGATTGATGGGCCTTGGGCCCCTTCATGGGTCAACTTAACAAAAAGGATAGCATACAGAGCATGGAAAAAAAGGCCCTATGATCCAGCAATAGATTTCTATGTTTAAAAAGTGACCCATAATCTCTCAACAAATAAAAAAGGATCAAGAGGAAGAGGAAAAATCTGTGTCTCGTTCATTTGTAGTGCTTTTGAATGGCAGAAGCCAAAGCCAGTCACATGTCTTCTTCATGTTCCTCTTCAAATGGTATTTCCAAAGAAGCGGTTGTAGAAGGAAGAGTGAGAAGCTACTGGAGATGGAGCTAACGAGACTTCTTCCCAGAGCAATCCTTCCAAAGCTGGTCGAGTTACCGATCCGCTCTGACTTAGACCTACCCCAGACTCAAGGACCGAGTCATGCACCGCACCTAGGAATTGTTCGAGTTGATGGTCCTCCCCCAACAAAGCGAAAACCCCCTCAAGCGCTGCCTCACCTCGTGGGACCTCAGCTGGCTCGGGTTTGGCTGCGTCGTCGGGACCAGAATCTTCGTCCTCACCGGAGAGGAGCCCCGGAAGAACGCCGGCCCGGACGACAGGGGAACTAGAAAGGGCCTGGAGAAGAAGGAAGGAGGGTTTCAAAAATGGCCAGAGAAACACCGAAAGGGGCTTTTAGCACTTAAACCATAAGGGGCAGTTTTGGGTTTTTTAAAAATTCAGTTGCAAAATGAACTGAACGACAGCCTTTTTCGCCAAAAGTCCTGATTGAAACCCAGTTGAAAATTTTATGGCCCTTTTTGAAATGTTAATTTAATTTTGTCTTGTTTTGAAATCTGAGAAAAACTTATACCCTATTTTGTAATTTTCCCTTAACCTTTCACCTTGTGGCCTCGCATCAAATGCTTGCAACCTATATTGACTCTGATTTTTTTCAGTATATAGCTACTTTAAAAAGGCCTCTCTTCTCTGAATAGGCCCATGTGCCCCACAACAGATAGTCAGTTATCATGGTAGTCTAAGCTTGAATTTATTTAGATTTGTGACAGTATTAGATCTACATGTATTTTGAGCTGCGCCGGCCCTATGTCTTGTAACAGATTACATTGAAACTCCATAAAAAGAACACTTCTCTTTTGGAAGAAGAAGACAGAGGGTTTTCTAAGTGTTGGCTTAAAAAAAAAACATGCCATTATTGTTGAAATGTGAATCTGTAAGAATATATTTTGATAATGGAATCATTTGGAAAGGCATAGTAGATCGGCAACTTGACCAAGGGCCCAAATGAGAAACCAATGGTGGTATAGTTAGATTTTTTAACAGGATCCAAAGGGGAAGGGATATGATTAAAGTTTCACCACCATTCATTCTAAGGTCCCAAATGTGAAACCAATGGTTGCTTTCAGTGGGTCCCATATGGTGGATGAGGTTAAACATCAATCACCATCCATCCACGTGGCAAATCCTTTCAATCCCCTCATCTTCCTTAGGGCCGACTAACATAGGTGAATCCCACAGTCCTCCACCTTGCCACATTACCTGAGAACAGTTACAGCTACGGTGGAGCTGGGCTACATTTCACTCAGATAAAGCATAGGCTCGCTCAATTTGATCAGTAAAACCACTTAATTTTTCAATGATTCTCAGGCAAGCACGGACACAACGGAACCTTACCTATCAGAACTCCTGCATTTCTCTCTCAGCCAATTGAAGCCCTTCAAAGGGCAACCTCTATGTACATTCATTAATTTTTTTGGGAGTTTCAATCTCCACTGACTGACCCTGGATTTTGACCCTTCTTAGGCAGTGGCCTTCTCCGTTTTTATTTTGTGATGAGCTTCTCTCATTCTTGGTTTTGTGCTCTCTCATGTTCTATTTATTTGGGGCATTATTGCCTATGTATCTTCTGCTTTTCTTAATCTTTATATAACCTTTTAGCGAAAACAAAAATCTCTCTATTCTGCTCCACACAAGCCTAACCTGACCCTCACTAACCTGCAGGTAGTTACAGTGGAAGAAATCAATCCACTAAACCAGCAAGGCATGTGGGAATCAGTTTCTCCACAAAAGACCTCAGCCATAGGGAGATAACGACTGTTTATATAGGGAGAGAATCCGCCTCACACAGGAAGAGAACTTAGGTCCATGGACAGTTGGGTAAGAAACTGAATATCCAACCACCTAGGAAATCCTTATGTTCTCATTGAAAGAACATTGTGGGCACTAAATGGTTCTTCCAGGTCAAGGGACAAGCTGGTGGGTCCATTTAAGGCTATGGGCCGAGCTTATGGTTGTAAAGGAGACCACAAGAATGGTTCGACTGTATATGTTTGTCACCTTTAGGCCAATAACTAAGTGATTATGGTGCATGTTTATATTGATGATATCATCGTTATCATGTCTACACATAATATAATCTCCAATCTTAGCAAATTAATAGACAAGAATTAAGAATCAAAGATCTGTCTTCCTAACTGCTATTCAAGAGTTGTTGTTAGTATTTTTATGTTGGCTAATTTTTGGGTTGGACAAAACTTTGGGTCTATTAAGTTGTATTTTCTAATTTATTTTAGAATGGACTGTGGTTGGGTCGCCGAAAGAGCTGAACCGATGAAAAGAGAAGACAGGGGCAAATCAACCAAGTCCGATTGATCAGAGCCTCTGTCAAATCTAACGGACAGCAGATGCACCCCAGTTATTTGGGTGGTCTGATCGATCGGAGCCATTGTCCAATCGATCGGACAGGCGCGGGCATAGCGGGAAAGTCTCTAGATCTGCTAAGATTTAGTTTCCTTTTGAGACTTTGTTTCCTACTTTGAGTCCTATTTGTGTTCTAACTACATGACACGAATTTAGGGCTATAAATAGGGTGTTGCTCTCAACCCTAAAAGGAATGAGTGTGCATATTGAAGCTTAGAAACACTACCTCTCATCAATCTAAGTAAGAGATATCTTAGAGAGAGAATTATTCTCTAGAGTCGTTGAGAGATTGTAAGATAACTCATCTTGGCTGACAAGGTGTAAAGACATAAAGTAAGGCGAACGGTACACGGTGGATGTTGTGGCAATGGATTTTGTGCAAGAACAACTAGGGTCCTTAGGTCGAGGTACAGACTGAGGTAAATGAATTGTGAGTATATCTTATAACTGTTCGTGAACTCTTGATTTCTGGTTCGTGGTTTTTCTCCCTGTGTAGAGTTTCCACACTAAATATTGTGTCTGCTTTCTTGTGGTGTGTGATTGGTAGATTGCTAATTCTATATTATTTATTTGGTTATTTCCGCTGCGTGTTGATTGGTTATATTAGAACTAGTATCCATTCTTCTGGTAGCCTGCAAAAACTTTCAGTCGTGGCCCAATCCAAGAAGTCTATCCCCAGGAATAAGGACTCCAGTATATCAACTTTCCCCTTTCCATGTACTCATAAACTAAAAACATGCATTGTTCGTGAGAACAAAATCCATACAACTTCACAATGTTGCGATGTCGAATTTCTGCCAATGTTTCTATTTCATTAATGAAATTTTTTTTTTATCATGTGTGCTCCCTCCTTCCAATGGGTGAAGTCACTTTATAGCTATTAGCTGACTGGTTGATAGTTCTACTTACAGACACTTCCATAACCTCCCACTCCAATACAGTATTTGCTATCAAAGTTCACTATCGCTCAGATGATATCATCATACACAATTCTTCCATCATAATTCTATATTAAAAATACATCACCCTTGCTCATTTCTTGCAACTCTATTGTTGTATGCCTTGCTCTTATTTTAGAAAGAAGAATATCATAATACATGCAAGTAAAAGGAAGATTATCCCAAAAAGGGTATTGATGATCACAACTTTGTAGACTTTATTCACATGTCCTTTGACAATGGAAGTGGAATTACATGGTTGCAAACCCAAGGCATTTCCACATAGAACTTTGTTGGGGACCAGAGCCTCCAATGGTGCTTCTTAAAATGCTTTGAACATATGAACAAAAGGCACAATTGAGGCCAACACGCTCATGGTGGAGTGGTGCTTGCACCAAGACACATGCCCAAGATTGATCCCCGTATCCTCAAGGGTTTTTTTAATTTATTAAAAGATAATTTCATTAAAAGCATCAAAGAAGCAAGATATCAGGAGTAAACAAACCACATAGGAAAACATACAACAAAATAACACTCCAAACTCATTCTAAAATAAACACCCCCCCACCCCCACCCACCCCCCCACCAAAAAAAAAAAAAAAAAAGAAAAAGAAAAAAAGAAAAAAAAAGAAAAAAGAAAAAGAAAAAGGGTTTTTGCCACACATTCATTCATGATTCTAAGAATATAGGAGACCTCAAAACATTCAAAAGAGATAGCCTCAGTAGAGATATCTTGTAAACTGCGGTCAATGAACCAATCCGAGTTGCCTTCGATCGCGCACACACAACTTTAAGAGCATTGGTCAAATATGGGCTTTTAACAAGTCCCTTGCCTTTGCTTCAATCAAGATAGAAAGAAAGAACCTCGCCTTAACTTCTTTAGAGGAAGAGACTTTTGATCTGTCTAACGAGTCTATAACCACAAATGAACCAATAAGCCAAATGACAAGATTGTATCCAGCTTTACCACCAAGCTTACTTTTTCTTTTTCTTTCTTTGTTTCTTTTTTTTCTTTTTTCTTTTTATTTTTTATGATGAGGTGGGTATCCTTGGGGTCTTTGACCCAAGTGGATTTATCGCTCAAGTGGCGCTCGCTAGTTAAACCCACACAGAACAACTATAGGGCAGTTTGAACACAAGACGTGGGGAGAAAACCCGCACCTTATGCCACTTTACCAACTCCCAGGGTGGGTACCATCAAGTTTACTAAAAGCAGCACGAGAAAAAATTATAGCTAACCCCTCACTCACTCTAAAAGGTAAGTCATGATCCTGAATAACTTTTTCATTTATTCCTTCCTTTGGTATCTTGGAGTTTAAGTCCGTGATAACATTTTAGCGATATTTATAGTATTTGTAGGTATCAGCTCCTTTCTTATAAAAAAAGAAAATTATGTCCAATACACTCCTATCCAATAGTCACCATAGAAGAAGAAGAAAAAAAGAGAGGCAAAACTGAGATTGCGTCTCTAGGGGCCTTTTAGAAACTCTAATGTGATTAATAAGAGTTAATTAGACTAAAGTCTAAAATAAAACTCCAATTTTTAAGTTGTAATTTACAATTAGTGGGTTTGTTAAAATCATAAAAAAAAAAGTTCTTATCTTATAGGGATTGTGGTAATTGAGCCAATTTTTATAAATTTAGTATAGAAAACCGCTCCTGCCTTGCCCCCGCGTAGTATTTCGAAAATTTTATCTTCTTCCAAAACAATTTTAATTTTCATATTATCCATCTCCATCCGCAATAGCTTTAAAATTCTAAAAAAAAAAAAAAAAAACAACCTACCCTCCTCAGGCAAAAGCTCTAATATATACGGCTACAAACGGGATGGTTCCAGGTCAGAATCATATTGGACCCGGATCCATACCCATTTCTAAATAATGGTTATGGATCCGGGTCCCATTCTGACTTATAACCTATTTTGTTGGTTTCAAACCCAGTTCCAATAGGAAGACCGACATCCGGTTCTAGAACCCGGTCCAACTAAAGGAACGAAATCTAGTTCTAAAACTGGTTCTAACTTTTTTTTCATATTTTATTTTTAATTTTTTTAAAATAAGAATATCATTCAACGTATAACAATGCATCAAGTCTACTACCTCCCAGATTAAACACAAAAAATGTTTAACAAAAATTGATTTTGAGCTACAGTTTGTACCATTAAAGACTCGTATGTCAGGTCTCTAGTCCACAGGTCGGAAATTGTATGGACCTAGAACTGGACTCGTCTATCAATCGAAACTTAAATTGGCTTCCGAACCTTGACCTATTTATGAATTAGAACCTAGATCAGGTTCCAAATCCCCTTTTTTTACGAGTCAAATAATCAGGCATCCCTACTTTGTATAATAATAAGCTCTAAAATTAGCCAAACGCTCTCTTATCCAAAAATATATGTAAATCACAAACCAAAAAGAGCTTGTTTCATGAGTTACTTATTAAATGTCTTCTTATTGGATCCTTATTTTTATGAAAATAGAGAGATACTGTTTCATCCAATCTTAAATCCCCAGCGGTGTAAAATCTCTTACTTCATTTTCTCATTCTAAGAAAGTAATTGAGAAGGAAATTGTACACCGTTGGCGATTTAGGATTGGATGAATTCTAAGTAACAAGGGATCCAGACTCAAAAGTGACATATTTCGAGCAAATCTCATTTTTTAAACGGTCCCTATTTCACTTAAGTGGGCCCTACCGATGATAGAGTAGCGTACTCTCGCCACATGATCCGACCTCGCACCTCCCTGAGCTGGCACGTGAGCGCCACGGTGCACGTTAAATCCCCGCTACGTAAAAACGAATGGTTTAATGACGAATAGTAATTGTAGAGAATGTGCCTGTTACACCCCGACCCGAACTAATCATGATTAAGGTTAATTAATTGAGTTTAATGCTAATTAAGCATGGTTAATTGAATTAATGATGGTTAATGACCAAAGAGAGACAAATTAGTCTCAAAAGATGCATTAAGCATAATGGAATGGGTTTACATGAAACTAGTTTAATTAAAATGAGTTTAGACTCAAACAAGGTAAACTAAGGACCTTTTTGTAAATACGAGTTTTCACGTATTTCGTCGAATACGGAAATTCTTGATACCAACACGTGTATCTCGAAGAGTACGTTAATTTTCATAATAGACTTGAGTGCGTTTGGCTTGAGATTGGTCAAATAAACCTTCATTTGACTCGAAATGTAAATAGACTTAATGATAGGGGGTTTTAGTGTGAAGACATCTTATATTAGAATGAAATGTGTCATTCGCTCATTTTTCATCTTGAGCAAACCCTTGGCACCTTTCCCTCCCTCCTTCTTCCTTCTTCCATTCTTCTTCATCAAGGTTGAAGTTAGAGTGATTCAAGTGAAGAAGAGAGCCACTTCATCTTCTCCATTGAGCCATCCTCTATTGTTGAAGAGCTTGGAATTTTCTTTGGGGAAGATTTGTGTCAAACCAAGCCAAGCAAAAAGGGCTTTTTGTCAAAGAAGCTTCAAAGGAAGCAAGTATAAGCATTTACCTGTGAATGGTGTTAGTTATTGTAAAAGTTAATGGAGATTTCATAAATTTGGGTTTGTGTATATTTTCCACTTATTTTTAGAATGGATTGTTTTATGGATTGATGGAATGATTAGAAGTGTTGTTAATGTGTGAATGATGTGAGCATTGAGGAGGGAACAGGAGGTTCCAATGCTATTGCAGGATGTGGTAATGGAATGGAGAAGGAAGAGTAGAAGAGAGAGAGTTGCAGAATTTCGTAATGAAATTCTGAAATGTTTGCTCGAGTGACCCGTTCTCTGGATGAGTTCGCTTGAGCGGATTGAATTTGCTTGAGCGACCCGCGTTCTGTTTGAGTTCGCTCAAGCGACCACTTCTCTGTCTGGGTCCGCTCGAGCGAACTTGAGTCCGCTCGAGCGAACCTGATACTGGACAGGGCATTGATTGAGGGTAAAAATTTGGATTTTGTAGGAAACATGGATGCTTCTTGGGTCCATAAGTCCCCCTTTGAATTAGTTTTAAGGCTAATCATGGAATAACTGAGATTGTGGAGAATTAAGAACAATACAAGGAGAATACTTTGATTGATCCATTGATCGAAGAGCTAATTGATTATGGACTAAACCTCCATAGGTGATGATTACGGGGACTCCAATGTTCACATTATATATATAAATGTGATGTCCATCGAGAATAATATGTGCATTAGATAACCAATGGTTACACCTAAATGGTTGTTTTAGGACTGAGATAGAAATGAGAGGAGTTAAATGATTAGTAATTCTCTCATTGTATTGTGTTCCGTATCGTTGTGTTCCAATCTAATGAGATTGATGTTACCGATATTCCGTCCATTTATTAGAATGGAATTACTGAATTGAATTGCATCCAGAAATGAATTGCTTCCTGAAATGTATTGACTCTTGAGTCTGGCACTACCTAGCTACAGTGCTAAAACTCTAAATGAGTTAAATGAATTAATAAACAAGCAAATGACTATTCCTACTGCAGTAGATGGATTTGGGGGCGTTCCGGAGCTCCGTGGTGATGCCAGTTGTCCCTGGCTTGGACATTGGTAAGTCCCACAAATTCCGATCATATTTATGGGTACTGATTGATGCCTTCCATTTGGAAGATGAATCATTCCTTTGAGGGAAGATGGTAAATGAAATGCAATGAATGAATTGAAATGAATGCTATGGTAGTTGCCATCTTGTACATGTCTAGTTGCCATCTTGTACATGTCTATTGATTGACTTATTGTGCTCAACCATTGTCATTGTAGGAATTGTCTAGACTTGTCTAGAATTGGAATTGTTTACTAAACAGATTGAATGTTTTTAGTATATGTACTAATATGTGCTATTACAAGTTCTATTTATACATTGTTAAACCGTCGTGTTCATTAATGTTTTTTATGGTATTACAGGCCCGATTGCCCATGCCGATCCAGCGGTGGCGGAGGAGACCGCTCCGGTTCCTCCAAGAGGACTGATCGAGTGGGATGGACGGAATACCATTTGATATGGGCATTCGAGTGCGCAAATGAACTAAGAATGTTTTGGGAAATTCTTTTTGAGGATTCATTTTGCGATGTAATGTTTTGAGAACATGAATAGATATCAGCCTGCATTGTATTTGAATATGCAGTGGTTGATGTAAGAAAGGAAAAATGACAGAATTATACATGTAAAGGGAACTTTATTTTGTAAACATGTATAAATACTGAATTGATTTTGTCAATGTATATTTCCGTAAATTGTACAATTGACAGGTGTGAATGAATGTTATCCCTTGTGGATTCTGTTTTGACTATGGTTAATTCAGAGTTTACGGGAGTAAGTATGGATCGCATCTCGGGATTATTGTAACTCAGGCTTGGGTCGTGACGGTGCCTTATTTCTATGTATGATAGTCATGTAGGATGGAAAATTAACCCGCGTTTTTTCAAGTAAAACGAATTTCAGATGAACCAATTAGCTTGACTCAATTGAATTACTTAGTTTCTAGTTTTTATTAACCATGCAGATTAGTTTCTAGTTTTTATTAACCATGCAGATCACCTTCAATTTACTGAACTGTAACCATCTGTTGTGACTGTTCTGCTTTTATTTTATTACATTTTTGGTTTCATAGGAATTGTCATTTGCTTTAGTGCTGTATGGTTATTTTGCTACGTGTAACTTGCTGAGATTTGATTTGGGGTGCTCTCTGGTGTATAATTTGCTTATTAACTGATCAGCTTCATTACGGCAGGAAGCTTTGCAAAAACTGGGATTTTATTCAGGTGAGGAAGATATGGAATATTCAAGCTTCTCAGGTGGGTCTGAACGTGCTGTAAAAAGCTGGCAAGTGAGTACTTACCCTTAAATGAAGTTTCTATAATACTGGTCAAAACCAATTATCAGCTAGTATGATATAATTTCATGCTCTGTTTTTTTACGATGCAGAAAGGAAAAGATAGAATCTTATAAAGTACGTGCAGAAACATCCCGAGATTAATTTGTCTTCAATCTTAATTTAGTTATTTAACAAAATTCATGGATGTTTGGCAGTCTCCTCATCCTTGTCTGTATCAATATGAAACTAATGGATATATTGGGGTGCAATTTATTTTATGGGGTACCATGTCGATCTCATGTTGGATTGCCTCAGTTTCTATAACCATAGTTGTCGATTTTGTTCTGTGCTGGCCGGAATTCTCTGAACTGGAATGGAGCAACCCCCACCCCCAAACTTTTCAGTCTATATTCTGGCCGGTTCTTGGAACACGCCAGTTGCAGCCATAACTGATAGGATCTGTTCTGGCCTGGACAGTTTTGAGTTTTCTCTTCCCCACAACTGTCCCTCCTTTCTCTCCTTTCTCTCCCCCAAAATGGGATGAGTTACGTACTCTTTCTTTCACTTTTGACCTACCTAGACCAACTTGAAACCCCAAATTTTTTTGAGTGTTTAGGAAAAACAAAATGGGCTGCAGTTTTTAGCTGGTCCTCACCTTGGTCTTGGAAAATGGAAGGATCATAAGAAGCTTTAAGCCACCCCCACCTGGGAGTTTCTGGAGTAGCATAAGGCATGGTTTTCTCCCCACATCTTGTGTTCAAAACCGCCCCAGTTTTGCTTTGTGTGCATTTGTGTGGGGTTTAGCAGGCGCCATCGAGGGGATTAGTCCTGTTGCGTCAAAACCTCAAGGATACCCAGGTTATAAAAATAAATAAATAAGACGCTTTCAGCCTCTACTTGCATTGTATAGTTTATGTTAACTTACATAAATATGAATTTTTAATGTCATTTTAGGATTCTACTAATTCTCTTATTTTTCTATTTAAAATATCTAAAATGTTTTGGTTTTTCCCATTGCATATTTTCCAAAATGGAACTCCAGTGCAACTGGACTGTCTGAACATCTCTAAGTCCCTATGGCTAAAACATAATGGGACTGTGGGAGACCGGAATGGAGTTCACAGGTATGTTCCCTAATACCTTCATGATGTGTGCTTAATGTAACTCATATGGTACCATTTTGTAGTCTCCTAGCACATTTTTTTGGTATCCGCAGAAATAGACCTTTGCGTACTTCTGCGAAAAGTGGAAAGCCATTCCTTTCCCAACCGACACCCACTCCCAACCCAAGAAACCCACACCCACACCCACACCCACACCCACACCCACACCCATTCTGGATTCATGAAAAATGAAGGCCAAAATGACACTTTTCCTCACAAAGGCAGCCTGCACCAAATGAAGGAAAACGAAGTCTGCAGAAAGGGGGAACACTTTTCCTCTCCTTAAGCGCTCATCCGCAAAAAACATGTTACAGAAAATGTGCCCTAAAAGTATATTTAATTCACACCATTTGAGTGGTTTATGATAAAACCAAATCTGTAACTTATTTTTTTTTTCAATGAAGCCAAGTAGTGTATATAGGACGTGGTAAGAGAATTGTTACATTTCTCATTCGTTGCAAATACAGTTATTACTTGCACTGTTGTATAAAGAGTATAAAATAAACCCACTAGTGGAGATAATCCATCCTTATGATATAATTTCATGCTTATGATTGAAAAATGTATATTATTTCCTATGCAGAAGGGCAAAAATAAAATTTTATAAAGTACATGTAGAAACATTTCGAGATCATTTTCAAACTTAATTTAGTTGATTAATAAAATTCATGGATCTGTGGCAGTGCCCTTTGAAAAATTTGGCATTAACACAGGCTCAGGTCCCAACCTACCAATCTCTACTACATTTCAATCACTGTGATTAAACTAGTAATTAATCCTAAATCCAATTAAGAATAATTAAACCACACAAAGAGAAGGACACAGGATTTTTACGTGAAAAACCCTACTCGGGAAAAAACTACGGGCCTTATCGTCTACGCCAACAGACAACCAAGCACTATAAATTGAAAGTTACAAGAAAACTCACAACCCTTTCCCAGTTGCTAACTCAACCTAAGGACTGCTTTGATCTTGCCGACTGCTCACCGTGCACCTTCACCACGCAGAAAAGTAGCAGAAAAACCTCCAAAGACTTGAACTTCAGCACAGCACCTTGAAGCTTTGGAGTGGAAAAAATCTCTCAATAGATTTCTAGATTTTTGGATGGGAGAGTGTTACCCTAGAGTTGAGAGAGAAAGGCTATGTATAGGTTTTAATTCGTGCCTCAATACTTGTAGATCAAGTAGAACTCAAAAAAGTAATTTGAACCAAAATAGAAGACAGTTTTCTGTTCAAATCAGACCATCTGCGTGTTGGTTGCTCGAGCGAAAAAGTGTGCACGAGCGGATGACTTTCTGCTTGCTGTCCGCTCGAGCGACCAATGACACGCTCGAGCGCCAATCTCTAATGATGCACGAAATCCGAGCACACATACTTCTCTTAATTGATTGTACACAAAGACAACCGACGCCTGATATTTCTTTTCTTTTGACTTTTGTTGCACTCCTTTCAATCCAAAAGCACCTATCATGTCTTCATGTCAAAAAGTGATGGTCCATGACGTCATCATACATCATAACAAAACTTCATCCACGTGATGGCAATACACTTTTCATATGGTGGTCAAAGGTAAAAACTCATATGGTGGTCCACACGTAAAAACTCATATGGTGGTCCACATGTTAATTTCATATGGTGGTCGACATGTGATGGCCAGTGAAACTCTTCAATACAAATCTTGTAACCATCTTCATGAGCAGTCCCATTAAACTTATAATTAAATAAATCTCAGGTTTTGTCCAATACCCAATGAATTTGCCAACACTAATTATAATCGGATTATAATCCTTACACCCTTATCCTTGTTTGTATCAATATGAAATTAATGGGTATATTGATGTGCAGTTTAACTTTCCGGGTACTATGTGATCTCATGTTGGATTGCCTCGGTTTCTAAAACCATAGTTGTCCATTCTGTTCCATTCAGGCTGGAATTTCTGAACGTTTCGCTCCCTAGAAGGAAACTGGAATGGAGCAATCCCCACCCCCAAACTTTTCAATCTAAATTTTGGCCTTTTCCCGGCAGAGCAGCTGTTCCAATCAGAACAGGTGGAGCATGCCTATTGCAGCTAGAACTGATGGGATCTGTTCTGGCCTGAGGAGGCAGTTTGAGTTTTCTCTTCAAGCACCAGCACCCCCTACTCACCCCGAATAACATGAAACCCCAAAATTTTTTATGAGTGTTTGGAAAATCAAAATGGACTGCAGTTTTTCAGTAGGAGATCCTCACCTTGGTCTTGGATAGAACCTTAGAAGCTTTTAGGCTCTACTTGCATTGTGTAGTTTATGCCAACTTATGTAAATATGAATTTTTAGTGTCATTTTAGGGTTCTACTAATTTTCTTATTTTTCTATTTTTAAATACCTAAAATATTTTGTTTTTTTCCATTGCAAATTTTCCAAAATGGAACTCAAGCAGCCGGACTGTCTGAACAATCCTATAGCCAAAACATAATGTGACTAGGAGACCACAATGGAGTTCGTGAACATGCAAAACCCCCCCCCCCCCCCCCCCCCCCCCCCCCCCCCAAAAAAAAAAAAAAAAAAAGAAAACAAAAACACACACACAAAAGAAACACCATCCCCATCCCTCTCTCCATAGTGTTGGAGACAACACTTTCAGATTTACTCACATTGACAGGACAATCTGGTGACTAGGATTACTCACTTCTACAATGATATGTGTTGTTACTCCCCAAATTGAACCCCATTCCATGGTCTCTAAAACAGCAAATATTGGTAACTATAGTTTTCTTTTCAAGAGGTGGAGTGAGGAACTGGATACAGGATCAGTTGTTGGAAAGAAAACTAAGAGCAATAACAACATCAGTGATCAAGGGGCGAACTGAAGCTTCCTCTTGGAGACACATGGCAGCGACTGCAACTGCTTGATTTAGACCTTTTGCTGGGAAGTTTCCTTGAAGTGCAGGATCAGCCAACTCTTGGAATCTCTTTGGATCTTTGAAATTAGGTTGGGCCTGTTACAGAAAAGAGACTGCAGACAGTGAGTACAATGCAATGACAATTCATAATCGTGAGAGTTGTGATAGGGAAATCACTAAAACATTGCTAAATTTCATGTTGAAAAGGGCATGATAAGCTCGTCAAAACCCACTCAGTTCACAAGGCACTTGATTACAAAAAGATTCAAGTTCATATAAAGCTGATGTTAGCTTCACTACTACATGTGAAACAGAGTGTACAATAATATTGAATGCTATAAGTAGAGCTTGATTGATTATTATGCATATGACTATTAAAATACCAGCTTCATTGGCATATTCAAATGGAAAACTAGCAACTCTGTAAGTGATTACATTAGTTATTCATGTGAGTTGTGATGATTTTTCCCAACTTCTAGAATCTCAATTCAAGATTCTATGGAGAGAAATCTATATGAAATTCAACCTTAAAATATGCAGTCTTCACAGGTTTTGAGTTTGTACAAGTGAGACCTGCCCTTCAGTGATCCAAACCACAGGTATGGTGGTCAACATACAGAAAATCTCCTTGATTTTAAGATTGCAGCTCTCCCTTCTAGGGCATGTTTGTGTGAAATTATGGACCCATGACATCACATCACAAGTTTACCTGTGGCCTACTAGAACACACAGCACTCCCTAACCCCGCCCCACACCTTACTATAATTTGACAAATACTTTGTTTTGTGTGTATGTGCAGGCGTGGGGCGGGGGTAGGGAGGGCTGAGTGTAAGAACTTCATAAAATAACCTGCATCATATTAAACACAAAAATGAGTCTGGAAAGACTCCATTTAAAACAAATCATGATGCAGTATGATGAGAAAAACAAAGGGAGAGCACCAAGGAAACACAAATATGTAAGAAGAAAAGTGGAAAAAAAAAAATAGCCAAGCAACTAGATTCTGTTCCTCAGTATGTCTGGAGATGTCAATGGCTCTTTGCCCGGTGATTAGGTCCAGTGAACAACCCCAAAGCTATATACATCAGACTTCAATGTGAGCTCACCTGTTTTTGCATACTCAGGAGCACAGGCGCCTTGTCACCACCTGTTCCAATCTTAGCAAGCCCAAAATCGGAAAGTTTTGGATTGAATTGTTCATCGAGTAAAATATTTGAGCCTTCGTATCCCTATAGATAACAGGTGGGTCGGCCTTATCATGCAAATACTCCAAACCTTTAGCGGCACCTGAAGCTATTTTCATTCTGGTAGACCAATCTAATGGCTTCTTAGCTGGTGCAATATCTACAAAGCACTTAGTGTGAGGATTTACATCGCATGGGGAAAATAAAAACATGCAGTGGGCTAAAATTGCAATGCCCATTTCACACAACTCTGAATAGCTATATCATTGGCAGGAATTTTGGGGCGTTCCATCTATGGTGCAGCCCACCAGGTATTGTAGATAGAACAATGAACCATGAGCCCACATGTTCATGTACGTAAAATAAAGAGTACTGCAGTATTACTGCTTTGGGTGAAATCCTTATTGGTGTAATGGAGCTAAATAAGTAAACAAGACAAAGCAGGTAAACATAATTTAATCCTAACAACCCATTTAAACCATAACAGATCTTTTCATAATTTTTAATATGTCCTAATTTATTCTAATTTCTCAAACAGAGAACTCAAGATCCTACAAAAGTTTTGAGGATCCTATCATTCTTCCATTGAGAATTCATGGATGTTCAGATGAAGATTTGTAAAGCGTACTTGACACATCCTTAACGCAGACACAAATAAATGCAGTTGAAGTGGCACGATCCAAGAAGTTTCAAAAGAGACGCATGCAGAGAGTGGCGCTGATTGTCTTGTAAATAGTACATGTGGCTCATGTTAGCACCTCCTGCCATTTTTGGTGTAGTAAATAAGAGCATAACAAAAGTTACATGAAATGACAAAGACAGGGATGCAGCTCCAATAACAATGCATCTTAAGAAATAGTTGAATCCAATTCAATCTGTTTCAAATTAGAGAATCTATTGGTGAATTTAATACTCCAAGAAGCTATCCCTTTCATTAACAAAAATTTGAAATGGGAATCCCAACTGAATGTGTTGTATTAGTGGAAGGATAGATAGAGAAAAGTCATGGTAGGTTTAGCTTTGTATTTGCACTTGAGATAATTTAAGATGATACAATATTAAAATTCATTTCTTGGAAGTTGAAAGTAGTAGATTGGCAAGGGAAACTGGTATATTGGGAACAAGTTCTATTTAAAAAAACGATGACCCCATTTCGGTTTGGCCTCTACAATGAAATAATTCAGTGTTTCAAAAGTTCAATGAAATTTTTTGGAAATATATAAAAAATAAAATCTATATAAATAAAAAAATATTAAAATATTAAAATTATATTTAAATTTTGCAAAGGGACTTTTATGAAAATATATTTTAACTTTTCCATTTTTTGTACATTAGGAAGCATGGACACCTCTCTGGGGCTGGCGTGTCAGTGTCTGAAACGTGTCATACACGGACAAATGGCGTCCTATTTATTTATTTATTTATATTTCCCGGACACGCTGGGGACTTTTTTTTGCTTTTTGTATTTTTGGGATGGAGGGGAAATTGATGATCTTCCCTTTTCTTTGTAGGGATTTTATGAAACTATGGATATTTCATGTTTAATGATTATGAATTATGATTAGAAAATTTTAAAAGTTTTTTATTTTAAAAGTGTATCTTAAATAGTGACTTATGCATATGGGCTCTATGTACAATAGACTTTTGTATCCTAAGAAAGTATGCCCATGCTAAGCCCGGGCCCAGAAATAAAAACACGTCCAATTTGTGGCTATTTTATGAGATATTAATTAATTAGTTAATATATGAGTCCCACTTTAAAAAGGTTTATTGTATTTGGAGCCCGTATGTATAAGTCACTATCAAGGCTCCACTTTTAAAAATCACAAACATTGAGGATTTTCTAACCATAATAGATATATTAAAATTCTAAATCCACCTAAAGAAGACTCGTTTTTAACTTAGTTGGATAGAGTTATTGAACAAGGTGAATTTTTTTATTTGGACTCTTTAATCACTTATCCACAATATATATATATATATATATATATATAAATTTGAAATTCACATAAAGAAGCTTAACAAAAGTGGACTCTTGATTTAAATCTTAAAAATCTCTCCAATAAAAATTGAAATTGAAATTGGAGTTTCAATTTCGCAATTGAAAACGAAATTGAGCTCCAATTTCTCAATCAATTGAGAAATTGGACTCCAATTTCTCCATTTATTAGCAAATGAGACTCCAATTTCGAAATCGATGCCAACGTCTCTAATATATAATAATTGAGTATTTACATCCTTACTTAGTAACCCTCATGTTTTTACTGGTCCATCCTTCCTTTGATCAAAGATCAACGGTCTTCATCAATTGAATGATTGGCGTGGCCCTATAACCTACATACATTAGACCCAACCCATGTCCTCGGCCGAGAACCAAAACTCCTATTTCGATTGAGACATCATCTCTCTCGCACACTCGCAGGACACGATTTGGGAATTCCGCCATTGAAGCACATGGTAGTACGAAAATCTTCCTCCTCTCGCTCTATAATTACTCTTCATTCTCCTTCGATTTTTCTATGGTTTCTTCTGAATGCTTTCAATTTATGTTAAACCCGTTGTTGCATTAGATCTGATTTGGCAAACTTCTCTGTTGCGGGATGCTTTTATGGGAATGATTTTGGTTTTCATCCTTCCAAGTTGTATTAGGGTTTTTGTTTCCACCAGAAAGATCGCATCTTTTAGGTAGTTTAATCACCATTTTGGCGGAAAAGCATCCAATCGAACTCTTTCTTTGGGAAGTCCAAAGTCTACCCTTTCTATCTGTGATGTAAATGGAGTGCTATTTATAGTGTTCCAAAGGTTGATCGATGGAGCTCTGAAATCGGTTCCCCCTGGCTCAGAAATTGTACTTATTAGAAGATATTAGCTTCGCAATTGGTGGTCTTTTAGTAAATAGCTAGAGATAAGAGAGAAATGGTCTTCATTCAGAAGGACTGCAGGCCTGGGGTTGGGATGGGGTGATTGTTTTATTTTTGGGCTGTAATGCATATGTGGGGTGGACTCATGACTGGCTATGGTGATCAGATATGGGATGGACAGAGGAAGGATATAAATTTAGGGCTTATTGCATAGATACATAGGAATTCATGCATTGTCAAATGAGCTCCACGGAAGGATTATTAAAGAGGTGATGGGTGAAGGATTTAAGCTATTGATGTATACGAAACATTGACTTCTCTAGGATTTGAATTACCAGGATGATGAATGAGCATTCATTTCCCAACTTTGTTTGATTCAATTTCCATTGCGACCTTTGATTTTTTCATGTTTAACCACTTATAGAAATACAAAGTCTTAGAATTCATTGGAATTCAATTACTTGAATCAAACAGGTCAATAATGTAAGTATTTTGGATGACGTTAAAACATGGGTATGTTAGCATTTTCAACTAGCTAGCTATGATAATCGTGTTCACAGTTTATATTGTAATTCCATTTCTGGTGGGGATGGAGTGTATTATGCAGTATGCACTAACTGGTGTTCATGCACAAGGAATTTCACTTTGAATCTTTAGTTGGTTTAAGCCTCTATCTCTGTCATAAAATAGAACATATACAAATAAATTCAAGGACCATCTTTTTGGCAAGTAAAAAAAAGTGCTTTTGATCTACTGTAAACAACTGCTTGCTGCTTGCTAAATTAACTGGACCTTCGAAATAATTCATCATTTTGCTTTCCAGCCGTAGGAATTATATTGTTGCCAAATTCTAATAAGTGGTGGTCTCTCACCAATTATAGGCTTTGGTTGGGCACGTGCATAGAAGAGCAGGAACAGCCCCCTGTTCTACTTATTGAAAGATTACATGTGCAAGAAACTATGAAAGTTAGACCAGTGAATACCTTTAATAAATTAGTCAGGAAAGACTTGATGGGTTGTGGAGTTATTGGAAACATGGACATAATTAGGGTTGATGGTAAAAAAGTAACTCACAGCGATGGCCCCAAATAAACAGGACAAGGCTTAGATGATGGTGATGGTTGTCTAAACCCCACATTAATTCCTAGAATCCCTCAAGAAGGTATATTACAACAATTCCAACTGTGGGTGGCGGCGGCAGTGGTGGGGGTTGGTGTGTGGGGTGGTGAAGGGGGTTGGGAATTGAAGCAGATCTTAATGGTTGGTTTCTTTAATTACCTCTGATTTTGTGCATGACCCACTGACCAAGGTGGAAAATGTTGGAATACAAGGAATGCACTACAACGAGAAAGTGAAGTTGGTGCAATGGAGCTGGGGAAATGCATTATTTGCAAGAAGATTTTATTTGACCAGAACCTTGGAAAATATGAAAACTTATTGCATCTCAAATTCTTGTCAGTATATTATGTGAGGATTTATGTTTGGGTTGTGGAAAAATTTAAGTTGGCTGTCAACCTACCCAATGCCTTTCCTCCTTTATCCAGGCTTTGGATCGCCAGTAAAATGGGCTAAATTTAACCCAGCGGAGTCTAAATTGGTTGATCCCAACATAGTTGGGACAAGGCTTTGATGATGGTGATTCGAGGATTTATATCAACAATCCTAAATTTAAGGTGAAGGGGAAAAAATTAGTGAATGAGTATTTCGAGGAGTTTCCATGAATATGAAGACTGAGAAATTATTGAGGAAAGGCATTGCTTCAAAATATGAGGAAAGGAATAGAGAATGTGTAAGAGTCGTATCAATCTCACAGTGTATTGATTCTCATTGACTAGTGTATATATAATACATGGAGATCTCTTGATAAGATTTACAGTTCAGCAGATTTAATATATTACAGCAAGTTAATCTTTGAGAGATTTGATTTTATCATACAGCTGTAATGAGACCACTCTTGCTTTGATTGGGCTTTGATGGATGGGCCTGTGTGCTTATCCTAACATCCCCCCTCAAGCGAAACGGATTTTCTGTGACGCGACGCTTGCCTTTTAATAATTGAAAGCGACATAGCTTAACCCCTTCGTGAAGCTATCAGCTAATTGGTCAACAGAGTTCACAAATCTGACTTGAAGATCACCCTGTATGACCTTTTCTCTGATGAAATGATAGTCCACTTCCACATGTTTTGTTTTGGCATGATATACTGGGTTTGAGGCTAGAGAGATTGCACTAATATTGTCACAGTACACAAGAGGTGGAGTTTTGAGAAAAAGTCCAAGGTCCCGCATTAGCATTCTAACCCAATACAACTCAGCTGCAGTAATAGCAAGGGACCTATACTCTGACTTAGTGCTTGCCTTTGATACTGTTGGCTGTTTCTTTGCATTCCATGAGATTAGATTGGAACCAAAGAAAACAGCGTAACCTGAGGTAGATCTTCTATCATCTGGATCTCTTGCCCAATCGACATCTGTGTGCGCAGTAAGATTGAAGGGACTCTTGCAAAAGCGAAGACCATGGGTGATGGTGCCTTTAAGAAACCTCAAGATTCTTTTGACAGCTACCCAGTGAGCAGATCTAGGCTCATGCATATACTGACAGACTTGGTTAACAGCAAAGGCAATGTCTGGTCTAGTAAGGGTGACATATTGTAACGATCCAACTACATTGCGATACTCATGCGGAGATGGCAAGGGATCCCTAGAGAACTTAGAGAGCTTGGACCTTGAGTCCACTGGTGATTTGATGGGTTTGGCATCATGCATATTTGTCCGGCGTAGCAAATCCCAAATATATTTTGTTTTGGTGAGATACAACTCTGAGTTGACTCGGTGTGCTTCAATTCCAAGAAAATAATGCAAAGGACCTAAGTCTTTCATTGCAAAAGGGCGGCCGAGATCAACCATCAACTTAGGAAGTGCAACAGAATTATTGCTAGTCACAACAATGTCGTCAACATAAATAAGCTGAATAATGAATTCACCTCCAAAGTTACGGACAAATAACGATGTATTTGCATTTGACCCAATGAAGCCAAGACTTTGAAGATAGTTTGTGAGTCGTAGATACCAAGCCCGTGGAGCCTGTTTCTGGCCATAAATTGCTTTGTGAAGCCAACATATGTGATTGGGCTTTGATGAATCCACAAATCCCTGAGGTTGCTCCATATAAACTTCTTCAGTTAGAACCCCATGTAAAAAGGCATTATTAACATCTAGTTGGCAAATGAGCCATCCAAATTGAATTGCAATGGAGAGCACCAATCGTACAGTAGTATCAAGTATGTTTTACAACAGGGCTAAACATGTCACTATAGTATTGGCCTGGTTGTCGATGAAATCCTTTAGCCACAAGACGAGCTTTATATCGCTCAATATTGCCATCTGACTTTTGTTTTAGTTTAAACACCCACTTGCACCCTATTATATTATGGCCTGGCTTAGCTGGGACAAGGGACCAGGTACCTTGTTTTTGCAAGGCTTCAAACTCAAGAGCCATTGCGTTCCTCCACTCAAGAGACTTAGCTGCCTGAGAATAACAAGTAGGTTCTGCTGGTATAAGTGTGGTTTGTAAAGCCATAGGCAATGGGTAGCGTGTGGCCATTAGTCTTTGTGGTTTAAAAATTCCATCCATAGCCCGAGTCCGCGTTGAATGGGGTCTTTGAGATCCATCAGAGGTAGGGAGCGGTTGTGCTTGGGGTCCCACAGTGTAATGGGTACAAACCCTTCTTGAAGCATGTCAACTGCATTGACCAAGCCCGAATTAGTGGGACCAGCAGGTGCTTGTGGCTTTGATTGTTGAGGCAGCAAATCCAACTGATCATGGGATGAATGCATAGCAGGTGGTGCTACCTCATGAGACCCACTAGATAGTGCCCCTTCTAGTTGTCTTCTTGTAACAAGTGGCTCACACCCAGACACCTCATCTACACCATGAGGGACATTCAGAGTGCAACATTGGCCCACTTGATGTGGATGGATCATTAGTTAATGAACCAGGCATAGAGACAGGAAGGGGGAGCAGATTCTTATTAGAATGTGAAGATAGAGACCCACCAGTAGCTGTCAATCCATCGGTGAGATGGGAACAATTATGCAAAGGCTGTGCAGTAGGATTTGGAAGCAACTGACCAAGAACAACAGGATCATCTGTGGATTGTGCATGAGAGTTGGTGTTGGTGGAGATTAAATCATTTTTTTGGGCAAAGGGGTATCGATGTTCATCAAAGACAACATGACGAGACATATATATTCTATGTGACACCGGGTCATAGCATTTGTAGCCTTTATGATTACGCCCATATCCGAGAAAGATACATGGCTTGGTGCGAAATGCTAATTTGCCTGGTTGATATGGGCGAAGATATGGGTAACATGCGCATCCAAAACTACGTAGAATATTAAAATAAGGAATTTTGGCAAACAATTTTTCATAAGGAGAGACATTATCCAAAACTCGAGTAGGCATGCGATTGATAAAAAAAATGGCAGTTTCAAAGGCAAAATCCCCAAATGAAAATGGTACAGAAGAATGAGCCAAAAGAGCTAATCCCGTCTCAATAATGTGACGGTGTTTTATTTCAGCCACACCATTTTGAGCTGGCGTATGAGGTATGAAATTCTATGGGAAATGCCATTTGTACTTAAAATAGTTCTAAATTTATGATTTGTAAATTCTCCACCACCATCAGATTGAACAGATTTTATACGCCTCTCAAACATATTTTCAACAAGTGGTTTAAAGGTAAGAAAAATGTCATAAACTTGAGATTTAAAAAAGATAGGAAACAACCAACAATGTCTACTAAAATTGTCAATAAACGTAACATAATATTTATACCCATTTATTGATGGGATATTGGAATAACCCCATACATCCATATGAATAAGTTCTAAAGGAGATGAAGAAGTGGAAATAGATGAAGTAAATGGAAGCCTAGAGCTTTTACCCATTTGACAAGCTGAACAAATATGCAATAACTTTGGCGCACCATGCAAAGGGAGAGATGATGCAACACGATGAAATGTCTGTTGTGAAGGATGACCTAGTCGACGATGCCAGAGAAGACTTGAAACCCGAACGCTTGAGTGAGCAGAAGGAGGTGTAGGCAACTGATCACGAAGACTCACTGGAAGCTGTAAAGGGTAGAGACCGTTACTAATCGGTCCGCGGAAGAGGATCTTCCCCGATTGTTTTTCCTTAACAAAAAAACGAGATTCATCAAATACAAAATAACAATCATTATCACATGTAAACTAAGACACAGACAAGAGATTTTGTGAGATGGTACGGACATGGAGAATATCATGTAAACAAATAGTGGTTCCATTTGAAAGATATTGAGACTGACCAATATGAGAAATTTGTAAGCGCTCACCATTTCCTACTGCAAGGCCATCGGTGCCCACATAGTCTGAGTGAATGGACAATTTGTTAAGATCTGATGTGACATGGTTTGTTGCTCCTGTATCAGTAAACCATGTTGTTTCACCATGCTTGGCTGCAGCCATTGCTTGAAGCTTCTCAAGGGGCTGTCTTCCTTGGAATGAGAGATCTGGGCGGTTGAAGCAGTCTAGGGCCAAATGACCAACCCTATTATAAATTTGACACAAAGGACGTGGCCTGGGTGACTGGGAGGGAGGAGATGGGTTAGAAGAGGATCCTCCATGGTTATTATTGTGATTTCGGCCACGACCACGGCCACGACCACGACCTCGTCCACGTCCACGACTTTGAGAACTAGTAGCCGTATAGAAGGCAGTGGCAGGTTGCTCCGTGACAGGAGCAGAATGATGCGATTCCAGCCTTAACTAAAATGTCAAGAGTTGTCCAAATAAGTCCTCAAAGAGTCACGGTTTTCAATAGAGGTGTGAATGGCATCATATTCTGGTCCGAGCCCATTTAGAATTTGGTTGCAGAGGTCGTCCTCTGTAACAGGCTGAGCAATTGCTTCAAGGGCATTCTGTAATAGAAAGACCCCCTTTCTTAAGTGTTTGAAACTGTTGTTTCAACTGTAGAACCCGAGATCTAGATTGAATCAAATGTAGTTTTTCCAACCTCTGCCAAACTTCATGAGCAGATTGAAGCCCCACAACCCGTTGTAACACTGAGGGTGTGAGTGTAGCATTAATCCAGAGAAGGACCAGAGCATCTTGTTCCATCCATTGGTCATAGGCAGGGTTGATTTCAGATGTAGGAGTACCATCCTTATTATTAAGAAACTTTGCAGGACAAATCCCAGTACCATCAACATATTTATGCAATTTATTGGCCCGAAGCACAGGAGAAACTGACTCTTCCACAGCAGGTAATTGTCTCTATCTAACTTAATAGAGACCAGGCTAGTAATATTTGAAATTGAAATTGTGCCAGAAGAGGTACCTGAAGAAGCCATGGGAATACTCAATAACCAAAGTATCGTAGACAGACTACAGCAAAGAACCAATGCCCAGCAAGATAGAATAGCAAATCTTGCTATATAGAACGATAGGCAGTATCACAGTGCAACGATGAAAAGAGTGGTGATGTAGCCACGGTCCAGCAGAGAATCGCTGAATACAGAAGTAGATCTGAGAGAGCACTATATCAAGTAGTGCTGTAGACGATGCACAGTATCAAAACATTGATATTTGTGCTATGGTGGGTGCTCAACAGACAGCAGAGCACTATTAAAATCTGTAGCAGTCTGTAGTGCAGATCAAGTAACAAGGAGACAATCCTGCACTTGACTTGAAAGATACTCTGTAGATAGCAGATAACCAAGATGGGTGCATGTAAGAGGCACACCAGGCACCAGGTGTGTAGATCAATGCTTGGACAAAGCAAAAGAGCCAACCCTCATGCAACCTCAACGGAAAGACACGTCGTTGAAGAAGAGTAGTGCTTCGGCTTTAGATATGCATAAAGAAACACAAGTATCTTCAGACTTATAGATCCAAACTTGGATAGACAATACTAGATGAATGAATTAAACTCCACAGGAGGGATCCAATGAAGGGCTCTGATACCATGTAAGAGTCGTATCAATCTCACAGTGTATTGATTCTCATTGACTAGTGTATATATAATACATGGAGATCTCTTGATAAGATTTACAGTTCAGCAGATTTAATATATTACAGCAAGTTAATCTTTGAGAGATTTGATTTTATCATACAGCTGTAATGAGACCACTCTTGCTTTGATTAGGCTTTGATGGATAGGCCTGTGTGCTTATCCTAACAGAATGAAATATGGGGAGAGGATGTACAAGTGCGGTGCAATCAAGGGTGTTGGACATCAGGAAGTTGGGGAAGGAGAAAAGTAAAGTGGGAAAACTTTCTTTATAATTATAGATTTTTTGTGGAGATTATGTGATTCATTTATGGGAAGGTGATGCAGTAGCCCTATCTGTCCGTTGGGGCAACACTCATGGTCCAATTGTGGGACCCAAGCAAGTTTAGGAATTTCTTATTAATTGTTATTAGTTTCTAATTTTTATTTTAGAAGTTGCAATTAGGATTAGTTTCTAATTTGAATAGGATTATTATTTGATTTCCTAGTTTAGTTAATATTGATTTCTTAGCCCTTAAGTTTCTTTTCTTATAAATATGATATTGTAGAGATTGGTAATCTCAGTTAATTGAGTTAATAAAATTCCCCTGTGGGTTTCGTTGGAGAGTGTCTTCTTCATCGTTATTGTTCCTGTGGGAACCCTAATTGTGATCCGGCACTTGCATCATAACCCTAGGTTGCATCAATTGGTATTAGAGCCGATAGTTCCCTCGATCGGATGGCGTGATTACCCCTATCCTTTCCCCAACCTATCGTTCATCTCCTTGCATAGCCCACTCGTCGATAACCAGCTCCATCCCCGGCCTCTTCGTCAGTCTCCTGCGACAAACATCTCCATCCCCAGAATCCCCTTCCGTCAAGCCCAGAATCCCTTCTGCGGAATCCCTCAACAACCTAGCCCATCACTGAACCCACAACAGACCACCTAGCCACCCCAGACGTGCATCCCTGATCTTCCTGCACCGTGTCAATCCATCGGACCTTCTTCCTAGCACTCTTCCCCTTCTTCGACCAAATCCCCAACCTAGAAAGAGCAGCAAGAAGAAGAAGAAAAGGAACAAGAAGCAGCGAGCAATATAGGGCAGAAAGAAGAAAGAAGTAGCAGAAGGAAGGAGGCTAGTGAGAATAGTGGTACCTGGCACCCGATTCTCGGCCACGCTTCTCGCCAGTTCCCCAGCCGCCGCTCTCGACCCAACATGAGAGTAGCATCACCATTGGCATCGGCATCGGCGTCCATCGTCCTTCGCCCGAGCACCTTCGCGAGAGTCCGTTGCCCTCTCCTCTCTCGACATTGTCGAAGCACAGCAGCAAACTCTCCCTTCTCGCCTTTGTTGACGAACAGCAGCAAGCAGAAGGAAAAGCCCTTCTCCTTTATTTCTCTTCTCTTGCACAGCGAACGAGACAACATCAATTGCTCAGTCACATGCGCTTGATTGGGCCTAATTTCTAGTTGGGCTAGTTTTCAGGTCGGATCCGATACAACAGGTTAGTAAAAAAAAAATTAAATTTGCATTAAAAAATAATATGCCTCCCAAGAAGCATATAGAGGTGGAGTCTTCCTCTAATAATGATGATGATTTGCGGGGAGCCGTTGCGGCATTATCGGTAATTGTTAATCAACTATCTGCAACGATGGTTCAAATGCAAGCTCAAATGCAAGAGTCTCTTGAAAGGATTGAAACCCGATTAACCAATTTGGAGACTAATCGGTGTGAGGAAAATCATTGGGATGATGGAAGGCATAATCGGAATCAACGAGATCCACATGCAGTCAATGTTGATCGTAATTTGGGTATTAAACTCGTGATTCCTGAATATGATGGAAAATTGAAACCGGATGAATTCCTAGATTGGTTAGTGTGTGTTGAAAATATTTTTGCACACAAGCCAATGACGGATGGTCATAAGATTACACTAGTGGTAACTCGATTTCGCAATTATGCTGCGATCTAGTGGGCCGAGTTGCAACGGAAGCGAAGAAACCAACAAATTGACTCCGTTGACACGTGGATTGAGATGAAAAATCTGTTGAAACAAAAATTCCTCCCTGTCAATTACTCCAGAGATCTGCGTGCAAGTTTTCAATATTTGAAGCAAGGATCTAAAACAGTTGTTGAGTATTCTGAGGAGTTTATGACCATGCAAGCCCGTTGTGGTTTAGATGAAGAGGAGGATGTCTTAGTTGACCGATATTTTAATGGGCTTACACTGGACATACAAGATATCCTCGCATTCAAACATTTTGGTAATGTTGATGAGATTGTTCAGCATGCTATCAAAGGTGAGGGGATCGCAAACCATTAAGCCAGAAAACTTAATGCGTCTAAATGGGTTATGCAGAAGAATTCTTCAATTGCAGGGTCTAAACCGAGTGATTCATCGGAGAAAGTTTTCACCAAGCCCGAAGGTCAACATAGGATTACATGCTATAATTGTAAACAACAAGGGCATCGTGCAGCGGAGTGTCCAAAACGCATCCACCTCATTGAGAATGAAAGTGATGTGAAAATTGCACCAGATGATGATCCTAAAGAGATTGACACAGAGGAAGTACATGACATTCTGCCCGAGGAGGATATTGACTCTCTCCAGGTAATTACTGACACTCCCTTCAATACTGAGAAGAAATGGTTGCGAGAAAATATTTTCCGCACCAAAGGAACCGTTAAGGGTCAAGAATGCATGGTAGTCATTGATGGCGGAAGTTGTCAGAACCTTATATCTCAAGGTCTTGTGGATCGATTACAGCTGAAAGTTCAGAAGCATCATCGTCCGTATTTTGCTAGGTGGTTAATGTCAAGTGATCAAGTGCAAGTACGGTTTGTATGTCCAGTTACCTTTTCTGTTGGTAAAGATTATACAGATATAGTTTGGTGTAATATGGTACCCATGGATAGTTGTGATATCTTATTAGGTCGTCCATGGATGTATGACAAGAATGGTACTAATGGAATGCGTGACAACACATACACATTCATGCATGGTGAAACGCAAGTAACACTTTGTCCTATGAAGCCAGCACCACCAAAGAAGGGGTCCCGTTTTCGTCTCACAAAGGATGCGCTTCATGTACACACTGTATACAGAAGCAACATCAAGAAGATGAGTCAAGTTCGAAGTCGAACTCTTTTCCAACCCGGGGAGAATGATGCAGTAGCCCTATCTGTCCGTTGGGGCAAGACTCATGGTCCAGTTGTGGGACCCAAGCAAGTTTCGGAATTTCTTATTAATTGTTATTAGTTTCTAATTTTTATTTTAGAAGTTGCAATTAGGATTAGTTTCTAATTTGAATAGGATTATTATTTGATTTCCTAGTTTAGTTAATATTGATTTCTTAGCCCTTAAGTTTCTTTTCTTATAAATTTGATATTGTAGAGATTGGTAATCTCAATTAATTGAGTTAATAAAATTTCCCCAGTGGGTTTCGTTGGAGAGTGTCTTCTTCATCGTGATTGTTCCTGTGGGAACCCTAATTGTGCTCCAGCACTTGCATCCTAACCCTAGGTTGCATCAGTAGGTTCATGGGTGGATGTTTCACCTAAGAAATCTGTTAGCAAATTGTAGGGAGCCTAAATCATGGATTGTAGTGTAGAGGTTTAAGGATGAACAGTTTGGAGCGAACCTTTTAGAAGGAAGCCTAGAGTTTGAATTGCAAATGGCAATGGATTTGATGATGACTCTTAAATATGTGGTGCTTACTTTGGAAGGGGGTGATAAAAGATATTTTGACACCAGATCCTCTTTGGAGTTTTTTGAAGTAAATACTTATTTTGTATCTTTTCCTCCCATTCATTGAATTTTTTTCCTTTTTATTCAGCTTGCTGTTCCCTTTCTCCACCTAGAGTAGAGTCGGGTTTTTTTTTTTTTTCTTTTTCGAACAGCTTCTTCACATATATATATATATGTTCTTAACCGTCATAAGTTTTGATCTTCCTCATATTTGTTTCTGTGTTTTCAACTTTTCATCCATGGAGAGAATTAGTTGGCCAACTCTTTATCCATTGTCAGTCAACTTGGATAATTTTGTGTTTTTTCTCTTTCCATGTGATGCAGGAGCTTATGATCGAGATCCATGTGGTTATATGACACATTGGGCCACAAATTATCTTAATTGGCTTGATCCATGAAACCATACTAATTAGAAAAGGATCAAATATAAGGGATCAAATCTTCGATTGGATGGCCGAGATAGGTCCAAATCATAATTAAATGATCGAAACAGCACCTTAATGATCCTTTAGGACCATCTAATCAAGCTCAGTCAAGCCCATAATTTTAAAACCGTTGAAAGTTCTTTCCTTCGTCATATACCTATTAGAAGTGTAAAGAGAAGGATACAGCTGGTTGATTGCAACAACTATCAAATGGGGCCCACAAGATCAAAGGAACTCAAAGGACAACTATGCATATTCGGGCAGAATAACAGCCAAGCAGTTTCTTTTTATTCTTTGGTTTTTTTGAGCAACTTAGGACTCTTGGAGCTCAATTTCGATTTCAATTGCAAAATTGAAACTCCAATTTCGATTTCAATTTTGATTGGAGAGAAATTTCAAGATTTACAGCGAGAGCTCACTTTTGTTAACTTTTTTTAGGTGAATTTAAAATTTTAATATATCTATTATGGATAGGAGATTAAAGAATCCAGATGATACAAGAATTCCACCTTGCTCAATAACGCTACCCAGCCAAGTCAAAATGAGTCTTCTTTAGTTGAATTAAAATTCTTAATATATCTATTATGATTAGAAAATTTTAAAAGTTTGTGATTTTAAAAGTGTATCCTGGATGGTGATTTACACATATGGGCTCCGTGTACAATAAACATTTTTTAAGTGGACCTCATATTCTAATTCCTAAAGGCGGGGCCACATGTTGTAATTTCTAAACATGGCCCTCCACCCGAATTCCTAAAGATGGGTTCATGTTGGAAGTTTTAAAGTTGGCCCCATCATGTACAACAATTTCTATATCCTTTTTCTTTATATTACATTTTGGAGAATTGGTTTTTCTTTTTTATTTTTCTCTCATGGTTTTCTATTTTTTCTCTTTTTATGATGATTTTTTATTTATTAAATAAATAGTAAAAAAGAAAAAAATAAGATTACTTTAAGCTATGATGTAATTTCACAAAAAAAATGATTAATCTTACCTTTTTCCTATGCCACCCATTTCCGATAAAGATTTTATGACTGCAATATAAAAATGATTTTATAATTAATTTTATAATTTATTTAAAAACTGAACTCATCATATTTATGGAAGATGTTCAAAAGTATAAGATTAAAAATCTCAAAATAATATCAGCATAAATAAAAAGAATAGATATGAAAATAAACAAAAATATAATCAAGTATTTTTTCTTATAGAAAATAATCATTTCAACATGCTCCCTTGATTTTTGGAAATATGTCCTATCAATAAATCAGATTCAAACCACATTTGTATCCTTAATTCAACTTTTAGTCTATCTATTTGGGAAATAAAGAAGTCCAAATCCCTTTTGTTTAAAGGCAATTGATATACTTTAACTTGGTTCTAGGTTATATGATTGTATCATTGTAGGCTATTTTCAATTATATAAGTTTATACGGTATTCTATTTTGTTAACATATGCATCATATAATACATACATAAAAAGTAATAAGTAGAAGTAAAACCTTTGAAACGAAAATTGTTGACGAATTCATATAGTCTTTGACATGGACTCAAGCACCCCTAGCGTTGGCTTAACTTGAGATTGATCATTAGTTGTTTTTATGGAAGGCATGTGCCTCACCACTGAGCTACCAGTGAATTGGAAACTTGAATCCACTTGGTAATTCAAAGTTAGAGTTCATTTTTTTCATATGTTTGAACTAACATTTCTCTGACCCAATTAATCAAAGCCCCGTAAAATAACATCAGAGAAATGAAGCTTCCAATGAAGGATAAAAAAAGAGAGATGGTCGTTGGTGGTGCTATGGCCATGCGTGACTCCCGGTCGTGATGCCAGGCTTCCCTGCTCCTCCTCTTCTTCTTCTTGTTTTAAATTTTAGGGTGTGATTTGTTGTGGTGGCGGATATGTAGGCTTGAAATAAGTGTGTGATTAGAAGAATGAAATTTGAATGTGATTAGAAGAAATCATAATTGATCATGAGGAATATTAGGAGGATGAGAGATTTGAAGGAAGTATTAGAGGGCTTTTGTTTTAAATTTGGGATAATTAGCCAAAGGTCCCTCAACACGGTCTTGTAAAGCCTCTAGTACAATAACTTTTTCTCTAAGGCATCTAGTCCATACTGCTGGACATATTTTGGCGAGAGGTCCCTAGATATGCCACATCAAACATTTTCATGACTGTTTTGCCCTTTTGACTGTTTAGGCATAAAATTTTGAATTTTAAAATTTCAAATCTTCCATTCCCCTCATTCCTAGGGCAAGGTTCTCTCTCATTCTCTAAAATCCCCTTTTAGTGATGGTTGGTACCGAATGTTCCTTCTTCTCCGGCAGACCCCTGTTCTGGCAATGTTGGGATTCTGGATCCACAGTAAGATATGTGTAAAAAGCAATTTTCTAATGAAACCAATTTTCAAATAGGGAACCATTTAGTGTTCTCACCTGGCTGATTGCTCACCGCGAAACTAGATTTTTGTTGGGATTAGGAGTGGACATTGGGAGACCACCCTTAATCTCCACTACCAACCAACCTAATCCCCATTATCAATGATCAGCTTGCATATAGGTAGTACCCCCAAAAAAAAAAAAAAAAAAAAAACACTCAAACTGATTTAATGGAACTTACTGTCGAGCAAAACTAGCATTGCAAAGAGGCATGCTAACACATAATCCCAACCATTGGATAACACCGTAAGCACAAACCCCAACATAAATTTGGTTATCACTTGATCCTGAGCTCATATTCACAGTTGGATTTAAGGGCAATTAATCACCCATAGATGGAATATGAAATCCCAAAACCATGAACATCTTCTATCCATCGATGAATCAAAACAATCTAAACATGTTTCATATGATTTAAACGGGGGATTAAGCGAACCAGATTGTGCAAAATCTAATCAAAATCACCGATCATCACAACAAAACAAAACACAAGAGATCGAACAGGTTAACACGGACACGTTGGGGACACCTTAATATTTAATAATAATAATAATAATAATAATAATATATCTAGTCATATACTAAAAGATAATATCATTTTAACTTTGCAATCAATTTAGCAATCAAATAAATAAAAACCAAGTACTAGTGTACGAGTGTACCAACTAACAAACATATCAAATTATCAAATAGCAATACAAAACTGAAACATAATTCATAATCATTAAACATGAAATATCTATAGTTCCATAAAATCCATACAAAGAAAAGGGAAGATCATCTATTTCCCCTCCATTCCAAAGATACAAAAATAAAAAAAAAGTCCCCAACGTGTCTGGGAAATAAAATATAAAAAAATAAAAAGGACACCATTTTTGGCTTTGTCGGACACTTTTCCGGGCGTGTCCGTGTCCGACAGGCGTGTTGGACACTTGTCCGGGCTTGTCCGTGTCCGACACGTGTCGGACACTGAAACGCTAGCCCCTGAAGAGGTGTCTGTGCTTCCTACAGTACAAAAAATGGAAAAGTTAGATATATTTTCATAAAAGCCCCTTTGCAAAATTTAAATATAATTTTAATATTTTTTTATTTTTTTATTTATATAGATTTTATTTTTTTATATATTTCCAAAATGTTTCGCCGAACTTTTGAAACACCGAATTATTTCATTGTAGAGGCCAAACCGAAATGGGGTTAAAAATGAAATTGACAACTATGTCGTCCAATTGAATAGGGCTTTCATGATATAATTAATTTGTATCTTAATGTTTTATTAATTTTACCAGTCAGTTTTTTGTTCTATAAATTCGACTATGGTTTTCATTTCTAACATCATTTGGACTGGCAACAGAGTCTCCCTGTGAACTATTCTTTTTATTGGTTACAAAAGATTCCACTAAACAAAAAAGATACAAGAGAAGGAGCTCCACTTATGATGCTGTCTGAATTTTAGCATTCATGTTTTTCTCTGAATGGTGGGAAGACATTGCTATTTGCTGGTAATGTTACCTAGTTGTGGAGTATGAACAATGATACAGAATATATGGCACTTGTAATTTTTGTCCGAAATTCTATTGATGCTGCCTTTTTTTTCTGGAAAAAAAAATGAGTCTTGTCGTAGTTGGTATATATTTGAAAAGGTAACTTTAGCTGATCTGCTGCTGCTTTAAATCTTAATATTTGATCTACTCAGGGGCCCATCAAGAACATTCTCTCTCTACCTAGGATGACAAATCTGGTTCATCGCTACAGCGAGAGGTGCGGTCCTGTTTGTAGATCATTCAGTGCTCAAGCTGCACCTTCAGGAGGAACTCCGCAGCCTCCACTGCCACCTGCACCTCCTGAGAAAACCCACTTTGGAGGACTGAAAGATGAAGATCGCATCTTTACTAACCTCTATGGCTTGCACGACATTTTTCTCAAAGGTGCCATGAAGCGCGGTGACTGGTATAGGACAAAGGACCTGGTTCTCAAGGGTGCCGACTGGATAGTCAACGAAATGAAGAAGTCTGGACTTCGTGGTCGTGGAGGTGCTGGCTTTCCATCTGGTCTGAAATGGTCTTTCATGCCAAAGGTCTCTGACGGACGCCCTTCTTATCTTGTTGTAAATGCCGATGAGAGTGAACCAGGAACATGCAAGGACAGAGAAATCATGCGCCATGATCCACACAAACTACTTGAAGGCTGTTTGATTGCTGGGGTAGGCATGCGGGCTACTGCAGCTTATATCTATATAAGGGGTGAGTATGTAAACGAGCGGCTGAACCTTGAAAAGGCCAGAAAAGAAGCTTACCAAGCTGGATTATTGGGCAAGAATGCATGTGGGTCTGGTTATGATTTCGATGTACATATCCACTATGGTGCTGGTGCTTACATTTGTGGAGAAGAGACGGCATTGTTAGAGAGCCTTGAAGGAAAACAAGGAAAACCAAGACTAAAACCTCCTTTCCCTGCAAATTCAGGCTTGTACGGCTGCCCAACCACAGTCACTAATGTGGAGACAGTAGCTGTATCTCCCACAATCTTGAGACGAGGACCTGAATGGTTTGCTGGCTTCGGTCGGAAGAACAATTCTGGTACGAAGCTATTTTGTGTGTCCGGTCATGTGAACAAGCCCTGCACTGTCGAAGAGGAGATGAGTATTCCATTGAAGGAGCTGATTGAAAGGCATTGTGGAGGAGTGAGAGGTGGGTGGGATAACTTGCTGGCAGTTATACCTGGAGGTTCATCTGTTCCTCTCCTGCCTAAACACATTTGTGATGATGTCTTGATGGATTATGATGCCCTAAAGGCAGTTCAATCTGGATTGGGGACTGCCGCAGTGATTGTAATGGATAAGTCAACTGATGTTGTGGATGCAATAGCAAGGTTGTCTTACTTCTACAAGCACGAGAGCTGTGGACAATGTACTCCATGTAGAGAGGGGACAGGGTGGCTGTGGATGATCATGGAGAGGTTAAAGGTTGGGAATGCGAAGTTGGAAGAGATTGACATGCTTCAGGAGGTTACAAAACAAATTGAGGGGCACACAATATGTGCTTTGGGTGATGCCGCTGCTTGGCCTGTGCAAGGACTCATCAGGCATTTCAGGCCAGAGCTTGAAAAGAGGATCCGAGATCGTGCTGAGAGGGAGCTGTTGGAAGCTGCTGCTACTGCTTGACCTCACACCCAGGTTGCTTTTGCCTTTCCATCTCTAATTATAGAACTGATTTTCTTTCCATTGTTGATTAAGATAATGCCTGATTATTTTCCATGGTGAGCACTATAAATGCTCATTTAACAAAGACTAGATGTGCAAGGAGATAAACATCCGGTTGAATCATGTAAATGCACTGGTTTATACTGTTTTCTGGTTTGTTACCTAAAGGTATTTGTTGCAGTCCCGGTTTACAAATCAGAATGTTGTGCGATGTCCAATGCACAAAAAGCCAGAAACTCAGAAATTAACGAACTGAATACTGCACTAACCTGTTGGTTTGTTTGTATCTGTTCTTTCCTGGTTAGGCTTGGCAGTGTTTCTGCTGTGTCTGTCCATTTTCTTTTTTTTTTTTTTTTTTTTTTTTTTTCGAGTAATAAAATTTACTGTTATATATACAAAAAAAAGAAACAAACACTGCACTAACCTGAACCTGATTCGAACAGCTCTTTTCAATCCAAAAGAGACTTAAATGGATCCAGTGGGAGGAGGGGAAAAAAACTTTATTCAAGTTGTTGAAAAGTAAGCCAGAGAATTCTTACAACCAGGACAATCGACCACTTTATATAGTGTTTGTGTTGATACAGTTACTTTCCTAATATAAAGATATTATACTATACTAGTTGGAAGCTTGAAAAGAGAGAAATCACCACACCACTCAGCCACAGGCAGGGATTGATCCCTGGGAAAGAAAAAACACAGCGGAAACGGAATAGCCCACTTTCTGGGAGGCCCCATCAGTTTGTAGGCTGCTCTTGGACGGCCCAATTGGTAGAGGCCCCAAGTGGGATTGGGTCCAGTCCCAAAAAAACAGCCTGTTTGCTGTTTGTTCTCCGCAAAACTGATTTCTGCAAATTGCAGAAACCCACCTACAGTTACGGATTTACTTAAATGGGCCCTGTACACAATTTTATGAAATCCATGGGACTGTTTGGGGCCATTCTTTTTCTGAACCATTTCAACACTTAATCCAGCCCTTGTGGGCTCTCTTGGTTACATCACAATTCTCTAAAAGTTCTGTAGCAAGAGAAATTAAATGATCCTACTCCAATTCACCATCAGTAGTCCTGTGAAAAACTGTGACATTTTCATACTACTGCAAGTCAGCAGGCCATTTGGCCAGCAATTATATGTAGGTGCATTTTCACTATCATTTGTAGCCACTCAAGGTTACTTGAATTGGATGCCCTGTCAAATGCCATTATTTGTGACTGCCATGATGAAGTACTCCCTCAGAGGCTACCCCGATAATATTCAACCTAGACAGATCTTATCAAATCCATTACGTCCATTTCCTTGCTGTATCCGACAACCCTTAAATTCCACAAAGCATTCACTTTCAATGTTGCTGAAAATGCTCGGGTTTTTTGTGTGTAAGTGTGTGTGTGTGTGTGGGTGTGGGTGGGGGGTGGTGGGTGGGGGGTTGAGTTTGGGTTTGAAATGGACGTCTAAGGGTTCCAAGCACACAATTTAAAAACTCTTATAAAAAACACATATTAAAAACAAGTGCAGAGGCAGTTAGAGTCTGATAGAGCAATATCAACAGCCATGAATATAAAACTGATTCTAACAAATTAACTGCACAAGTAATGATGATCATTCTTAAAAAAAAAAAAAAAAAAACATTCATTCTGCTCATACATCCCATAGCATGCATATAGAATAGAAGAGCAATCAAGAGATGTAGACTCATGATTTCATAGTGGTTCGGTGCTCCGGCCTACGTCCACTCTCTAAACTCAAGAGCACCACACCCACCTACGTCCACTCTCAAAACTCGAGCACCGCACCCAATGGTCTCTTGGTTTCCACTATGAAGTTTTCAATAGGCACATCGCAAACCCGTACGACCGACAATTTTTTATGCGGTGGTTCGATCACACAGGTCTACTCCGCCAACCATAGATTTTTTTCATATGGTGGTTCGATCACGAAGGTTTGAACCATCACGCTATTTTTTTTTTTATAGAGGTTCAATCACGAAGGTCTACTCTTCTTTACAAGATATAATAAAGCGAAAATCAAATCAAATGCTAACAATAATAAATATTAATCTGAAGATTGCATTTAATGATGAAATTTGAAGTCCAGACTCGAGCTTTAGCTTCCGCAGCAATTGAATCTTGGTGATGTAGCACAACCAAATAAATTGTAGAGCCTATGGGATCCAGGGTTTTGGTAGATAATCTTATGAAGAACTTAACCTAGATCACAATATATTCCACAAGAACTCTCTCTAATGAGCTTGAATGCTCAATACGATTGTCCTATGAAGGACTTAGAGAGAGGGAAGAAAGTTTGAAAGCTTGAGGATGGTTTTAATGGCCTGCACGAGTTTTTTCTATATTAGCTTTTAGAACGGTCGTCTATGAAGATTTGAATCCGAAGACACGTTTATAGATTCTGCGTTTTGGTCGACCGAGGTGCCAAAACAAGCAATACAACTCACACACAACGGCTAGTTTGACTCAGATCCAAATCTGCTTCGGTTGATCAAAGAACACTTCAGTTCCCCAAGACCCTATGAGCCTCAAAAACATGCTCTTTGGAAAATAAACAGAAGGAAAACTTTAGTCCTCCGAAGGGGTCTCTCAGCTGACCGACACCATCAACTTCAGACCCCAGAGACCATCTGTGCTCAAAATTGAGCTCTTTGGAATTTAGACTGAAGCAAGATCTCTCTCTTTTTTTTTTTTGTCGAATGGTCTTGAGAAAGATCTCGGGCCCCCGAATGGGTCCTTTGGTCCACCGAAGATCCTTAGAAGCCTATAATTAACTGTGCTTCCCTAGCCACTTAACCTAACAAATTTTACCAGTTTGGTTCAAGGTCCTGGGGCCTGTTTCTTGGTATGTTCCAAGGTCCATTTTACTTGACGGTTGGCGCATATTGGGAATATGACTTGATGTAGCAAGGCCTTCCATGACTTTGTCTTCTGGACTTGATCAATCTTGATGTAACTTGAGTCTTCTCCATAGGCAACTTCATTGACTAGTCACGGAATGGACAACCTGAGGAAGTGATAAATTTAACTATGGCACTAGCAGTTGCCACTATGAGGCTGCAGGTCCAAGTTATATTACTAATCAAATTATGCGTTCACACCATATTTAGGGACAACGTCATATGAGGTTACATGAACATTGTATAACTCACCAATTGTGTGAATGTGATCATTGTCCCTCGTGGGACAATTTATGATAGAGATGGCTGAATGGAAGTTTCTTTTCCCTGGTTAAGAAACTGCAAAAGTCCCAACTTTCACTAATCTAGACTGTTCATCTTCAGATATTCTGCATCATATGATTTTAACTTTTTTGCTTAGTTCCCTGCGTATCATTCTGAGGTGTTCAATAAGGGGAAAAGGAAAGAAGTCCCATATCCTGATTGTATGGACGTGATTTTCCTGTAGGAAGAAATTTTGAAACATGACATTCACACTCAGTCCCTCCAGTTGAATGACCTGGATCACAGCAACCTAGGCCTACAAACTAAAAATGCCAGTCAATTCAACTGAGCATCTTATGTGACTGTTTAATCATGTGTTAATATAATTTTTTTTGTGTACGATATAGTATTTTTCTAGGAAAGAGGATGTTATTTATTCAGTTATTTATTCATCTATAAATGTATGTAGGGACATGCCTGAAGCTGGATGCTGTGGAATAAATGGTCAAAGCAACCCCCAAGTTTCCATGATTTGGTTTTTGTTCTACAATTCACATGTATTTCTCTGCAAGTGATTTATCTCAAAATTAAACTGGGCTGGCTTTGTTTCAGCAGTGGGTAACAGGCCTGGCTTATTTATTTTCTCTGGTTAGCAAATCTTCTCTGAACATTTCTGAAAATGACATATATACCTGGACGGAGATTGGATCTTTCTTAGAGGAGATTTGATTTGAGAAACTATGATAGTCTTAATAGCTCTCGCTTTCATCGATTTCTTTGTTGTGCTTCTTTCCTGCGAGCATAAAAAAAATTCACTTACATACTCATCATCACCATCATCGTCATCAAAGCCTTATCCCAACTATGTTGGGGTTGGTCCCAACCCTTGATAAAGGATGGTTGTGGTAGGTAGGTTGATAGCCAGCATAAATTCTGAGATTAGCACTTACATTTCTGGGATTAACACTTACACAATGACTTAAAAAAAGAAAAGAAAAGAGAGAGGGTGTTACTGTATATACACATGCCTCAGCCACTGTACACATTGTATCCATGTACATCTTCCATCCAAATTGTGGTCCTCTTGTAAAAATGAGATTGGTCCCATGACAGTAGCATCTGATTGATGATGTTGTGGAAATTGGATTATCAACGTTTTATTTTATAATATCTTCTCTGGCCATCGATTAGGTATACGGATGGTCTATTCAGTTTGTTTTAAGGATGTACCTTGGCAATTTCTATGAATAAGGGGAAAAACTGCCTGTTTCATGATTATTTATTTATTTATTTATTTTTGTTTCTTTTTTTTTTTTTTTTTTTTTTTTTGTGGCGGGGGTTGGTTCTCTTAATAAAAACTCGCTTTGTGTGGGTCCCACACCTGGATGCAAGGCAACTGAGCCAAAAAATATTAAGGTTTGGGTGTGGATTAGAAGAATGCAAGATATGATGCCTATAAAATGGTCCTTACCCTAGTTTTGGGGTCCTCTAGTTTAGTAGCTATACGTCAGGTCCTCTTATGTTGCCATTTCTAGTTGGGTTGGCGAATGTTTTGGATTTATCAAAGACGTAGCAAACTTAAATGAAAGCTTTCCTCTTCGGCTCTTCCCTAGTTATGTTGTGCTTTCTTATTTCTTAATCTCAGAGTAACTGTTACAAAATTGGTGTGATGTTTGAAATATTCATCCATATTTTGGGGGCATAAAATAAATTGAACCAGCTGGAAGGGTGATGTTGACTTGTACGTACATGGGAGGATCTGTGCAGTTTGGAAAGCTGGGATGACCGAGGGTTGGTGCTTGGGTGGAGGGAGCACAACATCCCACACCCTTTTCTCTTGTAAGACTATTTGTACCATTAGCCATGAGCTTGTGGCTTCACTGTTTCCTAATGACTAATGAGACTTCAAAGGTCATCAATGTGGTAAGAGCTATTGAATTCCTACCAAACTCATAAAGAATATGTTGAGCTTTTAAAACTCTTGGACTGTGTTGGAAATCTAGCAATACATAATTTCCAGAAAATTGTAACCATGTTTATGACTTGAGTTACAGTCATAATTTTACTTTGAAGAAGGCTTAACTTGGGAATCTGTCACAAAACTTGGTTGGGTGGGATGGACCCACCTGAGTCCCTCCATGTGTTAATATAATTTTTTTTGTGTACGATATAATTTTTTTCTAGGAAAGAGGATGTTATTTATTCATCTATAAATGTATGTAGGGGCATGCCTGAAGCTGGATGCTGTGGAATAAATGGTCAAAGCAACTCCCAAGTTTCCATGATTTGGTTTTTGTTCTGCAATTCACATGTATTTCTCTGCAAGTGATTTATCTCAAAATTAAACTGGGCTGGCTTTGTTTCAGCAGCTTGTTGTGGGTAACAAGCCTTGCTTATTTATTTTCTCTGGTTAACAAATCTTCTCTGAACATTTCCGAAAATGACATATATACCTGGACGGAGATTGGATCTTTCTTAGAGGAGATTTGATTTGAGAAACTATGATAGTCTTAATAGCTCTCGCTTTCATAGATTTCTTTGTTGTGCTTCTTTCCTACGAGCATAAAAAAATTCACTTACATACTCATCATCACCATCATCGTCATCAAAGCCTTATCCCAACTATGTTGGGGTTGGTTCCAACCCTTGATAAAGGATGGTTGTGGTAGGTAGGTTGATAGCCAGCATAAATTCTGAGATTAACACTTACATTTCTGGGAGTAACACTTACACAATGACTTATAAAAAAAAAGAAAAAAAAAAAGGGTGTTACTGTATATACACATGCCTCAGCCACTGTACACATTGTATCCATGTACATCTTCCATCCAAATTGTGGTCCTCTTGTAAAAATGAGATTGGTCCCATGACAGTAGCATCTGATTGATGATGTTGTGGAAATTGGATTGTCAACGTTTTATTTTATAATATCTTCTCTCGCCATCGATTCGTATGCGGATGGTCTATTCAGTTTGCTTTGAGGATGTACCTTCGCAATTTCTATGAATAAGGGAAAAAACTGCCTGTTTCATGATTTTTTATTTATTTTTATTTTATTTTATTTTATTTTTGTTTGTCCTGATTAAACAGTCACATAAGATGCTCAGTTGAATTGACTGGCATTTTTAGTTTGTAGGCCTATGTTGCTGTGATCCAGGTCATTCAACTGGAGGGCCAACTCCGCCAGAGGATCTGGCCGGAGTTGCTTATATCGCAAGGAACGGAGGGGGAGAGAACGAGAGGGATGTCAGAGAGAGGAAAAGAAAGCGTAGGGAGCGGAGAGGGAGAGGGAAACAGAGAGCAGCGAGCGGAAAGGGAGAGGGAAAGAGCCAGCAGGGAGAGCGGAGAGGGGAGGAGCAAGAGAGAAAGGGCGGGAGAGGAGAAATTTTGGGGGAGAAAAGATGAACGAAATCGTTCGATTGAGAGAAGAGTTTAGGGTTGAATTCATGACGATGTCGTCAGCAGAGGGATAAAACCGTCCAAATGGACTGTACGAAGAGAGCTGCTACCTGCACATTGCAAAATGTTCTCCACACACTGCATTTAAAAAAAAATAAAAAATTCCTAAACTACCCCTCTCCCTCTCCTCCCGTCTCTCTCCCTTGCCCTGCTCCCTGATCCACTCCCTCTTGCTCTCTTCCTCTTCCTATCTCTCCTGCTCTCTTCCTCTCCCTATCTCTCTCCCCTGCCAGCCGCCGACTCCGCCACCTCAGCCCTACGCCAACCCATCTCCCCGCCCTCTCCTTCTCCCTTTCCCTATCTCCTCCTTTCCGGCAACCACATCTCTCTTTCCATTTCCTCCTTTCTCTCCCTCTCTCTTTCTCTTTCCCCCTCACTCATTCTCTTGTATAAAGGTTAATCAAATACCAGATCGTCAACTTTCACCATTTTTAGTGTGTTTTTGCGATTTTGATATCTCGCGGGTTTGTTCGGCGACACAGGGCTGAACAAATCGAGTTTGTTTGGCGACACAAGGCTGAACAAATCAAGTTTGTTCGGCCACACAGGGCCTAACATTTTTTATTTGTTTGGTTCCGTATGGCCGAGTTTAGGAATTTTTTATTTTTTTATTTTTTTTATTTTTTTTCTTTAAATACAGTGTGTGGAAAGCATTTTAAGTGTGCAGGCTGCTCTCCTGTACGAAAACCAAAATTGGGAAAATATGTGCATTTGTGTTTAAAATGGGCTAATACACGTTGAAGCATACTTTTATAGTAAAATTCCATATTTTAAACAGGTCCCGACTTCACTTAAGTGGGCCCTACGGATGATAGAATAGCGTACTCTCGCCACATGATCTGGCGTCGCAGCTCCCCGAAATGACACGTGAGCGCCACGGCGCAGGTTAAATTCCCGCCACGTAAAAACGAATGGTTTAAAACCACCAGACAAAACGACAGTAATATCATCTGTATCACTTTCTCCTCTCCTCGTATCTTCTCCTCTTCATGGCTTCTTCTCTTCTGCTTCATTTTCCTCCTCTTCCTTCTCATCTCTTCCACGGATTCCAAACCTCTTCACAATCCAACTCAATCTCATTTCAAACCCGCAGAAACCCTAACCGTCGCTTCAAATCCCCAATCTCCGCCTCCTCCTCCTCTTCCAATCCCTCCTCTTCTTGGGAGCGAGAAGAGATCCGATGGCTCCGCGAAGAGCAGCGATGGATCCGCGAAGAACAGCGATGGCTTCGAGAAGAATCCCGCTGGAATTCCGACCGCGAAGCCCTCCTCCGTGAGATCGCGGCTCTCAAACTCCAGATCGAAGCCCTCGAGCGCGAGAAATCGACGCCTCCTTCTCCTTCTCCTTCGATTTCTGATGCGATTTCGAATCTCGCTTCGATCTTGCAGGCGCTGAAGGAATCTGAGGCGAAATCAAAGTCGGAGCCGCGTCGGATTGCAGAGAGCGGCTCGGGCGCGGGACGGATGCTGTTGGAGGAAGGAGAGGTGAAGGAGATGGTGTTGGAGGAAATTAGGGTTTCGGAGAGTGTTGAAGAGGTCAAAAGGGAGGAGGAGGAGAAGAAGAGGAAGGTGGCATTGAGGAAAGGATCAGAAGGCGAAGATGTTCAAGCGATGCAGGTTTGCGTGCTTGGGAATTGAAGGCGAGTTTATTTATTTATTGATTGATTGATTGATTTGTTCATCCTCATCATCTCAGACCAACATTCATCTTCATCAGTCATTGTTGTCGTTATCATCATCATCAACATTATTGTTTGGCATTTCGTTATTTAAGCCATAATCTACAATCCAATGGCTGAGATTGATGCGTCTGGTGCAAAGCTTGCTTTAGAAGTTTGGATTGCTTTGTGTTTCTAGTACTATAGTTATTGCCTTATTTAATGAACTATGAATTAGGTGCTTTCACCTTCCATAGAGATGAGATTTTGTCCAAATTATAGTATCTGGAACTAATACTGTTCTCAAAACAGAAAAATAGTTGTATACCAAATTGCAATAGCAATTGTAGAGAATGCGCCTTGTTTCTATGTATGATAGTCGTGTAGGATGGCAAATTAACCGGTGTTTTTTCAAGTAAAACGAATTTCAGATGAATCAATTAGCTTGACTCAATTGAATTACTTAGTTTCTGGTTTTTATTAACTATTCAGATCACCTTCAATTTACTGAACTGTAACTATCTGTTGTGACTGTTCTGCTCTTATTTTATTACATTTTTGGTTTCATAGGTATTGTCATTTGCTTTAGTGCTGTATGGTTCTTTTGCTATGTGTAACTTGCTGAGATTTGCTTTGGGGTGCTCTGGGGTGTATAATTTGCTTATTAACTGATCAGCTTCATTACGGCAGGAAGCTTTGCAAAAACTGGGATTTTATTCAGGTGAGGAAGATATGGAATATTCAAGCTTCTCAGGTGGGACTGAACGCGCTGTAAAAAGCTGGCAAGTGAGTACTTACCCTTAAATGAAGTTTCTATAATACTGGTCAAAACCAATTAGGAGCTAGTATGATATAATTTCATGCTCTGTTTCTCTACGATGCAAAAAGGAGAAAATAGAATTTTATAAAGTACATGCAGAAACATCCCGAGATTTGTCTTCAAACTTAATTTAATTATTTAACAAAATTCATGGATGTTTGGCAGTCTCCTTATGTCACGACCCGGGCCTGAGATTAGGATCACCACGGACAAACCCCGAGTCGCGATCACCATACTTACTCCCTTAAACTTCGAATTTACCGAAGTTAATACGAAATCCACAAGGGATAGCAAACACTAGCACCTGTCAAATGTACAATTTTGCGGAAATATATATACATTGACAAATTAATTGTAACAGTACGAGTTCTTTATATAAAGGTAAAGTTTAAGTTATACATTTCATACTATCTATGTCAACCACTGCATATTCAAAATACACTGCAGGTGACAACTATTTACATTCAAAAAATGAATACACAAAAGTGTTTATCAAAATGTATTCACCCTCCGATTTACGTCCATTCAATCAGTCCTCCTGGAGGAACCTGATTGGGCTCCTCCGCAAGCGTTGCAACCTCTGAATTACCGGCAAGGGCAACTTGGCCTGCAATGTCATCAATAACATTGTGAACACGACGGTTCAACAATGTATACACGAGTCTACGATAGTACATGCTAATAATTTGTCTATCAATTCTATAATCAATTACTGGATAATTCAAATCAACGACACTTGCAAAAGCTGGCAATTTCATTAGTATTCGTTCATTCAGTTCTTCCCAAAAGGAAACATTCAGTATCAGTGTCCTCATTTGGCACAGGGTAGAAGGCGCATCATTCATAACCCATGCCTTAAGGAAGTATTCATTCAGTTATCTTAGTGGTTACACTTTATTAAGTGACTTATCAAATGTGTGGGATTTACCAGTGTCTTGATCAGAGATCACTGGCATCACCACGGAGCTCTGGAACACTCCATTCCATCTATTGCAGTAGGATTGTTCATTAATTCATTTCATTAGTTCATTTCATTAATTCATTGCATTATTCATTTCAGCTCTACAACGAGCTTAAGAGTTACTATGTAGTGCCAGACTCGGAAGAACAATTCAAATCAAATCAATAAATCCAATTAAATTTCCTAAACCAAACATTCGGGTGAAACGTTTATTATCTAATGTATGTATTATTCTTGATGACATCATTTTTAGTGAAATTTTCATTAGCCTAACCTTAGCTAACACTCATGAAGGTTTAGGAAAATACTATTAACGCTATCCTTAGTCAATAGGCTTCTACTCAGAAAAATAAAAAATCAAATATGAAATTTCCTCAAGTTCGGTCACTTGTCGGCTAACCGAACTTTGGAACTCGGCTAACCGAACTCAGTTCGGTTAGCTTTCCAGAAGCTCATTTTTTCCTGACAAAATTCCATACATTTCTCAAGGGCATTCGGTCACTTGTCGGTCGACCGAACCCACAGTGTCTGTTAACCAAACCTAGTTCGTTTACCCCTCGGTTCACAATCCAGAGAGCTCAGATGAGCTTGGTCAGGCAGTTCGGTCGCCTGTCGGTCGACCGAATTGCAACTTCGGTTGACCGAACCCTCCAGAAGCTGCAATTTCATATGAAATTCAGCGCAGAAACGTTGGTCAGGTGTCGGTCAGCCGACACTCCCAGAACTTCAGAAAAATTCTGAACTAAAAATTCCGGATTTGAGCTCTTTGAGCTCAAACAAGTCCACTAGCATATTAAATCATTAGAGCTGAGTATACTTGCCTTGTTTTGCGATTAATTAGCCAAAATCCCTTGCTTTGCTTGATCTTGAGACTAAAATTCCCCAATTGAAACCCCTTTTGAACCTAAAACCAAAATCAATCCACAAAATAGAACTCCTATGAGTTCTTTGGACTAGGAAACACTTAAAATCATTCCATAGTAATCTGAAGTTCTGTAACTAATCTAAAGTACTTACTTGCAACTTGCAAGGAAAAAGTTGAGCTCTTTCTCAAGTTCCAAGAACTCCCAAAAATGGACAATCTTGATGAAGAAGATGAAGTAGATGAAGCTTCTTCAAAACCATACACAAAGCTCCAATCTTGACACTTGATAGAGAGAAAAAGGGAAGAAAGAAGAAGAAGAGGGAGAGCATAGGTTTGTTGTGCTGGGAGTGGATGAATGAACTCAAAGGAGTTCATCATCATCTTATAATCCCAATTTTTGCATTTAAGCCCCAATCTTTTCCATCATTTACATATTGAGTCAAATGAAAGGTCATTTGAGCCAATTCACGTCGAATGGAATCACTCCTAGCACGGAAGTTAACGTACTCATCGAGATACACGCGCGGGTATCAAGAGTTTCCGTATTCGATGAAATACGCGGAAATTCGTATTTACGAAAAAGTCCTCGTATCACTTGATTCTAGTCTAAAATCAATTCAATTAGTTCAATTTCATTGACTACTCTTTCATTAAGCTCACATTAATCATTTGAGCCTAATCCCATTCAATTTGGCCACTAACCATTATTAGTTCAATTAAACATACTTAATAAGTACTAATTTTGATTAATTAGAGTTAATCTCGATTAACTCGGGACAAGGTGTTACACCTCATTCTTGTCTGTTTTAATATGAAACTAATAGATATATTGGGGTGCAATTTAACTTATGGGGTACCATGTCGATCTCATGTTGGATTGCCTTAGTTTCTACTTTCTATAACCATAGTTGTCAATTTTGTTCTGTGCTGGCCGGAATTCCCTGAACTGGAATGGAGCAACCCCCACCCCCAAACTTTTCTGTCTATATTCTGGCCTGTTCCTGGAACATGCCAGTTGCAGCCATAACTGATAGGATCTGTTCTGGCCTGGACAGTTTTGAGTTTTCTCTTCCACACAACTGCCCCTCCTTTCTCTCCTTTCTCTCCCCCAAAATGGGATGAGTTACGTTCTCTTTCTTTCACTTTTCATCTCCCTAGAATAACTTGAAATTTTTTTATGAGTGTTTAGGAAAGACAAAATGGGGTGCAGTTTTTAGCAGGTTCTCACCTTGGTCTTGGAAGATGGAAGGAACATAAGAAGCTTTCAGCCATCCACCTGGGAGTTTCTGGAGTAGCATGAGGCATGGGTTTTCTCCCCATGTCTTGTGTTCAAAACCGCCCCGGTTTTGCTTTGTGTGCATTTGTGTGGGGTTTAGTAGGCGCCACCCAAGGGATTAGTCCTTTTCTGTCAAAACCTCAAGGATACCCACGTTATAAAAATAAATAAATAATTAAGAAGCTTTCAGCCTCTACTTGCATTGTATAGTTTATGCTAACTTACATAAATATGAATTTTTAGAGTCATTATAGGATTCTACTAATTCTCTTATTTTTCTATTTTAAATATCTAAAATGTTTTGGTTTTCCCATTGCATATTTTCCAAAATGGAACTCCAGAGCAACTGGACTGTCTGAACATCCCTAATTCCCTATGGCTAAAACATAATGGGACTATGGGAGACCGGAATGGAGTTCACAGCTATGTTCCCTAATACCTTCATGATGTGTGCTTAATGTAACTAATATGGTACCATTTTGTAGTCTCCTAGCACATTTTTTTGGTGTCCGCAGAAATAGACCTTTGCAGACTTTTGCTGAAAAGCGGAAAGCCGTGCCTTTCCTAAGAGACACCCACTCCCAACCCAAGAAACACAAAACCCACACCCACTTACACCCACACACCCATTCTGGATTCATGAAAAATGAAGGCCAAAATGGCACTTTTCCTCGCAAAAGGCAGCCTGCACCAAATGAAGGAAAACGAAGTCTGCAGAAAGGGGGAACACTTTTCCTTTCCTCATGCGCAAAAAACATGTTACACAATGTGCCCTAAAAGTATATTTAATTCACACAGTTGAGTGGTTTAGGGTTATCAATTCTGGTCAATTTGCACCATTGAGAAAATTATCCAAGATGAGTGCCCCTCCTTTGATGGCCTCCTCAATTTATATATCATTAGTTGCCACAATTGTAAAGAGTACAATGATACAAATCCCCTTTGATTGGGGCTAATTACATCAAATTGCCTATCTAAAAAGGAATGTACACTTGTAGACAAGATTTTTAAAATGGTGTCAAATCCCCTTTGATTGGGGCTAATTACATCAAATTGTCTAACTAAAAAGGAATGTACACTTGTCTGCAAGATTATGTCAAGGGTTTCAACAACTACCATAATAGGCCCATGGCCCATCAATGGCGCAAATTGACCAGAATTGATAAGGATAAAACCAAATCTATAACTTATTTTTTTTCAATGGAGCCAAGTAGTGTATATTGGACGTGGTAAGAGAATTGTTACATGTCTCATTCGTTGCAAATACATTTATTACTTGCACTGTTGTATAAAGAGTATAAAACAAACCCACTGGTGGAGATAATCAATCCTTGTGATATAATTTCATGCTTATGATTGAAAAATGTTTGTTATTCACTATGCAGAAAGGCAAAAATAAAATTTTATAAAGTACATGTAGAAACATTTCGAGATCATTTTCAAACTTAATTTAGTTGATTAACAAAAATCATGGATCTTTGGCAGTCCCCTTATCCTTGTCTGTATCAATATGAAATTAATGGATATATTGAGGTGCAATTTAACTTTCCGGGTACCATGTTCTCATGTTGGATTGCCTCAGTTTCTAAAACCATAGTTGTCAATTCTGTTCCATTCAGGCTGGAATTCATAAACGTTTCGCTCCCTAGAAGGAAACTGGAATGGAGCAATCCCCACCCCCAAACTTTTCAGTCTATATTCTGGCCTGTTCCCGGCAGAGCAGCTGTTCCAATCAGAACAGGTGGAACATGCCTGTTGCAGCTAGAACTGATGGGATCTGTTCTGGCCTGAGGCAGTCTGAGTTTTCTCTTCACGCATCAGCACCCCCTACTCACCCAGAAAAACATGAAACCCCAAATTTTTTTCTGAGTGTTTGGAAAATCAAAATGGACTGCAGTTTTTCAGTAGGAGATCCTCACCTTGGTCTTGGATAAAGCTGTCAGGCTTTACTTGCATTGTGTAGTTTATGCTAAATTATGTAAATATGAATTTTTAGTGTCATTTTAGGATTCTACTAATTTTCTTATTTTTCTATTTTTAAATATCTAAAATATTTTGTTTAAAAAAAGGTTACAGAAACATACCCATTGAACTTAAAGAACTGTGTATTAACCTGATAATACTTACATTCATGCATTTCATGCTCAATTGTTTATATAATAGAAGGAGATTTTTTTGTACATTTAGGTCTTGTTGACGTCATTAGATTCATGTATTGATTGGATCTCAAGGGCACAGACTATCCACAAATATTCCAAATTATAATTTCTGTCTATAATATTACCAATGTTATTATTACCAGTTCAAAACAAAAGATAAAAAAATGCTGCCAATATTGATGGGAGTTTTAAATTGTCCTGTTTTACAGGCCTCCATAGGCACTCGTGAAGATGGGATTATGACTACAGAACTCTTGGAAAAATTATTTATGGAGATGGGAATCATGAATGCTGACTTGAAAGGAAATGTAGATCAAAAAGAAGATTCTGTTTCTATGCTAGGGAAGGTATGATCAATTAATTACTGTCCCCCTATCAGACATGGGCATTGAGAATTATTTTCTCTCTTTCTTTTGATATATATTTTTAATTCTATAAACTAATAGTTTGCAGATTAGCCCATGGGTTTGGTTGATATGGTGCAAATCAATTGTTCGAATCATGAATCATATAAATTTTATTAAATCATATCATCAGAACATATTGGTTGGTTAAATCGTGCCGTCATGGATCATGTTATTGTTAAGATAAATGTTTTAAAACTTATTAGCTCACCATATTATATGGTGTTTAATCTTGTTGAGGTGGAAAGATGTGATTAGTAGTCTTTTTTCTTTTTCTTTTTTTTCCTGAATGTTGTTTATTAACCATGTTACGCATCAAAAGAAGCCTATTTATCTACCCACAGTTAAGGTTGGTGAAGGCCTCAACAGCAATGGAAGTGCCTTAGGCAATTCGAGTCCTTAAAAGGATAGGAGGTATGTTAAAAAAAATAATGAGGGTGTTCAAGCTTTTCTCCAGCCTAATGGAGTTGGGTGATTCTCTTCAGGTGGAAGTCTTGACAATGATGGATAGTAGCTGATACTTACCAGGAAAAACCTTCTGGTGCCTACCTAATAGCCATTTTTTTATATAAAAAAAGGAGAATAGAAATAAAAAGAAACCTATTTCATATCACATTGCAAAGCCACATTTCCTTGAGAAATGTGAGTATACCTTGAATTGCAATGTGTGATGTTCTAAGGGCTAGACAAAAAACTTTAGGAATTATGTAAACAATTGTGAAGAGAAAATGATAATCAATTTCATGAAGTTTAACATAATTAGAAGACTTGTTATTTAGTTTTATTTTTCTTTGATCTCAATCCATTGCACACATACATACTGAAGAATACCTATTTTCATGCCATACGCTTTTCTTTATCATCTTTTTTGCTCTGGAAACTCTAAACCATGGTTATTTTATGGGCACTGCAAATGTTATGATGCTTGAGAAATATCCCTTGGGTGAGTGGGTTTCCTACATGACTGACATCCCCTCCTAATAGGAAGCTGGAAATGGAGCCGTATTTACTTCTTTAACAGAAATTTCTGAGATCCAAGAAACTGTCCTAGAAGAAAATGGTGTTACTGAAGTTGAGGTATCTCAACACAGAGTGTTTCTCCTTGGAGAAAATCGCTGGGAAGAACCATCTAGACTTAAAAAGAACAAGCCAATTAGCGGAAGCAAGGTGGGAGATGCAACAAAATGCCTAACTTGTCGTGGAGAAGGCCGCTTATTGTGTACAGGTACCTTTCAAATGCATCTTTCTAGGATATAGTGATATACGCATTCCGTTTTAAGGTGAATTTTAGATTGGAATAGATACAAAAATTACCTGTTGTTTAATATCTGGAGGCAACTCATGCCTTGGATTGCAGCAAGGAAGAAGATGAAGAGGACTAGAGGAGCTCTCCATGCTCGAATATAAGTTTTTAGAGAATAATAGATTGCACTCCTTGCTTTAATTTACAAGCTATCTAGGACTTTTTATGTGCCTTGGGAACTATTAGCCATCCAACTGACTTTCGCATCTTACCTCACCTTTCTGACTGCTTTTAAATATATGATCGAAGTAAACTATCCATTCCTATTGATTTATTAGTAAACGGTATCCTACTTATTATTACTTTATTTAGATGAAAGGAAAATAGAATTATGGGCTAGAGTTATCTGGAAGTTGCATCCAATGAATACATATTAGAAGCGAAATTATTTTTTTGAAGAAAATTAGAACTTAATAAACTGTTTTGTTTTGTTACAGAGTGTGATGGAACGGGTGAACTGAATGTTGAACCACAGGTGAGATGGGGCATTAGTCATTCCACAACCTCAGCATCGCATTCCACCCTTTTTATTGTTAGTTGCCCCTATATGCTTCTTCCTTTGTTTATATTGTTATCTTTGCTTTTCAGTTCCTGGAATGGGTGGATGAAGGTGCAAAATGTCCTTACTGCGAAGGCATAGGGTTTACAATCTGTGATGTATGCGAAGGCAGAGCGATAATACAGACATAACTATACTTGTAATTGGTTGTATCTACATCTCCTTTACAATATTTTGATGTAGATGTGATTTGAATTAACTGAAATTAAGATGGAGTTATCAATTGGTACTTGTTATATATTCTTGATGAGAAGGTAGATGACAGAGGTCTGATTGCTGATATTAAATTTCAAAGATAAGGCTCCTAATTATAATAATAATAATAATAATAATAATAAAAGCCATTTGCTAATTGTTTACCTATTTGAGTTCTTTATCAAAATTGAATTAAGGATGTACCAAAGCTCTTCGCTCGCATGCCTGATTGGTGTTGAGGACTACATGCAAGGATCAAAATCTCAGTTGTGGCCTACGCCGGCAGTCAGAATGAGACGGTATGTATCTGTTACGGTGATCCATATCAGCTATAGATGTGAATTAAAACTGTGATGAAAAAAGGTTGGGAAAGTATTTAGAAAATTCAGAATAGTGAAGAAAATATTAGTTTTAAGCGTTTTTTTTATTAGTAACTATGTAGGTGGTGTCTCGGGCCTCTCATTGGCAGAAGTTCTTGTATCGTATCGCTATATTATTATGAAATAACTACTCATCTGTATGATCACGTATATTCGTGTTAGTCAGCAAAATGCTACTGGTTAAATAGTCTCATCAAATTTTCATTAATATACATTTCTAAATTCAAATAAGCAGTTTACCACAAGGCATATGGTAAAAATAGTCATTATTGTCAGAGCCTTATATAGTGGGTAGGTTGGATTTATGAATTTTGTTTTTCATTTTGACCTTTCTTTAGCCCAATACTTGTATAATTTGTACTACTTCATTTATATCTATTTTTACTATTTCCATTCAGGTCCTATCTACCTTACTTATTTGCCTTGGTGGGCTATAAACCTTTAATTAACTCAGGCATCAGGACAATCTGTCCAAATCCACATACTCTAGCTTCCTTTAACGCACTTTTACCTCGGCTTCTTTTGAAGAAAAAGAACTTGGGTCCATCGGATATATCTTGCATGTAGCCACAAATCGTCAAACCAAACAGCATGACTGAAGCCTACCGCCTCTAATTGAGACATCTGAGAACACTAGAGCCATGTCTCTAGGGCTACCGTCGACAGCAGTTGAAGTGGGAGGTTAGATTATGTGAGCAGTTTAAATTTTAAGGTGGGCTCCACACATGAATTTTGAGGGGCTACTACTACTTATATTGAAGTATAACTATAGTCATTTGCTCCGCAGGAAATCTGCACTTTTTGCTTTCCTTATCAATTGCCCTGGTTGTTGGGCAACAAATAGGTAAGGGCTTAGAGAGCTGCTAAATGCGCACGGGTTTTTGCTCGATGATTAGAAAATGCTGCGATTTAATTATTTTTTCCAAGAAAATCTCTTTCTGTATAGTCAATTGGATGCATGATAATATGAAGGATGCTGGGCGATAGAAATGTTTGAATAATATAGACGAGAGAATATGAGGTATCAAGCCAACCAAATGATCATATCCCTTAGTTTTAATCCTTAAAGTCTAATGGCCTATTCAATGGTGACTAATTTCTTGATGCATGATAATTTCAGGGAGGCACAAGGTGGGGCAGTGGAAAGGTTTGCTGTTCAAATGATCCTAGCCCCTAGTATTAATTCCTCAAAGTTCAATGGCTATTCAATGTTGAATAGTATATGAAATGATGTAAAATTTGAGCTTGTGCCAATTCAAGTTTGCGTCTGAAAGGGCATTGAGAATCCGAAGACTTCCTTACATATATACATATATAATATAGGGTGTTCCACTTTGAGGTGCCCCTCACAGCTTGCATGATAGTTACTAATCTAAGCCCTCTACAGACAGCCTTGATTATGCCAACCAGAGGGAATTAGTGTGATGGAAAGCCCAATCATCATGGATATTACTTTGGGGAAAAACTCATCCCAATAGAACATCACAGCCATTGATTGAGAAACCTAAAAGTTTAATGATTTTTTCAGATATATTTCTTAATGAAGTTAATCCAACGGTGATTATACTTCATATAGTATCAAATTAAGGAGACTACCAATTCATGGAGGTCACTTAGTGAGGGTGTTCGACTGCTGATTGGTGGTTCCCATACCATTGAGGGCAAAAAAAGATGATTATTGGGTCTAAAATTGTTTACTCCAATGCAATGTTTCTTTATGGGGTTTCCTTCTATTGGGTGGTACTCCTCGCAACTTGCTTGAAAGGTAAAATTTCAAGTCCCTTGGGGTTCCACTTGCATGCATCCCAATCATGCAGGAAGATGATTTCCTGCCAACAGCAAAAAAAATAGATCAATTCCCTCATCACATGTTGTAGGCGGTAAAAATGACACCTACTTAGATTGAGATGAGATCGAGGTAAACTTCTTAGGACGGGGAATGCTGAACGCCAAGAACCTGAAAAGGAAGGAAATGGCTAGAGTCAGAGCCCCTGGCTGCCGTGAGCCGAAGGCACTCCGATGCCTGAGTTAGTTCTGAGAAAACTAAACAGGAGGAGGAAGAGGGCAATGAAACGATGTGGAGTCTTGTGAGTTGTGTATTGCGTACCTTTCATGGGACCGATCCCATGTGTATATATAAGTGAGCGTTCCTCGTTCATTCTCTCTGTGAGTGGGGGTAGGTGAGGTGAGGTCCCATTGATCCTTACCCTGACTGGCAGCAGCAGGTAAAGGGGCAACATCCCATCCTCACTTTCCATGCCTTCGGTCAGTTGACGTACAGGGGGCTGATAAAGCAAACCTCTTATCGCCATAAATGAGCGATCCTATCGCCATAAATGAATGCTCATATCTGTCTGAGCGCGCCATATTTCTAGGAGGAGGGTGGCGGCCCACTCTGACTCTAGCATTCTAGTCTGAGACGAAGAACGGCTTGGCCGTGGTGTGCCTTTGTACTGAGCTGGCACCTATGCCGTGCTGCCCAACCGCGGTGCCGCGCTGGCACTATTGACCAGGCTGCCGAGCTGACGGGCCATGACCACAGAGGCCGAGGTGATTGGCGAGTCTAGCCGTAATCCTTGCTTAACTTCGTCATTATGGTGTTTTACCCACACACATGTCATTCATGAAATTCAGGGGGTTTGCTTTATGGATAATCGGGATGGGAACCCGCATCCCCATGTGATGGAAAGGTCTCCTCTTGAATATAAAAAAAAAGTTATAATCATCAGAATTGTTGATTTGAATGGCTTGAACTTGCTACTTCTTGCTGCAATGAACTGTGCTACAGACTCTTGTGGGGGGTTATTGAAAGGTCTCCTCGTGGATATAAAAAATATTAATATCATCAGAATCATTGATTTGGATGAACTTAAACTTGCAACTTGTTGCTGCAAGGACTGTGCTGCAGGCTCTTGTTGGGGGTCATTGGTTATTTTGTCAATTAGGCAAAGTGGTTCCCAACAAATAGATATGTCAATTTTACCACATAAAAAAAAAAAAAAAAAAAAAAAACACACAAATAGATATGTCAAATTTGATACCTATCGGCAGGCCCTAAGCACACTTACATGGATATCGGCATTGTCATGCTCATGCTGAGTGTTAAATTTGCAACGCAAGTTACTGTGTCTATTCAAATCCCACTAGATCTGTCTAATTCCTATGCTTATACATTGCAAAGCTATCAGGCGCAACCATTGTTATATCTTAAGCAAATTAAGCAGGGCTTATCATTGCAATTGAGTATGAGGCAACTGTCTGTTTCTATGAATCTGAGAACCATGAAGAACAGCACTGCTTGATGATTGGTATTTTTTTAATCATGAGTCTTAAGCCCTTATATAAAAACAAAATGCAATATTAACAAGTCTTGTCTAACAAAAAATACTAACCCAATAACCACTGCAAATTAAAAAAAGTTTAAAAGGAAATCCGCTGCACCCAGCTGCAATTGGGAACTTTGGAGATTGATATCATCATCAATCAGGACCATTCACTCAATCCATACCACTTTCTACCAGTCAACTTGAAAGAAATCACACTGTTTGGATGGCCCATAAAGCCTGGCCTTATCCATCTGCATATGATGGGCATCATAATGGTCTACAATCCCAACACTTTCTGAAACTGTTCCCATTTGAATCTTAGATCAGAATGTGAGTGTTTGGTCTTTTGTAGAGGATGTGATATGTTCTTGAGATTGCTCTGGGCGGCCCCGAAACAAAGGATCTCAAATGGCTGCCACTATATTACTATACCCACTAAAGAAAAACATGAGTGATATCACTGATATGTCCACTATGGATAATAAAGCAACCACTAACAGCAACATATTGCTGATTGTCTATTATTAGGATTAAGACATTACCCAAAATTTCAACTCCCCGCTCAAATAGGTCAAATGTGTGGTGTCCAGCGAGTGTTCATCCATGGTGGGACCCCTTTCCTTAGCCAAAGAGATGAGTTCATGACTCATGAGAGATAGCAGCCAACACATTTAGACCCTGAAAGGGAAATGAATTTCTCAAGCCTTATGATAGCTCAAATGGTATTGGTTCACAGGGTTGATACTAGAACTAGTTCTTGACCTTCCTGGTGGGTGAATAAGAGGTTCCTTTGGCTATATCATTGCTGATTTCAGTGCTGTAATCCAGCAAATCCGCAACATGGGTCCTTTAATCCATTATACATTTTTTTTTAAAAAAGGCTCAGTGATGTGTATACAGGATCTAATCTCTTTTCAGAAAAATATGGAGTGGAACTCTTCTGCAGGAATATTTAACATGGAGTTTGCATGAAGTATAAGACTAGCTAGCCACCAGCGAAAAACATGAAAAAACATGCCCCTTTCCAGTGTTTTGAATGCAAACTATTTGTATGGAAAGTGTGTGCAGCTAGGATTTTGGAGAATGCAAGTACAAATCCTTCTTATGATGCCAAAGGCAAATAGAGACTCATTATACTTATTCAAAATCTAAACCATTCAAGAAATGACCCCGTCCCTTGTTATCCACATATGATTCGCTTAAAAGGAAAAATCACTCTTACAAATAGATTACATGTAAAGTCCAACTATATGGGGCTTACTTAGGTCAACATTATGATGAGTCTTGCTCCTTTCACATTTATATCACCACCTTGATTTGGCACCATGTCATGTTTTGATGCTCGTCGATGCTTTACCCACTATTGGGTTGATCTCATAAAAAAAGAGAGAAATTCTTATTAAAATAGTGTTAAACTTTAAAGTTGTTAAATCAAGAGCTAGGATGATTTCAATGTCCACAGATGCCATCTACACAGTAGAGATAGTGAAAAGAGAAGGAAAAAAACATGATTGAAGAGTTCTACGACAATAGACTGACTTATAAAATATCAAAACAAACCTTACTCTTTTTTTCCTCATAAACCCAAATTCCCAGCCAAAGCCTCTGAAGGAGCTTCTTGAAACGCCTTAATACTTGGAAGAGAACCTACAAGGTTGTTATGTGATAAAACTGACTGATTGAAGGCTTATTGTCCCTCGCAAGGTGGATGGTATTGAACCGGAGAACTCATTGTTGGAGAGATTCAAATGTTCCAATAATCTCAAGTTTCCCAGTTGCTCGGGTAGCTCGCCAGTGAGCATATTTTGACTCAGGTCTAGCACAGACTGTAGGGACACAAGATTTCCTATTTGAAATGGGATTGTTCCATTTAACTCATTGCTGTTGAGTCTCAGGGATTCCAGTCGCCGACATTCCCCAATCTCTTCTGGTATCGGCCCACTTAGATTGTTCTTTGACAAGTCCAAGTTCTGTAGACGTGATAAACGTCCGATCTTCGGTGGTATCTGACCAGAAAGTTGATTCCCGCTCAAATTTAAGCAGTACAGAAGGGATGAAGATCCAAAGAGCTCTACTGGTATACTTCCTTTCAATTTATTGGCAGCAATGCTCAAGGCTTGTAGCTTCTTTAGTTTCCCGATATCCGGTGGTATTTTGCCTGATACAGAATTACTAGATAGTCGAAAGAATGAAAGCTTCCCACATTTTCCCCAATTCGACGACAGTTCACCGAAGAGGCGGTTATCGCCCAAGTCAATATATTCGAGATCTGGATATGTTCCAAATGCATTAGTAATGTCTCCTTGTAATTGGTTTCCATCAAGACGAACTCTGTTCAATCCACTGCAGTTTCTAAGGCTCTCGGGTATCGGCCCTGTGAACTCATTGTTATTGGCTGCAATATATACGAGCGCCCCACCTCCACAGATATGAGGAGGGAGTGAGCCAGAGAAATTATTGGAGGAGAAGCTTACGTTTCCAAGGAAAGGTGGACTGAAATCTTCTGGTATGCTACCAGAGAAGTTGTTAGCAGCAACGTAGAAGAGTTTTAGTTTATTAAGGCGGGATATTGTTGAAGGCAAGGGACCCTGAAGATTGTTACGGCTCACATCAAAGGATTCCAGGCTTTCCATGTTCCCTATTTCCTTTGGAAGGATTCCAGTCAGTTTATTATCAAAGAGACTCAAGGAAATAAGCCCAGTTAACCTTCCTATGCTCGAAGGGATCGAGCCAGTGAGGCAGTTCTTGGAAAAGTCCAGTTCGCTCTAGTTTGTTAAGTTCCAATCTCAGGAGGTATGATACCCGATATTTGATTCCCATATAGGTACAAGATTTGAAGATCGCGGAGAGACCCAATTTCAGGAGGAATTCTTCCCGTAAAGCTATTATTCTGGAGTTGCAAAGAGATGAGTTTTGTCCAATTGGATAAGAAATCCAGACGAATTTCCCCTGATAGGTGATTATCAGACAACCCAAGTTCAGATATTTGGGTCAGTGATGCTAAAGAAGGCGGCAACGGGCCGGAAAGATTATTACCTGGCATTGCCAGATAGGTAAGGTTGGTGCAGAACCCAAGCTCATGGGGGATGCTGGAATTCAATCCGGCATTCCAAAGGTTTAAATGCTGAAGCATACGAAGCTTCCCTATTGAAGCCGGTATTGGCCCTTGAAAAGGATTGTAATGTAATTCAAGGACTTGAAGGTTGGACAGGAGGCCAATTCATCTGGAATCGATCCAGTTAGCATGTTAAATCCAATTCTAAGCTCTTCGAGCTTCTGAAGGCGTGAAATCTCTACTGGAATCTTGCCTCCAAACGAATTTTGTGTGAGGTTTAGGAATCTGAGGTTAGTGAGATTAGCAGCAATTTGCACCGGAATGATTCCTTCAATCTGATTGTCAGAAAGATCTAAAAACACCAGGTTTGGGCAATCAAAGACAAACAGAGGAAAACTCGGCCCGAGATTGTTGAAACTGAGCGACATGTGTGTAACAGATGCCATGCCCGTATTCCAATTCTTATCAGGAAGAGTAGATAATTCCCAGCAAGATCGAAATGCCGTACCTTCTGCAGATTTGTTAGCTGATAGGGAATGGCACCAGTGAAGCTGTTGTTGAAGAGGCGAAGAAATCGCAGCTCTGAGAGAGAACCCACTTCTGCAGGGATGGCGTTGGCGAAATTGTTGCTACCCAAATCAAGATGGCCGAGTTTGGAGAGATTGCCAATGCGAACGGGCAGTGACCCGTTAAGGTTGTTCATGTCGAGATTGAGGGAGGTGAGGTTCGGAAAGGCAGAGAAGTCGAATTCGTCCAGAGTGCCGTCGAGGCCTGAAGTTGGGAGGTTGATCTCCACAAAGCTTCCGGCGTCATCGCATTGAATTCCAGTCCAGTTGCAGGGCCTGCTGGTGCTGCTTTCATTGGCTATAGACCATGAATTGAGAGAGTGGGAGACTAAGCTGTCTCTCCATTTGAGCAGTGCTTCTGCTGAGTTCTTCTGTGCTGAGATCTCTATAGGGAGGAGGAAGAGGGAGAAGAAGAAGAAGTAGAAACTTTGCACTGTTTTCTCCATTATCTGCTTCAAAATGGTCTGTTTTCTGCATTCCTGTGCTCTGTTCTCTGTATTCATGTAACCTGACCGTTTATGTTTTAAAAGGAGTTATTCCGCGTTTCTATAGAATCTTGAATTTTGGTTTGTAGTTTCCGAGCTTTTACCATTCAGTTTGGAAGTTGCTGGGCCTTTTCCCACCTGCATTTGTGACATTGCGTTGGGTTTATGCCCCCTGGTTATACGGTCATCTTGATTGGAATCATCTAAGAAGCTTCATCATCCTCATCATCAAGAGTCCGGATTCTTGTTGCTTCTCTTACTAGCTTTCCTTGTAAGTGCAGATGCCTGGAACTCCACCGTAGCGTCCACAATGATGATAGTCCGGGCCGTTCATCATGAATCCCATTCCCATTCACTCTAGTGATAGTGTCTTTAATTTTCACTTCAATAGGAGTTCGTTCCACCATTAAACCGGATATATTACTGATTAGTAGAGTTTTATGTATTATTAATCAAATACATTAATCCTGTTAGCAACCATGTGAACAATCTAACGGTGGGACAGACTCTTGTTGTAATAAAACTTGAAGATATGTCATTGGAGGAGATTGAACGATTCAGATTACTATCATGTAGGGCCGCCCCACGGTGGAGTTCCAGGAATCTATTACTCGCATTCAAACTTTCAGCTACAGAACCCAACCATTTTACTTCCACTGAATGGCAGTGTGGAAACTAGAAAGGATGCTTCCCAGTCCCACCCTAATCTACCGCCTTGCTTCACAATAAAGAAAGCCCTGGGAAATGACCCAATGAACCAGAAAGTAGAAATGTGGAATCACCTGAAATTGTGGAATTGTGGACATTGATGGCAATGGCCAATGGGTCAGGTTAAATTGATTACCTGTAGTGGGATTTTCAGTCAGGTCAATTCAAGTCTAGTTTGGGCCTTGATGGGTTTGTGGCATTTGGTAATTTACATATCCTTAAATCTATCCAAGGCAAGTGGGGTGTGACTTGTGCGTGACCCTCTGTTTGGGAAGGAGGGAAAGTGTGTGTGGGGGGGGGGGGGGGGGGGGAAGGAGGGAAAGTGTGTGTGTGTGTGGGGGGGGGGGGGGGGGGGGGGGTGTGGGAAGGAGGGAAAGTGTGTGTGTGTGTGGGGCGGGGGGGGGGGGGGGGGGGGGGGGGGGGGGGGGGGGGGGGGGGGGAAGAGGGGAAAATGAAGGGAAAGTGGAAATTGATGGTGTTTGAGAACGGGGGAGGGAAAGTGGGGGTAAAATTCTTGTGGGCCCACCTTAAAATTTTCCCCTTAAAAATGGGGGGGAAAGTATGAGGGAAAGAGGGAATTCTTTGTAATTTTACTAAAATGCACTTTTCACTCTTTCACTTTTTCACAAAGTAAGGGTAAATTGGTAATTCTCTCTACCTCACAAACAAACAAAGCCCTACTTTTTCACTCTTCTTTCCCCTACTTTTTGACTATCCAAACAAGAGGAGGTAAAATTAATTTTCCCTCCCCTCCCCTCCCCTTCATTTTCCTTCCCTATCAAATTTTCCCTCCCCTCCCCCCTTCCCAAACATAGGGTGAGGGAATGTATGAATTCATTGGATATGTGTAAAACTTCATCCAGATGCTATTAATAATGAACTGGTCTTAGCTCACTTTCTCGAGTCTAGACCAGAAAACATATGGCTGTAAGGTTGGTCAGTTTGAGGGTCTAAACTCTGTTCTAACATCAATTGGGGCAATCCCGACTCCCTGATCAGTGGGGTACTTATTCAATATGATTATGACCTATCTCACAAATATGTACTCAATCTGAGCATCAAATCAAACTGCATATTTCGTCCAAACGGTACATGCCCCCATTAGAAATAAGCTCTCATGCCCTTGAAAGAAAAAAATAATGCAGAAATTAACATTATGGCTACTGTCCTCTCCACTCAAATGAAAATTTTGGATCCGCCGCCGAATGGTAATTGAGGGATATATTTTGGCCACTTGCACCAAGTATTTTGCTTTTTTTCTTTCTTTCTTTCTTTCCTATTTTTAAGTATACACCCTAAAAGGGAAGAGTGAAGGAAGAGGAATAAGAATGAGAGTTTTTCTTTGGCTGTAGATGTGGGCAAATTAATTGTCCAACTATCTAAATTTTGATGTATCTTCCCTTATGCATGCTTGATTAAATTTGTGTGTGCATCTTCAGGTTATATGTCGATTGCAGTTTTTGCTATTTGTTGTCGACCACATTCAATTTGAATGCAAAGTGGTAAGCAATATTTTTAAAAAATCATCTGTGGAGGTTTCGTTTTAGCCAACGATCTAAAATTGTATTTGCAACCCTGCATAACATCAGTCTTCCAGGAGAGAACTGAAGTAGTATATTTGTGATTGGGAGAATTTAAAAAAAGTCCTTAAGTTTCGGCCTTATTTAGAAAAAGGACACAAGTTTCAAAACTTTTTAAATTAGCCCTCTAAGTTTTTCAGGAAGTTTTCAATTAAGGACATCCATCTATTTAAAGTTATTTTTCGGCAGGTTTTTTCCTTTTTTTTTAAATACCAAAATTACCATTCATTGTAATAAAACTCTCATTCACTTCCTCTATATTCTCCCCATTTTCCTCGCCGGTGTCCTCATGGTGATCAAGGACACCCAATATTCCCACAGCAATTGACTGCATGTAGTGGCTGCCAAAACCATGTCATGGCTTTAAATGAAGGGTAATTTAGGTATTTTCAAAATATCGTGGGAAAAAGTCACAAGAAAATACCTTTAAATGGTCGGATGTCCTTAATTGAAAATTTACTAGAAAGCTTAGGGACTAATTTGAAAAGTTTCAAAACTTGTGTCCCTTTTTTAAATAAGGCAAAAAGTTAAGGCCATATTTGAAAATTTCCCTTTGTGATTTGTTTCCTTACCCACATGATGCCCTATTCTAGGTTTAGATTGCTTTTCAATCCTTGGTCTGTTTGGGAACTTTACATGTAGAATGAAGTCCAGTAAAGCCTCAAATATTGAAAGAATAAAATATAAGTGAGTTATAATGATATTTTATCTTTAGTTGTATGATAAGGAATCTTTTTTACTTTTTATTTAAAAGTGGGTTTTTTTTTTGTCTTTTAGTCGATGAAGGAAGTTTCTTTTTCTCTCTCTTTCTTTTTTAAAGGAGGGGATTTTGAAAATGTGTACTTTTGATGTGACCCTTTTGTCTGGAAATTGGTGACTTACTTCACTCCACTCTACTGGTGAAGTTCCCAAACAGCCCCAGCATTTTTGTAACCAATGAGGAATCTGCCGATGTTAGGATTCCTCATTGTTAGAACAAGGTTTTTTCAGTGATGATTTCACATCGATATTGGTGCATATCGATGTGTATAGCTGAGTAATATTGATAAAGGAGCATAAATCTGCAAAACAAAGATTTCCAAATCCTATTTGGGAGGTTGGACTTAAAAAAAAACAACGAAGATTTCCACTTGCCCAAATCCTTAGGCTCGTTTGAATGCACGAGAGGTGAAGTAGAAGTGGAGTGAAATGTGACATCATGGGTAAAATGAAAGTGAAGTAGGGTGAAATGAAGGTAGATGTGTTATTTTGTTGTATGTTTGGATGCTTAGTGTAAAGTAAAATGCCAAAGGCCAAATACAGGATTGTATTAGGAACCATTTGCCCCTCCATTTTGGGCGTTTTGCCAAGCATATTAGTGGCTTTCGAATGGTTAATTTGATGCAATCCCAATCAGAATTGTTATCATAATAAAAGATCTTATAAGTTTTTTCATGCATATTTCATCATCAACGTTGTATGAAAAAAAATTGCAAATCATTTTTTTTATACTTGGACCTGTCAGAAGACTACGCTAATGTGGAGTGTTTTAAAAGCGGGTGGAGTAAAATTAGTAGTAAAGACACTTCAGGCCAACATATTTACTTCATTTATTGGTTGGATTGTATCCAAATACCGATTTGAGCAAAACTATCATTTTCATCCTTACGTTGAAATTTCTAAAAAAACCGAAACAATGCTTACTTTCAATGTTTCATTGTTAAAAAAAATATCAAATCCAAAAACCCAAGTTTAGGAGCCTCTTCCCTAACTTGACCAAAATTTTCGATCCTTGAACCCAAAATTCATGGTTTGAAACAAAAATTAGGACCCATGGATTTCCACCCTAGTCCACCCCGACTTTCACCACCAAAAATGGTTTTGAGTAAAAAATTTACAAAAATGGTTTTTAAAAAAAAAAAATCCAAAAAATCGGAAGGATGCGAACCACATTTGATACATCCAAAATTTCAAAATCGTAAGGAAGCGACACCTCGTCGATACTTGTAAAATTTCAAAAAAAAATCGTGGAGACGTAAATTCCATTTGATATCCACAACCCAAATTTCAAAAATCGTGGGGAAGCGACATTCAATCGATACCCGCAAGACAAAGTTTTTGAAAAAGCAAGAAAGCGACGCTTAGTCAATTCTTGCACCCAAATTCGCGAGGAGGCGACATTCCATTTATACTAGCAATTGAATGAGCAAGGAGGCAACATTCCATTGATACTTGCAAAACCATTCAACAGGGAGACGACGCTCAGTTGATACTTGCACCCAAATCCGCGAGGAGACGACATTCCATTGATACTCGCAAACGAATAATCAAGGAGGCGACATTCCATCGATACCTGCAAGATCATTCAGCAGGGAGGCGACTCTTAGTCGATACTTGCATTTTTTGAAAACCAAAAACCCGGCTTTTATGCCAAAAACCTGGCTTGCATGCCAAAAATAAAAAAAAATCTGGCTTTCATACCAACAAAACAAAACTTAGTTTTAAAAAAATTTGGCTTTCATGTCAAAAACCTGGCTTTCACGCAAAAAATAAAAAACTTGGCTTTCACGCCAAAAACTAAAAAACCGGCTTTTATGCAAAAAACCTGGCTTTCATGCCAAAAATAAAAATCTTGCTTTCACGCCAACAAAACAAAACTTGGCTTTCAAAAAATCTGGCTTTCATGCCAAAAACCCGGCTTTCATGCCAAAAATACAAAAACCGACTTCCATGCCACAAAAACCGGCTCTCATACCATAAAATTTTGGCTGCCACGCCACAAAACCAGGCTTTCATACCAAAAACAAAAACCTAGCTTGAATACCAAAAACAAAATTTTGGCTCTCATGCAATAAAACCAAACTCGACTTTTACGCCACAAAATTCGTCTTCCACGCCATCTCAAAATTCGACTTTCAAGCCATAAAAAAAACACTAGGCTTTTGCCACAAAATCTGGCCTTCATGCCCAAAAACAACCCTTTGACAAAAGATTTTCACAAGATGACAACCTTTTGATCAAATTTTCAAACAAATATTCCCATTTCAACTTTTGCTTATTTTCATCAAAAAGAATTTAAGTGAAACGAGGGAGTACAAAAATAGAGTACCAAAAATGTTTATATATGGAGGTACCAAAGAAAAAAAAAAGAGTTTGTTACAAATCAGGAGCTCAGTCTAATATGGTCTTTAACCGAAGATTCAACTCCTCAAGTAGACTCTTGGCCTTAGCCTCCAAAGCTTCCAGGCCACGCTTATTTAAAATCTTTCCATAAAATGCGGCAGAATGCCGCGACCCATCTTGAGCACGAGGAAGCTCTTCCCAGAGAATTTTTCATCGCTCATATTCCTGAGTCTTCCTCCGGAGATTGCTGTCAGCTTCTTCAACCTGGCGAATAAGAGTCCCCTCTTTACACGGGCTTCCACAATGGCAGTCCACTTGGCAGCAGCTTGTTCTTCCAATAGTTTAAGGCGTTGCCTAGCCTTAAGGACCTCCTTATCAAGACGATGCAGGTCCTGTGTCAGCTCAATGATAGCCGACTTGGTGATGCTCCTCTCCTGAAAAAACTGCTTCTGAGTTCACGAGATCTCATCCAACTTAGATTTGACTTCGCCGGAAGGTTCAAAAGCATCTCCCCGAAGAAGTCACCATTTGGGAAGCTCTTGGTCTAAGTCCACTTATTGCCCAGTATGATGATCTCATCAACAAAAGCTCTAGCAATTGTGACTTCCAGACCAACCTTTTCACTCTCGGCAAGTCTCTCTTGCACATGCTTGATCATGCCGAACCCAGCTTCCAAATGACCTGAAGAGAGAGTCTCGATCCCTAAACTCAAGACTCTCTTCAACACTCTCTTCGCATATGTCTCACCTACTCTATCGGCCAACTGCCTGTGTCATGCCTTATTAGAGGAGTAATCAATAAGCTATTTCCAATCGAAGACACTGGCGAAGGAATATCAACACGAGGTGTCACCTCTGCCGCACCAAAACTGGTATAAGATGCCTCTACTTCTGGATCAACCGCGGGCACCCCCTGCTCTGGCCTTGAAGAAGACGGAGGACCTTCTCCCGTTGCTTCACAATTTGCCAATGAAAAATGAAAATGTATGAATATGATCTTGTCAAAAATTATTATCAAGATTATTATTACAAAGTACTTTCTTCGATGATCGACGGAATACTCTCTGCCTCCATGAACTCATTCGAAGCATCATCAAAAGTTGCATCCATAGATGGTTCAAAATCGTCGAAATCTTATGGCACATCAGCTGGCCAGAAAACAAACAATATGTCAATGAATGATGGCGGCAAAGAAAAATAAAAAAGCAAAAGAAATCATACCAGGCGAAGATTCTGGAACTACTCCAGAGTCCCTCGGCTCTTTTTCAGATGCCGTAATTGGATCTATCACCTCCTCATCGGTCGGAACCTCGGGCATCGCCAAGTTGTCACCTCCTGCTGCCGTCATCAAAATGGAAACCGGCACAGTTTCAACATTAGAAGGTGACTCTTGTCATCTCCTGATGTGAGATTCAAATTTCAAAGGTTGTTACGTTTCATGTATATCATTCCATGCTGCTTAATTCCTTTCCATCAAAAACTCATGCATTTACATAAATCTTCATGCAGTAGGAATTAGGAAGCCTTTTCCAAAATATGACTAATTCCAACCCAAATTTGGTCAAAATCAAATTTTGTTCAAATCAAAATTCACATTGATTGAACATTGAGCTTGAGCCTTTTTTTTTCTTGATATCATTCACTCAAGAAATGCATGTGCATATTGTCTTGCACAAAAACATCATTCGCATGGTGAGGATAGAAAATGCAAAAAAAAAAAAAAAAAAAAGAAAGAAAAAAAAAAAAAAAGAAAGGCAAAAAAAATGGTCGAGTGGCCACAAAAAAAAAAAAAAAAAAAAAAGAATGAAAAAATCAAGAAAAAAAAAAGAGAAAGAAAAAAAAAAAAGACGAAGAAAAGAAAGTTTTCTTGATCCCTGCTTCTACATGGAGTTTCTTGTTGGAAAAGAAGACCTACTTGAAGCCATGGATGGAGAAAAAGGAGAACTCGAAGATCCTTGAAGAAGAAAGGTTCTTGATCTTGGAGCACTCTTGAAGACTTTTGGAAAAAGAAAAAAAGAGGAAGAGATCCAACCCCCTCTGCTTTTATAGAAGAGAGCAAACCAAAAGATGAAACAAGGAGAAAAGCAAGGAGGTAAGTGCTAAAAATTAGCAACCTTCCAAAAAAAAAAGGAGATTTGAGATATTCTCTCATAAAGAGAAGATTCTTTGATAAATTCTTTCCAAAAAGAAAGGGAATGTGAGATATTCTCTCCCAAAGAAAGATACTTTGAAAAAAATCTCTCCCAAAAACAAGGAAACTTGAGAAATTCTCTCCAAGTAAGGATATTTTTAGATATTCTCTACTCAAAAAAGACATTTTTAGATATTCCTTACAAAAATGACACCACATGAAATCTAAGCCATCTTTAAAAGCTTAAGGTCCCATGGGTTAGCCCACATGAGCCAGGTTTGACCACCTAGGCACTAAAAGTGGCTTTTAGTAAAAAATTCCTCTTACCAAGAGCATGCAAAATGGTTCCATACCTCTTTTGAGTTGATTGGGCCATAAAAAAAAAATCCAAACCTCATGAGTTTCCAAAAGTCCAAACAATCCAACCTCATGAACCAAATTAAGCCAAAAACCTTGAAATTGACATTCCACAAAAAATCAAACCACTCCAATGGACCCAAAATTGTCCCTAAGAGTGACAAAAGACCAAACCATGGTCCCCTAACTCGCCACATATAGCTTGTTAGGTCATAAGGCCAAAACCAAAAAACCAAATCCTGAACCCCTAACTTGCCACTTACAGCTTGTTAGGTCACAAGGTCAAAAACCAAAAAACATTCTCGACCGCCTAATGCACCATATGAAGCCTTTAGGTTCACAGTAAAAAACAAAATCCAAAACCCAAAAAACCAAATCCAAATGTCATGTTCAAAACTTTGCCTTGAGATGGTACGTGATCTCTCTCACTGCTATAAAATCCCCTTGGAAAACTTAAAAGGGCTACTCTATCAAAATTTCTGCTAAAGACACTTGGTCAAGCCAAAAGCTCTCCTTCAAAATTCTCTTCGAGGCACATCAACTACAAAAGCTATGCAATTCGTCGATGTACCTCGAGGGGGCATTTGTTGACACCAAAAAGTCACTTTGCCTCTTCAACGTAAAAAGCTACAAGGAGCCGCATCCTACCACAAATAGGCAAATGCCACTTCAAGCATCAGATCTTATCAGAATCAAACAAAAACTGCAAGATCCTTTAAAACAGCCAAAAGAAGGATACACATGGAGTTTCGGGTCATTTCAACATCATTTGGCCTAACTTTGCCCTTCCAGCAACTGATTAGGAGCGCCCGGTGGCGGTGAAGCCAGAGACCCTGACACACAGAATAGAGCACATAGCTGGCCTCAAAATGCCACTAGGAGGTTCCACATCAAATTCCAGACCATTCCGACATGGTTTAGCCCAAAAAGGAAACAGCCGTAGCAGAGTCAACTCTCCCGGCGGCGACAGTGTTGAAGACATCAAATCTTTGATCAAAGCCTACGGATGGTCTCAAAATACCTCCAAAAGGCTCTATGTCAAATTTCAAGCCAAACCGGCAACGTTTGACCGTCCATTAACCCTCGAGCAGCAAAATCAAGCCTCTCGGCGACGAAAACCACTGAGGCCATCGCTCGTTAAACAGAGCATATGGGTAACTTCAACATGCCTCCAAAGGACTACTCGTCAAGTTTCAAGTCATTTCAATAACATTTGACCCAACTTTGTCGTTCGGAAGCAAAATCAGGCCTCTCAGCGGCGGAGCTCCCCGAGACCATGACTTACAAATAAGAGATAATAGATTGTCTTAAAAAGACTCCAATAGACTCCCTGTCAAATTTCAGGTCAATCAGACATCGATTGACCGTACATCAAAGTGCGGCATCTTCCTCGCGATGAAATCAAGTCTACTAGCGATAGGACCCCAAACGGCTTCAAAACTTAAACAAAAGCCCATGGTTGGTCCTATCTATTGTTCATGAGGCTTCACCTCAAATTCCAGGTCATTCCGATATCGTTTGACCTAGTTTCGGCTTCCAACGGCAAATCGGCAACAAAAGTCTTCAGCTTTTTCCAGAAAATAGGAAACTTTGTGCTATGATTTGTACGGCTTCTAGTCAAGTTTTCTTTAGGAGAATCGGGCCAAATATATGAGGGAAAATGTCAGGAAAAATACAGAAGAAAAAAAGAAACGAAAAAGATCGAAAAACGGCCGAAAAACGGTGGCCAAAATGGGAAGAATCCCATGGTCGCTGGCAACCATAGAAATCCGGGTCACCGGATTTCACCTGAAAACCCACTTTTCCGGGTTATTTTGCGTTTCGAGATGATTGAACCCAGTGATTTTCCAAAAATCTGATTTTTTTAGAATGAAATCCGTCGATCTTCGTCAACATTACAGATCCGCCGCCGAAATCATTGGATCATCATCAGACACTTCGAGATCACCAATCGGCCGACCAAGAAAGTACACTTTCTATCCGACCAATCGAGAAATCGACTGGACAGATGTTGCCAGCCCACTGGTATCAATTAATGTTTGAAGTTGCATGGCCATCCGACATCAAACAACATGCAGATCCATCGACGATCATCATGAAAAGAATTCCAAAAGACGCGGCGCGGCCCACGACTCTTAGAGCATCCTGGTGACCACGTAATGCAGTTAAATGACCTGTCTTATGACAAGTTAATGCAGTCATTAACTCATTGTTTTGGACGGCCCAATCAGAAGCGAGGTAAAAACAGTTACAAGTTCTAGCAATCATGGCATTAAACCATGTAACTCCTCTCATTATGGAGATTGAAGACGATTAAATGCCTATCATTCTCCATAGGCCAATCAAAAGCCAAGAAAAAGGAGTTACAAAATCTTGAATTCAAAACTTATAACTCCTCCCATCATGGAGCATTAAAGCAATCAATGCTCATAAACTCTCCTAATGGCCACCAAAAGCCTATAAAAAGCGATCATTCCAAGGAAATCGGGATCAGAAAAATCCATCAGAAAAGCCCAGAAAAACTAGAAAATCCAGAACTTCTATAATTGCTGCAACAAACTTCCTCTCCTTCGGAAAAAATCTGCTGCAACAAGCACTACAAGGTGACCGAAGTCTCTTGGGCCCCCCCCCCCCCCCCAAGGTCCCTTCTCCTTCTATCCAACATGGCTAGACGTGGCCCTTCAGCTCGTCTACTCAGCCTTTTATTGGATATAAGACCTCTCCTTGGTCTTTATCATCTAAAAATCTGAGGTCCAAGCCAAGTCAAACGAATTAAAACATCATATGTTCTCATCTGAAGGATGATGGCGGAATTCATACATGACTCGCGACCGTCGATCTGATCGAGTCCCCACACGATCTCCCACAATCTCTTGAGAAGTTAGAATTCATTTTCTTACTTTTCTATTGTATTTTGTATTTTTCTAAAGAGACAAAAAATAATAATTCTTTTCTTTCACATTTTGATGAGATTTGTAAATCGCCTTTCATTGCAAAATCGCATTTTACGAAACAAAACTGCCTTTTACGGCAAACAAATGAAAATCACCTCTTACGGCATTCAAAAATTTTGTCTCTTTTCTTAAAAATATATGTGCAATAGAAAGTTAGAAAAAAATTGATTTCCTTTTCTACTTGTGAAGGTGAATCTCTTAATCACCACTTCTAAATTCCAAGTAGAATAGAAAATTTGGCATACCCGTACAAAAATGTTGATACTCGCTTTTCATCCACCGGACCCCGGCAGCCCGGGGGAGGAGGAAGGCAAAAGTCGGGTGCATCTAAACCTTTTTCATTGTTTATGTATCTCAATATATAGTCAGAGCCAATATCATTGCTGGATAGGGAAAAAATGAAGAAAAATCTCTAAAGGATCGTAACGATATCGTTACCGTCCGTCCTTTGTGTTTGAACTCTGCTTTCTAATGCTTTCAAGTTTGAATTCCTACATGCTGAATTACTATTGCCATCCTTCACATTTCCAGCCACCTTTTAGATACAAAGAACCTACTTATAAGCGTTAAGCATTTTTGGATCATCTTCTAATGTGGCCTCTTGATCGGCATGAGCCTGGGGATATAGTTGCAGCCAAAACAGTCTTCTGTGGTTATATTATTGGGAACCTGTCACAGATTTATGCATATTTGGGGGATGGAAGGTTCTTTGAATTTTGCCCACAAGCTGTACTATTATTGCAAATGCCGCGACAATAGCCTCCAATAATGTATATATTTCCTATAAGACATAGACATGTCTCTATGAAGCAGTGCTTGTTGTCTGGGCCCGCGCAGTTTTCTTGCGGCCTCGTTTTACTTCATAGAGCAGATTGAGTTGTTTGATTTGGTTATTGCTTTAGCCAATCTAATGAGAATGGTGCACTCGCACAGCGGACCAAGTTCATTTATGTATCATTTAACTATAGTCGTGATGCATTCAAAAGCAATTGGCCAAATTTGTGATGTATTAGAACTTCTATTTGAAACCAATAAGGACTTCTAAATTTGAGGTGATAACAAGGTGTAGTGACTCTACTTACAACACTAGTCAAGAATTCAACCTCTGCAGTGGTAATAAGAAGGGTGCATTACCAGATTCTGAAAAGTACTCGCAGCATATATTAAATGGGATTGACAAGAAGTACTCACAGTGCTTTACAACTTAGATGCCTTAATTTCTATCATTTTTTACCCTTAGGTTGTGTCATGTGTCATGGTTTATTTATGACTCTTTCTTGTTTAGATGCCTTAATTTCTAGCCTTTTGGATGGGGATAGGCCTAAGAATAAGTGATATGTTCTAAACCATACGCATGCTCAAGGCATGGCCACTTTATTATTGGTAAGGTACCGAAGTTCATTATAGTTAAAATAAATGTACAGGGGAGCTCCCTTTACAGTAGATTCTCTTTCACTGCCTTAACGTTTTTTATTAGTGCTTAAAGGTTTGAAAACCCTAATGTGTTGTTTAAGGTTCTCATACCAGATTAACAATATGACATCCAACCAATACAATCAACAATTACGATTTCAGATCTTTTTTTTTTTCATTTTTTGTTGTCCAGCAACGAGACTGACTCTGACTATAAATTGAGATACATAAACAATGAAAAAGGCTCACGAATTTCACCCAGATTAGTGATTTCTAAATTTTTGGATAACGATATCGTTACGATCCTTTAGAGTTTTCAACAAGATTGGCCCTAACTATATATTGAGATACATAAAAAATGCAAATGGCTCACGAATTTCACCCAGATTAGTGATTTCTAAAGTTTTTTATAACGAAATCGTTACTATCCTTTAGAGTTTCTCGCTTTTTCAGCAACGAGATTGACCCTAATTATATATTTAGATACATAAACAATGAAAAAGGCTCACAGAGGTTACCAAGAAGACAAAATTGTTACCGTCCTTTAGAGTTTTCAGTCTCAAATTGTTATCCAGCAATTTGATGGCCTCGATTTTAAAATGTGATCTTTAAACAATGGGAAAGACTCATAGATGCTACTGAAATTGATATGTCAGTATATTCATGTAAGGCAGGAAAACGACAATAGTGGTGGCCTTCCATCTTATAACTTGACTATTATATAAATGAACTAGGTTTTTGTGGCAAAGTTTGAACGTACGTCCTAAGGAAGAGGGGCGTGATAGCTAACGGTATAGAATTTCATAGTGTGTGTGAGAGGGTGTTTTAGTTGTATACGAGAGGGAGAAGAAGAAGTATAAGTACTTCCACCCAGAGAGTTTGAACCTTCTAGATCTCTGGAAAATGGCTCGAAATAACTGGTTATTGAAGGTTCAAACTCTCATTGGTAAGGTTCAAACCTTCAAGATCTCTAGAAAATAGCTCGAAATAGCTGGTTACTGAAGGTTCAAACTCTCATTGGCAGGGTTCGAACCTTTAGTCTCTCTGGAAAATGGCTTGAAAGAGTTGCTCAATGAAGGTTCGAAGCCTTATTGGCAATGTTTGAACCTTTTGGATCTCTGGATAATGGCTCGAAATAGCTGGTTACTGTAGGTTTACACTCTCATTGGCAGGGTTCGGGTTTTGAACTTTTAGTCTCTCTGGAAAATGACTCGAAATAGTTGGTCAATGAAGGTTCGAACCCTCATTGGCAGGGTTCGAACCTTCTGGATCTCTGGAAAATGGCTCGAAATAGCTGGTTGCTGAAGGTTCGAACTCTCAATAGTAGGGTTCGAACCTTCAGTCTCTCTGGAAAATGGCTCGAAAGAGCTGGTCAATGAAGATTTGAATGCTCACGGGGAGAGTTCGAACCTTCTGGATCTCTGGGAAATGACTCTAAGGAGCTGGTTATTGAAGGCTCTAAGGAGCTGGATGTAGAATAGTGGAACCACTGATGTAGATTGCACTAAAAGTTTGGTTGAATGCCCGGGATAGTCAAAAAAAGAAAGTTGAAAAGGTATGGTTGAGCACCTCCCACTGGGGACACGGGTTCATGATTGAGTCCTGTAAGGTTGATTTTATTTTTTATTTTTTACATTATGCCTTGAACCGATTATCCATGGACAAAAATTAGAACTATTTGTGTATGTTCAAAGCAAGAGGGATGTGTTTGTATAGGTTCAGTTCATAGAAGAAGAAGAAAAAAAAACTAAAACCAATACTAGGGAACTCATGACCCAAGTGTAGAATATGCGAGTGGCAAACTATACCTATTAGGAAAATGCATTTCTTAGCCAAATCAGTGAGCCTTTCTTATTATTTATGCACCCCATTATAAAGTCATTGTCATTTTGTTATGGAGACAAAAAACAGACGAAGAATATTGTAATGATATCGTTATTAGAAGATTTTGAAAACTAGATTTTAAGTGAAATCGTGAGTCTTTCTTACTGTTTATGCATCTCAATAAAATTCACCATTAGTTTCTTGTTGGACACAAAAAATGGATGAAGAAACTATAAATGATGGTAACGATATCGTTATTAAAAAACAATGTCGGGCACAAAATTCAAGTTGGTATGAGTAGGAATTCAAGTTCTTAAAGATTTTCCCCCCTTAAAAAGCATCTATAGATTATCCCAGCTGCAATTATAAAATATTTTTTCTTATGTTTGTTGCTATTCTTAACCTTACGGGATCTATGAATTGATTGGGTTAATCGTTATGGTGCATTGCTAAAATGCTTTCATGTTTGTTGCACCCATCGTGTCTTTCTAATTTTGTATTGTAATGCTCCACGTTTTTTTACTAATCTGAAAGCCTAAAATTATGTGTGGGGTACTTGGTTGATTGGTGCTAACAAAAGAAGATGACAAGTACCATTGACACTTTGCCTTTCTTTTTCGCATTAAACACAATTTACTATTATTTCATTTTCAATTCCTATCATATTTGACCTTTTTTTTTTCTTTTTTTTTTTTTGTGATGGGAGACCAGAGTGTGAGAGCTTCAGGGATGAAGGCATGAGTCTAGTTCCTTCAAAGTGGAAAGGAATCTGTCAAAATAACACCAAAGCTGGAGTTAGTTACAATATGTCTTTTTGTAAAACCGGCTAACATCACCTTTGATTGGTTCTTTTTGTTCAAAATTCACACATTTGGAATTCTACTTTGGGGGGCAGGATTTGGATTCTCAGAATTCTCCCATACAAGAATTCACACAATTCTTCCAAAGAAACATGCCCTGAAGGATGTGTTGTACTGACACAGGTCATTCTACTTCTTTATTAAAACCAAATGACCCTATTAAATTGTATCATTTTCAATATTTCAGAAAAATGTTCATCTGGGTCACACTGTTTCTTTCAAAAATAAAACAAATCACTACAACTAGTCAATTATTTCAGCAATTTCGAGTATGTGGGGGCGGATTGTTTCTTTATTTTCTTAAGATTACTATCACTGTCAATATTTCCAGCTAAACAAATCAATAAGGTCTCATTAATCCTTTAAGAAAAAAAAATACTTGAGAGCAATTACAAGCTCATGGGTTAACTATTTCTTGAATAAAATGAATCTTTCATGGGTTGAATCAGTACATTGTAAAAAAATAGCTATTGAAAAATGAATAAACCACCCACTTGGAAGAGGAAGGTAAATGGGGGAAAACAAAACGTTTACGCGTAGTGGTTGAAAAAGATTACCACATATTCCCTGGAGTATTTGAATCTTCTACCTGAAAAATACAAATTTCAAGAAAATGGGTGTGTAAGAAGGAAACAAAAGCAATAAAAAATTCAAACACACACCAATAGATAAAACATATGAACAGATTACTACAAAATAAATGTGGTTGGAGTACCTAACTAGAAGGGAAAAAATATGTAGTTGGGATGAAATAGGATGCTTTAATATACTTGGGGAAGGAATTGTGGTCTTTATACAAGAAGAAGAAGAAGAAGAAGCGATTTTAGTTTGGGGGGGGGGGCTTCGAAGTACATTTTCAAAGGAGTTATTATCGTACATGTCCTTCGTTAACTATATTAGCTTTGAGAGAGCGGGAAAGGCTGTCCGTGCAAAGCGAGAGGGAAGGAGAGAGGAGGCAGCGGAGAAGGCATTTAGAGAGGGAGAGGGCATAGAGGAGAAAGAGAGAAAAAAGGCCGGAGAGAAGAATTGGAAGCAGACGCCGTGGGATATGCCCAAATCATTCGATTAGGGGGGGGGGGGGGCTTCGAAGTACATTTTCAAAGGAGTTATTATCGTACATGTCCTTCGTTAACTATATTGGCTTTGAGAGGGCGGGAAAGGCTGTCCGTGCAAAGCGAGAGGGAAGGAGAGAGGAGGCAGCGGAGAAGGCATTTAGAGAGGGAGAGGGCATAGAGGAGAAAGAGAGAAAAAAGGCCGGAGAGAAGAATTGGAAGCAGACGCCGTGGGATATGCCCAAATCATTCGATTAGGGATGAAAAAGATGGGGGAATGAGATGACGATGTCGTTCGACAGTTGTGGGGGTAAAGTTGTCCAAAACGCATGTACGAACACCAAAATGGGTGTTTTGTTGTATTTGGGGCTAAATCGGGTTAATACAAGTTTAGGGACACTTATTTGGTAAAAATCCCTAAATTCAATGAGCCTTCTTCTTTCTAAGAAATATTTATAAAGTCAAAGTCAAATCCATGCATATGTGATTCATTTTTAGTCATGATAAAACTTTGAATGCTATCAGGCCATGTGCTTGAAAATTACACGTGAGAGTGATAGTCATCATTGTTTAAACCACAGCTTTAGTCAGTGCAGTTGATCTTGCACCAATGCATGAGTTGACCAACTGTTCAACACATGACTTTTATTTGCTGAAACAAATGTTTGAGGGAAGATATTTTCCTGCATGACGCAGCATGCTATCAAATGAATGGGTGCCTTTTGTCATGGGAATGTCTGCAATTCAGGGATCTTGCCTTACGGAGCAATGGGATGATAGTTCCCACATCTTACTTGTAGGAGAACTTTTTTTTTTTTATTTTTATGTTTGAGTGCTTTACATTATTTAGAAAAGTTTACATGAACATATTTTTTAATCAATTTTAAGACCTTTACTCTTCTTTCTTAAAAAATAAAAAAGAAAATAAAAGGTAACCATTTCAAACAAATTGATGCAGCAGCAATACTACGTCATTGCAACAAGACTCGTGGGCCACATGTGGGACCCATGAAATTCTAATTTTAATTGTTATTAGTTTTATTTTAACAAAGAGTATAATTCGAATTAGGTTTTTAATTTGGAAAGGATTTTTATTCTTGTTTCCTAGTTTGAGTAGGTTTGATTTCTTAGCCCCTAAGTTTCTTTTATTATAAATATGGCATTGTAGAGATCAATGCTATCAGAGATTGAGTTAATAGAAAATTCCCTTTTTGTGGGTTTAGCATTGGAGAGCTCTCTTTATTGTGTGATTGTTCGTGTGGGAACCCTAATTGTGCCCCGGCACTTGCGATCGTACCAACGATTGCATCACAAATGTAATGGTTTAAAGCAATCAAATGGTATCATAGGATAAATTTGCCTATATTGCTTTAACGGGATAAGTTTGTTTATACTACTTCTACATCATGATAAGTTTACATATATTACTTCTACTAATACTACAAATCTGCTCATATAACTTTTACTATTTCACAGTTATTTTATTTTTCTTTAATTGAAGATATACCAAAAGCCCAAAAGCTTTTTCGTAGATGGTTCTAATTGAAACAGCTTTGTTGAAAACGGGTCTAATTGAACCGGCTTGATTTCTTTTGGATCAGATTTGCCATAGAGTCCTTTATACTCTCTACCATTGCTAAGTTGAGATTCAAAAGTTAATTCTGTCATTGATGGTTTGATTTGTAGAAGCGTGAACCAAGTAGACTCTGGGCAGAAAGCCCACCTTGGAAGCCCAAAGCTCAAACATGAAAACACCCTTGTGTGAGATTTCTTAGATTTGGTAAACATGATATAGTTGTATAACAACAATCACAATCATATTCTTTTCTTTCTTGTTTGTATACACATATAATTAGGAGTCAATCATATGCCGTAATTAGCAATTCTATTATATATAGGGAGAATATTCATGTGCATCCATCCCTCACCATAGGGTGAAAAACACTTCCATAATTGAAAATTTTCATGTGCAAAAGAGGAAAAGTTGTATATGGTCATATGCATAAAAAGAATATTCATGTGCAAAAAGGAAAAGTTCCCTCACCCTATGGTGAAGGATGGATGCACATGAATGCCCCCCATATTAATCCCCCTTTTGTACTTCATCCTATGTACTTAAAATCCCCTTTTTGTACTTGAAAATTCCCATTTATGGAAGCATCCGTCACCCTATGGTGAGGGATAGATGCACTTGAATATTTCTCTCTCTCTCTCTCTCTCTCTATATATATATATATATATATATGAAGTGAAGTAGTTTCAAATTGAAATGAGTTCCAATTTGCTCCAATTGATTTTGACTTATCCAATTTAATTTAGTTTGACCATAGCAAATGGGTCGGGTCGGAGTAAATTAGGTTGGGCCAGATATAAAACACAGATTTTGGACCTAACCTGACCCATGCAATGGTCAATCATCTCTTTTGGGATACGACAGATTTCACAATTTCTCTCTCTTTTGCTCTTCTTCTTCTTTCAATACAGGGATTTGTTGAACCTTACATGCAAGGACGGAGGGAGGAGGGAGTAAGGGCAATTGCCCCCACTCAATTTCCTTTTCAATTTTGTAAATAAGAGAAAACATAGGAGTAGATTTAGGCATATTTGTTTTATGCCCTTTTGCCACTCTTCGAATTTCTCTCCTCTTTGATAACTTTTAGAAAGCAAGAAGGGTATTCTTGTCTTAATAAGGTCATTATTGACCTTTTTATCCTAAAAGATAGAGTCTTATGGTGTTATTTGAATCTTATGGTATTATTCCTCTCCCTCTCTCGGTAACGTCATTTTCATCCAACTTCAATGTCTTATCCCACATCTACGATATTTAGAGAACATTTAATGAAGCTCTTGAGTGGAGCCCACTTAATAAAACTAAACAAGCTCGAGATGTGGGTCGTTTAGGGCCAATGCTATTGAGTGGGACATACTTTGGAAAAATATAAATGCCATAAAATAAATGTTCTAGTTCTCTATAAATATATATATATATATATATAACTTAATATGATTTGAGCCCAAGTCAAATTGATCTATATGGAAAAAATTGAATTTATTTATAAAAATTTTCTATATGGAATATACTGATTGACAAAAGGAAAATAGAGATTTTGCACATTTTCATTAATCCATGATCGGGATCATCTATATGTACACATAGATCCAGTAATTCACATATTAACATTAGAAAAATTAATGAAAGAAGAAGGAACATAAATGGATTGATACCTTTCTAAAATTAAAAAAAAAAAAAAAAAAGAGGAAGGAAGAAAAAGAAATTACTTAAAAACATAAATTATGGATCAACTATTCCCAGATGTTGCTCTATTGGTTAGGTGCATTGTGTAGTTGTGTGGGTGTGTCAGTTTAGTCTCTTATAATGCTAAATTAAAAAGAAAAAATCATGGATCAACTAAGCACTCTTAGACATTGATAAGATTCAGTGTCATCAAGATGCTTAATAATTTATTTTCCACTTCACTTCACTATATACACAAGCCTCTTTATGTGCTTACATGCAACAGTGAGAGATAGTTCAAGATCACAGGAATATAATTTGATTGGTCAATATCAAGTTGAAGGGGCATCACCTTCCACTACTTGGTATCATCTGTAAATTGTGAAAAATGCAATGTTGGATTGCATGTCTGCAGACCAAACAGCTCCTGTTCAATGTATCAGGGCAGCATCAATTAGAAAATCTTGTAAACCATCTAAAAGCACTTATTTCCCTTTTTAGTTTGTTCAATGGTTTGGATTGCTTGGCTCCAACTTTAGAAGGGATGAGGGATCTCTGTTCCTCTTGTACTTGTAAAGGACAGCACACCTATCCTGTCACAATGCATAAGGAATGAACATCTCGGAGGTTGTCCATTTGTGTGGGACAATGTTAGACTTTTTGCGTGGCCCATCATGTGACATGTGGGTGCCACTCGTTTCCCTTATTTCAAAGGGTTTGTTTATTGCGCTGACATGTCTGGCATTCAGTTTGACCCTTGCCATTGATGATCACCCTCTCCCCTAAGTTGTTATCGTTGGTCTAGGATATGATAACCTAGGGTTTTCGAACTTTGAGAGAAAATATTGACGAGCCAATGAGAGACAGAGAGTCTTTGTAATTCTTTCCTTTTCTTCCTAAAAAAGACAATTGTCTCCGTGGACACAGCCTCATTGGGTGAACCACATAGATCTTTTGTGTTTGTGTGGTTTGATCCATATTTGTCTTTATTTTTTTAATAATATTTGTTTGCATTAGAGTACATAGGAAATGCATAGATAGGAATTCATGGTCAAATGAACTCCACCAAAGGATTATTAAAGAGGTGAAGGGTGAATGATTTAAGGGGAGGAGTGATGGATATAAGGAAAGCAATATAGATGGGACCTTGATTTTCCTGGGATTTGAATTACTTGGGTGATGGCGATGGGACCTTGATTTTCCTAGAATTTTCCATTAAAGGCGAGGTTATTTGATGGCCATTTTGGTATATTCACTATGGATCTTCATTTTTAACTTATCTTTCAGTCCATCTGCGATTAACCTATAGGTTCCATTTAAAATTTATATATGGTTTACCTATAGGCTCTACACCTCATATTAACAATTGAAAGCTTAAACCAAGGAGAACCATGGAGCAGAACCTATAGGTTAACCACACCAAATTCAATGGTTCTTATGCCTCTCAGATGACCACTACTCCAAATGATGGTTCTCATGTGATCAAAATATTCAAAAGCTCTAACTAGAGACGTGAGGGGGGAATGAAGGAATAGATACGAATAGGCTTCTCTTGCAATCTCTCCAATTTAAGATTCTAACTAGAGACATCTCTTGCTTTTGCTGGTATTAACCCAGATTTGGATGCTCAAGTGGAATTTGGAGCATTTCCTTCCATGTCCATATGGGGAGGCTCACTTGTGGATGTCTCCACTTTACCTATATGGCAATGGGTCCCACGACAAGGTCTAACACTCCTCTGTTACTCTCCTAGATTATTTTTTTTCACTTTTGAAGGTCCATGAGAATGGAATAAAGGAGGATTTGTGCATCCAATGATGTAATTACAACACCCTTTTGTTCTTTAATTGTGGTGCCTAACTTAGCATTTGGAAATACTGATCACATGTAGTGATCCTTTCAAATCTTCAGTGTTCCTTTTCATTATTGTGGCATAAGCACCACTAGTTCAGGTTGTCATTTGTGAATGATAAAAGTGGGTTTCAGATGTGTAAACTCCATGTCCTAACACAATAGCACAGGGCAACTACATTTAACCCAACTTCTTGGGTTTTAGTAAAACCTCCTCACTTTATGATTCTCGTGACTCTTTTATGATGCATGGTTAGTTAGATCAATGGTTTATTATCTTTAGAAAGTTTGTTTTGATTTGATTGGCATCATGATAATATGTTGAGGCACAACAAATGGAAGATTTAATTGCCCTTATGTAATGTGATTTTTGATAGGAAGGGGTAAAGTTGTTAATTGCTTCAAAACCATGATAAGTTAGATTGTCCCCAATTAATGATTTTCCACCAGCTTTCAGAGAAAATTCTCTTATAACTTCATCCATTTATTATATGTTTGGTAGATAGATAAGCATCAAAGGTGTATCTAAGTCATGGCATACCCAGCATTTTAATCAACATAGTACATACCCACTTGGATAAACATGGAAAAAGATGGTATTTAATATTTTCTTAGTTGGGGATGAGTAGAATTCAACAGGCTTAGCAAAGACAAATAAGAAAGCAAGGCAAACAGATATAATCCAATCAAGAGAACAAAGAAAATGACATTCTAAAACCATTTTCTAAAAGAAACAGAGCAAGTAGCACTTCTAGTGCGTCCGCCCATCTGGATCCATACTGGAATTGGGCGTGTTTTATACCTGTGAGTGACCCTAATTTTCTTTCATAATAGACAAACTAGGTAGGATTGGGCCTAAATTTAAAGGGCCCAAATAGATAGCCCTGGCCTCGATCGACATATCTAAGAACTATGGTACAATATTATTTCTATTGCAGGCCCAATCCAAGTCTGCTTTTTGGCCGGCGGGCCGAATTTGGGCCAGAGTTCAGGTCCGCTAATGAGTTGGCTGGGCTTGGACATCCTTTTGCCATCACACCATTCCCATTCATTAATAGCTAAAATTGAGATGTCCGATTACATTTTCACAACCACAGCTCCTCCTGCGGCCTCGGACAAGGAGACCCCTTATCTTCTTACCTCTTTATTTTAGCAGAAGAAATTCTGAGCCTCCACCTACTTAAGCTTCAAAATCAAGGCATTTTCCACCCGCTTTCTTCTGTCCCATCCACTCCTTGTTGACGAGTCTTTAAAATTGCACATGTTTCATCCTTTATTTTTAACAATTAACGACTTAATCATCTAATCATGCTTGATTTCATTGGGAAATGATGATTTTATGTTTTGAAGTCAACATCCTTTGAAAAACCACATTTTCACTTAAAATCATGAAAATTTTGATCTTTAGCATGAAAAGCCAAAAATCTCTCATGACTTTTGATTTACACACGAAATAATTTTTCTTGATTAGTTTTTGTAGGGTATCTTCGTATTTTTGGGACCCACTTTAAGAGAGAAATAAAGGAGAAAAAATATCACACGAGCTATATGTGGGACCCACACTTGTAATGTGAGCACCACTCATAGGTGTGAACGCAAATGGATTGTTGCACCAGCAGTATTTAAGACTTGTCCTTGCACTGCAAGCTAATTCAATTTCTTGACGAAACTTACCACAACAGCCAGATGAATAGGAATATTTGTCCCCTGTCCACCCTTATAAAAAGGGGTGGAAATGAGTGAATGGAGAGGAGGCGTTTGTGGGGTGTAGAGTGCTCACGGGAGATTGGTGAGGCCGGCTCCATCTCATCTTCCCTCTTCATCTTTCCAGTGATTTTGTCTTTTGGTATCCTTGGGCCATGTCCCTGGATTTGTTTTGAAGGAAGATTATTGGGAAAGAGAAGTTGTAAAAGTACATTTTTAATGATAAACTAAGAAGTATCCTTTGCTATGGCGGGCTAATTTCTTTGATTGGAGCTATGGATGAAGATAAATAATCGCTTTTTTTTGTTTATTGAGTAGTTACAATTTGTGTTCCATATTTATGTGCATAATGATTAATAGACTTACCTTTGTGCTATAGGCAAATCTCCATTCTTAATTTCTGAAAATAGAAATTTATTTTTGACTATCTATGCTTGGGTTTGATAGTCCATACTTAGGACTGAGTTTCCTTTGATGGGTAGTGCTTAGATTATTTCTATACTTCTCTAAGGTGAAGGAAGTCTTGGATCTTGGATTTTTGTTAATTAAAAGGGTTTTTAAAGTTAAATTATCCAAGTCAAAAACATTGATTTGTCTTTGGTTTGAAGTAAAAGTTGGACCAAGTTATGATTACTTGATAAATAAACGGGTGGATGCTTATTGGATTCCTATGCTCTAATCATTTTCATCAACTGTTATTTTTCATCCTCTAATTGATTGTGTGATTTTGTTTTCATTAACTCATTTAAAAACTCATCTTCTTTGATTAATTAAGTTTCTTAATTTAAAAGTTTCTTTAACCAACTCCCTGTGGGTTCGACCTGTATTTGTCAACGTCTCAAATAGACAGCCATGCACTTGCGGTTAAATAGCATTGTTTCTAAGTTACTGGAGTTTATACCAAACACTGTCACGTAGAGGGCCTGGACTTACCATATTCATGAGTGGGTCCATGAGACAAAACCGGCCAGAAATATTATAAAGAACTCAATTCATTGAAATTTAGTCATTATTTTATTCTTAAATCCATGAATTTGAATTTTATAATATTTGCTGTTGAAGTATTTTATTCAAATGGCCCATACTGACTAATCTTTACTGCAGCTCCGGTAAGACCTTGTGTTTTGATCTCTCTGGATATACTTGGGACATCGATCAAGTTTTGGTCACATCACCTGTCACTTGCTCTATACAAATGACAATCTCATCTTCATGAAAGGGGCAACCTCTAGCATCATAACCTACGGCCTGAGACAAGGAGACCCCTTATCTCTCTACCTCTTCATTTTAGCAGAAGAAATCATGAGCCTCCACCTCCTTAACCTGCAAAATTAAGGCATTTTTCACCCGCTCTCTTCTGTCCCCTCCACTCCTTGTCACTTGCTCTATGTAGATAACATTCTCATCTTCATGAAAGGGGCAGCCTCCAGTATCCTAGTTCTGCAAGATCTACTAGAGACTTACCACTTACTAGGCTACTGCTGGCCAGTTCTTCAATCTTCAAAAGAGCCATCTCCTTATAGGTCACCTCATCCTAATCAAGCACGTGATCTCCAGCATACCAATTCACTTAGCTGCCACCTTGCCTCTCCCTGCTTCCATCTGCAAAGAGCTAGAGAGATTGATGAGACAATTCCTCTGGTCAGGCAATGCTTCCTACTCCAAGATCAATTATGTCAATTGGGCAACCATCACTCTCCCTAAGGCTAAAGGTGGCCTTCGTATCAGGAAAATCTCAGATGTCAATGCTGCCTCTTTCATCAAGCTTGGTTGGCAAGCCTCCACGGTAACCTCCCTTTGGTTTCAGTGGTTCAAGAATCGTTACTTCAAATATAAACTTATCTGGAGCCTTGCAAAATAGCATCTATGATTTTTGTATTTGGAAAAAGATTCGCCGCCTGGCTCCTTTCATCCATAGAGGAAGTACTTGGATTGCTGGAAATGGATATAACACCAGCCTTTGGTTTGACTCTTGGAATGAAGATAGACCTTTCTCTAAAAGATATCCTCTTCTGCAATTCCCTCTGGATCAAAGGTTGTCTTCTCTGTTCCAATCTGGATCATAGTCCATCCCTGCCAACATCCAGCCAGCAGTTCACCACCAGCTTTCTACTCAACTCTCAGACCTCTCCCCAAGTCCAGAAGTCAGAGATTCTCTCAGGTGGAAAGACTCACCCGATGGCCAACTCTCCTTGCAAGTAGCCTGGCACCTCATCAGACATAGAGCAGAAATCCTTCCCTGGCCCAAGTTGATCTGAAATAGCATCTCCCTTCACAAAATCAATTGTTTCAGATGGCTCCTGCTGCACAACAAAACCCCAATTGAATTTCTTTTGAAGCGTCTGGGTTTTTCCCTAGCATCGAGATGTAGTTTATGTCACCAAGAGGAAGACACAGTTGCCCACCTTTTCCTCTCTTGTGCCCAAGCAAAATCATTATGGCTCTGGCTTCTTCAAACAGCTGATCTACAGGCTCCTCCAACCTTTTCTGCCTCTGCAATTTGGCAAACTCTCTTCATGAGAAACAACTCAACAGGCTCCAAGTATATGGCAGCAGTCTTCATAGACATCATCTATGCTCTGTGGAAGGCAAGAAACAAATCCATCTTTGAAGGTCACAAAATTCCTCTCAGTCTCATCAAAATTCAGTTGCAAGAAGAAATATCCTTCTCTCTGAAGAAAATTAAAAGAACCTACTGCAGCTCTCAGCTCAGGGCAATATGCCAATTATTGAGTTTTCCATATGCTTTGATGTAATCTCCTCCTTTCTCTCTTTTTTGTTCTTTTGTTCTGCTCTGCCAGTGGGGGTTAACATTGACCCATGTATCTTCTCTCCCCTCTTTCTTCTTTGTTCCTTGTTCAATACAATTATCCTTAAAGCAAAATAAAAAATAAAAAAAATCATGAGGACTGCGCTCTCACTATTTGCATACGAAAAAAACATACAGACCAAGAGCATTGCAACAAAGATCCAGTATAAATATCTCAACACACGATGTGACTTTGTTTCAAATCTTACTACTAATTTCTAGAGAAAACTACAAAAAAAAGGACCCTAGATGGCTACTTACTGAAAAACAAGCAACTAGTTAATATTGCACAGAAGTGGTTCCCTGTGACGACTTCCGTTTTTTTTATTAAAGATTTAAACGTGTGACAACGTCATCGCTTAATATCCCATTTAAATGTATGACGACGTCGTCGCTTAATCGCCTGAAACCCCATTCCCCCCCCCCCCCCCCCCCCCCCCCCTCTTCTTAGACTAGTGTTTTCTCTCAAACCAACGGCCTTAGAACATTTGAATGGGATATTAGAGTAGGATGGGTTCTCAATTTGCAGAAGCTGGGTGGGTTGTGGTATCACGTGTGTTGGGGAATCTGAGCGCAGGGTGGGGGTAAGGAGGGGCGCCTTATCATGGGGGGATCAGGTGGATGCCACATGCATAATTTCTCTAATGACATATTCTTGATAATAATAATAAAAAAAAGAGAGAGAACAAAAGCCAGCCATTTTTTGCCTGCTTTTATCTCAGATTATCATTCGTCAATTATAATCCCTTCTCCCACTTCATATTCATTGCATCTGCTTTTGCACTTCCTCATTCATCGATGGACATTTAAGACATTTGAATGTGACTCACTGTTTTATTTCTTCCCTTTTATTAGTCTAAGAAAGGGGGAAAGGGGGAAAGGAAAACGCCAGAGAAAGGAGGAAAATGGTGGGAGGAAGAAGGGGAAAATGGGGAAAATGGGGTTTTAGGCATTATAGCGACGACGTCATCACACGTTTAAATGGGATATTAAGCGACGACGTCGTCACATGTTTAGATCTTGAAAAAAAAAAATCGGAAGTGGTCACTAGGAACCACTTCCGTGCAATATTGACTAGTGGCCTGTTTTTCAGTTAGTAGCCATCTAGGATCCTTTTTTTGGTAGTTTTCTCTAATTTCTAACAACCAATAAGACTTGACCTAGTCACATGTTACCGTCAGACCCACCCGAGTAATGTGTGATTGAACCTAGCCACACTAACTCAGACCGAGTTGCATGTTGCACAGGTAGCTGCAAAGTAGGCCAGAATTGGTCCAGTAAATGACTGCATAGAGTTGGCGAGATCTGCCAATAACACACCTATGAGTGAGTGGTGTTGGCAGCTTCATTTCGTATGCATGGGCCCACGAACTGATCTCTGGGTTCTCAAAAGCATCACTCCCTAACCGGTAGTCAAATGTGGCAAAAATAAAAGAACAAAAAAAGGTCGACGAGATTGCTTTTCTGTATAATCCTTTTTAATAGAATCATTAGTCCCTTAAGTCTTACGATGATATTGTAATCACGTCTCTAAGGAATTGGTCCAATAAAATGACTGCAGAGTACTTTGTTTTATTAGGTTCATTCTAGAACCCTGCGGGAGAATCTTTTACTTCTTGCCCGTTGCTGCGGAGCTATAGAGGGCAGGCAAGCATTTTGACCGTATAGGGGTTGATGGAGTCTTAATTTAACCAGTAGGGGGTTGAGTCAAAATATTTATACCGTCTCGATTGTCCTACAAGATCAGGGATTTTGATTTACATATACTGGGAAGAAAGAAACTACAAATGAAAAGAGAGAAAGAGGAGTTGTAAAATTTATAAACAAGAAAGAGATAGATTTAGGGGGTTTTATTTGCCTAATCCGCTGAAAATTTATAGAGAGAGAAGGAAATTTTGGAAGAGTAGAAAATTTAAGGCATGTTTGGGTGGACGGGTTGCCACGTAAAGGAAAGGAAAAAGGCACCGGATTATATGCTACGGATGCCGTACAAACAGAATTTTATTTTTACTTCATGGGAAAGAAACCAAGACTGAAATCATCTCATTGCAAAATTGGGCCAACATTGACTTGTCATAATTCAATTGGGCCATCATTAACTTGTCACTATGACTTATCATTTTAATATATATATATATATATATAACTAGCCAACAGGTCATACTGCTCAATCATACTTTGTTCCTAATTAACTGTTCACCAGATCACAAAGAATTAGACGGTTAAAAAAATCCATTCAAACAGCACAATTCATCTAACTTTCTTCTCCCTTTATTGGTAGTAAAACATCTCTAAGTCGTACCATCGTTATCAACATTTAATATGGATAGTTCCATGTAATCTTAAAAGACAATAATTGTCGTACCATCGTTATAAACATGTAATAAGGATAGTTCCATGTAATCTTAAAAGACAATAATTGTCGTTCCATAAGAAAAGGCAAATTAGAGATAAGCAGGAGCCATTGAAGGTTCAACAACAACGTCCTTGAGAGCCAAGACAGAGCCAGGTGCTAGTGCTACAATGCCAGAGCTTCTGATCTCAGCCATTTCTCTACGAGGGTCGCTTTCTTGTGCTTCACATAGCTTAGGGAGGAACACACCTTCATTTGAAGTCAAGCAAACAAATGTCAATATTTTATTAGATACAAACATACCAAGTGAAGAAAGAATCCAATCAAATCAGAACACTGAATAAACTGTCTTCGTTTTCTTTTATTATTTAGCTTGAATAGTTGACCATAGTACATGGTCATTATGTAATGGCTATGTTTATCAAGTCCCAATGCATTTGGTTATGAATTAGTGTAAATGTTCTGTCCTTGACCTACTACCACATTTAAAAATGTATATATTATACCTTCACCAGCAGCAAGGTTGAAGTAGACATCGACGATGTTGGGACACCCCTGGTAGCATTGAGGAGAGCACAACTTATTCAAAAACTGTGAATCCAACAGCGAATCTGTAGAGATCCCAAGCGTGTTTCGATCCAGACCGCACGATTCGATGCACTGATCAGTCTCGATCCAGTCCTTCAATCCCCCGGCCTCGATCTCTGATGACCCGCACGTGTACTCTTCCATTCCCCCTCTTCTCACACGCTTTTCAAGCACACATCTGGTCCTCATGGACGACACCGCAAATGCACACGTGCTCTTGTCGAGTTTCTCACACGTGATACCACCTAGGACACACATTACATATATGATCAATCAAAATTCAAATACGTCTGGGGCCTATCTATTTGTATTAGAATACATGCTAAGAATTGAATGGTTTGAGTGGTTAAAAATGAAAATTCAAGGTGAATTTCAAAAAAATAAATGTCAAATAAGATTTTCTTATAGGGAAATGGCTAGATTCAAAAGAAATCTTATTAATTTCATGCTATATATTTTTGAAAATTCACCTTTGATGTTCATTTTTAATCACCTGTGCATTCAATGTATGTGTTTCAATACAAACAGAAATGGCCGGTAAAGTTTGGAAAGGAAGGAAAATTTACAGTGTGTGGAGAAGAAAACAATGGGAGGAAGAGGGTGAGATTGTGTTTCTATGCATATATATATACGTACCAAGAACAGTCTGCACGCAGAGAACTAGTGCTAGAGCCAAACATGTGAAGGTTTTGAAGCCGCGGAAAGAAGACGACATTGTGATGACCGACCTTTTTCCCCTGTAGTTGCAGGACGAGTAAAGGAGATGAGTAGCAGAGAGAATCTTCTTCTCTGAGGGGTGGATGGCATTTGTGTTGGAAGCCGTGAGGGGTATTTATAACAAGAAAATTGAGAGAAGCCTATTGAAAGATGGATGTGTGAGAACCAGTAAAATCCCATGAAATATTCCAAGTCCTCACTCTAGTTGGATGTTAGTTGATGTTAGTTGGTAAAACAGGCTAAACTTTGGCTCCAGAGGAAGCCACGTCAGTAGCTAGCCTGCATAGGGTTGTCTCCTTTCATTGATTGCCTCTTCCTCTTCTTCCTCTTTTTACTAACCAAACCGGTCCAAACGTTTGTCCCTGTGCCAAAAGACGCTTCCCTTCATATAGTCTCTATTATATCCGCTCATTCTGTGTTTCCTTTGGGTCTCTTCAGCAATAGTAATTCCCACAAATTTCATTGTGCATCTCCACTGATTCCAATCCCAATTAAGGTTTACAGTTACACCACACACGTTTTGCCCCCCACTAACGTCCGAGTTATAGTTGATGTTATTGCTACTTGAATATGTATTGAAGATAGAGCTTCTCTGGGTTCAAAATCTCGGGGAAAAAAATTTGCTATCTCCATCTCTCTCGCAAAAGAAAATGGCTATATGCCCTGACTCCGCTTCTTTTTCAGACAAAATCTGCCATTGGTTTCTTCCTCATCCAATAGCCATCTCACGGAATATGATCGGACAAAATCTGCCATTGGTTTCTTCCTCGTCGAATGCAATCTCACGTAGTATGAACAGTCTGATTCAGAAGCTTTTCGCATTCGGGTCCTGATTTATATTGGCACATTTTGCTGCAAAACTGCAGACACCTGCACCCGGAATAAGGTTCTTAAGTCCTTACTCTTAATTCTTAAGAGTTAAGAGGTGTGAGCCTTTCATAATTACAGTGATAACTGTTAGGGATCAAAGCACACGCACGATCTACGAGACAATCACACAAATAATCTGAGACACGGATTTACGTAGTTCGGCAAGATTGCCTATATCCACGGGAGATTCATGCCGTTCACTATTATTGGAGATTCCCACCAGAGTACAAGCACTAACTGTCGTTCTTGCTCTCTCCCTATCTCGCCATAAGTATAATGCTCTCACCACTCAGTATAAATACATGAAACCCTAAACCTCTTATCCAAGAATCCTTAGAATTCCTGCATAAAAAAATGTTAGAAAGAAGACTCAATAACTCCCCATATTGGACCTCTTTCGAAGGACGAATACTTCTCCTAAAAGACACACCCCCACAAAGTTCAACATCCCTAGCCTCATAATAATCACTAACAGCATACTCCTTGTTAGACACCACTCTAAAAACCTTAGGAAACAACCCACACCAAGGACCCACTCCATCCCAGTAATCCAACCAAAACCTCACCTCACTCCCCTCCCCCACCACATAACGCACCCCTTTGGATAAAATCTTCCCCATCGTGGATGACTCATCCCCAACCGACACAATACACCCCATTGACTCAACCTACAGTACCTAGGACCAGGACAAGGCCACGACCCCCACTTTTCCACACCATACTTAGTAGCAATGAGCTTCCTCTAAAAAGCTTCCCTTTCCTCCTCAATCCTCCACCACCACTTAGCTAAAAGAGCCGCGTTCTTTTTCTCCAAATCACCAAGACCCAGACCTCTGCTCCATCTTGGTTTAATCACCTCATTCCACCTTAATAAATGTAACTTTTTCTTGTCACCTTGACCTTCCCAAAGAAAGTTCCTGCGGATATGGTCCAATCTTTCGACCACAATTTTTGGCATCTTGGAGAGAAACATATAGTATACCGAAAGATTAGACAAGCAAGCTTTAACCAATGTGATCCTTCCGCCCAGCGATAAATATTATTTCTTCCAGGAAAACAATCTCCTCTCACATTTGTCAACAACCAGATCCCATAGAGACTTGGACCTCGGGTTCACACCAATAGGAAGGCCAAGAAGGGAGTCTCCCAGATTTACAATGAATAATATCAGCTAGAGACCGAGTTGTATCCTCAAAGCAACCAATTCCCACTAACAAGCTCTTCGAAATGTTAATCTTCAGACCTGAAACCAACTGAAAGCATCATAAGATCCTCCTGAGAGCTAAAATCTCTTCCCTCCTGGTCGAACTGAAAAGAATAGTATCGTCTGCAAACTGCGAATGAGTAATAGCCTCCCACTTCAATTCATCTCAAAAAACCATTATTAACCCCCATGTCCCTAGCTCTCATTAAAAGTGAGCTCAATGCCTCCACCACTAATGTAAACAAGAAAGGAGAAAGGGGATCACCTTGGCAGATACCTCTAGAAGTTTTAAACAATTTGGTAGGAGAACCATTGACCGTAACGGAGAAGGACGTAGCAGAGATGCACTCACGGGTCCACCCACGTCAAGTTTCCTCGAAACCAAACTTGAGCAGCATATAGTCAACAAAACTCCACTCCACATGCTCGTAGGCCTTTTCCAAATCATTTTTAAAATAACCCCCTCATTCTTTGATCTCTTTCTAGAATCGATTAATTCATTAGCAATTAACACACCATCAAGAATCTGCCTACCTGCCACAAAAGCCCCTTGAAAAGGACTAATAATGAGAGGAAGAACATGCTTCAAACGATTCACCAATATCTTGGCCAAAAGCTTATACAAGCATCCCACCAAGCTAATAGGTCTATAATCCCGTAACTCCACCAAATTAGGTACTTTAGGAATGAGTGTTAAGAAAGTTGCATTCATCTCTCTATTAATTATGCCCCTACTATGAAACTCAAAAAGCATAGCACCAAAGTCCTCAAGAAACTCCCAACTTGCTTTGATGAAAGAGAAACTAAACCCGTCCGGACCCGGAGCCTTAGCCCCATCACATTCCTCCAAAGCTCTAATCACCTTCCCCTCCTCAAACTCCCTTTCCATCCAACTCTGAACTTCGGAATAAATCATTGGAAAGGAAAAAGCCATCAAGTGTAGGCCTTGCACCAATATGCCCCCTGTAAAGATTTTCGAAGTATCGTGCAACCTCATCTTTAATCTCATCAGACTTTTTAAGAATTTTTCCATTGCTACTAATTTGCCCCCACAAAATTAACTCTACTCCTCACACTAGCCATTCGATGATAGAATCTAGTATTTTTATCACCTTCCTTAAGCCAACTCACTCTAGATTTCCGCCGCCAAGAAATCTTTTCCATCTGATTGTAGTCCCAAATCTTCTTCATAGCTTCTTGCCTCGCCGCAACCTCTTCTAGTCTCAAATCCCTATTCTTCCAAACTTTATCAATGTCTTCCACAACTCTAGATAATTCTTCTCTAGATTCATCGATGCGGCCAAACACCTCTTTATTCCAAGTTTTGATGTTAGCTTTGAGAATGTGAAGTTTCCAGCATAATCATATAGCCCGCATACCCTGTAACCTCAATATGACTCCACCAAGATCTAACTAAGCCCAAAAATTATTTGTTTCTAACCAACAGTTCTCAAACCGAAAAGGTCTAGGACCCCAATTAACCAAATTAGAACTCAACTTAATTGGGCAATGATCCGCAATTAACATTGGAAGTGCCACCTGAATGACACCTACAAAGTGCTCATCCCACTCCTTGGATAACAAAAACATTTCAATCCTGTTCATCGCAACCCGCTCTATGTTATTAGACCATGTGAACTTCCTTCCAACAAGAGACAGATCGATCAATTCATTATCATTGATAAAATTTGAAAATAATACCAGAGAGCGAGAAATAGAAGTACCCCCTTTCTTCTCATGAGGGCACCTAAGCATATTGAAGTCACCACCGAAAACCCAAGGGACTGGCCAAAGAGATTTAAAATTGGATAGCAAATCCAAAAAATCACTTCTATCTGCCTCAACATTCACTAACCACACGCAATTTGACTACCAACACCCTTTGCGCCTGAAGGACATCCTCCATTATAAGAACCTCCTCATTCCAAATAGAGATCAACCCGCCTGAACCTCCATTTGAAGGTCTAATAAATCACTCCATTTGAAAGTGTAATAAACCATGTACCCACCCAAAAGCTTAAGCTGATAAGTGGAAGGCCCATACAGGTATATTAAGACATGTCAAGCCTATTACTTAGGCGATGTGGGATGTGAGACTTCCCAACATTCCCCCTCACGTGCAAGCCCAACAAATTTCATAGATGGGCTTTTCACGTGGGCTACATAAGAATAATGGGTTTAGAATCCACTTTGATACCATGTAATAAATCATGTACAACTCAAAAGCTCAAGCTGATAAATGGAAAGCCTATACAGGTATATTAAGAAATATCAAGCCTATTACTTAGACAACATGAGATGTGGAACTTCCAAACGGAAGGAATCCAATGCCAGGCGCATCTGCGGTTTCCCCAAACATCCCGAACGATGCTATGAATATCTGAACCCACTTTAGTCTCCTGCAAAATGAAGCAATCTAATTTGTGCTTTCTAACCAACTTTCTAACTGCAAGCCTTTTCTCAGGCTTTCCAAGCCCCCTTACTTTCGAGCTAAAGAAACGTCATGAAATAACTGCCTTACCTCTGGCATCCCTGGCCTCCACCTCAATGAGTTTGTGCAAGATCTCGGCTTCATCCTCCCCAAAACTGACACCCACTGTTTAGCCAAACTCTGCAACCTGAGAAGCTTCCTGATTAGCCACGAGCCAAACATCCATAGAGCCACTAGATTGAGGCTTGGATATCTCATCCTCACTAGCCAATTTGCCTTGATCAACCTCATCAGTGCCTGCTTGTCCCTTGACACACTTGAACCCACCATTGCCAGTCACCACCAGAGGATCATCCTCCCTTGGACGATTGCTAAAGTCTCCAGATTTACAGACCTACAAACGTACCGTAGCCTGCCTGCCCACTGGCCTCCTGCGCTTGGTTGTTGACAGCGGAAAATTTCTTGCAGGAAGCGGACGTGCTTCTGAATGGAAGACCTCAAAAACAGCAGAACAGACTTCCCCTTGTAGTCAACTATATCAGCAAACGTTGATTACGGGATTGGTCCCCACCATAAGGAAGGCCCAAGACGACATCTTTTTCTGATTGGGCACACCATTCAGAGCCTATGAATGGTTACAGAACGGGCTCAGAAACAACCCACTAGGATCACCTACTGTCTGACCCAAGTGTGAAACTGCACAAGGATCCACCAGCTCAGGCCCACTTAAGCCTTCCTCCAAAGTCCTACTAACCTGACAAGCACTCCCCACGTTATCAAGACTTCCACAGAGTCCCTTTTCACTGGTAGGTTTGGAGCCTTCCAAGTTCTTCATGGAATTCCCGTTCGGACCAAGGGATTTGTGGGAGCTCTTCATCTTTGGGCTCTGAGTTTTTTCCCCCAGAAGTTAACTTCTTGAATTGCCTGGCTGTCTTTGCCTTCCGTAATTTCTGCTTTGAGAAGGTGCACCTGTCAAGACTCACCATGTCATCATGCTTGCAGGGGGGATGATGACCAGGTTCGAACCTCGAGGTTAGGGCTTCCTCCTTACGCTGGCTGCCATGGCCGTTGCCGGCGACAACGATGCCGTCGACATATGTAGAGGTGGAGCCCACCATCTCCTGGACCTGTTATCCTTTTTCCTCCCTGAACATCGACATTCCAGAGTGCCTGTTCTGCCTCCCATTGCCCATCTCTAGTAACCTCTGCATATCCATTTCTTCTCTCACAGCCACTGGAAATGAATGGTCGAAAATATTAATCTTCACCTCCCTGGCTAGTTTGGTAATTATACTAATAGAGTCAAGTGAAGCAAAGTTAGTTTTGAAGAAAGAATGAAATATTAGTGGATAAAGATTGTTGGTTGCTTTTTTACTATTTTTTTTTTTTTAATATAGAGGGAGCTTTGAATTAAAGTGCTTTTGAAATGATATTTTATATGAAAAATAGTTGCTTTACTTGACTTTTATTATACTAGTAAAGTGAAACTAGACCTAAAATGAAGGAAAAGTCATCCATCTGCGCAGACACACCCTTCCACCTTCCCAAACATCCTACCAAGAGCCTCGAGCACCTCGGCAATCCAACCATCGAGGGGAACACCAAAGCAATGGAGCCGGACCTTTCTCAACAAAGCACAAGACTGCGGCAACCACCTCTCCAAAGAAACGAACACATTTTTCAAATCAAAATCCGAACCTTCCAAGGACAGGAGCAATTTAAATTTTAAGGTGGGCTCAACACATGAACTTTGAGGGGCTACTACTACTTATATTGAAGTAACTATAGTCATTCCTCAGCAGGAAATCTGCACCTTTTGCTTTCGTTATCAATTGCCTTGGTTGTTGGACAACATATGTAAGGGCTTAAATCTCTAAAGAGCGCTGCTAAATGCACACTGGTTTTGCTCCATTATTAGAAAATGATGTGCTTTTTTTTTCATAGAAAATCTCTTTGTTTATACTCACGTGGATGCATGATAATATGAAAGATGCTGGGTGATAGAAATGTTTGAATAATGTAGACGTGGGAATATGAGACATCAAGCCAACCAAATGATCCAATTCCTTAGTTTTAATCCTTAAAGTCTAATGGCCTATTCGATGGTGACTAATTTCTTGATGCATGATAATCTAAGGGAGGCATAAGGTGGGGCAGTGGAAAGGTTTGGATGTTGATGAAAGAATATCATACATTAGGCTGTTCAAATGATCCTAACCTCTAGTTTTAACTCGTCAAAGTACAATGGCTATTCAATGTTGAATCTATCTATACCTCTATAGGAATGTGGGAAGCCTTCGGTTAACCACAGGCCTCAAAAACAAAGATCCTAATTTTTTAAGATATCTCATGACAGCTGTCAACACCTCTCCACTCTCCTCTATCTCCAATCTACTCTCTCTCCACTATTGTCTCTATCCACTACCCTCTTTGGAACTGCTCTCTCTAACTAACTTTGGAACTGCTTTATCTACAATCTCTTAATCTAAATACACAGAATAGGAAAAGAAAAAAAAAAAAGACTCAAACCAAGGCAGAGGAAGTTGTTGAAAGCTCCAGAGAAAGCGTTGCAATTGAATCACTGAACCTTTTCCTTCAAATTGTAAATCTTTTTACAGGGAGAAGATGATTTCCCGGTATTGAGAAACTTCTCCGATACATTCCTTAAACTTTATTATTCTCTCTTTAATGCTTTTCCACGTTAGCCTTAGAATAGAAAGAGTAGAACGGATGCAATTTGTTCTTGACAAAATGGTGGTCTACTGATATTCCTCCGTGCAGAAAGTGATGTTTTCACCCATTGCTTTTACACATTCAACAATCCATTTTTCTTTTAAAATTATATGAAAATGTCTATTTTCTGGATATATTTCGGTTTCTGTAATAGTCCATTGTGGCATCTTGGATGGTGTTCTAGCCTAGTCGACGGCCTTCATTGGGTGGATTTAAGCCCTCTCCACACACAAAATCCAGGCAGAACCCAGTTCTGAAATTGTGCTTGACGCCAGCAACAACTGGGACATTCGGATAGTGGGCCCTCTGATCAAGAACACAAGATCAATCTCACCTTTAATATCGCCCGGCCTAATACGGCTAGATGCCCGGACCAGACCTGTGGTCAGATTGTCCCGCGGGCCCCAAAACCATCAAATGCCCAAACAGTCCATCTTTCCCTCATTCACGTCTCCATCTGATCAAGTTACTGGATAATGGCCAAGGGTGTCCACTGCCTATGGCACCAACTGATCTAGGGTCGCCCATGGGTCCCCCTTTGGATCAACGGATCAGATCCATCATCATATGGCCCACATGGGCCCCACAATCCAAAACATGGGTACAGTTCTCCACGATTCCAGTCACAGAAACAGGACCGCCGCCGCCGCCCGCCTCACTCGTAGCCCCCAGCACCACCAACATGTACGAGCTTTTATCAGTTAAGGAGAGCGCCAGTCCCGGCGAGATCAAGGCCGCGTTCAGGAAGCTGGCGAGGAAGCCGCATCCGGACACATGCCGGTCCTCCGAGGGAGAGGAGAAGAAGGAGATGACCCAGCAGTCTATAATGGCGAGAGAGGCTTACCAAGTCTTGTCCAACCCAGTCCTTCAAGAGGACTATGATTACAGGCTGAAGAACGGGTGGGTGCTGAGTCATAAAAGTCCAATGATGAGAAAGAATGGTTTTGGGGATTGGGAGTCTCAATTGGAAGAGTTGATGAGAAGATCTTCTGTTCTTGAGAGCACATCATCTTCTTGGGGAAGACGAATGAGGGCTGCTGCTGCTCAGAGAAATTGATGACTCAGGACACAGGAGTCAGTGGAGGACTCAAATGAACCTTTCTTTTTTTCATCTTTTCTCTATCATTTCTTAATGGCAAAGGAAAAGGAGGTTACTTTCTGTATCCAGTGATTGTTAGATATGTGATTATTGAGTGTACAAAGAAATGATAGGTACAAATGTTTATCTTTCCTGATCAGGATTTTGTTTTTCAATTTTTATTATTGTTTTTATATTTTTTTAATCAATTTTGGTAGACGTGGAATAAAAATCATTGGTACGTAACCACAATCGAAGCTCAGCTGAATAGGGAGATGGAGTATCCAAGCAGCAATGGTCGACTTGGAGTCCCTACTCTATTAAGAAGAGAAAATTTAACATTTGACTTGTGCCAGATTGCACCAGAACAGTGGGAGTAGATCAAAGGGGAGGTCAAGATGGGGGAATTTGTCCATTTACAACAACATAGTAGAAAGTAAAGAAAGCGATATGCCTTTCATTAACCTTTCTAGGAGAAAATGACATTACCTTCCTCTAGACACAGCTACAAACATGCCCCTAGCGTAGACTCACATTTGGTTTATTTTTTATTATCTCTGTCAAATTTAGATCTTGAGTTCTAATTTAAACTATGTTTACATGGAATATTTGAGCATGGAAAATAACAAAAGTAGTCACCTGTGCTAAAGCTAAATCTATCTAACCCTTGCACCCTCATTTATGCATAAAACTGGTTTATAAAGAGTCATACAGACCCTTGCTTTTTCTCATTTTTGCCAATATGATTGAGTATCTTTAAATCTCACATGTCCTAAACATCTAAACCCAATTTCAGATCATGCAAAAAATAGTTGATCTCTTTATATTTTAATTAAGTGTTTTATGAGACCAATCTGATGTGTCCCCAACTCTAAATTGGAGTTATATATTAATGCAAGAAATTGATCATTGGATGATGGGTCAGTACCTGGTGGTCGAGTTTTTGGGACCGGTCTTTTTCTTTGGTTTCTGTTTCCACTGTCTCTTTTTAGCAGTAAAGGAAGAGTGTTCTGATTTTTCCTTTTGCTTTCTTGACTTTTCTGTATGTAATGATTTTTGGATAAGCATTACTGACCTGTAAAAATAAAAGATTATCTATACAAGGAGATATGTACAAATGTTTATCTTTCCAGATTGGATCTTTGTTTCGCACATATTTATTTTTTAACTCTACTGAAGATGGATCAAGAGTCGAAGGTAGGTAACCATGAACATCTAAAGTGATAGAGACCCATTCCCTGCAGTCTTGGACAGACATTGTAAGACAATTTTCACCTCTAATTATACTACATGCGATTTACAACACATGCTATTCAGAACCTGGGTCCCACCTACATACAAGCGGATAAGTAAAAGCAAAGGATGAAAATGTTTCACCATTAAAAAGAGTTAGGGTATGTTGACATAAATCTATCTTATCTATTGGAATGTGGTTTGCCTTCGGTTAACCACAGGCCTCCAAACTCCAAATCCTGATTTTAAAATATACCTCAAAACAGCTGTCAAAGACTCCTTCCATGCCAACTCTCCTCTTTCTCCACTCTAATCTCTCTCCACTTTATCTTCTCTCTATAGTAACCGGCCTCATAACTTCTTTCAAAAAAAAAAACTTCCCACTGTCATCTCTTCACACATGCCCTTACTTAAATTGATCAAGTGGTGGGGCTAACTTTGATTGTAGTAAAATTTGGGCAAAAACTAATTCAGATAAAGGCATTGATTGTGAATAGCATAGATTTAATAAGGGGTCCACTATTTTTTGTAGTGACTAAATGGGGCCAACTTTGATTGTAGTAAAATTTGGGCAAAAACTAATTTAGATAAAGGCATTGATTATGAATAGCATAGATTTAATAAGGGGTCCACTATTTTTTGTAGTGACTAAATGGGGCTAACTTTGATTGTAGTGAAATTTGGGCAAAAACTAATTCAGATAAAGGCATTGATTATGAATAGCATAGATTTAATAAGGGGTCCACTATTTTTTGTAGTGACTAAATGGAAAACGAGAAAAGAAAGAGAGAGAGAGAGAAAGAGAGAGAGAAAGAATGATGTGTTTTGTGTATATTTTTAATTGGACTGGGCCCACCTATTTTAGAGTAAGTTTTGTTCTAAGATGAGTACATGAGATAGTGACTTTGTATTGTTTGGATTCCTCATTTGGACTTTGGCCCCACCTTCTTTCTACAATTTGGCTCCTATTGGTGTACACTTGCATTGAGTTTGGTTGTCATGGTAAAGGTGTGGCCCACATGCAGATTTGAATTAGTGGGCCGCTTGGGTAGGCCAGATTGTTAGTATGGGAGAATTTTGAGAGGCCAAACCAATGAATTCGTTAGTTGGGCCCACCACTTAGACACAAACTATTTGAAATCATCATCAGTTCTTTTATGAGGGCTGGATTGAATTAAAGTGGGGTCCACATTCATTGGATCATATGTAAAAGATTTGACTAAATGAAAAAACAAAAAAGAGAGAGGGAGGAAATATGTGCTTTTATGTATAATTTTAATTGGACCGAGCCCCACCTATTTTGGAGTAAAAATTGGCCTAGGATGAGTACATAAGATAGTGACTTTGTACGGTTTGGATTCTTTGATTGGGCTTTGGGCCCCACTTTCTTTTGAGTAAAATTTTGCTTATAATGAATATATGGGATAGCTACTTTGAACGGATTGCGGGGTACTTACTTTGGAGTAAAATTGGTTGGAACGAATTTACGTTATAGAGGCTTCAAACTGTTTCAATTATTTAATAGTATTGTGGGGTCCACTTGCTATGGAGCTACATTTGGCCTTAGATAAATTCATGGAATAGTGGTTTTGAATGTTCTAGACTGGGCCTAAACAATGACTAAAGCTTGACTAGATTCTATCTCAAACAATTGCTGAAATTGGGCTGGGTTACAGCCAGATTTCGACACCAAATGAGTTAAGAGTTTGGTCAAGTCTAAAGCTCTAATGAGGTAAAAAACCACTCCAAATAGATACATGTGGTGGACTGAAACACAGACTAAAAGAGAGTCCTAAATGGACTGAAAACTAGCTTAGCAAACTACTATGAAAAAGCTAAAAATCAGATCTATGAATAGACTTAAAATTACTCCAAAGTTTGGCTACAAATAGGATTTAGTTATAGTAGATTAGCTAAAAAAGAAAAAAAGGTTTTTAATGAATACAGGCCTGAACCCTTGACCAAGCAGGCTAAAAAAAAAAAGGCCAAATAAAAATGGGTTGAGGTTGAAGACTCAACCCAAGTTTTTCCTTAGAAAGGGGTTAAAATTAGCCCAAGTATGGTTTTAAAAGGGCAAGTAAATGAGAGCTATAAATCTGTATCATAGGCCTAAGTGTGACTATAAAGCAGCTGTACATAACCAAAAGTGACTCTACAAATGTTAAATATGGTCACAAATGGTGACTATAAATGGTTTTAGACCTAGCTTAAATGAGGGTTGAAAATAAATCGGGTTACATCAGACATACAAGTTGGACTTCACTAAACATGTACCCTGAACCCATAACCCCAATTCAATTAGAACATTATATATGTTGGGTTTTCAACAAATGTGTTAAATTTATCCAAGCAGGTAATGAATTTAGATTTTAGCTTAATTGTCTACATTGGCCTATGGTGGGATTACAAATGGGTTACAACTTGACCCATATTGGTTTCTCTAAATGGGCTAAGACTTAAACCAAACTGTATTCCCTAAATGGATTTCAACTCAAACTAAAATTGCAAACTGTCTCATTATTGGGTTACAAATTGCCCATATTTCCCTTAGTAAACTCTCTCGTTATTTGCCTGAAAGGGACTGAAATTGGCCAGAGTTTCAACTCATTAATAACAAATATATTGGGTTGAATTCAGGCCAGATTTTTGGTCTAATTCAAGATAAAATATTGGGTCTAAACCAAGTCAGATTTTTGTGTGTAAATCAAGCAAGATTTTGGGTCTAATTCAAGACAGAATAAAGGATCTAAACCAGGCCAGATTTTTTGGTCTAAATTGGGCCAGATTTTGGGTCTAATTTAAGGCAAAATATTGGGTCTAATTCAGGCCAAATTTTGGGTAAAAAATAAAGCAACAATTCTAGGTTGGGCAGAATTATAAGCCTAAATCAGGTCAGAATGCAACCTAATGTAGGCTAGAATATGTCTTTTAGTTTATTTATTTTTTTACACGTGCCCAGGCTTTATCAAACTCCATTTATAACTCACGTAAAGAATAAAACATCTGGAAAAATACATATATATCAAATTAGCAACAAAAAGAAGGACTCAAAAGTTTACTAATTAATAAATTTAATAAAAATAATTCATTTAAGTCTGTGCATTTGGTGGTTTCATGGTCCGTGCATAGCACGGGGTTTTGCTAGTATTATCTGAAATGATGTAAAATTTGAGCTTGTGCCAATTCAAGGGGTACTGCTGGTCTGAAAGGGCATTGAGAATCCAAAGACTTCCTTGCATATATACATATATAATATAGGGCGTTCCACTTTGAGGTACCCCTCACGGCTTGCATGATAGGTACTAATCTAAACCCTCTACACACAGGCTTGATTATGCCAACCATAGGGAATTAGTGTGAAGGAAAGCCCCATCATCATGGATATTACTTTGGGAAAAAAACCCATCTCAATAGAACATCACAGCCATTGATTGAGAAACCTTAAAGTTTAATGATTTTTTTAGATATATTTCTTAATGAAGTTTAATCCAATGGTGATTATACTTCATATAGTATCAAATTAAGGAGACTACCAATTCATGGAGGTCACTTAGTGAGGGTGTTGGACTGGTGATAGGTGGTTCCCAAACCATTGAGGGGAAAAGAAGATGATTATTGTGTCTAAAATTGTTTGTTCCAACGCAATGTTTCTTTATGGGGTTTCCTTCTATTGGGAGCAAGGGCGGACCCAAGTGTATTGGGCTGGGGGCTGAAGCCCCCTCCAAAATGGGAAAATACCCATTAGGTCCTTAAGGCCCTTATGTCCAAGCCCCCACTTAAAATTAACCAAAGACCCCACTATCCTTTCCCAACTTAAAAAACCCAAAGCCATCAGTTTACAGGATGGGGCACACATTGGATATCCTAGCCATATCCAATTTTTATCCATTTTTCTCATTTTTATGATTATAAACCATTAGTGTCATTTTGTTGTGAGGACATTCATGTGCATGCATCTCTCATCATACGGCAAGGGACAAGCTTGATAGGGCCCACTTAGAGCCCCACTGATCATGGGACTTGGGGGATATAAAGAGACATCTTGGATGGGCTCATACATCAAGCTTATGGTCAATCCCATGCTTTTAACCCCTTCGTCCATGGCCCACAAATTTAACATCTTATATTAAAGAAAAAAAATTGACCCTCGATCCACGGTTCAATCTATTCGGATTAGTGGAAATTCAATGGATCCAGTATATTTTAGGCAGTCCCATGCGTGTGGATGGTTCGGATGAATCCTAAAGTTGGGGCCGCTATGTTGTACCTCACCCAAATATAGTTAGGGATAGATGCACATGAATATTTTCTTATTTTGTTAATAATATCAAGACTTGACATATCTTTCCCTCTTTCTTGTCTGTTAGTCGAAACCAAATATATTACTAAATCAATCAAACCAAGTTTATTCCTAAATCAATCACTTCATTTATAAAAGTGGTTTCATAATATGAATAATGGCTTTAAACACAGCTAGCATAATTGACCTAACTATTAGTACTTTAGAGTTTAGTCTCATTTATATATTCTAGCTAAAGACTTATACAAATTAAAAAAAAAAAAAAAAAACCTATTCGTGATTTAGTCAAGGAGGGCATTTATGTCCTTGCTTGCTTAACTAGCTTAAAGCTTCTCATTTGATAGTCATCCAATATGAAGATGTGTTTTTTTTTTTTTTTTCCTCATATTTTCTTTTTAAGTAATTTTGAGATCTAGATTAACATCAATTTTTCGTTGAGCACCATTGAAAAAGTACAACTCCATTTATTGTGTGAAAGTCTAAATTGGTGGACATGAGAAGGGTGCAACAAGTCTAATCAAATTTTGGGCAAACTTAAAATTGACAAGAGCCTAAGTTCAACCTGGCCTAACTAATGTTCTCAAATGCCTAACATGAACCTAACCTAAACCCAACAAGAATTGAATTCGTTTTCGATTTTCAGGCAACAACCAAAACTTTAATCTTTCAATCTAAGTTTGGAATTTGGTCAGCTTGGGCTAGTGGGGTTCAATTTAGAAGCTCAACCAAAGTTTTACAAATGTGTCCTTAGTACAAGAGTGGCAAGAATTATCTCTTAAGTAAATGTAATACATTTTCTCTTTTACCATTAATGTGAAGAAAGTATAATATAATCGTGATTAGTTTTTTGAAGTAACTATCGTTAGCCCCCGTCAAACGAAAATCCTGGGTCCGCCACTGATTGAGAGGTACTCCTCGCAACTTGTGTGAAAGATAAAAATTCAAGTCACTTAGGGGTTCCACTTGCATGTATGCCAATCATGCAGGAAGAAGATCTCCTGTGAATAGCAGAAAAATAGTTCAATTTCCTCATCACATGTCATTCATGAAATTAAGGGGATTTGATTTATCGAGGATGGGGATGGGAACCCGGATCCCCAAGTAATGGAAAGATCTCCTTGTGAATATAAAAGAAAAATTATTATCAGCAGAATCATTGTTTTGGATGGCTTGAACTTGCAACTTGTTGCTGCAATGACTGTGCTACAGACTCTTGTGGGGGTCATTGAAAGATCTCCTCGTGGATATAAAAAAATTAATATCATCCAAATCATTGATTTGGATGAACTTGAATTTGCAACTTGTTGCTGCAAGGACTTTGCTACAGGCTCTTGTGGGGTCATTGTTTATTTTGTCAGTTAGGCAAAGTGGTTCCCAACAAATAGATATGTTAAAAAAAAAAAAAAAAAAAAAAAAAAAGAGATGTCAAATTTGATACCTATCAGCAGGCCTTAAGCACACTTATCTGGATATCTGCATTGTCATGCTCATGCTGAGTGTTAAATCTGCAACGCAAGTTACTGTGTCTATTCAAATCCCACTAGATCTGTCTAATTCCTATGCTTATACATTGCGAAGCTATCAGGCGCAACCATTGTTATATCTTATGCTAATTAAGCCGGGCTTATCATTGCAATTGATTATGAGGCAAGTGTCTGTTTCTATGAATCTGAGAACCATGAAGAACAACACTAAAAAAATAAAATACTAACACAACTATATAAATGACATGAGGTGTACTCAATTGTACACAATGGGGGTGAATTCCAATGTAAGAAATCACAGGTAGTTCAGATTCTTGGAAGGATGGATGGTTAACCTTCTCGGTTTGGGAAGGCTGGATGTCAAAAGGACTTACATTTGGTGATCCCAAATCATAGCAGTATCATTTCTGTTTGTTAAATATCAATACAGGGATATGACAGCCAGCAGACAGAATGCTGCTTCAAAATCTATGCCACGCCGGAGGGATGCCTTTTTTATCTTGTTGTCTGTTTTTATCCAATCATTTCTTTAAACCGCCATCAAGCAGCAAGTACAAAATCAACTGGATATGAGATATTCTCATTCTGAACTGTGTTGTGAATTTGTAAATTTTATAAATCTAAGTATGGTCATGCGTCAATGTTTTCACTGAGCTGCCAGAGTAAGGGATTCAAACCCAGATTGATGCTGCTGGTTCTTCTGTCAGGACAGAAAGCCACTGATAAAGGGGAAACATTTTAGGACACAGGCCCATCAATAACTGTGGATAAAGCTGTGAGGCCCTACCCAGAAACATATTACTAGGCCCAATAACCATGACTTCTTGATAAATTAGCTACTAGGACATTATTGGGCCTGACCGATCGATTGCAACTTCCTAATAGATAAGATTATTTGTTCGTTTCGTCGCATAAGATGATTTTTGAGTGATAACTAAAGGTAATTAAGAAAAGAAAATTGGTTAAGCTCACAATCAGCAGATAGCAGAAGTACATCTCCCTCCTCATCAGAGGAAAAAAACAAAGGAGTCCTGATTGGATGTTCAGATCCTCACTTCTAAAGCCCACAAAATAGATGTTTGTGCTTAAGCTTGATTAACCACCTATTTGACAGGATTTTGATCGATGAAATTAATCGTTCAATTAATGTCACTTGTGCACAATAAAGATCCAATGATTAGAAGCACTGGTGCACTGGTCAAAATCAACAAAGTAGGCCCACTGGAGCCCATAGGCACTCGCGCTGGATTGACCCACTAAAAAAAGTTAAAAAGGAAATGCACTGCACCCAGCGGCAATTGGAAATTTTGGAGATTGATATCATCATCAATCAGGACGATTCACTCAATCCATACCACTTTCTACCAGTCAACTTGAAAGAAATCACACTGTTTGGATGGCCCATAAAACCTGACCTTATCCATCTGGATATGTTGGGCATCATAATGGTCTACCAGCCCAACACTTTCTGAAACTGTTCCCCTTTGAATCTTAGATCAGAATTTGAGTGTTTGATCTTTCGTAGAGGATGTGATGTTCTTGAGATTGCTTTGGACAGCCCCGAAACAAAGTATCTCAAATGGCTGCATCTATTATGTCCATGTCTATGGATAATAAAGCAACCACTAACAGCAACATATTCTTGATTGCCTTGTATTAGCATTAAGACATTACCACAAATTTCAACTCCCCACTCAAATAATTAAATTTGTGGTATCCAGTGAGTGTTCATCCATGGTGGGACCCCTTTCCTTGCCCAAAGAGCTGAGTTCATGACTCAAGAGAGATAGCAGCCCACACATTTAGACCCAGAAAGGGAAATGAATTTCTCAAGCCTTATGATAGCATCAGCACTAGAAATCAAATGGTATTGGTTCACAGGGTTGATACTAGAAGTAGCTCTTTGCCTTCCTAGTGGGTGAATAAGAGGTTCCTTTGGCTACATCATTGCTTATTTCAGTGCTGTAATCCAGCAAATTCGCAACATGGGTCCTTTAATCCATTATACATTTTTAAAAAAGGCTCAGTGATGTGTACACAGGATCCAATCTCTTTTCAGAAAAATATGGAGTGGAACTCTTCTGCAGGCATATTTAACATGGAGTTTGCATGAAGTATAAGACTAGCCACCAGCGAAAAACATGAAAAAACATGCCCCTTTCCAGTGTTCTGAATTTAAACTATTGATATGGAAAGTGTGTGCAGCTAGGACTTTGGAGAATGCAAGTACTAATCCTTCTTATGATGCCAAAAGGTAAATTATGGATCAACTATTCCCAGATGTTGCTCTATTGGTTAGGTGCATTGTGTAGTTGTGTGGGTGTGTCAGTTTAGTCCCTTACAAAGCTAAATTAAAAGGAAAAAATCATGGATCAACTAAGCACTCTTAGATATTGATAAGATTCGGTGTCATCAAGATGCTTAATAATTTATTTTCCACTTCACTTCTTTTTGGATGTGGGATTAAACTTCTAATACATTCGAGTGCTATGAGTTTTCCTCCAAAACCAAAGACAAACACCCTCTTCAAGTTTGGAAAGATCCCTCCCACTGCTAATATTTTTTTAACCTCTAAAACCACTAGTCAAGGAAATGAATTGTGGGGTTGAAAATCATTAAAAATTGATGAAAATTGGCATATATATTGCGCTCTTGGGTGGATGGATAAGTGAGTGGGTGAGCAGGGACTGAATTTAAGCTTCAACTTTTAAGCCATGACTAGTTAAACTGCATGCACAAGTCTCTTTATGTGCTTACAAGCACCTGTGAGAGATAGTTGAAGATCACAGGAATATAATTTGATTGGTCAATATCAAGTTGAAGGGGCATCACCTTCCACTACTTGGTGTCATCTGTAAATTGTGAAAAATGCAATGTTGGATTGCATGTCTGCAGACCAAACAGCTCCTGTTCAATGTATCAGGGCATCATCAATTAGAAACTCTTGTAAACCATCTAAAAGCACTTATTTCCTATTTTAGTTTGTTTAATGGTCTGGATTGCTTGGCTCCAACTGTAGAAGGGATGAGGGTTCTCTGTTCCTCTCGTACTTGTAAAGGACTGTACACTCATCCTGTCACAATGCATAGGAATGAACATCTCGGAGGTTGTCCAGTTGTGTGGGACAATGTTAAGACTTTTTGCGTGGCCTGTCATGTGACATGTGGGTGCCACTCGTTTCCCTTATTTCAAAGGGCTTGTTTGTTGTGCAGACAAGTCTTGCATTCAGTTTGACCCTTGCCATTGATGATCACCCGCTCCCCGAAATTGTTATTTTTGGTCTAGGATTTGATAACCTAGGGTTTTCGAACTTTGAGAGAAAATATTGATGAGCCAATAGAGAGAGAGAGTCTTTGTAATCCTTTGCATTTCTTCGTAAAAAAAGACAATTGTCTCCGTGGACATAGCCTCATCGGGTGAACCACGTAGATCTTGTGTGTTTGCGTAGTTTGAGCCGTATTTGTCTTTGTTTTTCTAAAATTGTTTGTTTGCATTATAATACATAAGAAATGCATAGATAGGAGTTTATGGTCAAATGAGCTCCATCAAAGGATTATTAAATATGTGAAGGGTGAATGATATGAGGAGAGGAGTGATAGATATAAGGAAAGCAATATAGATGATGTTGGAAAATTCCAACATGTGGGGCCACACATGTAAATATTAAATGTGCTATGCTATTTTTGGTTAAGCCTAAATTAAAGTGATCTAATTAAGACTTAAAGTTCTAAGGCTTAAGGGTATAATTGTCATGGGATTAATGTGTAGATACCAGAATGCTATATCTAATTTGATGAGGGGCCAAATTAGAAATAGCAAACTTATGATATTCTTATTATTATATATTAGGGTTATGGTCCCCAATTCATATGGTGAATTCCTATTCTCTCTGACATCCCATCATCAGAAAGAATCAAGAGGGTTTTCTCTGGATAGCCATATTGGATTGGAAGATCAATAACCTGCGAAGAAGATCACGTCATGGATCAAGGTATGTTTCCGCATTACATCTCTCAATGATTTGACGTGGAGGATCTTAGATGATTAAAGTTTATAGATCTATATGATTATTGTTTTTACTTACAATGGTATCAGAGCATCTCCATGTTAAGCCATTGGGAATCTAGTTTTTTATTTTTGCTTTTATTTTTATTTTTCGGATCAAGATCAAAACTGTTGGAATACAAATCGATCTTGGATCTAGATGTTTCTTCTTCTTCGGTTTCTCTGTTGTTTTCTTCTTCCAGGAATATTGGTTTTAAGGTTACTGTTTCGTTTTCTATTCTGTATGCTGTCATGGAACCCATTGTTTGCCATGGATCAAGTGCACCAATCGTAATCATGACCATAGATCTTCAAAAGGGGGCCTGGGCGACCATCAAGCACAGCCTGATCTTGTTTTTGATCAAGCGGGTCCCATGCTTCCACTGCCTCAACATCCCAGACGGATGTTCTGTAACAGAACATGATGAAACCAATCTTGAAAGGGGCTGACGGTTGTGGGACCCATCAGTGGACCTCATCAAAGATCACAACCCCACATCTTGAAGGGGACCCAGGGGCGATCATGTTGGTGGTGGCCCCATGCGGAGTGGACCCCATCTGCCCGTTCATTCAATGGTTATAAGTTTCTACAATGTATTAGGTTCACCGATCTCTGTTACAGAACGTTTTTGTGTTTGGGGAAGATGATGGGTGGTATGGTGGTCCGCGGGTGCATATGTTTTGGTGGTCCAAGGCATTATGATGATGGGTGGTATGGTGGTCCGTGGGAACACATGTTTTGGTGGTCCAAAAAAAAAAAAAAAAAAAAAAAAAAACTTATATAGTCTTTTGTATGTTGTGACAATTGGAGAGAACTAATTGGTTTTCTTCAACGCCAATTCAAATATTTTATGGTATATCTTTTATGGTTAAATAAAATAGTCCATTATTCTAAATGGGCTAATTGAAACAACATGTCACTAAAGTGACCTCTCTTGTGTAGATTGTTCATGAGGAATATTGGATGTTTGTGTGTGTGTAGATTCATGCGGGTCTTAGTCGGCCAAAAGGAAGGTTAATACTTGGCCGAATTGCACACACACCTGTGGTGGTAAACATGTGACGATTACATAGTTTTTTACATGTGAATAATAAGTCAATCCAAAGATAGATTTATTATTTGACATGAATTATTCTCAATGTTTGATCACTACAACAAGAGTACCATTCACAATTAATATTATTGTCCAAAGACTTGATATTAATGTTGTGCTAGGTACCTTGCGATGAGACTTACCATTATTTGAATTTATTGATTATAGTATTTGGTTGATGACATGAGCATGCTTGTCTGTTTGTTTTTTGTTCTCTTTACAGCTAGTGTTTCTACTATATCTGCTAATATCAACTCAATACCTGTACTTAATGGGACCAACTTTAAGGATTGGAAAGAGAACATAGAAATTGTTCTCGGCTGCATGGATTTAGACCTTGCACTACGGATTGAGCAACCCGCTTCTCTTACGGATACAAGTTCTCCTGATGACAAAAGGAACTTTGAGAAGTGGGATCGCTCAAATCGCATGAGTCTTATGATCATCAAGCGCGGCATTCCAGAGGCATTTAGGGGTGCGGTATCTGACAAGATAACCAAAGCCAAAGAGTTCCTAACTGAAATTGAAAAGCGTTTTGTGAAAAACGATAAGGCAGAAACAAGCACGCTTTTGCAAAGCTTGATTTCTATGAAGTACAATGGCAAGGGGAACATACGGGAGTACATTATGGGAATGTCTCTTATTGCTTCTAAGCTTAAGGCACTAAAGCTCGAGCTGTCTGACGACCTGCTCGTGCATTTGGTATTAATATCACTTCCTGCACTATACAGTCAATTTAAGGTCAGTTACAACTGTCAAAAGGAAAAATGGACTCTTAATGAGCTCATTTCTTACTGTGTACAAGAGGAAGAGAGATTGAAGCAAGACAGGACCGAAAGTGCTCATTTGGCTAGCACCTCTAAGGATAAGGGCAAAAAGAGAAAGAATAATGAAGCTGCTAAGGGTCCAGCTCAAAAGAAACAACAGCAAGACAAAGAGAGTTGTTTCTTTTGCAACAAGCCTGGACATGTAAAGAAGGACTGTACCAAGTCTCATGCTTGGCGTGCCAAGAAAGGTACATTTCTTACTTTGGTCTGTTCTGAGGTAAATTTAGCTTCAGTACCTAGAAACACGTGGTGGTTAGATTCTGGTGCTACTACTCACATCAGTGTTTCTATGCAGGGTTGCCTGAGTTACCGAAAGCCAAGTGATGCTGAAAGACACATCTTTGTGGGCGATGGCAAGTCGGTAGAAGTAGAGGCAATAGGGCATTTTAGGTTGTTGTTAGGAACTGGTCATTTTTTGGATCTATTAGATACTTTTATTGTACCGTCTTTTAGACGGAATTTGGTTTCAGTTTCTTTATTGGACAAGTTTGGTTATTTTTGTTCATTTGGAAACAATCAATTCAGTTTATCTATCAATTCAAATGTTGTTGGAACTGGTTTTTTATGTGTATATGACAACTTATATTTGCTTGATACAATTATTGCTTATAATGAATCCTTGCATATGGAATCACGAGGCACTAAACGCAAACTGAGTAAAGATAATTCAGCCTCATTATGGCACAAACGCTTAGGTCACATCTCTAAGACTAGAGTTGAGCGACTTGTGTCTGATGGGATTTTAGATTCCCTTGACTTTACAGATTTTGATGTTTGTATTGCTTGCATCAAGGGAAAACAGACCAAAATGAAGAAATTAGGTGCCAATAGAACTAAAGACGTTTTAGAATTGATACACACAGATATCTGTGGACCGTTCCCTACGGCTTCCTGGAATGGCCAACAGTATTTTATATCATTCATAGACGATTACTCTCGCTATGGGTACCTATTTCTCATTCATGAGAAGTCACAGTCTTTGGACGTGTTCAAAACATTTAAAGCTGAAGTTGAGAACCAACTCAACAAAAGAATAAAGTGTGTCAGGTCTGACCGTGGTGGTGAATACTACGGTAGATATGACGGTTCAGGTGAACAACGTCCAGGACCATTTGCTAATTTCCTAGAGGAATGTGGGATCGTCCCACAGTACACCATGCCAGGGTCACCTAGCATGAATGGTGTAGCTGAAAGGCGAAATCGGACTCTTAAGGATATGGTAAGGAGTATGATTAGTCATTCCTCTCTACCAGAGTCACTCTGGGGAGAAGCACTCAAAACAGCAGCTTATATTCTGAATAGAGTGCCAACTAAAGCAACTGCAAAAACACCTTATGAGCTTTGGACAGGTAGAAAGCCCAGTCTAAAACATTTTCACATTTGGGGATGTCCAGCTGAGGCAAGGCCTTACAGGCCACATGAAAAGAAATTGGACTCCAAAACTATAAGCAGCTACTTCATTGGCTACTCTGAGCGATCTAGGGGCTATAAGTTTTATGATCCCACACTTAGGTCAATTTTTGAGACGGGAACTGCAATGTTTTTTGAGGATGTTGAGTTTGGGGGGAGAAATAAGGTTAGAGACATTGTCTTTGAGGAAGAATCGGTTTCGATTCCCACTATTGCTTTTGACAATGTGCAGGTTTCTATACCTGTCAATGATCAAGAAGCGAATCCGAATCCTCAACAAGAAAATGTTAATCAAACCCCCATTCAAGATGAGATAATTGTTCCTGAGGAACAAACTCAACAACCTCAAGAACCAGTGCCATTAAGGCGATCCACTAGAGAAAGGAGAAATGCTATTCCGGACGATTTTTTCGTATTTCTCCAAGAACATGAGGAAGAAACAGGAATGGTAGAAAATGATCCAATCAACTTCCATCAAGCCATGCAAGGTTCCAATTCTCAGAAGTGGATTGCTGCCATGAATGAGGAGTATAAGTCTATGCAAGACAATAAAGTTTGGGAACTTGTCCCATTACCAGAAGGTGCGAAGCCCATTGGTTGTAAATGGATTTTTAAAACCAAAAGGGATTCGAATGGTAATGTGGAAAGGTATAAGGCTCGTCTTGTAGCTAAAGGCTTTACTCAAAAGGAAGGGATTGACTTTAAAGAGACTTTCTCTCCAGTTTCATCGAAAGACTCTTTTAGGACAATCATGGCACTTGTTGCACATTTTGATCTTGAGCTTCGTCAAATGGATGTCAAGACAGCGTTTCTCAATGGTGACATTGACGAAACAATTTATATGGCGCAGCCAGAAAACTTTGAGTCGGGAGACCCAAAGAATATGGTCTGTAAATTGACAAAGTCCATCTATGGACTCAAGCAAGCTTCTCGTCAGTGGTATCACAAATTTCACCAAGTGATTATCTCGTTTGGTTTTGAGACAAACGCTGTTGATAATTGTGTGTATCACAAATTCAGTGGGAGTAAGCACATATTCCTGGTTTTGTATGTCGATGACATACTGCTTGCCACAAATGATATAGGCATGTTGCATGAAACAAAGAGATTTCTATCAAAGAAATTTGAGATGAAAGATCTTGGTGACGCCTCCTTTGTCTTAGGGATCCTGATACAACGAGATCGCTCTCGGGGTATTCTTGGATTATCACAAAGAAGCTATATCGATAAAGTACTCAAAAGGTTTGGCATGCAGGACAGCAAACCAGGTGACACCCCTGTCTCTAAGGGAGACAAGTTCAGTCTAAATCAGTGCCCTAAAACTAACCTTGAAGTTAAGGAAATGCAGAAGATTCCCTATGCATCAGCTGTAGGGAGTCTAATGTATGCTATGGTGTGTACGCGTCCGGATATTGCGTACATTGTTGGTATGTTAGGCAGATATTTAAGCAATCCTGGGATGGATCATTGAAAAGCAGTCAAGCGGGTTATGAGGTATTTACAGAGAACAAAAGATCATATGCTCACATATAGGAGATCGGATCAGTTGGAGATCATAGGGTATTCTGACTCCGATTACGCTGGATGCCAAGACAGTATGAAATCCACATCAGGCTACATCTACCTGTTAGCTGGTGGAGCTATATCTTGGAGGAGTGCCAAACAGACACTCGTAACTGATTCCACTATGGCAGCAGAGTTTGTAGCATGCTATGAGGCATCCAACCATGGAATATGGCTGCGGAATTTTGTCACTGGACTGCGAATTTTGGAGGGTATTGAAAGACCACTCAAACTATATTGTGACAATAAGTCAGCAGTGCTATATTCCAACAACAATAGGAGTTCAATTAGATCAAAACATATTGCCATTAAGTTCCTAGTTGTGAAAGAGAGAATACAGGATGGACAGATATCCATAAAGCACATTGGGACAAACTCCATGATTGCGGATCCGCTTACAAAGGGATTACCACCCAAGGTCTTTCATGAGCACACCGCTCATATGGGTGTTATTTTGTGTGAGGATATCACATTATAGTGGGAGTTTGTATTTTATTTTATTGCTTTATGTTTGATTTTGGAGATACTTATGCATTTATGTATTTGGATATTTTTCTGATCAGAAAATAAAGTATTCAGTTTATTTCATTCTGTCACATTGTGTTAAATATTGATCTCACTAAGGAATACAGTAGGACCAGTTGGAAATAGACATGTATAGATCACATTGCATGTACTTTCCATGCTACGCATCCATGATTGATCTATGTCATTTGGTTATATTGTTGTATGTGACCATTGATGGGTTTAGTCATTTTAAATGTGACGAAAACCGCTTTGATCCTATAACGGTATAATCAATGGACGCGATTGTTCGGATATATCCTAAAATTATGATAGCAAACTTTTGGAGCTCATACAGTCATACACATTTGTTAAGTTACATATATGGCCCAGTGGGAGATTGTTGGAAAATTCCAACATGTGGGGCCACACATGTAAATATTAAATGTGCTATGCTATTTTTGGTTAAGCCTAAATTAAAGTGATCTAATTAAGACTTAAAGTTCTAAGGCTTAAGGGTATAATTGTCATGGGATTAATGTGTAGATACCAGAATGCTATATCTAATTTGATGAGGGGCCAAATTAGAAATAGCAAACTTATGATATTCTTATTATTATATATTAGGGTTATGGTCCCCAATTCATATGGTGAATTCCTATTCTCTCTGACATCCCATCATCAGAAAGAATCAAGAGGGTTTTCTCTGGATAGCCATATTGGATTGGAAGATCAATAACCTGCGAAGAAGATCACGTCATGGATCAAGGTATGTTTCCGCATTACATCTCTCAATGATTTGACGTGGAGGATCTTAGATGATTAAAGTTTATAGATCTATATGATTATTGTTTTTACTTACAGATGAGACCTTAATTTTCCTAAAATTTGAATTACTTGTGTGATGGCTGGATATAAATAGGACTTTGATTTTCCTAGAATTTTCCATTAAAGACAAGGTTATTTGATGGTCATTTTTGTATATTCACTATAGATCTTCACTTTTAACCTGTCTTTCGGTTTATCTGCGGTTAACCTATAGGTTCCATTTAAAATTTATATATTGTTTACCTATAGGCTCTACACCTCATATTAACAATTGAAAGCTTAAACCAAGGAGATCCATGGAGCAGAACCTATAAGTTAACCACACCAAATTCAATGGTTCTAATGCCTCTGAGAAGACCACTATTCCAAATAATGGTTCTCATGTGATCAAAATATTCAATAGCTCTAGCTAGAAACGTGAGGGGGGAATGAAGGAATAGATACGAATAGGCTTCTCATTCAATCTCTCTAATTTAAGATTCTAACTAGAGACATCTCTTGCTTTTGCTGATATTAACCCAGATTTGGATGCTCGAGTGGAATTTGGAGCATTCCCTTGCATGTCCATATGGGGAGGCTCACTTGTGGATGTCTCCACTTTACCTATATGGCAATGGGTCCCACCACAAGGTGTAACACTCCTCTGTTACTCTCCTAGATTATTTTTTTCACTTTTGAAGGTTCATGAGAATGGAATAAAGGAGGATTTGTGCATCAAATGATGTAATTACAAAACCCTTTTGTTCTTTAATTGTGGTGCCTAACGTAGCATTTGGAAATACTGATCACATGTAGTGATCCTTTCAAATCATTAGTGTTCCTTTGCATTATTGCGGCATAAGCAACCCTAGTTTGTGAATGATAAATGTGGGTCTCAGATGTGTAAACTCCATGTCCTAACTCAATAGCACAAGGCAACTACACTTAACCCAACTTCTTGGGTTCAAGTAAAACCTCCTCATTTTATGATTCTTGTGACTTTTTTTATGATGCATGGTTAGTTAGATCAATGGTTTATTATCTTTAGAAAGTTTGTTTTGATTTGATTGACATCATGATAATATGTTGAGGCACAAGACATAGAAGATTTAATTGCCCTTATGTAATGTGATTTTTTATAAGAAGGGGTAAAGTTGTTAATTGCTTCAAAACCAGGATAAGTTAAAGACTGTCCCCAATTAATGATTTTCCACCAGCTTTCAGAGAAGATTCTCTTACAACTTCATCCAGTTATTATATGTTTGGTAGATAGATAAGCATCAAAGGTGTATCTAAGTCATGGAATACCCAGCATTTTAACCAACATGGTACACACCCACTGGGATAAACATTGAAAAAGATAGTATTTAATATTTTCTTAGTTGGGCATAAGAAGAATTCAACAGGCTTAGCAAAAACAAATAAGAAAGCAAAGCCAACAGATATAACAAGAACAAAAAATGACATTCTAAAACCACTGTATACTAGAAACAGAGAAAGTAGCACTTCTAATGGGTAGGCCCATCTGGATCCATACTGGAATTGGCCATGTTTTAGAACCGTAAGCGACCCTAATTTTCTTTCAAAACAGACAAACAAGTTAGGATTAGGCCTTAATTTAAGAGCCCCAGGCCTCGATTGACATATCTAATAACTATGGCACAATATTATTTCTATTGCGGGCCTAATCTAGGTCTACTTTTAGGCCGGCGGGCCGAACTTGGGCCTGAGTTCAGGTCCACTGATGATTTGGCCAGGCTTGGACATCCTTTTGCCATCACACCATTCTTATTCATTAGCACCTAAAATTGAGATGTCCAATTACATACAATCATGAAGACTGCTCTCTCGCCATTTGTGTATTGTGCACATACCAAACATTCTTTGTATAATGTAATCACCACCACTTGATCATGATTCGACAATAGTGACAAAGGGGGCCCACCAAATTTTTATGGAGGTACGGACCATTTGAATCTGCTCCCATGTTGAATCAGTGGTCACTCATCAAGCAGAGTGTGCAAAGACTGGATCATAGCTATAAAATAAGCTAAGGAAATCAGTGTCTTTGGTGCTAATCACGGCATGTATCACACTACCCATTAAAGATATGAAAAAGTAATAGGAAGAAGAAGAAAACAGAAGACAACCTGATGATACAAGCAGTAGAGCTTTTTATGGAATGGAGTATCTGGTGAGAATGTGACTTAAGAAAGGTTTCCATCTCTATTAATTAAAAGTGCATTTGCAGCAGTTCTAGTGAAGTGGACACTCATATAAAAGCACCAACAAATAGGAGTATATTATGCCAATATGGTACTCTACCAATGCATCACAAATGATGCAAATGCTCCCACCCATTTTTCAAAAATAGCCTGCCCCATTTGATGAAAACCTCCATTTGTATGGTTTTAGACTATTCCCTATTTGTCCTGGATCCTACAATATGGATGGCCCAGATTTTTAATTATGCATATGCTATGGGTACACTGTGGGTATTGACATTTGGGATGGAATGGGCCAGACTTGGGATAGGTCAAGATCAAGGTAAATCTATAACTGACCTGAGTCGCACCCACTTCACCCGGTATCAGACCTGCCCATAACAGGTAAAGATATGTGATACTGAACCCACCCCATGATGGAAATGGCTAGGGTCAAGTTTGGCGTAAGAAGATACATTAAACGTTTTAAGAAATAAATTAATTATTTGTGTTTTCATTTAAAAGTCCCTATTAATAAATATTTAAATGAGTCATTCACGGGTTAGAGCAGCTAGAGTTCAAAGATCTCATAGCCCAACTCAGGTCAAAATCTAAAAACCCATTTGCACTTGCGCCGAAATCCATGAATCTGTATGTGTCCTTAACCCATTAAACCGCTATCAAATCTGATGAAATGGGGGTGGGTTGAGGTGGGTTCGCCCATTTAACCCGACTCATTACCATCCCTAATAGGAGTGCTTATAAACAATTGTAATCTAGGAGACCATTATAATCTCTCTCAATAACAATTGCAGTGAACATTTCACTAGCCATATTTAATTAGGGAAGGTGTTACCCAATAACCTTCTCTTTGGTCATTATTAACTTGTACATTGTCCTGTGTAAAAGGGGATCACGGTATCACTAATATCATGCTTTTCCTACCAAAAAAAAATATATCACGTTTTGTCCTTGGCCTAAAAGCTCTGCAACACAGCACCCATTAGAGTACTTGCCCTTTTTTGGTTTTGTCCAGTGGGGAGCACCATAGTGGGGTGGGGTGGTACCCAATCCTCTCACACACACCCCCCACCCAACAAGGCCCTGGAAGGATGTCTCAACATTTTATCATCAGCCAATTCCACTAACCCTGTTTGTATTGTCTGACACTGTATTTAATGGATACAATGACCACTCAATGGCTGAGGATCTGTGATTCTTTCCTAGTTGGAACTGATGTGTATATTCCCTACACAACAGTTTTGTGCCAAAAAGTAATTCCAGCTTTATGAGATCCTGATTCCAGTCCTTTTCAATGGTAATTGGAGCCCAAGTGGGTCATTATCATCTAAAAAGCACACACATTAAGAAGATGAATTGGCTTATAATAACTAGGCATTTCCCATCTTGGTTTTTCATTTTGCATACGTTTCTTCAGAAACTAATGCAGGAAGCATTTCTAATCTAGATTTTAGGAGGGTGGGCCTACATATGTACAATTAGGAAGATGCTCATTTCTGGTGTTAATATGTCACATTAGGTCTTTTTTAAATAAATTCAAATATCATATGTTTTGTATTAAACATTATTCGAAGCCATTATATCTTTCTTCAAAGTAATTACAAAAAAGACAAAGTACTTCGGTCAAATTAATTTATATAAATACAAAAAATCTTCCTGCGAGAACTCCTCTCACCTTCTGACAATGAGAGCTTCCAGCATGCCCACCATATGATCCACTCATACCATTTACACACACGGGACCCTTTATTACCCCTTATCATTCACAAGGCATCGGGGTTTGCACCCACCAAATGGACATGACCGTTGGATTAAGGGTTTATATTTTTTTTCTTTAAATTGTGGGTCAACCTTTTTTCTTTAATGTAAAGCTATTTAACTTGTGGGGGGCATAGATCAAAGGGTTAGAGGCATGAGTTCGACCACATTTTTTATAGCTGGGTCCATCATAATTAGTGGATCTTTCCATTCCACACCCCACCCTTCCATGATCTATGGGCCCCATCGTCCGGTGTGCATGGTAGGACGGTGCACACCGAATGCATATGATTAATTAATACCTTATAAATATGTGTGCGCGCGCAAGTTTTCAAGGACAATTGAGCCGTCATTAAACTTAGAATGACCTGCCTTATGGGGGCCACGCTTATTATAGGCGCTCTATCCAACAATAAGGATTTTGACAACTTTGAAGCCTAGATAATGCCTCACTGAATTGGGTGATTTCTATTTTTTGCACACCGTGAGATCATAATAAGACATTTCATATTGTTTACATCCTTCTTCCTAACACATGATTACCCGCATATCACCCGACTACTCTGGGATTGATCCCGGTGTTGGAAATTGTGTGGCCCGCATGCCACGAGTCCCACGTCAAATGAAGTATGGTTGTGGCAATAAGAGAAATTAGTTTCCTACTCTAATCCAAAGACTTGATCTGTATTCACTGGAGAAGTCTCCCGATAGGATTAGAATGACTCTTTGGGAGCCTTAGGATTGGTATTCAAGCATTCTATATATTCCCATAGATTAAGGCAGAGGTGAAGAGATCTACAAAGCTTCCTAATTGTCAAACGCATATAGATCTCCGGCCGCATGTCGAAGTCTCACACATGCATATCCATCACCTGGGATATGTCATCTTCCCATTTTGTGGGCTTACTCTTCCCACTTGTATCGGCTCTCCTTCCTTTCTTTCTCTTTTGAAAGGCAAGTACTAACACACTCAACCCAGGCACACTCACTCAAGTCTCTCACCATCAATATTAAAGGCAGGGATTGATCCCTGATTGTTTACATGGAAGAGAGGTGCCTCACCAACAGAGTTGGGTAAATTAGCGAGAGATCCCTGAGTATTGGGTTATAAAGTCTCTAGTACACGGTACTATCATTTAAGGCCTAAAGTCCCTTGTGCATGGGATTAATACAGGGGGAGGTCCCTTAGCATGCCAAGGCATACATTTTCGTGACTAATTTGTCCTTTCAACAGTTTAGGCATAAATTTTAAATTTTCAAATTTCAAATCTTCCATTCTCCCTCTATTTTAGGGTAAGGTTCTTTCTCATTTCTCTCATCGGCAAAGAGAAAGACAACACACTGTCGTCTCTTGGTTACTGCTGCTAAACTAGAACAGAAGAGGTCTTGGGCTCTGCTACGGCGTACGGTCTCCGACAAGGAAGACGCAGATTTGAGTTTATGAAGAAGACGAGCGGAAATTGCAAAGAAAATCAGAGTGGGGGCAGCGGCAGTGAAGATCTGAGAAAATCTCTGGTTTCGTACCGTTGCCTGAGAAAGAGGGCAGTCTCTGCCCGGAGACCGCCACTTATCTAAGTTACTGCGAAATTTATCTAAGTTTTTTTTAAATTTATCTGACTTTTTGCGAAATTTATTTGAGTTTGAAGTAAATTTATCTAAGTTTTGAAACAAACTCAGATAAATTTATATGACTTTGTCCGACTTAGACATGATTTTATCTGAGTTTTTTTTTTTTAATTTATCTGAGTTTTTGCAAACTTTATTTGGGTTTGAAGTAAATTTATCTGAGTTTTGAAACAAACTCAGATAAATTTATATGACTTTGTCCAACCTAGACATGATTTTATCTGAGTTTAATATGTAGTTTTCTATATTTCCTATGATATAAAGATTGTTAAGATTTGAAGATGATCACTATTTGTAAATGTTGTAATATTCAACATACTTCTTGTTTGGATTGAGAAAAAATGAATTAGAGGAAGAAGAAGATGACTCGGACAAAGAAGAAAATGAGTCAAATGATAAAGAAGAAGAAAAAGAAAAAGAAAAAGATTAAGAAGAAGAAGTGCAATATATATGATGATATATGCTTTATTGAATCACTTTCCCCCTTTCTCCGAAATCTGTAATATTTGTCAAGACTTTTGTCTTCACGAAATTTACAGGCTGATTTTCAGCGTTTTTTAATAACGCGGAAAGGATGTCTAGGAGGGGCATTTTAGACTTTTTAACTGTTAAGAACTTGAAAAGGGACCTTTGCCTTTACGGAAAAAGAACGTGGACCTTTTGCAATAAAATGTAATGTTGAGGAACCTGTGGCCAAACGCTCCAACAGAGTTTCCAACTTATATGTGCTAGCTCCTTTCCACTTGTGGCTTACTCTTTCCACTTGTGTGGGCTCTCTTAGGCCCCAGCCTCGTAGGCTAGGGTACCAAAAAAGAAAAAAAAATTATGTCCAAATACCTTGAACAAAGATTATCCTCATCAATAACCACCATTTACATATTTATATATCCAGCAAGGGTCATGGAAGATTCAGATGCTAGCAATTTGAAACGACAACAAGTAGGACCCGACATATTACCACAATTTTCAAAAATCTCTCCTACAAACTATATTTTTTTTAATATTATTCTCTACCTAGACCCGGATCTAGATTCAGACTCGTCCCATAAATGGTTCTCGTTCCGAAGCCAAGAAACCGGTTCCGAAACGGTTCCGGGTTCGGATCCGGTTCCACCTTCTCCTTAATGGTTCTGGTTCTTGGTCCACCATGGACCCGGACCGAAACCGACCTGTTTACAACCCTAGCAGCAGGCAGCTGCACATGACAGCCACACGAATACAAAAAAGAAAGAAAAAGCATCCACTTTAGGCACAAGAAGGGAATAAATGTACTTCATGACTAAATCAAGCGGGTTTGAACTGAAAGATAACCAAATGGATGGAAATTTTTTAAACAATATTTAAAGAAGAAAGGTTGTAAATGTGACTGAAGTGGCAAATGAGCTGCTAGAATAATGTGACAACAACCGTCACTTAATATAAGAGAGGCTCGAGGCAATTTAATTTCAAAAGGCATAGGATCAATACAATTATAATAATAGTAGGCAATGCAGCTCTGCATTTACCTCTCACCATTCATAGCAATTGGACTGTTGGATTGAGGGTCTTTTTTTTTTTTTTATATCTAAACCTATTAAATTTCTGCGCCATACAAGTGGGGTGAGGATCATCAAAATGATTTGGAATTTGATCTAGGGTAGTCCACATGGATCTCCATCCTCACTCATCCCATTATCTATGAAGCCCTACATGGGCTCTAGCAGCATCTGCGACCCTAGTAGCATTTGCCTTGCAAAGAGCTGGAGCCTACCTAGGGCCCCACTAATCATGGGATTTGGAGGATGGAAAGAGTTATCTTGAATGGGCTCATGTATCAAGTTTGGGGTCAATCACAAGTCTCTAACCCCTTCATCCATGGCCCACCAATTTAATGACTTTATATTAAAGAAGAGAAAAACGGTCTAATCCATTCGGATTGGTGAAAACTCAATTGATTTATTATAATTTAGGATATCCCAGGTGTGTGGATGGTTTGGAAGGATCATAAAGTTGGCCCCATTATGTTGTCCTTCACCATATTACGGTGAGGGATAGATATACGTGAATATTTCTATATATTATAATACTTATAACAATATATATAGGGAGGTGCTTCTTTGAGAGGCACTCTCACTAAGTTGGTGAGAGATGGGTGGGGACCCTCACTTTTGAGCTGGGGGTCCTTGCATTTAAGTTGGTAAGAGTGGATATGGAAGTGAGGGTCCCCACCTATCTCTCACCAACTTGGTGAGAGTGTCTCTCATAGGAGCACCTCCCATATATATATATATATATAAATATATATATATATAAGATGCTCTTGTGAGAGTTACACTCACGGTACAATGAGAGCAAGATGTGGGGTACCTCGCATTTAGGCTGTTGACATTAGATAAAGATGAGAGGGCCCCCACTCTTACTATCATAGTACCATGAGAGTAACTCTCACATAAACATCTCTCATATATATATATATATATATATTCATTTGTAAGATGGGGGAACTGAATCCAGTGAGCAGGCTGTACATTTTTTCCCCTTTAAGTATATTGAGTCCTAGCTTCACGATCCAACAGCTGAAATGGGACTTCTCACAATTATTATGAGAACTATTCTCTCCTGAATAAATCCCTAATATGCATATATATATATATATATATATATAATTGGATTGAAGCTAATGGGTTAAATTTAGCCCATTGCCAACCCCTGAGGATCTTGTATTTTCAGTGGCTTGGTGTGTTATTGAAGTGGGTCTTACCAATTGACTTATTGGATATCATGAGTCCGACAGGAAAGACGTCATAGATAGCAACCTCATTTTTTATGACAAATGTTATCACTAAAAGGGTGGCCACCAAATTTCACCCCAATTGAATATTGACAATATTGACATTACTCGATGAGTTTTACTTTCTTCTCACACATTCTGGTATATATCATTCCCAATGTACTGTGAAGGCGTGAATTTGAAGGAGTGTGTGATATGAAGGAATCAGATCATGCAGAGATGAACCCTCATCCAGGTCTTTGAAAATCAATCTATAATGTGGACATCAGAATAAGATCATTCCAAACTAACATTAGAGAGTGTCTCAAAAGAGCTTAGAAGCTTTCCATGTAGCAACTTTTTTTCAATTTTGTACAATGAAAAATGAATTTATGGTCACAACAATTGCTTTAATTGTCTACATCTCCTATTCTTTTTCCAATCTGGTAAGAGACTTGATATGGCAACCTCCTGAGCTCACAAGGGTGCAACAATGAGAACCTTTTGTCTCATGGGCTCTTGTCTCTTCACACATCCACTTCGTACAACAAATGAATTTATGCTTTATTCTATTTTGTGGCTAGTTCTACAATGTACAGGACATTTGGATGTGAGAAAAGGTGGAAAAACATCACTGGATAGATGATTGTACATTCAAAGTTGCTCTTATATGTTCATTCTCCCCATTGATGGTTCTAGGTTCCCCACCTTTTCCTTCAGAGGAGAAGAATATGGAGGTAGAGTACCCCTAATATAATACATTATGGATCTGATGTTTCAAGTGGATACAGACTGATCACACTTACTCAGATAGTGAGAGTCTGATGCTTTTACTTTATTTATAGACCATCCAATTCAATGCTTTTTTCAAGTAGGAAGCAAAACAAGTGCACCTTATCTTACTCAAAGAAAATTAAAAAGCTTCAGAACTTTGAGTTTTTAAGTAGACAACTGAAAAGGACAAAATGCCTGAGAAGAAACCCTTCAGACAAGAATAAAGGGTGGAAGAATGGAATCTGGATCCTTGGACGCTAGCCGGATAAATCCATCTATGACTATGAGGCCCCACCTATTAAACCGCACAAAATCTCTTTCCTCATTTAGTAGTTTGACACCAAATTTAACTTAATAAAAGCTAGCCTCACAGTTAAATTGATCATGATTTAAACACGTGATTAAAATAAAATAAAGAAAAAAAAGGAAGTGAACTCGTGTTTTACACATACTCAACCTGACGGGAGATGCAACTCTGATTAGAGTGAGATTTGCTCCAATGGCATTAATTATATGATTGGACCTTGATTTTAAGTGATTTTAGATTTTAGGGCGCATTTGTTTTGCATAATTCAATTCCAGGAATTCTAGGATTGTACTTCTAAAAGTGGATAAAATTGAAGAAACTAAGGTGAATTCCGAGAAATTACCATTAGATAGCCTCCCCTTCAAATCAATGGGAAACCAATTAAAGAGAGATGTAAAATCAATGCCTACCCATCACAGACACTAGAAATTCAAATCACAGAAAAGTCAAAGGTGTCATCAACATCTCCACCTATCCTTCACCCTTCACCTTTTCAATGAAATTGGTGGAACCCGTTTGACCATGATTTTCCTACATATTCGATTTCATGCCATCAAACGAGCCCGTAAGGAACTCTCTCTGGACCCGCCTCATTCGACGATCCAAATTCAAGGGTTAATCAGGAGCCACTATCACAAATACTGGCAAAATTCTCAAAGCATCATGATACTTACTTCAAAGGCTTTTTTTTTTTTTTTCCCTCAATAATATTGCAATGTTTTTTTTTAAATACCATCAAAATCGAGTTACATGAGAAAATCAGAACCATCAAAATCGAGTTACATGAGAAAATCAGAATAACATCAAATGATAGGGAAGGCAGGGAAGGCTACCATCAGATAATTAAGTGAAGCGTTTCTCTTCTATATATAACAATCAATCCTTTTTAGGTGAAGCGTATGATGGATGCATGATTTGGGAGGCACTGCTTTGCTCATGTGAGGATCTTTGTTGGACTTGGAAATCCCCCAATATGATAAGTCGATTTCATAGTGTCGTATGCGTTACACAAATTAAGAACATAATCATAAATACTGCATGGCAACGAGCTATACATTTGTCCAAATAGTGGGTCTTAACGCAAGAGCTAACATAAATGCACTTGAACCCTGTTGGCCTTTTGGTTAGAGCAGTTTTCAGAAGGAACTTTTATGTATAAACTGCATGGCAACGAGCCATACATTTGTCCTAATAGTGGGTCTTACGCAAGAGCCAACATAAATGCACTTGAACCCCGTTGGCCCTTTGGTTAGAGCAGTTTTCAGAAGGAATTTTTATGAATAATTTTCTCCTTTTGTGGAAAAGGCAACTCAAGGCACCATTCACTCCCAACCCCTCAGAACGCCTCATTCTCTCCTGATCTCAATCATGTAGAATCTAAGTGAGACCCACCTAAGAAATCCCATCTTGCAAAACCCCCCCATAGAGAGCTCCCAGAAGCAACCATGTCTCTCTTCATAAATTGCCTCTCAGATTCAACAAATAATGCCCATCTTTTCTTTTTAAAACCACAAGATCGGAGATATGGAAAAGCTCATAATATTGGAGAAACAGAGTACATACACAAAACAGAAATTTGAAGATTTTTATTACACAAATAATGCCCATGCTATGTACTTCTACAAAGAACTGGATGCCCATACATAGGCATTTACAAAAGTACTAGTCAGCCTAGAACGTGAGTTCCAGCTCCCACATCACAAACTAATTTCCTATTTATTCTAACCAATCAACAGAAACATTTGAAACAGTCAAACTAACGGAATCCTAAAGTTTTGCACAACTGACCAACATAGGAGGAGACTTTGTAAACAAAAGCACCAGAAACCACAAAACAACTGATTGAAGCTTCTGCTACTTCCATTAACATCCAGATGGAAAGGCACTTCAGTTTCTTCACCAGCTACCATTTTTGTCAATCAACACTGCCCATGTGTTTCTTTGACTCCCCTTCCACCATTCTCAAGAAGCTACATCAAACAAATATCATCTCCATTCTCTCCAAAGCTCAAATTGTCATAATGTATGGAGATGCATAAAGCCACGTAGGCCACATTCCATCCACATAAGAAGCCCCTACCGACCATACATGGGTATAAATAGACAAGCCCTTGGGTCATTTGAACACAAGTCAAGTGACGAGTGAGGTGAAGTGAAGAGTCTTGAAGTGAGTGAGTGCATTGAGTGCTAAGTGAGCGTGGAGTGCTTTAGTACGTGGGTGATTGTGTAGTAAGTATTCTCTTGTAAGTGTGTAGGCTTAGGGTTTAAGAGAGTTAAGGTGTAGGTGCCTCTGAATATTTTTTTTTATGTAAGCATTGTAATAGTGTATTTATGTAAAATTTATAAAGTGGGTTCTTAATGTAATTTGCATTTGTAAAAGTTATAATTAAGCTGTAGCTAGTGTGTATCTTCCATTGTCCAACAAAGTGGTATTAGAGCTGTCTTCCAACAATTTCATGGTCATTTTGTTCTTGTTTTGTTGATTGTTCTTTGCCCTTTTTTTATTTAAATGTCTTTCTTGAAGGGCTTTGTTTCTGTAATGGACAATTTCATGGTCATTTTGTTCTTGTTTTGTTGATTGTTCTCTTCCGTTTATTTTTAAATATCTTTCCTGAAGGGCTTTGTTTCATGTAACGGGCTTTCATGTAAATAGAAGGAGACTTTGTAAACAAAAGCACTAGAACCCACAAAACAACTGATTGAAGCTTCTGCTACTTCCATTAACATCCAGATGAAAAGGCACTTCAGTTTCTTCACCAGCTACCATTTTTGTCAATCAACACTGCCCATGTGTTTCTTTGACTCCCCTTCCACCATTCTCTAGAAGCCACATCAAACAAATATCATCTTCATTCTCTCCAAAGCTCAAATTGTCATAATGTATGGAGATGCATAAGGCCACGTGGGCCACATTCCATCCACATGAGAAGCCCCTACCGACCATACATGGGCATAAATAGAGAAGCCCTTAGGTCATTTGAACACAAGTCAAGTGACAAATGAGGTGAAGCGAAGAGTTTTGAAGTTAGACTGCTAAGTGAGCGTGGAGTGCTTTAGTACATGAGTGATTGTGTAGTGAGAATTCTCTTGTAAGTGTGTAGGCTTAGTCTTTAAGAGAGTTAAGGTGTAGGTGCCTTTGAATATTTTTTTAGTGTAGCTTGTAAGCATTGTAATAGTGTATTTATGTAAAACTTATAAAGTGGGTTTTTAGTGTAATTTGTATTTGTAAAAGTTATAATTAAGCTGTAGCTAGTGTGTATCTTCCATTGTCCAACAAAGTTGTATTAGAGCTATCTTCCAACAATTTCATGGTCATTTTGTTCTTGTTTTGTTGATTGTTCCCTTCCCTTTTTTTTTTTTAAATGTCTTTCTTGAAGGGCTTTGTTTCATGTAACGGACAATTTCATGGTCATTTTGTTCTTGTTTTGTTGATTGTTCTCTTCCTTTTTTTCTAAATGTCTTTCTTGAAGGGCTTTGTTTCATGTAACGGGCTTTCATGTAAATAGATGATGATGTGACCATGGTGCTTTGGCCATTAATGAACTATTCATGACGTGAAGGATCTGGATATATGTCTGTTTAGAATTAAAGTAGTACGAGAATTCTAATTCTAATTCACCCACTTTTGAGTCGGGTGGTACTTATAAGGCATGAATTTGTTTTCCACGTTGTGTCCTCAAATTCTGCCCAGCCTTACCCGGTGCATGTCTGTGTGGGTTTCGTGGATCTTATGCGAATAGTCCTATTGGATTATATACCATGAGGACTCCCTTGTCATAAAAAATTTTGAACTCTAATTCTTGGGACCACCTAGGGCCCCACAAATCATGAGAGAGGTGGGATCGCGATATTCAGGTGAAACCAATCCATATATGAAATTTCAAGTCAATACAATTATTTTCTACCAAAAAAGAGTCAATACAATTACACTAATCCTTTGATCCCTGTCCAACAAGTTCAACAATTTTAAATATAAAAAAATTTACACAAAGATCCAACGGTTAAGTCCGGACTAGTTGAACAGGTGCAACTACATGAGATCGTGACATTGGGGAGGGAGTGGAATTTAGATGGTCCATTCGAATTGATCATTAGTAGGTCCCATTAGGTGTCTTACGCAACATGCATGTGCAAGCAAAATACACTTGATGATAACTTAAAAAAGGGGATTTTACCGAAAAAAATCTCCTTAAAGTGGTTGAAGATAAATAAAAAAAAGGCCATTAAACTTTAATATAGATCATAAAGGCGCTCCTGCCACTTTTTTGTGTTCTTTTTTTTTTTTTTTTTTGCCGAACAGCGATATCACTTTTCTTGTCATCTTCTTCAATGCCCGTGTTTGAGGTCGCTGCAAGGCTTTGACAAGATTGATTCGCCCCCAAGACTTTTGATTGTTTAGATTCTTTTCCAAAGTTGAATATCGCATGTTAAAACAAAAACCCTCTACAAATATGATAGGAATAAAGAAAAAGTTCAAAATCTTAACAGATTCCACCTGCTTCTCATTGAATTCATATGTTACTTGAGAAGATCTGACTGGATTGAATCAAATTCTTCACAAATCTTTCAAAGTCTTAATAAGGGTTAAGGCTTTCAAAGTATTTTGGATCTTTCAAAGTCGAAGTTGGAGCACTGGTTCAAATTTACAGAAATCAGAGGCGGTTTGAAGATGATGAATGCTAATTGGTGTTTGCGGATAGGTGTTTGGCAACGGTGACCAGGTTGCAAGTGGGTCAATCAAGTTTGTTTGGTTGCATGATTTGAAAGTTTGGAGATGATTGGAGGAAACTAAGTGAGTTATTTCTCAATTGAATGGGTGAAGAGTGAAAATAAAAAGTGGAGAAGAAGATGATGCGGTAAGCAATGATATCACTGCTTAAGCATTCGAGGTGAACAATGACAAAAGAAAGAAGAAAACCTAAAAATGGCCTCTCGACTAATCCGGTCCAGAAAAAAATTTTGAGTACTTTTTCTGGTCTCCGTTGAATTCTAAAAAAAACTCAGTAAAATCCCCTTAAAAAAGTGATTATAAACTATTTTAACTTCCTAGGAAAGCAATAATACCATAGACAAATTTATAAAAAAACAGAATTGAAACTCTAGTTGAAGAACTGTGGCACCACAAGAATTCACTTAATTATGTCAAAATCGTTGACACTTGGTTATGTATGAATATGAACACATAGTACGGTGAGAAGTTTTCAGCTACATGGTTGACATGTTAAAGGTGACCATGCAATTGACATGTTGAATGATGGCATTGTCATTTGAGTCTTGAGAAGTAGAATTAAGTAGAGTGGGAAAACGTTCAGACTGCGTATTATTCAAAATGAAGTCCAGCTTATAGGCCCCGTTTAGATGCATATCTATCATGGAATAGGAACAGATAAAAATGGAAGAGCACATTTGGTAAAAGGAGAGTAATCCTCTGTCCAAAGGATTTCTTCGTTCCTCAGGAAACATGCTATCCTCTCTAAGGATTTTTTAGGAGAGGAGGCATTGCATTTTAGATTTAGGAAACACTTAAGAGAATTCCTCTTTGTTTAGGTGCTTCTTTGCCTTCGTGGATTTACAAAATTCGATGGGGGGAGGTGGAGACCGAATAATCAATGGAAGAAAGGATTATTGATGGCTTTGGAGGATTTGGGAAATTATCTCTCACTTTTCCTCTCTTCACCCAAACCTGGATGTTCCTTGCAATCAAGGAAAATCAAAGAAAATTCCTCGCTGAGGACAGCACCCAAACATGCCCGAAAGGTCTCCTGTTGCACTAGGGTCGGCACAAGATTAGCCCCTGCAGATTATCTGAGCCCATGATTTAAGAGGCTTAGTGTTGACCAGTGTTTTAATTGCAAACTTTTATGAAATTCGATCCAACGGTAAATAAAAGTTTGACTAGTGTAAAATTGGGCCTCACGCAACATACTAGGATATAAAGTGTGTAAAAGAGAGTTGTACTAATTGAAATGGGCCCAAGTGGCCCCACAGGATTTGACTATGATCTCACAGGAGAATATTTTCGACTAGAGAGAATGAGCCTCGCTCAACACCCTACGATGGGTGTGTGGTCCAAGGCTTTAACCTAGAGAAATCCTAAGTTAAGGGCCTACCTATTGAAATCCGAAACCATTCAAAATAGGCTCCCTTCAAGTATATTGGTATCGTCAAATCTAAAATCAATCATGATTTGTTCCACCATTGGATTGATTGTTTGATAAAAATGGTGATCAATCCAATCTCATGCAATTCATTATCACATTTTTCATCCAACGGTCAGTCCAATAATGGTACAAACTCTGATTGACATAAAATTTGAGGATACCACAGATATTCAAGGTTGTTAATGTTGAGTCGTTCGGATCTCAATTGTGTGCCCCACCTTCGAGTTCCACTCCTTTGACTCGTGAGTTCTCTAGATTCAAGCCGCATGGTTCTTTATTATCTTCTTAGGACTATCAAGTACCATCAAGTCAGATCTACTATCAAGTACAACATGTTAGTGTCAAACTCCCATCTAATACTTGCGGTGCGATTGACCGGTTACTTAGAAGTTTCTTGTGGGGAGACTACGTTGGAAAAAAGAAATCACATGCCATTTAATATAGTGCAATATGTAACTCAATTGAGGATGAGGTTTTGGACATCCGGTAAATAGCTAGAAATAACTTGGCTCTCCTAACTAAAACAAGATGGAGATATTTATCTAATAAAGAGCTTCTTAGTTCAAATATCCTCAAAGATAAGTATTGTCCAAACAAATCTCTATGAAAGGCAAAGTTTAACAAGGACAATTCTTGGTTCTGGAAAGGTCTCATAGAAGCCAACAAACTTTATTAATGAAAAAGTTGGATGGATCATAGGTAATGGAAAGAGTGTATCTGTTTGGAGATGTAATTGGATACCATGTGGGGATGAATTCAGAGAACCTTTGTCAGATGTTAGCAACCCTAATCTTGTTTCGAGTGACCTATGGGACCAAAATAGAAAATAGAATCTGAATATCATCTAGGCCAGTTTCAACAATAGTGTTGTTGTGGTGTATTCTAAAAATTCGTATCCCACAATATAGGAGAGAAAATAAGAAGATTTGGGCCTATTTAAAAAATGGGGTTTCACAATGAAATCAACTTACAACCTCATCATGAAGAAAAATAAACAAGATATCAGGATAGCAATTAATTGGAGAGCTTTATGGAAGTTACTTCTACCTCTGAGTGTTCTCACGTTTGGATGGAAATGAATAAACAATACAATCCAGGTTCGTAAATCCCTTTCTGACAAATCTCTTGTTAATGATGCTTTTATGCCCCATTTGTGGTAAGAAAGAAGAGTCAATTGCTCATGGGTTTTATCTATGTGAGTATGCTGTGGCCACTTGGTTTGGATCTAAATTGGGTTATTTATCTCATAATACTTCTATTAACCTAATTTCTAAATGGTGGATAAATAATATAGAAACGAATGACTCTACAAAGCCAAATTTTGATATTCATTCAAAAGTTAGGATTTTGGCTTTGTGGTGGGCCATGTGAAAAGATAGAAATGATTTCATATTTAGCCACTTGGTTTGTATCTAAATTAGGTTATTTATCTTATAATACTTCTTTTAACTCAATTTCTGAATGGTGGAAAAATAATATGGAAACGAATGACTCTACAAAGCCTGAATTTGATATTCATTCAAGAGTTTGGATTTTGGCTTTGTGGTGGGCCCTGTGGTAGAAATGATTTCATTTTTATAGAAAAGGGGATTCACCCTATAAATACTCTAAATCTTGCTAAAAGTGTCATCATGAATATCAATCCCTTGTCCATAATAGCAGGGAAGTGGAAAGGTAGACATTATTTGACTTTTAGTAGAGGAAAGGGGATTCACCTTATAAATACTCTAAATTTTGCTAAAAGTGATATCATAAATATCAATCCCTTATCTGTAAAAGAATGAGTATCTAGAAAAATATACTCGACAATGAGATTTAACTTTTAGAATGAAGAAGGAATTCGCTGTTATTTTTCTGACGCTGCTTTTTGTAAAACCAATTGTAAAGTTGGCTTCGATTTTTCCATTTGGTGATCTAATGGATCCTTTGTGGTTGAAGGCTTATTGGATAGGTAAAAAGTCTCTTTCTCCAAAGAAGCTGAGGCGAGGGTCATTTTAGCGACCTTAAGCAAAGCTAAGATTAGGGTTTTTGTAATTAAAGGGAACTCGGACTGGTCTATTGACTCCATTTTGCAAGATATATCGTCTTTGGCGACATCTTTGGAACTGTTTGAAGTTTCTCTTATTCCTAAAGCGTTGAATTTAGTTGCACATATTTGTGCAGAGAAAACTTATTTGGGCAATAGGAATATGGTGTTTTTTGGGTCCTAGTTTGGTTGTTTTCCTTTTTATGTTTGTTCTCTTGCCTCTTTATATATATATAAAGAAATATGGGGGACATTCATGTGCATCTATCCCTCACTATAGGGTGAGGGCACTTTCCATTTTTGCACATGAAGACAAGGAAGTGTACCTCACTCAATGTACTTGAAACTTCACTTTTGTACTTGAAATTTCCCCATTATGGAAGCATCCATCACCCTATGGTGAGGGATAGATGCACTTGAATATTTCCCTACAAATATATATATATATATATATGTTTCCTTTGATCTTCTTATGATAGTTTATTTTACCCAAAATAAAGTCAGATCTACTCAACACGATTGTTTAGATTCACATTTTCATCCAATCAAATACTAGACAATACTTGAATTGAGTCACACTTGTTCAAGTAACCAATGCAAGTTTTCTATTCAACTTGAGCTTGGCATTAAGACTGTCAGTGTCACCAAATCCAAACTCACCAAATCCAAACTCACTTATCTAACTAATTTATTGGTAGGGACCATCACGAAATGAGCTAGCTTAGGTCATGACGGCTCATACCACAAGATTTTGAGGTATCTGAAGAGTGGACATGGCCTATTTTTCCGATCAATAGTAAAATAGACATTTGTTTGCTAATGTACTAATGGGCTCCAGCCCAACTTTTTTGCGTGGTGATTTGGATTTGGATTGAAAATCTAGCATGAAACTTCTTTTAACCAATTAAAAATGAAGACCAAATGTTAGGTATTCATTTTTCATATTCCTTTTTTATTCTATTTTCATAAAAGAGAAAGTCGTTTAATGGCTCTTTTTCTGAAAACTCACATTTGATCTTCATTTTTTTTACGGCTTCAAAAGAAACCTATGCATTGAATTTTATGCACTTTAAAGCAAACAAACAAGCCCTTCAAAACTATGTGAAATTAGGATTAGCACAAATTCACTGGTGTGAAAAGGTGTGTGAGAGTTTGATCTAATCATAGACTAGCAACAACGCCCCGTGCTTAGCCCGGGGTAAAAAGTAAGATATTACATTTTGAATTTATGAGATATCAAAATTAATTATAAACAAATAAGAATATATTCATGCATATTTATATAAAAACAGTTAACACATCTTCAATCATAAATACAAGTAGTCAACATCAACAATAAACTATTACAAAGATAAAGCTAAAAAATTCCATTCAATAACAACAAAAAAATAATAATAACAGCAGTAATTACTAAAGAAGATATAGAAAAGCGAATTTTGTTAATATATATAATATTAATAATAAGAAATGCATTCAGGTTTTTGTTACCCATTGATAATTTCAAAGCCCAATAAAACAAAGCCACCCCATTTGGACTTGTTTGTGCAACAATAGGATTCTAGTTTATACATATTTTTATTTCCTTATGAGAATGGAATTTTTTATTTTCGTAGAAAATCAAAGTCCTCTCTATTAAGGAAAAATAATTCTTTTTTTTCTATGCAAGGAAAATACATCACACCAAACAACATAATATTATTAACAAAGAAAATCATAAAAATGTGCAATCCTCTAGTTGTACAAATGCACCATTTTTTTATTTTCACATAGGTCAATGGTCATTTCAATCCCTCCGCACAAATTTCTTTTGTACTCCTTTGAAGTAGCATCAATACCATTTTAGAACCGATCAAACCATTTTTTAGGTCTAGATTTTAAAAAAAGTGTATAAACATCTTAACTTTAAAAGCCATAAATTATGAGACTTTAAAGTCACAGGCTAGTGTTATTTGATCCCAGTAATAATTTGCCCACCTTGGATTGATGTATATGTCTCTTAATTATGAGTCAATGTGGGCCCACAGAAGTGTAATTTTGGTGGGCTAAACCTAGGGTCATATGTCTATATGATCAGATTAGAAAAGGATGCCTATAAGATTCAACCAGAAAAACTCCAACCTCAAAACATTTTTATCACAAGCCCATCCATGAGGTGGTCTACCAGAAGGTCGGGTCTGATTTTTGTTCACATGTGACAATCTTTGAATAGAGTAGAGCTCTATTTGGAAACTAAAAGAAAATGATATTTTTTATGAAATTTTATCAATGTGCATTGTTAAAAGGTGGGCCCCAAATATTAAAATAAAAAGATGACAATCTTGAGAAGATGGAAGATAGTTGGTGTTGAGAGAGAGAATAACTATAGTAAAATAAAGAGATTTTAGAGGATATTGATCGAGAGAATTTAGGAGATAGAAGAGAAGGATAAACAGATTTTTTGGAGAAAAGATTGTGGCATGTGATGACATTGCACCTTAAAATACTCTTTGTTTTTTCTTTTTTTTTTCTATATTTATTTGAAAGGAAAATTATTGGGTTGCTGAGGTGGCACCCTCCAGAGCCCACCTCCCCGTATAATGGGCCTTGTACAGAAATTGAAATGAGCACCATTATTGGTCGTGGTTCTTTACATTAAATCTTGATATGATCATATTCACTTTCTATTTTTAATATATAACACATGGAAAATTTTGTTGCTCACGGAACGGAAGGGGGGATCATGGGCGTCCAATATTTCCTGAAATCTTCTATGAGTTCTAAATAAAATAGTAACAACATTATTAAAATAAAATACATCGTAGCTTCTACAGGAGAAATTCTTTAATGTTCAAAGGACTTTGAGGATTTACCGTCAACGAAAGAATCACATCCATTAGATAACCAATTCAAAATCCCCATTTTCCACAATAAAAACCACACAAACAGCATCCAATTCCAATTCCAATTCCAGTATTCCCATTCTCAAAACCCATTCTCTAATCATAACCATTACTATAATCAAAGAAAACCGAAAACCCTGAAAAAACAGGCAAAATCCCGAACGCTCAAAAAAGTATAGCTTTCCACTGCTCTCTACTTTATTCCCTCCCTCCCACATAAATATCAAGCCACTGCATGAGTCTCTCTTCCTCATTTCCCATTTTCTACCCCACATTCCCATCTTCTTCTCCTTCTTCTTCTTCTTCGAAATCCAAGGATTTCGATTTCCGAGGAAAATGGTGAAATTCTCCAAGGAGCTCGAAGCTCAGCTGATTCCCGAGTGGAAAGACGCCTTCGTCAATTACTGGCTCCTCAAGAAATACGTCAAGAAGATCAAGCTCTGTCGAAACCATCCCGAAACCGACACCAATCGCAATCTCCACTTCTCTGATCTGATCCGATATGTCGGCAGCAGCATCCGTAGCAGACTCTTCGGCGACGGAAAAGGACAGCAACACGACATTATTCAGGTCCGAGACACTCCTTTCAAAGGAAGACAAAAACGATAGATCGATTCATTGATTGATCGGTTGATATCGGGGTTCTGTAGCGTTTTCTGTGATTTTGAGTGGTTTTTGAATGAATCTGTTGTTTGTTTCGGCCTTTTTTTCTGGAAAGATTTGCGTCGGAGAACGGCGTGCAGATTTTCCTCTGTTTTTATATAAATGTTACCTGTCGATGAAATCGCGGTTTTCGTATCGGAGAAATCATTGTTTTTCGGGTTTTCAAAAAGGATTCTGTTGTAACCGATTAGGAAAAGGTGATTTCTCATCAGTTTCCTCTAAAACTCCGAATTCTTCTCAGAGATCGGTTAACCGCGTGTCGGATTCAAACTGCGGTTTCGGATTTCGGAATCGGCTAAAGCAGAGACTTCTACGTCATAGCCGATACAACGGTCCTAATCCGATATTTCATTTTTCTTTTGTCCGCTTTTCAACCGTCCGCTTTCTCCTGCAAAAGCCGGACCGTAGTACGTATCGGCCGACATATCGGTGCTAAACTGATACTTCAGTTCCTTTCAGCCAATGTTCAATCTCCAGTTCTTAAATGCTGCTGACTTACGTTACATCTAAATAAAGTAAAAAAAGTAGCGAAAAATGGAGTTCTGTTGATACATTCGATGTTTGTTACACCTAAATATAGTAATACAAGGCAGAGCGCATACATTTGATCCGGCTTCCGGTTTTGGTCATGGCCGTAACGGGCGATACGGCTCAGTAAATCTGTATGACTGGATTTCTCGCGATATTTTCGTGTAGGTGAAGAAGGAGAGCGGAGATGAAGAGATTCAGTACCGGACTCATCTCATTGAGTTATTCTCAGATGGCGAGGAGGTGAAAAAGCAAATGCGATTTTTTCTTAATTTCTCAGATTCTAAGATTTCTTGTGTTCTTGATCGAATTGGGATTTTTGTGTTTTTTTAGATGAAGGAGTTTTTTGAGAGATTGGATGAAGAGCTGAACAAAGTGAATGAGTTCTATAAATTGAAGGAGCGGGAATTTATCGAGAGAGGAGAAGTTTTGAAGAAGCAGCTACAGATTCTCGTGGAATTGAAGCGGATCCTCCAGGATCGGCGCCGAAAGAGCCTTTCTCGATCCGACTCGGCCTCCTCTGACAAGCCCCGAGCCTCCTCCGGTTTTTCTGGTGAGCCTTCTCTGCTACTGTGGCTAATGAATGCTTGGTGTGTGTGGGACCCATCTGTTATGTTTCCAACGTGCATGTTCTGAATTCACGTAATCTAATTTTGGTAATCTATGCGTTTGGGAATTGTAGTTGGATATATAGGTGTAATAATGTAGGAAGACTTTAAAATTTATGACTCCACTGGTCCTGACTCAGTCAGGGCTCGGCCGAGTTGACTCTCTAAAGAGTAGGGATGATCCTATTTGTGCGGGGAGGCCATAACCAACAAGGTCAGGGGCGGAATCAGGAAATATGGTTCTGACTCGCCTGGCTAAGCCAAGTTGACTCACTAAGAGTAGGGATGATCCTATTTGTTAGGAGAAACCATGATCAACAAGGTCAGTGGCGGAATTGGGAAATTTGGTCCTGACTCGGCCCGACTAGGCCGAGTTGACTCGCTAAGAGTAGGGATGATCCTATATGTCGGTGGAGACCATGACCAACAAGGTCAGTGGCGGAATCAGGAAATTTGGTCCTGACTTAGCCCAGCTAGGCCAAGTTGACTCGCTATGAGTAGGATGATCCTATTTGCCAGGGAAAATCAATGGCGGAATCTGAAAATTTAGTCCTGACTCGGCCCGACTAGGCCGTGTTAACCCGCTAAGAGTAGGGAAGAACCTATTTGTCGGGGGAGACCATGACCTACAAGGCCAATGTTAGAATCAGGAAATTTGGTCCTGACTCAGCCCTGCTAGGCCGAGTGGACCCACTAAGAGTAGGGAAGATCCTATTTGTTGGGGGAGACCATGACCTACTAGGCCAATGGTGGAATCAGGAAATTTGCATTGGGGCCATTAAGTAAAAGAAAAGGAGGGGAATTCCTAGCGGAATAAGTATAAAATAATCATGAAATTTTGCATGTTACGGCTCTCCTCTAGTGTTAATGCTCTTTATCTGGGAAAACCACTTCATTTTTTAATATTGCACCAAAAAACTAAGTTTTCATGTGGCAACAGTGAATTATACGTAAAATCGTAATAGTTTTTCTCTTTATTGTAAAATTATCTGCTCGCAAATACGTTCCTGACGTATAAAAGATGAAGGGGAAGAAAGTGTATATGAGAATTTTCCCTTTGGTGAACATGGTACTAGTATACCAATATGGGACCCATTTTGACCAAATTAGAACTGCTACCTATCACTGATAGTGCGGATATTCGTTCTAAGAAAAAAAAATGTGGACCGTTATATTGTGTACAACATGTGTCAGTGAGAGATATTCGCATATTAGTGATCCATGTGTCAATATGTTTATCATTGTGGGTTCTCTCTATCTTTAATTTATTTGATAGAGCTATATATATATTCTAGTTACTTGTCCAATATTTTAAGAATCATAATTAAAAACTCAAAGAGTAATATGAAGTTGGAGAAAAACCAAGAGGGACACCCTATCAATTATCTTGTTCTTATTTTAATGCTCATTGGAGAAAATTATAGGCAGAGAATGAAGTGGAAGCTTTTTGTGTTTTTCTTATATGGTGTTCTTCTTTTTCAACTAAGGTGGAGAGGAAAACTAAGAGTCATTCCCACTTCCTTTTTAAAAAAGCCAAAGCAATTGGATGTGATTATATAAGCTTGTGCCTTTTATTTTACTTTTATCTTAATACTCAAAAGATAATGAGAAATTTTGTGATACGGGAAATATTTCTTAGCACGGAAATAAAAATATTTGAAGATTTTTTCAACTTTCGTTACAAAGTGGGGTTATCCATGATTTACGGTGATTTACGGTAACCGTACGGGAAAAATGCCGAAATGATAATACAACTGGACGTTATTATATAAGCCTGTGCCTTTTATTTTATATTTAAGTTATTGCTCATTGGAGAAATGAAACGATGGAGAGAGAAGTGAAAGGAATTATGCTTTCGCTATGTAGCAGAAAATTTATTTTTTTACTTCGACTCAGGTCAAGAAAACTACAAGTTGTCTTACTTTCTTTCATCAATGACGCAACGTAATGCTTTCTCCATTCCCACTTTCCTATGTCCAAACCATATTTTATACTTCCCAAACTTGGAAAGTGGAGAAAATTTGTTTTTAGACTCTCTTCATATGGTCTTAGCAAACACTAATATATTTTCATCAGAAAGTGTGACGGAATCAGATGAGTCTACTCCTGTTGGCTCGCCCACTGACGACAGGGTCGCTGGACTAGAGCGAAGTGCAGGGAACTTCATTGCTTCAGCTCGAGCAAGGCCGACAAAGAAAGGGAGGCCGACAAAAAGAATTGAGATTCCAGCAACCACGCCTACACGGGCAATTACTGCCATAACGTCAACTTTGTGGGAAGATTTAGTGAGCAATCCAAAGAAAGAAAACCAGGGTGATTTCTTCAACAGGAAGAAGGTTCAGCATGCTGAAAAGATTATTAGAGGGGCCTTTGTGGAGCTCTACAGAGGTCTTGGGTTGCTGAAAACTTACAGGTACTGTGCTTAATTTCTCTTTCTCCCTCCCTTTTTTTTTTTTTTTATTGTATCTTCCCTCTTCATTTGGTGAAAATTAGAGTTAGTAGTGTTTTAGTTGCGGACTAACAAAGTGCAAACCAGCCAATGAGGTCCGTCCACCTAGGGCCCCACCAATCACGGGATATGTGGAGGATCGAAAGATCTGGATGTAATCCACTTGTGTGCAAAATTTCAAACCCGTTCCATCTTCCTCTCCTCTTGATCTAAAGCCCTCCAGTTTTGCGGTTTTACCTGCATCTTTTTTCTTTTTCAATCCAATGGTTAGTCCTATATCAGAGCTATGACATTTAGGAGAACTAGTAGTATGTGACAGGATTGGATTGATGAGGGGCCTCGGGTGGGCCCTATCAAATGTCTTGCATCGTAGGAGACATCTAAACCTGAAGATATGTGTTCAAGGTTAGACATCATTGTAACTATTATACATTTGTTCTACTATGAAAGAGGAGGGAAGTCGCAAGAAATCTGTCATTGTTTATTTGCCATGAGGTTCTGTCGTTCAGTAACAGTTTGAGCTTTTGATGTATTAAAGTGGGGTGGGGGTGGCGTTTCATGTGTTTGAATCCCTGGAGATGTATGTGTGTGTGGGTGTGGGGGTGAGGGAGATGTGTTCGAATCCCTAGATGATCATTTGACGTGTTTACGTCCATTTACCAGAGATTGATAGGAATTTTTATCTCACTGTCCCATTCTCATTAACTAAAGAGATGATTCAGATTCTTTCAATCCTTCTTGAGAATAAAAAAATTCATGCATGCTGACTTCTCTTTGCTTTTTCTATGTTTTCTTTTCTTCTTTTCTCTGGCATAATTTCTATGTTTTCTTTTCTATTATACCCTGGCAGCTCGCTGAATGTGCTGGCTTTTACGAAGATACTTAAGAAGTTTGACAAGGTGAAACGAATCCTTCTCCTATCACTATTGATTGCTGATTAGAGCCTTCTTCTTTCTTATTTTTTCCTTTTTGTTTTTTTGAAGGTTGGACTTGGAGTCCTTCCCGTATGATTACCGGTTAGAACCTTCTACGCTGCCTTGGTCGAACTAGATGCGGCTATAAAAAAAAAAACCTGTTTTAAAAAAATGACTTTTTTAAGAATTTGAAGTCTAGACAAGTGGTGCAAATATCAAGATCTTGATATATTATGTAATAGATAATATTGCGAATTTTAAATTTTGTGTTTAATCAAGACATGGCCAGAAAAATATCATAGAACAAAAAATTCTCCAATTTAAAGAATCAGCTTTTTAAATTAAAATAACATTATAAAGCTTTCTCATTCAACTATGCAACATTTTTTTCTATTTTGGGTAACCCAGCGAAGGGGCTGGGACTCGAGACTCGTGACTCATGACTCATGCCAAAACTCACATGGAAGGTGATGGGAAAGGAGACGTAAACACAACTCATATATGTAAGTTGATAAAAACTTATACATGCGAGAAAAATAAATACAATTCACACATACGAGTAATAAAAATTCACATATGCAAAGAGGGAGAAGGCCGGATTCGAACTCAAGACCCAATGAAAAATGCCACTCCTTACCACCAAGGTAAGTGGTCGTTCTCACTATGCCACATTTTTTAAACTTTAAAGTTGTCCCGAGTCCCAACAAGATGGTTTTTTCATTTATTATTTTACTTTTTTTTTCTTTTTTTCTTTTTGTAGAAGATGATGGTTTGAAGTAATGAACTACAATTGGAGTCCAATCCGGTGGACTTGATCATTTCTCTTTCCTAAATGCTAACATTCAAGTCCATTTTTCAGTTTTTACTCATGATAGATGTTGACTTGTGGCTGAAACATAGTGCACTCTTTTGGGTTGGTAATGGTTAGATGATCCACATCATATTCTTCACATGGAGAAACAATCGATGGAACATTTTGAGAAAAATCCTTTAAATGATAGCATCTCCTCATTCACATGAATAACATGAAATCCCAGCAGCCGTGATGTTGTAGTTCCTGTTGTTAGTTCAACCATCCCCAGAAGCTTAAGAAACAGATGAAAAGAAGGAAAATCTCCATTTTTGCCAGATATTTTCCTCCATTTTTAATATGCTAAAGTCAATATTCAAAATTCGAACTCCCACTCTCTCTTAGGTGCCACTTGCCCACGCAAAAGCCTGACTTACCCAGGGTGATAGTGGGTTCTCGAAGAGGCCGGACAACCCTCATCGGCAAAAGAAAAAAATTAAATAAAAATAAAAGCAAAGAGGAGGAAAAGGATCAGCCCATTGAATCAGTGCCTGCTCGGATATGGGTCCAGTCTAGATGAAACTCTACACCAGCCACCTGGTCAAAACCTTTTAAACCAGTAAAAGCTTAAATCTGACGGCTGAAAAAACAACCCCATCATCTGATTTTAACATGTTTCATATGATTTTAGTTTTAGATCTTATTGTAAATTTATGTTTTGATTGGACCCCCAAAAGGAACCGGTGATGGACCTTTTTGGGTCAAATTGGACCTTCCAGTCAAAGTAATTCCACCTCCAGTTATATTTTACTTTCAAGCTCTTCATAAAATGGATGTTTTGCAGGTCGCAAACCAACAAGCATCTGGGACGTACCTGAAAGCAGTGAAAAGATCACATTTCACAAGTTCGGACAAGGTATGGCACTCCCTACCTGGGAAGTATTCATCTAGAGTAGACCGTGGGCCTACATAGATCATGCCTATCAGTCGGAATAGAAAGATGAAAAGGTCTCATCATGGACAAAGATAAGAAAAAAAAATTCTATCAAACTAACATGACCCTTGATTTAATAGCCTCAACGTCTTTTAATTAAAAATTCTCTAAATTCAATCCAAAGGTGAGTAAACGTGACATGAATCTGGCCTGTACTAAAATCACTGGGCATGATGAGTGTAGAGTGGTACATTAAACAAAGGTGGGCAAAGTGAGCCCATAGGGTTTAGTCTGCTTGTAGGAGAAAATCTCTCACCACCTTGTGGTGTGCTGTGATTTCAGACAGAGTGGGTTCTAGTGCAATGTATTGTTACTGGTATCTTAATAGACTTGCATGACTCCTGTTGGGTGTTCAGGTGGTACGACTGGCTGATGAAGTGGAGTCCATCTTCACAGAGCACTTCGCCAACAAGGACCGGAAAAAGGCAATGAAATTCTTGAGACCCCAGCAGAGCAGGTCTTCTCATATGGTCTCCTTTCTAGTAGGTAATCAAATGTCTCAACACTCCACCACCACTAGCTTTTTATAGCCTAACAAACCTCAACTTCCCCATGTCGGTCTGTGCCTAATTGTAATCGGTACAGCCACGTTGGGGACGTTGGGTTTATGTCTTGCATTCTCGATTTACTGGATGGTCCATTGGGTTAACCAATGACCGGGTTTAGAGTCAAGGGTATTTTGGTCAATATAGCAAGGCTTTCTTAAGGGTTAAGAAAGCGAAAATTATATATATGATGTAATCTGTAACCCTTAACTCAGAAGAGAGTCAGTATGTGTGAATCATTGCTCTCTTGCCGTGGACGTAAGCGGTTTTGCTCGGGCTTCCACGTGCATTCGCACGACAGTCCCAAAAGGCCTTAGCGAAATCTCACAAAATAAAAAATCCAAAAAAAAAAAAATCATAAGATGAGGAAATAATAGAAAATTAGTAAAAACATGCAAATTGAACTATTTAAGTAGTATCCTTCCGCACTTCTAGTGATGTTTAGTATTGTTAAGCGCTGAGTCGCTGACTAGATGATCAAGACTTCAAGTAATTTATTTTAAATCACTTAAAGAGCACAGAATTAATGAAAAATGTAGACATTTTAGATGAGGAAAGGAAACAAAATGGTGAAAATGCTTTAGATGGGATTTTTTTTGCAAAAAAGAAAAAAAAATAGTCCTTGATGAGTTAATCGGGTCAATTGGGTCAATCTGATCAACTCGGCCATAGCAGCGTTGTACAGGCCAAGTCTGAAAGAGTGGGCCCTGACTCAGCTAGTGCCAAACCCAATAGGCGTCTTGGTGGACTGACTCAACTTGCACCCCACAGGCACAGGGTCACTATAACAAATCGTCCCGGTTTGAACCGGAATTTGAAATCAGTAGCAGAGTTAAACAAGGTCCCACGGCCCCGTGAGATACAAGAGGCTTTAATTAATATATATATATATATATATATATATATAGCCTATGTAGAAAATCACAGACGAGTGAATATTTATAACCATCAAATTTAAGGCTATAAAATGGATGATCTACGTATAAAAGGAGGAAGTTACATCTCCTAGAATTTACCATCTTTCACTATTTTACTGGAGCGCAGACAATAAACACTACATGGGGACATTGTATGGCCAGAAAGAAATCATCCTCATATCTCATGTTGTTTTTGTTGCTCTTTCTGTTGCAGGGCTGTTCACAGGTTGTTTTGTGACGTTATTTAGTGTATACGCCATCCTGGCCCATTTATCTGGCATGTTCTCAGCTTCAACAGAGACAGCATACATAGAAACGGTTTACCCTGTTTTCAGGTACTAAATGGGTCCCCCCAAAACCGTCAGATTGTCCTTCTCTTTGCTATTAAGTCACATATATCTTGAGAAGGGACACACTCAATTAGATTCCAAAGCAATTCTCTGGATCACAACAATGGTCAAATGGCACCTGTAAGTTACAAAAGTAACTCCCCTGGTTTCAGTTGACCGCTGTCCATTACACTCTATTAAAGGCAAGTGTTTTAAACCAAATTTTGACCATATCTACTGATTTTGACCTGGAGTTATATAACTAACCCACATTCCCCCACCACTTCCACATGCAGCCACTCTACTTCTTCCCACTTTTCACTCCTCTTTTCAACAACTTCATTTCCATCCAAAATCTCATATACACTTACTCTACGTATACTTCTTTTTTCTTTCCACCGAACTTCTCTTCCTATTGATTTGTATGTATGTTGTCGCAATTTTTATTGGCAAATGTGCATGTGCTTCTCACGGGTTATTGTGCTAGTAACCAATTATGGTTAGCTGATCCAAAGCTGACCCCATGGGAACTCCAATTTGGAAAGTTGGCATTTGGCTCATATGGATACTGGTTGGTGTTCTTGTGGAAGTTTCCTCATTTGCATGATCCAAGTACATCACATGCCCTCTGGTGGATAGGTATTAAAGCAGATTTCACTACAGTTGGATTGATATGCACAGTTGGATTGATCAATGTGTATAGATCAATGTGTATAAAACAGAATTTCACTAAATAGTTAAATTTGAGTTTCATTTCATAGATTGATGAGTGTAACACTTTATATTATTGTGAATGATGTTAAATTTAGCCTACCATGTATCCACTAGGAGATGTGATGTTTGCTTGGATCAAACAAAAGTAGGCCCTGTATCAAATTTCCTAATAGTTAAATGAGTAATCATACTTAGAAACTATCCAAATCTTGCCCTAGTCCAGGCCATTTAGTTTCAGGCCTAATCTTTGGACTGGATCCCGCTTTGTATTTAGAAGTCTGACCTTAGAGCACCTCCTCAGCCAAAGAGACATGTTGGTATTACACATTTAACGTTAGGCAAGGGCATCTACTCGGGCCTTTAAGCAGACATAGGCTCACAGAAGGACCATTTGGCTATCAGACAAGGTGAATTAGCAGAGACCCTCCCACAGGCCTAGAAGCTGAGGCCGAATCTAGCCCAAAGAAGCTAGACTTTTTGCTGGACCACTAATAGCCTTATTTGTAATGCTTAGGGTGTTAATAGTAGCGCCTCACCTCAAAGTAGTAAAAAGAACATGGTATGATAGTTGTGTCTAGACAAATCTCAATGAAAGGAATCATCACCATCTGATCTTGATAAAGTGGCAAATAATGATGGGCCTCTGCTGAAAATTTCTGTGTAAGGATTGAACGCTTGATGAATCAGATCACACCAAATAAAGTGTAGGGAACTCATACCAACTCATTACTATGAGTCAGTGAATAGAGAAAATAATTATAGTTTTCAAAAAGAAAGATTATTGTCAATTGCAAGCTTCGTGAGTAATCTCAAGAATCAAGATTAAGGAGACCAAGATTTTGTTTGGTTCGCCACTAAGAGCTAGTAAATGAGCAAAGAAGAATGCATTTTAATCAACTAGAGAGAACAAGACATACAACAATGGGCACAACACACCAAAAACGAAGCCTACAGTCCCTCACACATTAGTCCCTAGAAAAAAAAATTACACTTTACAAAGGAAGACATTACCAACATCATTGTCACAAGGCTTTGATGATGATGACGATGATGAAAGGAAGACACTACTGACGTGTGTATTACAAAACTTCTTTTTTTCCCTCATATATTACAAAACCTCTGTTGAATAGAAGTAAGTTATTTTGCAGTAGTTCCCTTCTCTAGGAAAATCAGTAGTGGCAGTCCCTATTAGGACTCCATCCCTAATTGCAACTGAGCCATATCATCGAATGTTACTCTTCCCCCTAAGAACATAAATTAAGAGGCACAGTTCCACAAATGTTCTGCCTCAACTGATTCTGTTAGCTCTCTTTCATTTTGGTTAAAAAAAAAAAAAAAAACGCCTTAACGATAGTAAGAATATTCTTGTTGGTTAATTGAGCATATTTGGTTTTGTGCAGCATGTTTGTTCTACTTAGTTTGCATGTGTTTCTGTATGGGTGCAACCTTTTCATGTGGAAGGCCACTAGAATCAATTACAACTTCATCTTTGAGTTCTCACCGAGCACAGCCCTCAGATGCAGAGATGTCTTCTTGATCTGCACCTCTTTCATGACCATGGTTGTAGGGGCCATGGTCATCCACCTCCTGTTAAGATCCAATGGGTTCTCACCTAGCCAGGTTGACGCCATCCCTGGGGTACTTTTATTGGTAATACCTACATATCCCTACTTCCCTCACTCCCATTGAAATTTGTTGTTCTTTTAATTTCAATCATAAGAATCCTTAGTAGAAGAAGCTCACGTGTTCGTTTCTATTTTATTTCCTTTCATTCGAGCATTTTTTTCATTGTCTACTCTTTTGAAATACTGTTTTTTGATAACTCTGCCTCAGTTTGCTGCCAAAAATGATTAGTCATGTTTCAGTGCTATGTTGCTTAAAGTTAATCCCATATATATTTTCAGTTCTTCATAGGCTTGATCATATGCCCTTTTAACATTTTCTACCGCTCAAGCCGCTACTACTTCTTGCGAGTAATACGCAGCATCATATGCTCACCATTTTACAAGGCAAGTTTTGCTTTCCTATCTTTTATGGTTAAGGAACTGTATGATATGAATAAGTAGATTGATCAAGTGCAACTATCATAGCATTTTGATGCATTTCAGGTATTGATGGTAGACTTTTTCATGGCTGACCAGCTAACCAGCCAGGTAAGATTTTGACATTTTTAAGCTCAAGTATATAAACATTCAAAATGACAAATAAACATATAAAATTGAATTTTCCTAAGATTTAAAACAAAAGAATCCAAGAGAATGAAGTCCTGGAAATTCTTTTCTCTAGTTTACTAACAGAAAACATTCTTCAATTTCTATTTCCAGATTCCATTGCTGAGGCACATGGAATTCACGGCCTGCTATTTTATGGCTGGAAGTTTCAAAACTCACCATTATGAGACCTGCAGTCGTAGCAAACTGTACAGGGAGCTTGCTTATGTCATCTCATTTTTGCCTTATTATTGGCGTGCAATGCAGGTATAGTCACACACTCCTTCATAGATTAACATATATGGATAAATTGACAGGCATGCTGCATGCATCTTATAATGTGATGCAACCATTTTGGGTTTCATGGTTTTATCATGAGACCACAGATTGCAAGGCAGCCTTTTGGCAACGAAAAAATCATTGATATTAGTATCAACAGATGAATGCAGGTCCATACACGTACCAGAAAAAAATAAAAATAAGAATGTAAGGTCATCCACATGCCTGATGAGTATCACAGGGGAATGAAACTCCCATACACAAACAAATCAAAAAAAAAAAGGAAAAATAATACACAGACCACATTCTATGCAACTGATACAAACATAAACACATATACTTCATCTGGCTTGACTTGAGCTATGTGATGGATGATAGTAGTTCTTTTTCATAATTCAGCTTGCATTTTACTGTTTAACAGCTATAATTAACCCAATACAAGAAAACAGATACAGTTAAAGGTATTTATCATTGTAGAGATAGTCTTGCATATTTTTGGATGAATTGGAATCACCCTTATCTGCAAAATGGTAATAAAAGAACAGAGTTAGAGAGATTCTTATAAGCATTTCACAATCTGAACTCGTCAGAAAAAGGGCTGAAAGTCTGAAATGGAAAAAGCTTGAAAACACCTTGATTTCAAAATGACATCCACCATATCTATAGTTTATGATTATCATCTTCCAAAATTGGGATTTGACATTCTGAAGTAGAGGTGAAGTTTTAAATACCAATGAGCGGCGAAAATGAGTATGTCAAATTCAATAGGTGTACACTTGATTTGTACCATTCTACTCTCACATATGGCACTCCTTTGTTCTTCCAGTGTGCGAGGAGATGGTTCGATGAAGGGGACACCAACCACTTAGCCAACATGGGAAAATATGTCTCCGCAATGCTGGCAGCAGGTGCCAGACTGACCTTTGCGATGCAACCTACTCCTCTGTGGCTGGCCATGGTCATAGTCACTTCCTCTGTGGCTACTGTTTATCAGTTGTATTGGGATTTTGTCAAGGATTGGGGGCTTCTCAATCCAAAATCCAAAAACCCATGGCTTAGAGATGAGCTGATTCTAAAGAACAACAACATTTACTATGCATCTATAGTAAGTTCCCCCTATTTCTTTTAATATGTTTAGACCCAAATTCCCATCTTCTATTCAATTGAAAGGACAATTTCTAAGAAAGATGTTGTTCAGGCTCTGAATTTGGTCCTGAGACTCGCTTGGGTTGAAACTGTGATGCGCTTAAACGTCGGAAAGGTTGAGTATCGATTGCTTGACTTTCTGTTGGCCTCTGTAGAGATAATCCGACGTGGTCATTGGAATTTCTACAGGTGATTTTTCAATATTTTCCAGATTAACTTAAAAACACTACAAGACCAAACAAAAATTACGCTTGCATATCATGGATTCATAATACATGGTAAGGGTGTTGTTTAGGTGTATCTCAATCTGCGAACTGTTTGAATATCCTAGCAGAACAGGTGATTATTAACTCTGTCGTGTTTGGGGTGCTTCAAATTTTAGAAATTACATTAGATGCGAAACGTTTGCTGTTCTAGCCTCGCAAACTTAGAACAGCTCCTATTCTGCACTGCCCCCAAAAGCACATTTGAAGGAGTAACCATCCATTCTGGCAAAACATCCAAACATTCTGAACATGTGATTCATGATCTGCAGGCACCATGTTGTTATGTGTCCATGTTGCATACTTTCAATTCTTGTGCCCTTCTAACAATAATTGATCATGAATAAACAGGTTGGAGAATGAACACCTGAACAATGTGGGCAAATTCCGAGCAGTGAAGACGGTCCCACTACCGTTTCGCGAGATAGACTCTGATGACTGAAATCAACAGCCTCTACTAGTAGCAAGTATTATTGCAGACTGTCTTACTGATCACCCATGACCAGCTTGGCAACTCACTCATCATTTCTCAAGAACCCATTAAGAAGGAAGAGCAAAGGCTTCTTATGCAGTAAAGAGCAAGACTGACTGATGAAATTGAGTCTCTCGTTTTTTGTGCAGTCAGGTGTTTCTGATCTGAAGCAAAGTTGGGTTCAATGAAATAATTGTGTCCCTGCTCACCGGAATTAAAGTTTTATGTAATGATGGTGGCAAAAAAAAAAAAAAAAATGCATTATATGTGCCTAAGCATTTGAATCTGAATTGAATCCCTATGAAGAATATAAGCATATTTGAGCTCTGGGCTTGTGTTAAAGAAAAAGATTCCACAGCCTGACCTGTGGGACTCAACTTGGCCCACTTATGATTAATTCTACAGCTTACACACTCATCCTAGTTTGATAGTAGGGCTTTTGCTCACAGTCAAATTGATCAAAAAAAGTTTAAAGAGAAGGAACTTGTGAGTTGTGTAGTTTAGAAACTCGCTAAATTGGTCGACTCAGGCCGGTCCACAGATCATGCTGGACTCGTTGATTTAGCCGACTAAATTGACCTGAGCAAATCAAGTAGTTCATTGAGATGATAACTAATACTATGGGAATCTCAGATGAACTCAGCTAAAGAAACTCATATAACAGTTTTTTCTTGTCTTTGAGCATGGGTTTTACCATGAGTTAATGTGTCCATGACTGTTGAACTCAAGCCATTCCCCTGGCCTGCATGGGACCACCATCTATATTCCTTGCCCTTGATTTCAGGATGAAAATTCAGATTGGGAAATCCCCCATATTTCTGATTCTAGTTTTCAGAATTGGAATCACCAATTTACCTATTGCCCATTGTTGTTGATGGAAGGGATAAAGTTGCATTGATGATGACGATCTTACCTAAAGAACACTGTTGTGATTGGAACCACTCCTCAGGGGCCCACATAGCCATTGACCTCTGGGCACCAGTTGGTGGACAGAGAGTTTAGAAGACCAACCAAACTTAATTATTAAAGACTCCTTATCAATGATCACTACATTTGTATATATGCTGATTCCCAGCTAGTGTGGGGATTCCTTGGGATCTTGGGATTAATAGATTCCAACCAGAATGGTAGCTGTTGCTGCCCTAAGAAATATCAAGCGCAACTGGTATGATACACATTGAGGGGCCTACTTCAGCCCACATGAATACATTGTGAATTCTGATTTATTGGGTATACAAATTACAAAGTGCATTCCATTCACAAAATAGGTAAAATATCATCTTGGTTTGGTTACCACAACCATCTGATGAAGGGCTTCAAAACAAATGAACAGTGCTAGGGCCATCAAAGACCTGGGCCGGGGTCTACCCTTACCCTATTCTCACACATACGGGTCAAAGCTAGATTGTTCCAATGCCCTCGAAGGACCTGACCTAGGTAGGCCATACTCTACCCTCAATGGCCAGGGCCGGCCGAATGAAAAGGATTTTTTTTTTTTTTTTAATTTTCTTTACACCAGCAACAACCATCAACCTGATTAATCAAAAGTTGATCAACATGATCAGTTAAGCTCAGTTAAATTCAGAGCCTTCTTCAATAAAATGTAGAAATCACCAGGAGCTTGCATAGAGTCCCATTTATTCTAACACCTAAGTAGGCAATTCAACATGGAACAGGTATTTATCCAGTTCCCACCGTTGGAGCAGTTCACAATACATATGTAACACATGAAACAGGTTTTGAACATTTTCCCCACCCAAGTTGATCTTGTACATTTCAAGGTCCAACTGTAAGAAAGTTTTATAGAGCAGTAAGGCACGAACAGAGCATAAATACAGCTTGCAACTTTGTTCCATATGTCAACCAACAAGAGTGTCCATTGGCGACGCACAGCAGTAACTGACAGACAAGACAACACATTTCCAATCCCGTGCGCTGTCCTAGTGGCAATGAGGGCCACTTATAAGGAGTATAAGCACGACAAGCACAGGTTCAAATACATATCCCTGCCCTCCATATGGAGGGTATGTCTATCACAAGGCCAAGCACCATAAAACAGGCAGACTTGTTTCACACAAAGCCAAGATTATATAACAAAATATATCTAAATACAGCAACCAGTCTTTAATGCATGTGAACTTCTATGAGAGGTACTTCCAATGTGCAGGACGATCTCTAGATATAAGTAGAACCCGAGAGCCCGAATAATCAAAAGATGGGCAATACAAGTCATCTGGCCCAACGATTTCTCTTACTTCGCTAGTACCTTCATGACAAACAGGGAGTGGTTGTGCTTCATTGAAGGAGTCAAAAACAAATAGTCCCATTCCGCATATCGCCATAACAAAGTTCGAATCTCCCCATACTTGAGTGATGGACGAATGGTGGAAATGAGCGTTGGATGCTGGCAATGCATATGTACTGACAAGTTGCCCCTTGCGCAATGAGAAGTGTTGTACCAGTGAGCGAGAGAGTTCTCTTGCAGCCGATCCTACCTCTGTGCTACCAAGAAATATGGAGTCTCTGTGAGAGAAAATTGAGTGGCAGTTAATTCCAGGTTTGGTTATCTTCAGTCCAACACCAGATTGGAGACGGAAGTCTAAGACGTTAATTGTTTCCCGTGTGCAGAACACACCATCATTTCCTTCTGCTTCAGATGAACTTACTCTGCATATTAACAAGTAAAAGTAACCACTCAGAACAGTGAAAAAGAACGAAAAAAATATACATAATTTATTATTGTTCTTCGTTTCAAAAGTTTGTTCACTGAATTTGCCATTTCTGCACACCGTTTCTCCGTCTAGTGTATATATTATGTATCCCTTTATCTATGCTTGATGGTGTGTTTGTGTGTGTGCAAGTATACCATTTATCTATTCCCAATTGCTTGAAAGTGTTGCTGTGTGTGCAAGTGCAGACACCCACCAACAGTCAAAATCCTACTGTGTGCACTTAAGATTGCAATAAATTAGCAAAGAAAGCCAAATGTTTCCCTTTTTAACAACTTTTCCTGCTTATTAACATTAAATCTAAGTGGATAAACATGAGAGAAGACTTTTATGAGAAAGCATGTCTGAACTGCCACAGCAGCGGGTGTTCCTGCATGAAATGTTTAAAGTATTATGCCTTCCTAACATGTGGTCTTTGCACACAACAATAAATTTACTGCACAAAACAAACCATGTATTAAGCTTACAGAACTTGCCACTACTTTTCTCCCTTTTTTCCACTCTTGTCCCATTAATTATCTTAAAACAATTCAGGCAATAAGTTCTATGTTAAAATAACTCCATGATAAATCACAATTATATCAAAATTTTCTCAGAACTCTTTTTATGCCAAAATATTATTAGAACATATCCTGACACATGACTACCATACTATCATTAGTGGATAGTGGTTAACATGATACATTTAAATAATTTTTTACGCCTAAATGCTAGCAAACCTTCTACTCTATATTTCCTTCGTTGTAGTGTGTTTTATAGCATTGGTTATCAATTCCATTTATTGTGCCAGTTGGAATTGCCAAAGGTTTAGGTTCAGTTTGGCAACTCTTTTTGGAGCCTCTATTTCACTTAAAATGGGTTGAAACAGCTTTTAGGTTGTTTGGATACATATTTAGGTACGTCCGTTTGGATTGATGTTAAGAGAAATTTTCTCTGTTTCAAAAAACGCAAGAAACTGTGAGAATCGAAATAGAGAATTCCGTCTAAAGCGGAAAGACAGTGCATTAAAATATTTGGACAACTATACCCTCATTTTATTTGCTTAATGACCAGTTTACCCATATATAAGGCCTGCTCTTTCCATTCTCATGTCTTCCCACACCAACAAAGAAAAACACTCTCATTCCATCGAAGGATTTTCTCCTTTCGTCACTCCCTACCTACCCCACTTCAACCACCGTCGGGCTTTTCCATCAGATCTCAAGCCGGTGAATCTCTCTCTCCCTCTCTCTCCATTTGATGTTCGTGGGGATTTAGGGATTTTTGTGTTATTATGATGGGATTTCATCTGAAAATATAATGGCATGTTAGGGTTTTACAGGGCTTTCACCTGAAACAAAACCCCATAATTATTTATTTATTTGGATATGGGGAAATTTCAATCATGCTCTGAACTTGAGTTTTACTTCTTATCAATTACTTTCTGTAACCTACAAATACTCGTCATATTTCAATGGCCGGATTATGAATCAGGTTAGTGACGGAGACCAAGAATCAAGTGGATACTACTTGCAGTTGCTACAGGAGCATGATGAATTTGGGTAGATGGGGAACAAAAATTGTGGTTTTGGACCAGATGAATTTGGGTCCAATTTTAGATTATTGTGCAGGCCAAGGACTATGCAGCGTCTTAATAGATCTGAGAGAAGATTCTAGTGCTTTCCATGAGATTCTTGAGATTGGTCTTGAGGAGGGGCTCTTGCAGAAGGTGGTGGTGGAAATATGCCCACTTTGGGCTGGAAGCAGGGAGGGTTCTGTCATGCAATTTAGTAGTGTTGGGAGAAAACCAATGAGATTAAAGGATTTCAGTCAAGCATCTTGAAGGGGGCAAGTGTTTTCTGGAGGGTTATCTTTGCTAGAGATGTTAAAAGAGTTATGACCAACAAGAATGGTAGTTGGAAGGCAATGGCTAGTTAGAAGGCAATGGCTCTCTGATTGAAGCCTCACCGAAAGGTGGAATGGACGGCGAAAACATGGAAATCCCTTTCTTCCATATTTTGAAGGAATGAATCGCAGTTTTATTTTTTTTATTTTTTTTCCTAAAGTGAGTTGTATTGCCTGATAATGAAGGTTTGAGCCATGTTCTTGCCCATTTTTTATGGGTTTAGTCCAAGATATAGCATGTAATGCAACTCCATTTCAGCATCCTTTAGATTCTTTTATTTACATCTAAAACAACCTCAGTCGAAATGAGGAATTGCATTTTTCATTTTTCCTTTTTTGAACCTTTATTAAATTTCTCTTTTAGTGGAAAAAAGGAGCCAGAGAAAACTATTAATCACTAACCTATGGGCCATCATCAGCACTTGCTCATAATTCCAATTTATTTTTATGAGTTTTACATTGCTTCATTCAGATTAAAAATAATTTATAATGGATGTCAAATTGAATTTCTATTATAAATTACTTTTTTTTAAAAGACAAGAAATGCCCCTGTGATAATCTCTTATTTGAAAGTTTACCAAATATATTTTTGAAAATAGATCCATTTAAATTAGATATATTGCATGTGTTACCAAACGATCTATTTGAAAAGAGTCTATATCTCACAGATCTATGTTTGAGCTAGATCTATTTCAAACATATAAAGATTTTCCAAATGGGGGCCTTAGTTCCAATTGCTTAAGCCAAAAAAAATATTTACATTTCTTTCCACTATAACCTTTTATTTCATTTTTCCATAGATCTTGATGGGATTTTGCATGTATTTATGTAATAGAAAAGGCCTTTTATTAAGGTTACAGAATTTAAACAATTGAGGAACACCATGCACTTCCTCTTTCCCAACTTTCTCATAAAGCCAAACCCTTGATATGGGCACAAGAAAGACCATTCCCCGTCAACTCCCAAAAAAGAAGAGCTTTTGTAATGAATATACTCAAATGAGCATGTGACACTTTTCCTTCACTAAGATGTCGGTAATATTTATTTTCTCTAATCATTTTTAATCTTTATAAATTTTGATGCAAATTGAACACACCATTCCACAACAATACCAAAGAGTTAAGGTCCAGCAGGAAACACTATAATCACCATTAAAAAAGCAGAATGAACAACCTAGTTTTAAACCAAAAGAATATAAAAGGATGTCTTCTCTTACTTTAAACCTTTTGTTTTTCCTATTACATTTTATTTAGAGACAATGTTGATTTATGACCAACAAGAAAAGCAACATATGGAGCTACTTGGGATATGAGATTGTCCCCCCTGAGGCCTCTCTTGAGAAATTCTCCATTCACATTGTGTTAAGGCCTCCTAACTACCCTTTGATAACCATGAAGAATATTTCGTAAATGTTATCAATAAAATGGCTTAAAAAGGAAAACATTGAATAACCAACAGCCAAAAATTGAGCAAAATCTATGTTGTATACTGTTAAGTAGTTGTTTGTGCAGTTTTCCATCACCAATTGGTTTTGGGATTACTAGCTAGCAACTTTGAGATGGTATCAAAGCCAACATGTCCCGGATTCGAAACCAAACAGGGCAAAAAATGCCCCATGAAGCGTTTTGTGTTTGTGCAAACGCAAGTGCGCAGGGAAAGAAGGCCCCATGCCACATTGTAGACTTGTGCGCGAGTGTGCTTCGGGTCCAGACGGTGTCCCACTCAAGGAAGGGCTGTTAAGTAGTTGTTTGTGCAGTTTCCCATTTTGGGATTACTAGCTAGCAACTTTGAGATATACAAAACTCTTATTTTCAAATTATCTGCTAGCAGCATAAGAAATAATGTATTCTTAATCTGTCATATGCAACTTCTAAAGAATCAAACTTAAATGTTTTTATGATTCGGAAAGGGACAAAAGAAGAACAATCAAATCATTCACTAGAGCAGATTAGTAAGCTGTGAACTGAAAATCATAAAAGCAAAAAAGAACACAAAGTTCTGAAAAGAAAGGCAATTAAAAAAGCATAGGAAAGAAGAAAATAACCTCCGGCGAACACCACCTCCTAGCTCAGCTTCAGTGTTATTTATATGAAGTGCAGTGACCTTTCTGCCAAATGAAGCAATAGACAGTGCTGACTGCGGGTTAAGTGTGTTGACATCCCAAAGAGAAATGGCTTCTGCTTCAGCTATAACTACCTTCCCTTTGTTTCTCCACTGTAAAGGGCTAGAATAGTCCATCGCTAAAATAGGCCTCTGTACTTCCCATTTCATAATCAGATCACTGTCACGGATGTCATACATGCTAACAACCTTTTGCCCACTAGCAGTTGCCACAAGCAGTGGACCACTGGGCTTATACCACCATTGTTGATTTCCTGGAGCTAGGGTGGTGGATAAAGTATCCCTTCTATAAGGCACCCTGTTGGGTAGGGGACCAAGTACTGTTCTTGATGTAGTAGTAATTCCATCCTCGACTCGAAAAGCTCGAATAGCTTTTGTATAGAAATCCCATGAGCAAAAGCCAGAGTCCAAAGTACTACCAGCTGAGGCTGCCACCACATACCTTCCTGAGCAGCCATCTGAATCAGCAGCACGGATTAACCAACAATCCCCCCACAGGTTATGTGAAACCCCAGAAGGGGGCATATATATAGATTTCTCCTGTAACAGAAACAGAAAAAGTTTATCCAAATACATGATCAGGTCCAAGCAGCATGCATTTCAGCCTGTTTCTACATCCTCTAATACATCATCATAGTTCAGAAGCATGCCAAGGTCAAAGCTATTCTGAAACAGCCAATACAATAGACCAAAACCATTATATTGGTTCAGCTGATCTCCTATTTATTTTCAAAATTATATTGTATAAATTCTAAAAATGAAAAATCAAAAAAATATTTAGAACTAGGTTTATTGAGAATGTCACCATTACGTCCAATGAAAGTAGACTGAAACACTAAAACATGATTATTGATCGTGAATATCTGAAGCAGTATAAAACTTTTCCAGGAAACACAGAGAGAAACTAGTACACAGGATTGTTTCTTTTGAAAATAAGCAAGAAATCTTGGGTTTAAGTCAAATTTGTCCTGTTGAGAATTTAAAATTCTCGCCGGGGAATGTTCTATTTGATTGAGATAATTCAATAAACCAAATTCCTGTCAGAGTGTGTGATGACCCAAAAGGCCCTTGAAAGCATAAAAAATGCAGAATTTGTAATGACCTTTCTATATGTCATTCATGAAATTCCACAGCAAGGAATTTGGCCCAACAGCTTTTGAAATTTCTCCAGAACAATTTTTTCCAAGCTTGGGTATTAAACAGACCCTTAAATTAACACGTGACTTATCTTCGCAGAAAAAAACAAGATACTGAAATGCTTCAGAACAGAATAACTGCCAAAAGAAAAACAAAAAACAGATAGAGTGTAGATTTTAAAGCCCACATACTTCAGAGTTTGTAACATCATAGAAAGAGCATGAACTGTCATCATGAGCAAGAAGAACAGATTCACCATCAGAAACAAACCATCCACCAGTGGAGGACTTGCGTCCAATCTCCCTCAACTGCTCAGCAGATGAGTCTTCGCTCTGTTCTCTACCCACCATTGAAAAGCTATTTTCCTGGTCATCAAAGTCCTCAAGATTTTCATCAGCCATGAGTCCAATATCATCATCTTGCATTCTGCTTACCACTTTCTTGGAAACTCCTGCTTCTTGTTTTGCAGCCTTATTATCATCCATTTCCTGAATTGGAGCGCACTGCAATTGGCCATGCCTACTATCAGAGTTGATTGCAGGGTGCTTCTGATTTAATGAAGCCAGAAACTCCAAAGCAATAGGGTTTTCATCAATGGGGCTCAATGATTCCTCTTCTCGCACTGAACTACCACTCGCTTCAGGAAAATTCGGTCCAAGGATTTCTTCTTTTCCCGCTGAATTGCCTAACGATGGTCGATTCCTAAGTAATTTATGATGAGGAAAGAGCCTTGCTTCCAATTCTTCATGATTCAAGCTTTTAACTGAATTTTTCAAGCTGCCAGTGAGTCCATCTTCACTCTTCTCTGGATTTGTCCTCTGCAATTTATCAGTTTCACTGGAAACTAGTTTACCTTTACCATCATCCTCTGGATGACCCATTGCTTTCTCGATTCCAGAAATCTTATCCTGAATATCCAGAAGGATCATCTTTGACGCATCTGGATCATTCATATCAAGCATATCCTTGGTCTTCTTGATGTCTGATGCAATTCTCTTGACCTTGCCTTCTAAATAAGCAAGCTTCTCATGGAGTGTGCTTCGATATTTCTTAGCAACCTGGCCACCTTTATTTTTGTCTCCAACATCCTCTTTCTCTGAAACTCCCAACTTTTTAAAATCATCTGAAGATTTCTCACCTCTCTCCACCAGATTCAAGTCACTCAGGACCTTATCTCTAGAGTTCTCTGCAATCCTAATGTTCTTGGCAGCATTTGCACCACTTCCCTGTGCATCTGAGCATAAATAACCATTCTCATTACAATTTTTCAAAACCCTAATTCCATTCAAATGCTTTTCTTCCAATGCATTCAAATCCAGATGCAAATCACGATTTTTCACAGCACCCATTGCCCCAAAGAAAGCATCTTTCTCACTTGAACTACTTGGAAATTTTCCATTTTCCGAAGACTGTTCTTTACAGTCCTCTAAAACCTTAGTAGCATTTCCTACAATCATTTCCTTTGAATTCAGGCCTAAAGCCCTAGAATTATCCGATCCTTTCAAACAGCTCACAGATCTATCATCCTGCCCTTTCGCATGCGAAATCGAAGACGATTTCTTCAGTTGACATTTCTCAATAACCGGAAAGCTAGTCTCCACCGATCCTCTTCCCAGGGGTTTCAGCACGCGATCGGGACCAGAAACCCTAGAAACCCGACCGCTTCGCAGATCCAAAAGAATCCTGGAGAAATCCGAAGGGTTCGAGATCTTACCTTTCGGGGCGGACGCCGTCGACCACCGGACGGCTGATCCTCCGTCCTTGCCTGGGCCTGCCGCCGCCTTCTCCGTCCGACGGATCGCCGGCTTCTGACACGACGAAGGGGTTCCGGCGCCGGAAGCGGGCCTGGGGTTTTCCTTTCCAGCGGGTTTCTTGGCGCTCCCGAGGGCGTCTTTGGGACGGTGGTTTTCCGTTAGGGTTTTGTGGGGTTTTAACGCCGTTACCTTGCCGCCTGCGCCGCCCCGTTCCTTGATCCTGCGGACGGAAGAAGACGAGGACATTTTGGGGATTTTGGGGTTTCTTGTTTGTTTGGCGGAGAGAGGAGAAGAGGGAGAAATGAGGAAAACGGAATCCGAGGACTGGAATTTGGAGAGGGAAAAAAGGATGAAAGACGGTGGGAAATGAAATTGAAGTTGGAAATTTGAATTTTGAATGGGAGTGGAAGTGCATTTAATTTTGCGGGTCCACTTAGAATTGGTGAGGGCTCGTTATGGGGCACACAAACCTATTAAAATTTTGGTTACTAGTTGTGACTTGTGATTTGTGAACATGTTTGTGGCACCTTTATATAAGAATTGAAATGTGGGGCTCTTTTTGTGGGACCGGGAATATAACACCCATATTTAAAAATATGATGTGGGCTCACCTAGGGGTGTAAAATGGGTTGTGCCGGCATGCGGGCCCAACCGTGCCTTGGCTGGGCCGCGTCGGGCCCAGTTTTCCCTGAGGGTCCGCCCTACACAGTTATGTTTGTGCCTTGAGTTTTGATTTTTTTTTAAATTAAATTTCTAAGTATTCAACTGAAATGAAATGAAAGCACAAATATCAATTGAAAAACGACATCAAATAATTTGTATTCCTTTGAAATGAAGTTATGAAGATTTTTAAAAAAATACGAGTTTGGTGAAATTCTAACTCTATGAGAAATGAGAAAATAAGAATTACAACTTTACAAATTACGAGTATAAAAGCATTCTGAAAAAAAATTTACAACATGAACAACTATGTCTATGATGATAGTTTCTAGGGGAATTTAAAGAAAAAAGAAAAAAAAAAACCATAGGTGGTCTCTACATAGATAAGGACCCAGTAAAGCTTTAGAAATGAAAAAGGTCATCAAGTTGTTTTTCTAAGTTTTGTTTTTTGTCGTTTTGCGATACGGTCGATATCAATCATACTGTCCTGCTCAATAAATAAGACAGTTATTGGTTGGAGAAAATCCAACTGACAGATTGGTCGATGGTTGATATCGACCATGCTGTCATATTTAGCAAATAAGGCAGTTACAGGTTGAAGGAAATCTGACTTACAAATTGGTCGATATCGACTATCATGGCTAAGTTGTGATGGTCGATATCGACCATTCTATCATGCTCAATAACTAAGACAGTTACAGATTGGATCACTTGTTACATGACAACATATTCACATTGATCACCTGTCACATTCTCACACTTTCACTTCATTGATCGCCTATTACATGACAACAAGAAAACACCATAAAAAAATGAATGAAATGTAATTAAGAGAAAATGAAGAACATGGTTTTGAATCATTGAATTCCAACAAGAATGAATTTTACAAGTCTACAAAAAACAAGCCCATGCCTCTAAATTCAAAAGAAAATCAAGAACAGTGATATGAATGTTTGCATTTCCAACCTAAAAGAATCATACAAATCACAACCCTCTCACCTACAAATATTAGTATGAACTTCCTTCCTCTTCCCTCTTTCTATCTCTCTGTCATAACATCAAACACATGGAAGAATCCGCTTTCAAACCCCCTCGTTCCCTAAACCCTGTCCCTCAAAGAAAAAACATCGAACGCAGGGACTCCAACTCCAAAGCCGTCTCCACTCCTCTCTTAAAACCAGTCAATAACCGAGGCTTCCTAACCCATCTTAAATCCTACCTTGCCAAACGCAATGGCGCCAACAAGCCCCTCATGACCTCCTGAACAGAAAAAGTAGTTTTTGTCCTCTTGTTCCTCATCTCTTTCCCGAACCCAATCAATGGGGAAGACCAAATGAAGAAAAAACTGGGATTGCCCTACGGCTTAGTGTTGCACGCAATCGAAGGAAGGTAGAGATCCAACTAATCACTGATATGTGACATTATCTCATCACATGCACTGTGGTACTTTGCCTGATTAGGGGGTCTAATGGGTCCCCACCAGGATGTTATTTCTTTAATTACTTTATGTTGTTATTATCTTTGCTAATTTGAATTAGTCAAGTCCCTTCTCACATATAGAGTTAGCTGGTTGTAGCTGCAGGAGTCTAGTGGAGTAGATAATTTAGGGAAGTGGGTATCTGCTGTAGTCTCTTGTATTTATTTGGATTTACTCTCAATAAAGAATCATCTGAATTATCAACACAAAACTCTTTAGTTTATCAAGTGCCATCTCCCTTTTGAGAACATTTATCTTTCTCTCTTTTGACCTTTTTGAGCAGTGCTTAAGCTATTGAGCACCATGGCTCAAGGTTAGGAGAAAGTTACTTATCATTTGGTATCCGAGCATTGATCCTTCGATGGTAGAAAGTATGTGTGTGGCCCAAATGGAGGAGCAACTGTTCATCCTAAAAAGATCTCAAGCATAGTTGACAGAGATATTAGTAGGCCATGGCAAGTTGCTAACCGAAATTCTACAACGCATAGAGGATCTCCAGACTTCAGAATGCTCAACTGAGAAGAAATGTCAGGCAAACCGAGTTCACAACATATTCAACGTTCTCTAGAAGCAGCATGTCTTGAACAAAGATGGAGCCACTAACAACGAAGATCTTCGCTCGTTTGGTAATTTTATTTGTAAAGTCAAGTCAAGTAAAGTAAAATTAAGCATCAAATCAAAATCACTTCAATTCAAAACTTACCCCTCCTTTCTAAAAAAAAAGTTAAAAAGCAACTACCATTATTTACTAAAAGACAAAAAAACTTCATTTCCCCATACAAAAAATCAAAAACATTTCATCCTAAACAACTAAAAATAAAATACCATCATAACTCACTTATATTTTATTTTTTCTTTTCATTTCACTTTACTCCACTTTATTTTAAAAGTAAAATGAAAGACGGGCCTGGGAATGGAACCCTTGATTTTTGGTCTGTCAGTGTGCAAGGCGGCAAGTCGGACACAGAATCCCGCATGGAATTCCTCCTTAATTCCACAGAATTTGTGAAGGATTCCTCAGAGTTTTCAAATTCCTTTACAAAGGGATTTCATGGAGCTGCTGATCCGGAACCAATTGGCCCAAATCTGGAACTCGCGGGGTGCGAAGAGGGTGATGTAGCGGAAGTCGCCATCGATGCTCATAACCTTACGGTTTCCTTGCAAGGTGAGGAGGACGCTGTTAGAGTGGGTGGCATGGAGCTTGAGGTGGTGTAGGGCGTAGGAGACTTAGAGGAGGTAGAGCTCGTTGGAGCCTCAACTGAGGATGTTGCCAAGATGAACAGCGGCGGCATCACCACCTGTTCAGTAAAGGGAAATGTGGCGCATACTATCAGTGAGCAGAATTTAGACACAAGCATTGTCATTCAATTCGATATGGGGGTTCATGAATTGGGGTGTGCTTGTGGAACATTTAAGCCGGGTCTTGGATTCGTTAGATCCTGGAATGTGATGATTGGTGGGCATGTGAAATACGAGGAACTGCAGATGGCGCACCAACTGTTCTATGAAATGCCTGACAGAAATGTGACATCATGAAGTTCTATGATCGTCGCTTTCTCGCAGAATGGCCAATTAAATGATGTTTCTGCTCTTTATGAATGGGTCCGAGAACATACTACTGCGTTGCGAACTGCAAGGATGATGGTTTGCACTCCACATGGGAGAATTCGTGAGGCAAGGACTCTGTTTGGACAAAACCCACAACCCAATGTGGTCACAGGAATCCCATGCTTGCAGGGTATGCCCAACAAGAAGTAGGTGAGATATTCCGAAGGATTCAAATGCTAAATGCCATTTCATGGGCTGCAATAATTTCAGGGTGCACACAAAATGGAAGGAGTGAAGACGCTTTGGAGCTCTTATCCAAGCTTCATAGACTTGGAGATATGCCAAGCCATTTGAGTTTCACCAGTGCTTTGTTTGCTTGCTTGCGCTAATATTGGAGCTCTAGAAATGGGTAGACAGACTTATGGTCTGTCAATAAAAACAGGGTCTCAATTCAATTGTTGAAAACGGTCTGATTTCAATTTTTGCAAAGTAAAAAAACATGGAAGATGTTACTCGGGTTTATGGTATTTTGTGTGTAAGTATCTTGGAACTCTCTAATAGCTGGCCTATCTCAGAGTTACATGTTGGAGGATGCCCCATGTTGCTTTTGAAAAGATGCCCAAACAAGATGTTGTGTCATGGACTGCAATGATACTTGCATATGTGCAAGTTGGCCTTGAAATTGAGAACTTGGAGCCGTTTCTTGGAATGTTGGAAAGTGGAATCAAACCAAATTCATCTACAATCACTAGCCTTCTCAGTACTTGTGCGAACTTAGGCGTTTATTTTATTTTATTTTTTTGGCATCTCATCCTAATGTTGGCAACATTGTATCTACTGGGAATGATATGACTGGCGGTGCAGTCATGATCATTGCAGCTAATCAGTCATGTCAGTTCCTTTGGAACTCTGAGGAAAGAATCTAATTATTGTATTTGAGTTTGTGGATCTTGATCTTGCTGCTAAGTGGATTCTTTTTTGTTTCTTTTGGACGAATGGCCAAATATGTAGTGCAATGTCATAACTTCTTGTGCATGAGGGCATCACAACGGATTCTCTGCAAAACTTCCATATGCTAACCTTGCGGACAAGGTTCATCAAAGGGGGGTGGATTGATATGTGACATTATCTCATCACATGCACTGGGGCACTTTGCCTGATTTGGGGTCTAGTGGGCCCCCACCAAGATGTTATTTCTTTAATTACTTTATGTTGTTTTTTTTCTTTGCTAGTTTGAATTAGTCCAAGTCTCTTCTCACGTATGGAGTTGGTTGTAACTGCAGGAGTCTAGATGGAAGTGGGTATCTGCTGTAGTCAATTGTATTTATTTGGATTTACTCTCAATAAAGAATCATCTGAATTATCAATATAAAACTCTTTAGTTTATCAGGTGTCGTCTCCCTTTCAAGATCATCTATCTTTTTTTTTACACCTTTTTGAAGAGTGCTTAAGCTCTTGAGCACCATAGCTCAAGGTTAGGAGAAAATTACCTATCAATCGCAAAGAGGGTTCTCGGTCTGGGTCAACCCGGACACGTTGCACAAACCACAGAAAACAACCAAGACAAGTTGCACGAACAAGAGAAGAGAAAAAAAAAAAAACAAAGTTCTTCGTTTTTTCTTCTGGGAGTACAAACAAAATATAAGTGATTTTGTCTTTCAGTGCCATTAAGAGAAAAAGTAGTTTGTCCTTTTTTTTCCCACATGTTGAAGAGAATAGCTTGCTAAAAAGCCTAGGAAAAGAAAAGATGGACGGCTGGTTCGATTTTATCAAGAAATAGATTAGAGAAGAATAGCGTTAATCATAGGTCTTGCCGACGGACTCGAGCGTTGTTGATTGGGAGGCTGTTGCAGAAAAACATGATATTGAGCAATTATTGGACCAGGTGGTGTGGCTCTCCAAAGCCAGCCTCGTCGACCACAAGCACTTGCCATCTTTGTAGAAGATCAGCGTCTGGGCTGAGCTCGTTGGTTATGTTGGGAGCATTAGCTTGTACATTGGGCATTTGAAGAAAATTGTGGAGGAGGGAGTGAGTTTGGGTGCTAGGGTTGAGGAGGAAGCGAGTTCAAAAGTGTTGGGGTTGAGATAGAGATGGAGAAGACAATCGACTAGAGTTCTGCAGTAGATAGTGATGGTCGATATCGACCATTCCAAAAAAATAAAATAAAAAAAAAGACGAAAGGGGCCCAAAGGACCCCTTCTGTCTACACGATTTTACTTGTTCATTTATTGTGCACAAACCACGTATGGGGTTTTTTCTCGTAAATTGCTCAAATTTCTAACTTTAATTAAATTTCATAAAAAGTGTAGGTATGAGAAATTTTGAACACTATGATATATCTAGCACCAAAAGCTTGTTTTCTATTTCATCTTCCTCCATTTTAGTGTTGTGTTCTACTCTCTGCTTGGAACTAGTTTCGCAGGCTCATGCAGGTCTCCATTGTTTCTTCTGCTGGCATTGTCGGTCTGTTGTCAATAAGAGACTCCCATGATTTGCGCTATTTGCGACTTTTCCTCTGCAAATAAGGGCTCCCATGATTCCGTTATGGGGGGCCCACCAGGTTCTACACTAATCATGAGTGAGGTGGAGAGTCAAAAGATCTTGATAGAACCTATAAGTCTGCAAAATCTAAACTCCGTTAGATCATCAGAACCCCCTAGTCTATGGGCCTCAAATGTAACTCGATTTTAGAATTCGTCATTTTCCTAGATTCTCAATCTAACGGGGTGAGTAACCATTTTATAAGCAAAAGGTTTGGGCTTGTGCTAACTCAATTGTAGAAAGAGAGGAAGGAGTGGGGCTAGGGATAGTGAGTGTAAAGGGCTTGGATTGGCTTTATGGGTCCCATGTGCTTAAAAAAGTGGGTCTAAATTATGTCTCGCATGAGAACTGCAGATGGAACATTATTTTCATGTGGAGTCCATGTAATAAAATGCATTTAAGAATATATATATATATATATATATAAGTTTTATGTATAATATACGCACAATGCTGACAACAATATCTGGGGAAAAAATCAAGCTGAGCTCAAGTTTGGCTTCTCAAGCTCTGTCTTGAGCTTGAGCCGGGCTCCTCTAACTTCGGACACATAGGTACAAGCTTGAGTTTGAGCTTTGGTCAAGCTTGGCTTGCATCATTTGCTTCTAGTTTTGAGGTTCAATTTGGGCCAACATTTCCAATTTCTATTAATAAATGGGCAAGATTTTGGTTGAGCTCATTCATGTTGGGGTGAGGTTGGCAGATTGCATACTAAGAATGGACTCAACATGAATCCCAACCCATCTTCTAATGGTCTTTCCACTCGAGAAAAAAAAAATGCAGTATGCTAATGTGCTCATTGGGGTCAGCCGAAACCCTGAATTGCGAGATCAAATTTGGGTGGGGCTGGCACATCAGGCTGAGAATTGTCACCTCCTAATTAACCTACTAAGCCATTTTGTAATACGTACAATTAGAAATCAGGTTTTAAAGAGAAAAAGAATATAAAAAAACCCTTGGAAGATTGAACTTTTTTGAACATAGAGAGTATTTGTATTATTTGCTAAAAGAAGTATGAGTAAAAGGACTCCACTTTTATAAATTAGACAAGTGAAGGACTTAAAAATAATAATCAAAACTATGGGGATTTTTGGGAATTAAGCCAAAGGTAGTTGTGCAAAAAGATTAGATTGACTCAACATGGGCCTTCTGACAAAAGATAAGTGGGGTGTTTTTAAAGTGGGGCGTTTTTTGAGAATTTTTCATATATAAATATATATATATGTGAGAAATGCTCCTGTACAAGATTCCCTTTACAGTCTCATGGTAAAAGCCACCTCATGGGGCCATCTACTGGTCTATCCGAGTGGACCATCTAAACCCACTCCTGCTATTTATACGAGTCTCACCAAGTTTTAATAGACTCAAATAAAGTGAACCGTTGGATGGATGGTCAATTTTGTTATTTTATATAAAGTCATTAAACTTGTGGACCACAGATGAGTGGGTTAGAGGTATTAGTCTGACTTCAAATTTGGCCCCACTTGAATCTTTCGGTCCCCCCTTGTTCCATGGTTTGTAGGGTCTCTAGTTGGCCCCAGGAGGTGGCTCGTACCATAAGACTGTAAGGGGAGCTTGTGCATTAGCATTTCTCTCTCTCTCTCTCTCTATATATATATATATATATATATAGGAGCGCTACACAGCGCTCGAGCATTTTTTCCAAAAAAAATGCCGCTCCTAATTTGGCCCAATAGGGTTCATGATGATCATGGAAGTTTATTAGATGAAAAGATCCATATGAGGCGTACCTACATGCAAAATCTTGAGCTCATAAGATCATCCTAACCTTTTTATCCATGGCTCTAAAATTCAATGGTTTAGAGGCATCATTTTATTATGATTTCAATCCAACAGTGAGGAAAAATTGGATAAATGTCAAAATTGGACTTGTGACTATTCATTTGGTTTTGGGGGGGGGGTATTGTGTGAAAAGACTTGATTGACACAATATGAGCCTCATGACCAAAACAAAAAAGAGGGGTGCAAAAATGGGTGTTTTTAAAGTGGGGTGTTTCTTAGACTTTCCCATGTGTGTGTGTGTATATATATTTATTTATATGGGGGCAGCTCTCCTAACCTAAAGCTTAGCATAATGTAAGCTCAAGTGTGTGGTGGGGCCCACATGGGGATAGGGATGGGGGAGATTTTAAGGACTCCCTGGAACCCTCCTCTCTGTAAAAAATTAGCCTCAACCATAATTTCTATCATCTCCATTTGGGCCTTAAAAGTTTAATAGTCAACAGTCCATTTGGATCAGTACACCGTTGATCCAACAGTCCAATAAATTCGGACTTGACATGTGCACTTAGGGGGGTTATGTGCTTGGTCCATTTGGATGGACCAAGGGTGGGCTCCACAAGCATGAGCTTATGGTATTTTAGCCTATGAGCTTATGAGCTTATGGTTTTTAAAGTGGGGTGTTTCTTAGACTTTCCCATGTGTGTGTGTATATATATATTTATTTATATGGGGCAGCTCTCCTAACCTAAAGCTTAGCATAATGTAAGCTCAAGTGTGTGGTGGGGCCCACATGGGGATAGGGATGGGGGAGATTTTAAGGACACCCTGGGACCTTCCTCTCTGCAAAATATTAGCCTCAACCATGATTTCTATCATCTCCATTTGGGCCTTAAAAGTTTAATAGTCAACAGTCCATTTGGATCAGTACACCGTTGATCCAACAGTCCAATAAATTCGGACTTGACATGTGCACTTAGGGGGGTTATGTGCTTGGTCCATTTGGATGGACCAAGGGTGGGCTCCACAAGCATGAGCTTATGGTATTTTAGCCTAAGCTTTAGCTTAGGCGAGCCTTTTTGCCCTGTATATAAGCCTTTGCCATATATATATATATGAGGAGCTCTCTCCTCAGCTCAAGTGCAGGGTAAGAAACGCTCAAGCATGTGGAGGGCACGTGGGACGGAAGCAAATAAGTGGCGCCTGTTTTTTCATCTTCCCTCTCATAAGCAAATGAAAAGAGGGGAAAAACCCAAATCGCTGGCAGTTTGCAAGGTCTTGCGCCTTCTGTCGCCGGAATCCTCATCTCGTCACTCGATCCATCTTTTCAGCTCATCTCCCGTGCTGCGACACCCAACGGCTTCCTCCTCCCCCTCCTCTCTCTTCCTTTTGCAACGTCCGGACCTGGGTTTCCTTCCCTCTGAAACCCTATGTCTTCTCTCTCCTTTGTTGAACCCCCTCTCCCAAACCCTCCTCTCTGAAACCCTCTGTCTTCTCTCTCCTCTATGAAACCCCTCTCCCAAACCCCTCTATTGAATACTATTCTCTCGCGAATCCAAGCTCGTCACAGGGTCGAAAGGAAGAATAAAGACTAGTTTTTGGTTTTTCCAAGTTATTTTGCCATTTTAGATCATTAGATCTATCCCATTTTCTACAACAGTGTTTTAGCTATGCATTTCTTAGAGTTCATTTTCTATCTTTTTGCCATTTCGTCCGGATGCCGATCCATTGTTCGTGGCACCCAAAGATCATTGAACGGAAGGTTCTCTTGTAAATGGGGCACCAACACTAACCTAACCATTGATTTGGCCCTTTTCTATTTGTAATTCATTTTGAACACTGAAAATATATATGTGCAGTGGATGGTTATGATCATCTGATGGAGGTGTTCCATTTAATAACCCATCAAAGGTAGACCCCACATGAAAGAAGGTCCAGATCTTAGAACTGGAATCATCCCAATATCATTTCCCACTGTTACCACTGTTCTGTTTAAAAATCTTGCACCACACCAATTAACGAAATATTGGGGGTTCTTTCCTTGTCTAGCTGTTTGTGTTAGGTATATGGTGCTCTGATCAATGTTGTTGTTTTTTCTTTGTTGCTACAGTTGATAGGAGTACCCAGTCGGTCTCAAGTGATTGTATCTGAGAATTCGCTGTTGAAATGGGATTGATTTGCCTTTGTTGTGTAAGATAAACGGATGGTAAAATGTCTTAGTTTTTTAAGGGTTTTTTATTTTTGTGAGTTTTTTAAGGGTTTTTTATTTTTGTGTGTGTGTGTGTGTGTGTGTTTTATCAGGATGTTGTGCATGATAAATGGATGGTGACATTCTGTTCAACTTTTCTAATGTGAATTGTTATTTGACTGCAATTGTAGAAAGTATGAAGATGCTGCCCTCACTATGTTATTGGAGCATGGAGCATGGAGATGCTTTCATAATTACTATTCTCGTTTTAGGTTTTGAAGATCCACATGATCATGTAATATGAGCATGAGGCCAATGAATCTTGTATGGATTTATATTGATTGTCATAATGTTTTCTCATTACTGGACTTGGGTGAATCTAGCATGGATTTATATTGATGGGTTCTTTTTTTTCTCATTATGAGAGTGTTTGATGAATGTGTCATGAATGTCCCTGTTAGGATGGTGGGAAAATTTAATTTTTAAATGGGTTTTGAATGACATTTAATTCTCATCAGAATCTGCAAGTAGAAAAAAAGCAGAAAAAAGTCATCAGGTTATCCCACAAACAGAACTACCGAGTCAGATTCTGCAAGCAAATTTCTATTTGTAATGCATCGCTAGCCACTGCGATACTCATAATTACTAGTTTAATACCAAATGGAGGTTGATCCTGCGGTTTTAATGTATAAAGGCCGCTGGATGAAATTCTTTAACAACTAGAAGAAAATGTTCCAACTTTTGAGTTAAACTTCTGATTGCATGTTCCAGTTACATATAAGCATGCCATCCTACAGCCCAATGAGTTATGAAATGATAGCCAAATTACAGGCTCTACATTTGGAACCACATGGAATAAACAAGTGGAGCGCATACTTAAATAGGTGACTTCAATATCGAGTACATAACTTTGGCTACATTATCTCGAATACGGAACTTTGGCTACATTATCATTTTAACCAGCCATTTGTATCACCTGGATCAGAAATAGCTAGGATTTCTTGAGCAGGACGTTACAAAATAACCCCTCTTTCATAGGGACCACAAAAAGGATAGTAAAAATCCCTGGATAGTGGGCCTCACATGTACAATGAACTGGGGATTCTCCCAAGCAAAGTGTCTATAACTTCTTCTTTCTAAATAGACAAAACAAAAAAAAGTGCATGCTGCAACTGCTAGGTTAAAATTGATACGGAACTGAGAATCACATCTAAAGGGTACTTTCAATATCCCGGAAACTCTAGTAACAACAGGCAATTGAAAAGTTTAACATGGAGAACACCAGCAAAATTCAATATAGGCAACTCCATTTTCTAGTTAGCTTCCCCTATTTTGGCTCTCTATTCTTGGAAACTCTAAGTAGCACCAGGCAACTCGAACACCTGCAAAATTCAATATAGGCAAATTCCGTTACTTAGTGTGGTGCAAGATTTTTTCACAGGAACAGTGGTAACAGTGAGAAATGATATTGAGATGATTTCAGTTTCAAGATCTGGACCTTCTTTCAGGTGGGGTCTACCTTTGATGGGTTATTAAATGCAACATGTATAACATTGTCCATTTTTCCTAGTCATTCAACCAATGGAGCTTTTAATTAGATGGACATGAATCGTTACATGTCAGCTTCATCAAACATTAATACCCACCATATCTATCAATAGCAAGGTTTGTGCGTACCCCATTAGCCAAACGTGGGCATGCACCTCCATCAGATGATCATAACCATCCACTGCACATATATATTTTCAGTGTTCAAAATGAATTACAAATAGAAAAGGGCCAAATCAATGGTTAGGTTAGTGTTGGTGCCCCATTTACAAGAGAACCTTCCGTTCAATGATCTTTGGGTGCCACGAACAATGGATCGGCATCCGGACGAAATGGCAAAAAGATAGAAAATGAACTCTAAGAAATGCATAGCTAAAACACTGTTGTAGAAAATGGGATAGATCTAATGATCTAAAATGGCAAAATAACTTGGAAAAACCAAAAACTAGTCTTTATTCTTCCTTTCGACCCTGTGACGAGCTTGGATTCGCGAGAGAGAATAGTATTCAATAGAGGGGTTTGGGAGAGGGGTTTCATAGAGGAGAGAGAAGACAGAGGGTTTCAGAGAGGAGGGTTTGGGAGAGGGGGTTCAACAAAGGAGAGAGAAGACATAGGGTTTCAGAGGGAAGGAAACCCAGGTCCGGACGTTGCAAAAGGAAGAGAGAGGAGGGGGAGGAGGAAGTCGTTGGGTGTCGCAGCACGGGAGATGAGCTGAAAAGATGGATCGAGTGACGAGATGAGGATTCCGGTGACAGAAGGCGCAAGACCTTGCAAACTGCCAGCGATTTGGGTTTTTCCCCTCTTTTCATTTGCTTATGAGAGGGAAGATGAAAAAACAGGCGCCACTTATTTGCTTCCGTCCCACGTGCCCTCCACATGCTTGAGCGTTTCTTACCCTGCACTTGAGCTGAGGAGAGGGCTCCTATATATATATATATATATATATGTGGAGAATATTCATGTGTATCCATCCCTCACCATAGGATGAGGGACACTTCCATAATTGAAAATTTTCATGTGCAAAAGAGAAAAAGTCATATATGGTCATATGCACAAAAGGAATATTCGTGTGCAAAAAGGGAAAGGCTCTTCACCCTATGGTGAGGGATTGATGCACATGAATGTCCCTCGATATATATATATATATATATGAGCATGGCTCTCCTAAGCCGAAGCTTACCTTATCTTAAGCTGAAATAGTGCTAGTCACATAAATCAAAGTTGATTATATCTGTTTTTCGCATGATGGAACTAGAAAATCCAGTTTTGATTGGATTTATCATGATTTCGGAGACGATCATCATGTAAAAAATAACGATAATAGATTTTGATTTGTGAGATCAACACTGTTTTAACTTAGAATAACGTAAGCTTCAGTTTAGGAGAGCTGGCTCATATATTTATATATATATATATATGTGCAACTGATAATGTTTTCATAAAACAGATTAGCTACCGACAATAATATTTATCATGTGTATTACAGGCTATCTGAAGTTCAAAAATACCTTACTGAAACATAAACATTCCCAAAATCAAAATTCTATAAATGGTCTGAGATATTCAGAAAACTACTATTAAACAAGATGTGTAATTTTAGGGTTAACAGTACTGACGTTACAGAATAATTTTAAGGACAAGAATCTTCAAAACTACACATTATTATTATTTTATTTTTATTTTTTTTGCTTGAAGAGGAATTCATTAAACAAAAGAAACTGGAACAAACCCCTTACAGAAAGTTGTGGAATGCAGGATCCCTGGGGTTTTCAGGGTATCTGATCGTAATTGGGTCCAGGATGGGAATTATGTGAGATCCACCTGGTTTAGGTAGGTTTGGCTGGAATTTGGTGAAGCTGGTGTTGCACAGATTGTTGATTGATAACAATTATACAAATTTAAGATAATCCAGAAGTCAATGGGTATGATATATATCATGTACAATGGTCAATTAAAGTTCCAAGATCATTCAAATATTTAAAGTATCTTTCCAAGCTAAGAATCTTGATTTGGAAATTAAACAATAAAATTACAATCTCACAGTTAGCCCACGGTTAACAATGGAAAGGCCATGGTTGGCTCCACGGTTGATCCCACAGTCAACCATGAGCACAGGTCATGAAATGCATGGTCTCAGGTTCACAAAAATTGACTGAGTCATAGTTCATCGATGCAGTGTCCACGGTCGACCGTGAAACTTCTTATGGTTAACCGTGGACTCACATAATAGAAACTCGAAATCATGTTTCTCTTTGTTTCATGACTACAACTTATTTTTATATCTTTCTTTTAACTTCTAAAAAGCTACATATCACTCTTAAAACTTGGAAAAACAAGTAGAAATCATCATTCGAGCAAACGTGATAATGCGTAACTTTCAAGAGGGGGGGCGTGTGTGTCAAAGGATTAAATTAAGCATAGGTGGGTCCTGATGTAAAAACCAAAATGGGATAAAAAAAAGTGGGGCATCTAGAGATAACATTTTGATGATCCAAACCGTTGATGCAGAGCTCTGACCTTGAATGGACTACTGACAAGATGTATGTTACCCTCACAATTTTTATGAACAACTCAAAGGAGAATGCCTATATTCACATGGTCATGGGCCTCATGGCTTTCCAAGATCATGATTTGCAGGGCCAAATGGACCATCATCTTAACATCTTTTCTTTTTTTTTTTTTTTCAAATTTGTCATGATAGAGCTAGTTTAAATAGAGTCAGCCCTAATCCTAACGGCTCAACCTGATTCAAAATTTCTTCAATAATGCATGCCCAACATTGGACCCATCAATGTAAAAGCATGATCAATCAATTTTGCCTTTTGTATTTTAATTTAACTTTATGCAAATGCATTATCATTCTGTATAATATATGATAGTGAGGCCAGAAAGGGAAAGCTGTCCTAGTTTTTGCATATTATCTCCTTCTATATTTAATGCAAATAAGTCCCCTATGATCATTACTCTCAATAGGGCTCTCTTGGTCCCATATTTGATCAATACAACTCCTTTGATAATTTGACTAACCCGTGATCATCCATCAGCCCAATTTTATAATCATTTATTCTTCACTCACCGTTGGATTGCACCTTAAAAAGGTCTACAGGTACGATGTCATTAACTTTTAAGACTGATAAATTGAGGGCTAGACCGACCGGACTTTCCGCAGTCGACCCTACACAAATGTGCCCTTTACATGTGTAGAGTTGGGTCCGGGTTTGGATCCTTGACCCAATGACTAATATGGTATTGGTTCCGCTAATTATCATCAACAGGGGGAGAGCGGTTTGACCGTTTGACTGGCTTGGATGGAGGGTGGAGCCCACGTGGTTCCAATGGATTTAAAAGGTTTCGGACTGAAACCACAGTTAAATCGGGTTCGGTTATGGCGGACGATATAACTTCCGTAACGTGCTTTTGCTGCTACGGGCGATAAATAGACGTTAGAACTCTATAACGGCTACATTTCATTCAAATTTCCTGCACCTCTACCTCTCTCTCTCTCTCTCTCTCTCTCTCTCTCTCTCTCTCTCTCTCTCTCTCATTCATCTTCTTCTTCTGTTCCAGCTCCATAGTCTCTATACTGTAAACAGAAAGCACTAAACTCTCTGATTCAATAGAAACCTCAAGCTGATTCATCAATTCTGCTACCCCAAAATCGCCAAAGTAATCTCATTTCCTTTCTGGGTTCTCTTCCATGGCTCCTACACCTTCATCCAAACCAGTCCCAATCCAGTTAACTCCCTCCAAAACCCCCCAATCCAAACATCGCCTGCATCTTCCCTCTGTAAAAAACACCCACCCGTCTCCCAATCCGACCTCTGCTGCCAAAGAAACCCCACCAGCAGAGCACCCTGTTGAAGTCATCGGTCGGATTCGCGACTACCCAGATCAAAAAGAAAAGCCCTTTTCGGCGCTGCAGATATCCTCTAATGGGCAGATGGTTCGTGTGCGTACCGATATCGGGTACCGAGATTTCACCCTTGATGGAGTCTCAGTTTCAGAGGATGAAGATCTTGATGGGTTCTACAAAAAGTTCGTTGAATCGAGGATAAATGGAGTGAAATTGGGTGCAAAATGCACCGTTATGATGTATGGACCAACGGGGTCGGGGAAGAGTCATACCATGTTTGGGTGTCCTAAGCAGCCGGGGATCGTTTATCGGGCGCTAAGAGATATTTTAGGTGGAGGTGATGAGGAGAATGGAGAGGCTGATGGAGGTTTTGGCATTGGAACATTTGTGCAAGTCGCGGTTTTGGAGATATACAATGAGGAGATTTATGATCTTTTATCAAGCAATAGTAGTGCAGGGGTAAGCATTGGATGGCCAAAGGGAACTCCATCTAAGGTAAAGTAGTCTGCATCTCTCTGTTACTGATTCCTTGATGCAACCCCAGATTGCTTGGATAAAGCTATGGGGATGATAATGATGATCTGTTGTTGGTCATTTCTTGAATGATATGCAGAATTGTAGCTCTGTTTATCTGATTATCATGAAACACCACCCTCTTTCTGATCTTGTGGAATACTCTTTTTGCTCTGTATTCTTTTGTTGTTGGAATTATGGGATGCGTATTTTTACAGGGGTGAATTTGAATCAGATGGGGGAATGCTTTCCTTTCAAATCTATGTTTGTTTCTTTCATGTATGGCTCTAAAACACAGGATATTGATTTGGGGCAGAAAGGGAAGATAAATGACACTCCACATGGTTTCCCATCCAGCTTCCAACACCTCAAATGTTACATGCCTCGGATAATCATATAGGAGTCAGGGGTTATCCATGCTTCCCTGAAAGTTTAGCAATTTAAATGTATAAAGCAAAAGGGGATCTGAAGTAGCATGATTTCACATTATCAGTTTATCTAATTCAAGATTCCCATGAAATCGGGTCAGGATTTTCAGCACCCCAAAATATGCTATTTGATTTGATCCATGCCCTCAAACAAAAATTAGTGCTATTTTTTATTTCTCTGATGAATTTTGCACCGTGTTCTTAGTCATTTCTTCTTTAGGACTTGTTATATATTGTTTCAATTCCAATGTCAATCATGGTTTGTTTACGTTGATGCTACCTTTTTCGCCTCTCTTTTCTGGGATTCAGGTAAGATTGGAAGTGATGGGAGGAAAAGCAAAGAATGCAACTTTTATCTCTGGAAATGAAGCTGGAAAGATATCAAAAGAAGTGGCTAGAGTAGAGAAGCGAAGGATTGTTAAGAGCACATTATGCAATGAGAGAAGCTCACGAAGCCACTGCATGGTTAGTTTTCGAACTTCTTTGTGGCCCATTTTTGAAAATTTGATATCGCAATCTCATTTATAGTGGATTCTTACAGATAATCTTGGATGTTCCTTCGGTGGGGGGAAGATTGATGCTCGTTGACATGGCTGGTTCTGAAAATATTGAACAAGCAGGTCAGACTGGATTTGAAGCAAAAATGCAGGTAAGAACATTCCCTTGAGAATATATCACTTTCATGGGTGCATTTGGAGGTGACAGTTCCAAAGTTGAATTTTCTTTTGGCTCTCAATTGATTTAAGCTCTCAATCGTTTACACCTGCAATATTGATACAAAATTGATCTTTCCATTGAAATTCTAGACAGCAAAAATTAACCAAGGAAATATAGCATTGAAAAGAGTAGTTGAATCCATTGCAAATGGTGACTCTTATGTTCCATTCAGAGATAGCAAGCTAACCATGCTTCTTCAGGTAATCATGGACTCTTCTTGATTTCTTGGTTCCCATGGTCATCTTTGAGAACAGGTGATGATGTTCATTTTGGGGGGCTATTTGAATGTTCCTTTTTCTTTGTTAGGATTCCTTCGAAGATGACAAGTCAAAGATTCTTATGATTTTGTGTGCTAGTCCTGATCCTAAAGAGATGCATAAAACCATTTCTACACTCGAATATGGTGCAAAAGCAAAGTGCATTGTTCGTAGTACTCATACACCAAACGCTAAGGATAAGGAGCATTCCTCATACACAGTTTTAGGATCACGAATGGCCGCCATGGATCAGTTCATTCTTAAGCTACAAATGGAGAACAAGTTGAAGGAGAAAGAGCGTGATGAAGCCCACAAAGAACTTTTAAGGAAAGAAAAAGAAGTGGCAGAGCTGAGAGCTAAGCTTGAGCTGGTGGAAGAAAAGAGGTTGGTATCAAAAGATGAAGAGATCAGCTCCAAGGTTGATGAGAGGACACAGATTCTGAAGGCTGAGTTACAGAAGAAGTTGTATGAGTGTCAGCAGATGGAGAATGAATTTGATGAACTGGGGAGGAGAATGGAAGAAAAGATCTTACAACAGCAAGTGGAGGTCGAGATGCTAAGACGACGGTTGGAGGAAATCGAAACTGAACTATGTCATTCGACGGAGAAGGAACACCATGGTGTGGCTAATGATACTGTTGGAAGCAGCTTTATTCAACGACTTTCGGAAATTTATCCAGAAGGGGAGCAGGGAATGGTGAAATCTATGGACTTAGACATGGGAGAGGAGCTGCCTGTTCTGGGTGTGAAAGATGTGCGGAATCATGATGTTCGTAAACCTGAAAAAATTAGGAACATATCATCCATGAATTCTCATGGGTGGGCTGTCGAGGGAGATGATACTGCTTGGGAAAAAATTGCCAAGAGGGTTGGTTTGAGTACTGTCTTTGAAGGCGAAGAACATGAGAATACTGAGGAAGAGGTGGAGAAAGAAGTGGTAGAAGAAAAGGTCTTATCTTTTGGTGACAAGACTGATGGTTTTAGTGATATCAATATGAGCCATCCTCTAAATCTTGTACAGACTCCAGCCTCTTGTGTCAGAAATATGGGTGAAAAAAATTGTAGCAGAAAGAGATCTGAGAATGCAAAAGATGCTGCATCTGCTCGAAGAACAAGGATCCAAAACATTTTCATGCTGTGTGGGAACCACAGAGAGCTTGGTGAACATGTTAGATTCCCTACACCTTCCAAGAAAAGATCTGAAGCTGGTGGCACTAGATCACCTCCCACGGTGCTCAGCGATGAATCTGCAACAAAACCAAATTTAAAAGAACTGTCACCACTTCAAACTGTTCCACAGCCAGAGCACAGATCATATGCTAGTTTCATAGCAGAAGGAACTGCAAGAAACAATAGCGCGAAAAGCCCAAATTCAGCACTTCTGGAGCCATTTTCATCACTAAATATTGCAGATGAACAGGAACTAACTGACTCCCAGTTGAGCAAAAAATGCAGTTCTTCTGTAAAACCTCTAGAATTGAAGGAAAACAATATACCCAACGATGAGGATGGACTACTTGAGGTGTATGTGAAATGGGAAGCATCAAAAGAAAATCCTGGGAAATTCATTACAAAGCTAAAGGTGCTCAAGAATTCTAGTCTTGAAGATTTGCGGAAGCTGATCGAAACTCATCTTAGCAAGGGCAATAACAAACAAGAATTTACCTTTCTTATGCTTGGGGTGCGTTATCTTCCTAACTACATCTGTCTGATTACTAAATTTCAGCATTTCATGTATATTCTAGCAGTAGCATATTACACTGATAAAAAAATGCCACAACACAATTGTGAACTGCAGAAAGACTGCTCTGCTCATATTCATTAATGATTTAAGAAAGTTTTGTGGAACAATGGAAACATCTGAGTTTCTTTGATCTTATGGCAATTTTTTTTCCTATTAGCTATACCAGCTCATAAATATTATGGACTATATAACGATGGAGATCCATGTGCATGTCAGCACTTCATGAGTAGACGAATGCAATATCGTGTCTACAGTATATACTGTTATCAATATAATATACGTGCATGTATGCTAATGCATTTAGTTTGCATTTGTTTGCCCATTCTCTTAGACCTGTTGTGGTCTTTATCTGCAGGATCCTACTGGTGCTCCAGTGCTAAATGAAAAGGAAGCAACAATTCAAGCCAGCAAATTACCCATTTGCAACAGCCATATAAGTAGCCACCTTGCCTGCTTGCGTCCTATCAAGAAGGCAATCCAACGGCCAAACCATCTTCCATTTAGCTCATTGGAGAACAAGCTTTCAGTTGCTTCAAATAACCTGTCAATGATTGATCAGGGCGAAAGCTTTTCACCCAGAACTGGTAAGAAGTTCAGCTCAGCTTTTGTTAAAGGGCTGCAGATTTAGAAATGAAGCATATATGTATATGTCTATTCACATGCAAAGATTAGCTCCTGTTAAGCAAATAGAAATGTGTATACACATTTCCAAAGAAACTTTGAATTAAACTTGGTGTTGGTTTTTTTTTTTCCTTGCTTTCTTTTTATTTTTTCTTTGCAAGTTCTGTATTCTACCTTAAAAATATGGTGGTGTTCTTTCTGGTCTTTTTAATGTCTTTGACGTGGAGATAAGAGGGACCTGTGATTATTTATTTTGTTATTGAAGATTCATTGTTATGGTGTTGTTCTTTCTAGGCTTTCAAGGTTGTTGATGTAGACATAGAGATAAGAGGGACCTGTAATTATTTGCTTTATTATTGAAGATTCTTTTTTGGGCAAATTTCAGCTGACATGGATTGGAGATTTCAAACCGCTAATTATTGTATGGAAGGAATGGCTCCTGCTAATTATTGTATGATATGGAATACAATTGATTCATCTGCTAGCGCGCAATAAGAAGCAGGAACTGCGTGTCTTCAACATCAAGACTAGTGGAATCCATTTACATGCATATTAGTAATTTAGAGTGCTGATCTGATCTCCAAACTACAAGACTCTATCCTTACTGGGCCTTGCGTGTCTTCAACATCAAGACTAGTGGAATCCATTTACATGCATATTAGTAATTTAGAGTGCTGATCTGATCTCCAAACTACAAGACTCTATCCTTACTGGGCCTTCAGATCAATGCTCAGGAGTACTTTGGCTCCCAGATCACATTATGCATAGAAAAGGCTTAAACTCATCGAAATTCGAATGTCAGCCACCCTAAACAGAAACCTGTTCTACAAAAGAAAATAAATCTGTATCTTTGTGTTGGCTTTTAGTCAACTAACCATGCAAGCTATTAGCTGAGTATGAGCGAAAAATATATTCTCCAGATGGGGAATTACACTGTATTTTTTACAAACCATAAGAATTTGTCAAACACTCTGAATTTCTTCTTCCTCTTTGGGTTTTGATGGTGGAGGTTGCTCCTCAGTGTTCTTCGCTTCGGAATCTGAATTAGCAGCGGCTTGAACCCTGGATCTTGACGGTCTTGTCGACCCACCATCCGTTGATCTATTGGACTTCTTCCTACGTGTGTGGTTTGGTGCATCAATGGAGGACTCTTTGGTGGATGAGTCCAACCCGGAGCTGGGTTTCTGGCTGCGTCGCCTCGGTTGTCTGGGCATGTCAGATGCTTCTCCAGTAGAAGCGCTGGAGGAACTACTTTGGTGGCGCCTCAATGCCTTGGGTGCATCGGATTGCTCATTATTTGTGGAGTTCTGAGTTTGGTGGCGCCTTGATAACTTTGGATGTTCTGGGTCTCCATTAGAGTTGCGACGCCCTGAATCGGGGAAAGTTTGGGTGGTGAAATGACATTATAAATTACAGCTTACATTTTAGAATTTCAGATACTGATGAAATTCAACAAGTTGAATTATAGGACCATATATGCAAGTGTGACTGTTGATCTGATGGACCTCATAGTAGACTAGTGATTTATGATGCCCATATACGGATGTGGATATGGACACTGATACAGGGATCAAGGATAAAACTCCACACTTTTAAAAACCTAGGATATAGATATGGATACGGGTGTCCTACCTTTTACTTTGGATCACTTCCAAATCAATGGAATTATCATTGTTTTCATCCTTCTCTGGCGTTTTTTTATGGTGAGAAGTAAAAATATTAAAAGAACTATATGAAATAAAGGACTTTATAAGTAGAATATGTTGAACTTGTTCCCTAGAAGTATTGGTGCAATATCAGGTACCAATACAAGTATTGTATCGGTCTGATATGGATATGTTGGGCTTGTACCGGGTATCATAGCTGGTGATGCTCCAAAAGTCAATTGGATTGACTTCTTGTCCTTATATCAATGGCCTACAAATAGATGCTTAAGAAGAAAATACAACATTTTCTGATAAAAAGAAAAAGAAGAAGAATATAAAGCAGTTATCAAGAAGAATGTCTGAAAGATCAGAGAGTCAACTTCTTCTGATCTGAAACATATCAAGAGCATCATAAATTCCATGGGGTCCATTAAATCTATAATCTAGGTCAGCAGATCATGGCCCTTAGTATAGAGATAGTGGCATAGCTAAGAACCTTACACTTCCTAATAAGTCCAATATACTCTTTCAATTTGATCGATGCATCTCAATTTCAAGTCAAATGACAGGCTCCCATTCGCTATTGCATTTGGGATCTAAACCCCATTTTGTGTAAGAAAAGGTTGAGTTTGTTGAACCTAAACACTTGAAACTAAGTACAGGGATGCTTAATATTATAGAAATTTACAAAACTGAAAAGGACACATCCTGAAAAACAGACCATGAGATGTCTTCTTAGTTGGAGAACCCTGCTGCTCTTTAATTTCCTCCCGGGTACTTAGAGGTTTTGTTGAAGAATCCTGCGTCGTCAGCTTGTTCTCATTCACCTGCACAGGAGATGAATAACATATCACCAACTCTTTATCAAACTAGGATATTAAATCTCTTGATCAGGACATGAACTGGCCACCTTCTCAATGAGCCATAACCCACAATTCACTCATCGAAGATCTTTATCATTCAATCCATGTTTCTAGCCCAATGCTTGCTCATGCTCCTTATATGTATTTGATCAGCCTCAGGTGGAATTGTTTCCCGTGGATAGTAGACCGATGGTGGTATCCAATCAACAGTGAGAGACTAGCTGTAAGCACTGTATACTTCATATCTTAAACCCCATTATACAGAAAGCCACCATTAGATTCTCCATGTATTAAAGGGATTAAAACTCCTCATCATGTTTAGTTTAGGATACACCTTACACAATAAGCATTGTGACGTTAACTGGAACTCCAACTTAAGAGTGCAATCACAACCAGGAGATAATGGCAGTTGGCCCATCCCTTGGGCGCCCTTAGGCAATGAATAATCCAAGAGGTGGTTCCTCAGTTTCATTTGGCATGTAAACTAAATGACAACTCAGTTATAATTCATAACGCTAAACCTGAATGAAATTAACAAAATATTAGAGAAAACCCTACCCAAGATGGTGGAGTTGTAGTTGTAGATGGACCAGATGGACCATCCCATCCTATGTGGGCCACGTGCTTTACGTCTGTAGGGTTACCAATTTGCATCTCTTGCTCTTGCTCTTTAGAAGGCTCTGTAACAAAACAAAATAAAGTTAGTCTCTATTCCCCTGTCGTTACTAATTGAACTACATTCAAATAACCTCACTATAAAGTACCACATAATGAAAAGTGTAAAGATTCTTAAGATGGACTTAAAAATTGGGGTAAACCCATATGGGCCAATTTTGGGCTCATAATTTCCATTCCCACTAAAAGTACAATGGAGAATTGGATATACAGTAGTTGTCTTATTCATGTTTTGAAGGATATGCTGAAAAAGAAATTGGATATATAGTAGTTGTCTTATCGCCAGGCAGGCCTCACAAGGCTAATTATCTATGCCATTTAGCTTTGGGTTGAGATTGGGCCTCTATCAAGGGATTATACATGGAAAATCACATACCAAATATTTGAGAAATATATCTGAGGCCTTTCAAAAGGCCCTTCACCTTTGTTGTCATTTGGGGTGGAATAACTTGTTTGGCCAACAGTGCATCCATCGAATTCCTTCGCCGATGACCCTCTGAGTCTGGATGAGGAAAATAAAAAGAAGAGGAGAGGAGAGCAGAAAGATTAGATGCTTATATGTAATGTGTTTACCAATAATGACCAAAACATGGTTTCAAAACTGGATCCTAGAGCCATTGCTACCATATCTGAACCATTCCATTACATCCCCCTTTTATTATTATTATTTTTCCTTCACAAGAGACTCAAATTCATGCACCCTGACACACTTCATGGTGTCCCTAACCAGCTGAACTACATCCACGAACCTTTGATTTTCTTTTAAATGCTTTGAAAACAAAAGAAAAATGAAACCCTTCAGACTTAATATTTTTTAGGGTGTTTTAGACATAGGTTAACCTACATGATATTACAGTGGAAAAATGTTTTAAACAGACTTTCACATTTCAGACCATTGTTTAAAAAGAAAAAAGAAAAAAAGAACAAATTTCTCTATCCTATCGTTGTTTAAAATTGTGATTTAGAATAATGAAATATAAACATTTGAACCCTCATTTTTTATCCTTCAATTTTAGCACCTTTGATAGAAAATAGCAGGAATCCAATACCGATTAAACAAACAGGAATGGAAAAAAGTTCAAAATCTCATAAAAAATGGATAATCAAGTCAAATTGTGAATAAATAAAGATGGAAAAAAAATTGGAACCACCCACATGAAAAATAAAAGGGGGCATAAATCGATTAGCAACACATAATTCAAACATGGGTACTCTGTAAAACACAAACCTTACCTCCGGGGTTGGGTATTCCATCGCTGGGCGCAGTTTCAGATGCTTTTACTTCTGAAAATCCAGTAGGTTTTCCCCCCGAACCATAGGATTCAGAAGACATTGTATAATGTTAGAGAACTATCCTCAGCAAAAGGCGAGAAAAGAAATAGATCATCAGAGATATCCAAAAAATTTCTCTGCATGGATTACAAAGAGAGGAATGAATGGAAAGAGGATGGATTAAAATTGCATATTCTGTTTAAAGCCAAGGTTTTGGTTGATGTTCCGAAGGCCATGGGCTGTTTTTTTTTTTTTTTTTTTTGCCAGATTTGAGTACATAAGAACCATTGGAGGTCCGTTTTCTTAGTGTAGAGTTTGAATTTTTGGTGAGAAAAGAAAGGGTGGAGAGAAGAAACAGTTGAAATTTCAGCCAGACAGAGGAAAAGAGATTTAAAAAACCGTTATTCGGGAGCGGGTCAAAGGGTTTCGCGCCAAAATTAAGCTTCCAGATGGAAACTTTATAGTGAAATGACTGGAATGCCCTCGAGATGGAGATGGGGCAAGTGGCCTCGTTTGGGTAGGAGTGGTAAAAAGGTATGGTAGAAGTGATGACCCTGTGGTTGAACAAAAATGGAAAGACTGTCTTAAAATTTTTGCAAAACTTGGAAATATCTAAAACTTCAATTGGGATTTCACCTTATGTGATTTTTTGGGTTCATGGATCTATGATTTGGGTCTAGGCTATGTTCAATAATGCTAATTGGATAAGGATTGTGGTTGATGTGTTTTGTACCAAGCAATACCTTCCTTGCTTGGAGAATCTCTGGATTCTCGGACGTGGTGGAATTCCTGAATCGTCCTTTGTTTTTGAGCATCCAAAAATTCTACCAAAAAGTAAAGGGGTTGGAATTTTTGAAATTTCAAAAGTCATTTGAGACATTTTAAGTGGTTAAAATCTTAAAAACTCTTATGAGCAAATGTTCGGGAAAAAACAATCACATCATATCATAAACTCTCCCAACATACCAAATTCTTATTAGAAAATCTAGTAATAAAACAAGTGAAAGGTGAATATTATCTATCTGTATTTATGTTTCATAACCTTTTTTTGGTTGATCATAAGGTCACCACCCTGCGTTTTATCAGCCAAACTAACACTTATATGTAATAATTACATAAAAAAAACTCCTTTAGATGGCTATTTACAAAAATACCCCTATATTTTTAGTGATTTTAGAAAACTAATTGATGTTGATAATTTACAATGGCATGCTCTCTTTTTCCACAATTACAAAAAGCTTCTTTTGCCAGGCACTCTCTCTTATATCGGCAACGGTAGAAACGCCTCTATTACAAATTTGCAAATGCACCCCTCTGATTTCTTCGAATTACATAGGCACTACTCATAGAAATTTACTGATAAACCCCCTTCTTTTATAATCATAAAGACACCCTTATCAATACACCATCTCTCCGAAATGCGAGACATTCGAGTGGAAAGGGTGTCTTATCTGACACACCTACCCAGACATCAATCTCTAGGTATGCGGGTTGTCTCACAGGTTATGTACAATCTCAATTCAGTTTTTAAAGGGGCGCTTCACATTTGTACCATGGCATACATATCTTCTTTTATAATCTCTTTTAGGCCCATATAAGAGGAACAATGGTCAGTTTTTCACAAGCAAAGGGATATGTAGCTCACTTACTTGGTGTAATATTCAAGCCAAGAGCTCAGGCTCTCCAGGTGTAATACTCAATTCATTCAATTTATTCAATTAATTTAAATAATTATGGGTTCTATGTAAATCACTTACTTTGTATAATATTCGAGCTAAAAGTTGCCCAATACTTATTTCTCTTCTTATGCCAATGATAAATTTGGACTCAAAGCTCCAAACCTTTGTACATCTTCTTCGATGAACCTAAATATGCATTTACACATGAAAATTATCATTATACCTTTTTTATGAACCTAAAAAGATATCATGAAGAAGGTAATGATGCTCTGTTACTAATGTATAGCGCCCCTAAATCATACTCATCTCAAAACTCATAAGGCTTTTATAAATTTTTATAGTAGGAGAACTAGTTGTGGTGTCCATGGTAGTCAATTTTATTTTGTTTCGGCTGAAATGGCCCGAATCCTTCGGCCAAATGAAATGGGGGTCAAAACATTACGGTTTGAATTCTAGTCTATTTCGTTTTAGCTGGAATGGCCGGAATTTTTTGTTCCGATCCTTCCGTAGAGTGAAATGGGGGTCAAAACATTCCGGTTTGAACTCTAGTCTATTCCAGCCCATTATGGTTGTCCATTCTAGTCTATTTCGGTTTGTAGCACAATTTTCACTAATTCTTTAGTTTTTTCTCAAAATCCGTATCAAGAAACATGCATAATTTATATTTTATTTTTATTTTTCAGGTTTTTTTTTTACATATATGTATATATATTTTTAGTTTTTATCATTCCAAAAAGTTACTCTAAGAAGTTTTGATGAAATTTCGAAATACCGAAATATTCCATCTTTGAGGCTAGACCGAAATGACAACTGAAACGAAATTGACAACTATTGTAACATCGCAATCCATGGGCATTTCTTCAAAACATAAACACTAAACTCTCAGCTATCATTTTTCGCAACAATTTGAATCCCTATTGCTATTTGGCGTTTACCAAAACTCCTTGTCAACTTTTTGGTAAAAATCCCCAAATGCTAAGATTTTAGGAACATCTTGTAGAAGTTGCCCAATGTTAGTATTACACATTGAAGAATTGGGTTACTAACAAAAGCTTGGACATGAAGAATGAACTTAGAGCAAGATATTATAGAAAGTTCTCCTGTCCCAAATCAAGAGAAACACAAGATAGTAAAAGCTGAAATCAAATCGTAAAATTATACCTCCAAAACCAGCCATGAATCAATATGATGATAATATGAAATGTTTAACCCATCACTCAACCCAACACATTGTAACATGTTTGGAAACAATCGCAATCATGATCATCAGGAGTGAAGCTTGATGTTATGACCATGATTCCCGCATTGTTTGATTATAACTGGGAAGATAACTTGAAAAGACCAATAACCACCAATTACTTGAAAAGACCAACAACCACCTTCCTTTTTTTTATTTTATCCTAGAGACAGATGAGTCCAGAATCCAGATCCTCTATCACACTTGGCACAGGCTTACTGTGAGTAGACCACTCATAGTGTGCCACATCACCACAGATCCTCTATCACACTTGGCACAGGCTCACTGTGAGTAGACCACTCATGGTGCGCCACATCACCACAAAACCTCACACAGCTGCTCCATTAGAAAATCATGTGAGCGTACATCAATTGCGACAGAGGATCTGGATTTGAAACAAAGGGTGTTATGTTTATATAATTTCTGGAAGGCTTAAATTTTCAGACATGAAACGTGGCATGTTAAGTGGAGCCACTGATCCCAACTTTGCATTTAACAAAATTCGTCCTAGGGTTGGCATTTGATGGTGAGGAGAAGAAGGGAAAAAAAAAAAAAAAACAGACAAACAGTGAACAGCTTAAGGACTTGTTTGTGCAGCTGCACTTCTGCAGAAGTAGAGCAGAAAACAAGTCAGTTTTCCGCAGACTCTTTCTTGTGTTTGGGACAACTCTCTTTCACCGAGGGAAAGGGCTTAAAAATACATTAATTTTGTAGCTACTAGAAAAAGCATGTTCAATGGGGGTGCTAGAAAAAGCATTACTGCAGAAGATCTCCGCTGCAATGACATCCACACAAATATTCTTTAGGGTGCATTTGTATAACTGACTAATAGAATCCCATGATAGAGAAGAAAATTATTCTAGTTTTCCATGGAGCCCATTATTACATTCCTTGGTGTGATACATTTTTCTTGCTAAAACGGGAAATAATGAATTGATTTTACTCATAGAAAGGATTTGGATTTCTTATATGAGGAATCGGAATCCATGTTGTCGTGCACAAAGACACCCTAAATTTGAAGGCGGCTAGCAACCTCTCCCTTGGATTTGGTGGGGACTCTAATTTCTCTTTGTGGTGACAATCTTGAAGAGTCCTGATACCATCTTTTTTCGTCTATCTGTTCGTAGGCCCCAGATAAACAGATCGTCAAATCTTGTAGAGCTTAAGAGATCCCCTGTCTAAGGATACCCCTTCAGATCAACAGCTTGGCATCAACTATGATGGAAATACAATTGATTGCATGCAAGTAAAATTCACCTTAATAGGATGATCATAACCATGTGATTAGAGCACTCCTAAATATAGAAAGAATTTTGTTCTATCCATATACCATCAAGGTACATCCACAATGTGGGCCTCGGTCGCATTTGACCATCCCTCTAGATTAATAATGACAACGATGATGATGAGTAGTTTGGTCAATGACTAAGAGAACCCAAAAAATAAAAAGAGAGACTAAAAATAATATATTAAAGAATTCAAGTGGAATTCAAGTGATATGTTGAAAAGCTACAAGTTCAGTTAGATGAAGCCAGCATGGGAGAAGAATTTCATTTTTAAAATGTGTATATATATACATGATAAATGATGAAATAGGGACAGCCCCCAATCTCAATGATTCAAAATCCAAACCCCTCAACATTGCAAAAATTACATCTCATCGCAAAAATTACATCTCATCTCAAACTCAGCTGTACAAGCCTATTTAATCAAAATACATAAAGGGAGTAATCATCAGATATGTTGGAAATTAAGAAAATTAAACTGTACAAACAACAATTTGTTCAAAACTGCTCCATTCGCTCATGCGCCTGTTGATTTGACATCATGGTTCGAACAATCTACGACTATGGTTTCTTAGTCTGCAGGAGGTAACACAATCATTAGTAATTTAACAGTAATTTTCAGAAGTGGAAGCTACAACTAATTGAATCCCCAAAAATTCTATTAATAACCACTTGAACACCTAAGACCTGAAAATCAAGAAGATAATGAAGTCATAATTTTAAAATATAATGAGTACCAGGCCTAGTATAATAGTATGAAGCAATGCTTTAAACACCAGACCAGAGGCTAAGCCTTTCAACAATTTAAAAGTCTATATGAGACCACTGATAGTTCAGCTGACAGCCACAGGCTCAATTTGGTCCAATGATAACACCAATTGAGATAAAAATAAGAAAAGGAGTTGAAATGGTCGCTGCATACTGGTGTGAGTAGCAATTTGTACATGCTTTGATGGTTTTGAAGAATTGTAGACATGGGTTTCGTCTGGCGGATCAGCATGAAAAAGGCCCCTTCTAGGCCCCTTTTATTTAAAATTTCTTAGAGAACTTGCCTTGTTTAAGTACTTTTTGTGAAGCTTCAATGCCTCATTGCACGCCTTCTTCGCATCTAAGTTTCCCGTGACGTCATCCAGTATCTGGTGAAAGATTCCAATAGTAAGATAAATGTACCAGAGAGAGAGAGAGAGAGAGAGAGAGAGAGATGACCTTAACAACATCATCCAGGCCTTTTGCCTCCTTCATCAGCCGCTTGTGCTTCTGCTCAAGAACACTAGCAATAAGAAAGATTGAAAGAGCGGACTGTGGATCCTTTGCTCCAGTCTTTGCATATTTCCTCTCGAATTTCCCATACTGCTTTAGCGTCTTATCATTTCCCTTCATTCCCATGCTTGGATCAGCAGCAGGACTGGCTGAGTCCTGATATAGAGAGAAGATGTTTGGATTGTACTCCATAGCCCACATCAACTGAAAATATTTCAATGTCAAACAACCATCTAAATAAATAAATAAATAATGATCATGTAAGAGCCTTCCATGAGCTAAGTTAAAGCTACAATATAATAACTTGAATGAAAATGCAGTAATCTGGGTTATTTCAAGATTTGAGTTTCGGAAAGACACTTTAAATAAATAATGTATTACAGAGATATAAAAACATGACTTGACCAGAAAAGATGTAGCTTGCATTATATGAAAGGAACAGTCCTATAGCAACAATTCAGTCTCACTGCGATAAAGAAGATACCATGATGAGAACTGATCGAAAACAGTCTAGTATAACAGTATAAGCCTCAAGCTTGTAGAAATTTCAGAGTTTAAATTACTATGGTTATGCATTAAATGATGAAAATTGAAAACTATTTCCTCCTTCATAAACTATTCAAACTCAACTGACGAATGAAATTGATGATAAAAAAGCAACAAACTATGACAAAAAGTTCAATACTAACAACTTGCATTCTATAAAAAATAAAAAAATAAAAAAAAAAACAAGGAGAAGAAGAAGAAGTCAACAACAACTTGCTGATGCATGCTTCAAGCTTCCAAAGACTAGAAGGTGTGAAAGCAATTGTTTACACATTTTTTTTTACTGGGATTTGTTAACAATTCTTTAGATTTAATTAAAAAAGCAACAGCTCAAACTCAAAAGTGCTTACCTCCCAAAGATACATTGAATCCACAAATGAGAATTCTCTTCGGAAGAGAACCATTAACATGCGAAATGCAAACAAATACTCTCCACCATCCAGGTTTTCTGCCATTTAATAATTCTCTATCAGGATTTCAGGACTATTTTTAACAAGGAGACCTTTATAAGGAAAGAATAGATGCAAAGATAATCAGGAACTAAGAAAGCCAACAACAAAATTTCATTACACCCTTAGGGTCCAGTATTAGTAAGGACCAAACGAGAAGCAAATTTTCAAGGAAAACACGATATCAAGAACTCGCATTTTGACAAGTTTAATAAGGTTAAAAATGATTGACTGTAATCATTGTTGTTAAAATTCTAAAATTTAGGATACCAATCCTTTGATTCATATAAAATCCTAGGGAAAAACAAAGATTAATATCTATCAATGAATCCATTTAAAAGTAAATCTTAGGATGTGAATCTTATGACTCAATACTTGTGTCAAATCTAATGATTCCAGTGATTCGTCTGGGAGGAAATAGCAGCAGTTGCATGGATAATTATAGTCAGTTTTCAAATTTTATCCTTTTTTTCATTTTTTTTCTGTTTCTATTTTTATAAGGATATCTAATGATCAAGAAAACCTCTTAGATATTCTACAAAACTTTAAGAAAAACAAGGAAATAAGCATGTGACAGGAGGCTAGAGCATTTGAAATTTTTGTTAATTCATTTTATTCGTTTTTTCATAAACCATATCTCCAACTTCAGGTAATATATTCTAACAATGTCACATTCATGATTATATTTGTTTTTAATTTCAAGATAACAAAAAACTGAAAGTCGTTTATCTTTCCTCATAATGCTGATATTTAAATAAATTCAACTATTCACACATATATTATTTATGATATATTGGTACGTGTCATGATGTCCTTCATATGATTGTATCAAATTCATAGTCCCATTTGTCACTGTATTGAATTTGGTATGGGATGGAAAATGGATGGTTTGTTAATTGCTACTGTTTTTCTTATTTTCAATTTTATACCTTCTTCCCAGTTTTTTATAAAAACATAAAAAGCCGTGATTCACTATTCACTTTGATTCAATCCCTCGATCTATCGGTGATACTATCTTAATTTTCAGAACAATGCCTCTAACTACATATAGAACTATGCCTATAGATCAAGATTGCTTGTATCCTATGAAGCATTCTAGCAATCCATGTTGATCAATGACCGACTTTCATTAATAATCCAAGTATATTTTTTCTTCATCAAGAATAAAACCATGAAAAGCTAATCAAAACAGAAAATAAGATAGTAACCAACTCGTCTTGAACACATAAAATCTAATCCTTTAAAGCATTCCATTACCATACCTTAAGGCAACCAAACATTCAGTTGTGGTACATCCTTCTTTTTTCTGGCATTCACATGTCTAGTTCTCTTTCACAAACATGTTAGCTGTTCGATAGCTTTACTTTCGTCCTCTAACCTTCATAACTAATAATGCCTCCATCGGGCTGATAATTATGCAATAGCATTATAGCAGGGCATTCTTGTTATCAAAGGGGTATATTACAAACAACTATAAAAGTTGGTTAATCTGAACTTATCTTGCTACTTGATGAATTATAAAGTTTATCACAATCTTCTTAATCCATAATGACATGTAGAGGAATTTAAAACCCATTCAGGACAATTTGGTTGGCACCTGTTATACCTTCCACGATTTGAATTTATTTCAGACCTGATGGATGAAAAAAAAAAAAAAAAAAAACAAATCTGGAATTGCTATCTCCTTTACATCCTTTTCTGTAGCTTCCACGGATGAGTTTTTCAAGTTACACAAGTATCCAACAACAAAACAAAGCTATGACAGGTTGAACAAGAACTAGAAAACCTAATTAGTTGTAATGAGTCATACCTAAGTGCTGATGAAGCTTTGGATCAACAACTTTAATAATTGATGAGAGTGTAGTCAACTGTGACTGAACTCCAATAGAACTCGCAGTGCATCTAAAATTTTCCCTCTAAAAATTTCAAAAAATCAGGGTAAGACCAAACTAGGATATTAAAGTTCAAGAAAAGCCAAAAGATAAAACACATAGGAGACAAAAATCAACAAAATGATGAAGTTCTAATTGGAACTTTCACTTGATTTTAACCATAAAAGTCAACAATGTCAAGTCCACCTAGCCAGTACATCCCAAAATCTTAAGCTGATAGGAAGCCGAAGACAAATCTACTTTAACACCCCCTCCCTCAAATGGGACACCATTTGAATTCACAACCCACACATGCCTACCCATGCAACGCCTTCTCAAGGTTCGAACTCGCGACCAAGCGTTGGCTCTGATACCATGACAAGTACGACTAGCCAATATATCCCAACAGCTTAAGCAGATAAGAAGAGGAAGACAAATCTACTAAACAAGCAATGTACCAAAGTGGGGTGAAAACAATTATACATACCATCCTACGCATTAAATGGTCGAAGCACCAAAAAGCATCTGCTTCATTTTCAAGAAGAACTATCATTGGAGAGCACAGATCATTCATTCCTGCTCAAAAGATAATTAGAAGATAGCATATCAATACAACTTAGTGGTTAATATTAACATCCGCACATGTCTGAATTTCCATCAGAGTATCAACAGCCCACTTACCTTGGCAGTAACCAATGTCCTTGTCTACCCATGCATAAACAGATAAAATGTCCCAAAGCTTTGCATCGTTTTCTTTGTTCTCATAAAAGACCAGTGCTCTATCCGTGCGAACTACGTCCAAACCTATAGTCTCCATATTAATATACCAACAATCGTAAGCACAAAGGTTAATAAAAAAGAGCAAGTGCAACCCAATTCATAAAGAAAATAGTAAATACTTTAAGGTTGTATTTGGACAAGCTTGATATTGTAACATTCTGAAATGTAAAAATATTTCATTTACTTATGTGCATGTTGTGGAGATGTGTATGCTTAAAGGATGTGTGGAGTCATCAGAAAGGATAGAATTAGGAATGAGCACCTACTAGGAAACTTAAGGAAGGAAGAGAAAATCAAGGAATGTCATTTGAAATGGTTTGGGATGCACGCATAAAACCAGAAACAGCCCCTTTATGACATACTGAAGGGTTACATTTTGAAGGAAGGAAAAGGGGAAGTCCACTCATTTGAAATGGTTTGGGATGTATGCAGAAGACTAGAAACAGCCTCTATATGACATACTGAAGGGTTAAATTTCCAAGGAACAAGGAAAAGGGGAAGACCACTAGCAAAGACCTAAAAATGTAGTGAGGAAAGGCACGATTGAGGAGCTACTGAAAACAATGTTGTAATAGGGTCGCTGGAAAAGTAGATTTCACAAAGTTGTGCCATATAGGTGGGATAAGGCTTCAATAACGACGATAAAGATGATGATGGTGATTATATGAAAAATATAAGCATGTCTATTCAAGTATGAAATGAGATTTCAAAAATGTTTTATAATATTTCGAAGGCAGAAATATACGAACAGTCACACTAACAAACACTGTTGCAAGTCTTAGCATTAGTTTCTGTTAGAAATTGCAATACTTAAGTCTTCATTAAGAAGCTGAACATTTTGATATTACAGTATTTTATTGAAAAATGGAAATCTTGCAATATTCTGTCTGTCTAAACATAGCCTAAACAAAGTGGTTTTCCTGATGAATTCAAGATTTATTGGCTATATGATGACATGCACATGAGTGTGCGCGAACAGTCACACACAAGAAGTGGTGATGTTATACCAATTTGATGCAAGATGAGTTTCCACTGAATGACTCGCTTGTCCAAATCCATTCCATCATCAAATTTCAGGAAGCCAGCAGCAGTGGGATCATCACTTGTAGTTGAAGGATCCTGGATGGGCTGGCCATCATTGCTAATGATGGGCGCAGTAATAATCCTTCCATTACCAATGGTCGGCACCATCTTTTGGCATACTGCCTTCAAAATGCCATACTGCTCCCTGCTATGAGTGATGTAAACTGGTCAGTAGTCTTGCATTCAAGAAAATACCCAAAAGCATTTTGGAAGTAAATAAATAATCATGGGGGTTAATGCCAAATGCATTTGAATGAAATTTGGGTAAAGATAGACATAAGAAAGAATTTATTGTATGGTATGTTATGGCACAAATCTCTAATGTCACAGGCTCGCAGCAAATGCTATGTACTGAAGACAATTGATGTGGAGGAGCTATGTGATCTTCTACCCAAAAATTTGCATTATCCTAAGAACCGTAGGTCTTGAGTTTACACGTCAGGTCTTCATGGTTTGTTGTCCAGCCGTTTAGTATGGGCTCCACTGTTGATAAAACATTCCCCATAAATAAATTAGATCCTGACTCTATTATTGTAAGATTCCATTTGTTCAAGGGATGCTTCCAATACCTCAAACATAATTCATAGATTTGCTTCTCTTTTGAATAAAAGTTAGTTAAACTCAATAAAATATTGAATGAACTAGATTCTAGGAAAACAGCTGCCCAATTAGGCTTCTTTTGCAGTGAGCATGCACAATTGTTCTCTTTTTTTACCATCTATGTAGGCTGCTGATAGCAGAGTTACGCTTGTCTCAAGGAGATCTACGGAGCCTTGTCTGTCCACAGTGTGTCCCAATCTGTATGACTATTGGCGCTTGCACTTGTACAAACTCAAGGCTCAAGTATTCTATGCATATAATTCTGCAGTGACTATCATGAATCATGTGATCTTCTGCCTATTGGAAGCAAAGTAAGATATCACTACCTTCGGAGTAGCCTCAACTGAGCTCGCTCATCATAAGTGCTCTGGGGATCATAGCAACCCAATAAAAATTCCCAAACTGCTCCTTTGATTGATGGATGTACACCCTGACCAGTACAAAAGAATTCTAACTTCAAAATGCGGAGAATAGATGGAATGGTTTCATAGCATGTATTGGCTATGTATAGCCCATTGGATCTATAAGATCATATTTTTTGCTTGGTCGATTTTCATTTCTCAATTAAAAATGTTTCATATAAATAAAAAGAAACAAAAATGCATATGGATTTACTATGAAAATTACTACATTTACAAATAATAGGTAGCTGTTACCCAAATTATGTAATGTGCACTAACTTCCTATAGTAAACTGCAATCCTGGAAATTCTAAATGTCCTTGCTATTTCTATAATTTAAGTCAAGGGTTAAGTTTTGTGACTGCGGTAAAATTCATTTCTTTAGTATTAAATGCTCAAGTTATGCAATTCAGATTTGAGTTTAGGTTTAGATATTATAGTTCTACAATGCTGTGGTACATGAATGACTCCTCTTTTCAACTACATGGTTACTGCAAGACTGAAATCAGTACTGTCCTCAGAAACTTATCCTGGGACCTGCTCACCTACTCCTGTAAATGGGAGATTGCTAAGTGGTGTGCTAGTTGCCATGTTAGTATTTCTTATTATTACTCTATACTTGAACAGTTTGAACTTCATTTTAAGTGAGGAAAACTTCTTTCATTTTCACAAACAGAAAATATTTGCATTAGGCATTAACGGGTTCTTGGTGCTCGCCGTTCAAGAGTTCTTTTTGAGGCAGTCTACTCCACACCATCTGCAAGAATGTCTTTAATGAGTTTTAGTCTTAAGATTTCATTTCTCGAAACATTTCAATAGTAGGAGAATCTTGTACTAGAAAACTACCTTTTCAATTCCCAGGTGACCATCAACAACACCACCACCACCAATGATGGCAAGCTATGATGACCATATATGGCAAGGATACGGCAGGGACATGCCATAGACATAGTAGAGACACGGATTTTACAAATAAGAAGTGAAGTATCGGATACAATACAACATGATATGTTGCCCATTTTGAAGTATCTGAGCATCACAGATGGCAAGACTCACTCAAATGCTGAGATCATGGTAATGCCACCAAATTATGTTAAACTTGGTGAGAAAATCCCATGATGGACTGCCACAGCCACCCAATGATGAAAATCTTTGAGGTCCCATCAATGATGTAAATGTAATCAAGGTGTAATTATGGTAGGGTTCATCTAATGATGTAATCAAGGTGGCCCCAATGATAGAAGCAGAGTGGGAGTCACCCAGATGATGGAATAAAAGGGAACCATGAACCATCCAATAATGGAAACATGAAAGAGTCATTCAATTGTAAGAATCATGGTGGGTTCCTTTCATGAAAATCACAATTGGCTTGGCCAACAAAGGAAATCTAAGTGCTTGTCAATTGCCATTATTGGGTGGGCCAATGTGATTTTAGCAGTAGTTGTACCTATCATGTTTTTAATCGTCACAAGACTCTAGGGTGATTTCCATCATTGATTCAGCTATTATTATTGGAGCTTATAAAAATGGCACAAAGAGCCGTAGTTAGGAGGGAAAAAAATGATCATGTTGTAACTTGCGAGTTTATAAGAACAAAGAAACAATCACTGAAAGCTAAATGTTGCTTGGCTTAATGAAACGGTGCAAACAAGTAAAGCAAACTTGGAGTTTCTCAACCATTAACTTTGGTGTCTATTGCATTTGAAAAATAACTGACTAAAATAGCCTTTTCTGTTTAATGTGAAGTGGTCTACCAAGGAGCACATTTTTTATTTCCATGAAACAAGAATGACATAAAAAGACCACATCATCCAGGGTTTCACATAATATAAATGAAAGATAGAACTAAAGATCTAAATATGGAAAGAATTTACCCCGCGTTGAATTCGGCTAAGAACTTTTCCCATATCCAAATAGCCTTCCGGTGTGAATGCAGCATGCCATCTTCTTGCGCTAAGCGTCTTTCCAGACTGAAAAAACAATGACCTAATGAATATCATTACGGACCATACAAACACTGACTTTGAAAGCAGCGGTAATATGCAGAAATTAGAATAAGCTCAGTATGCCATCAAACTAATGAGCAGATTGAATTGATTGTCTGTTGGGTCTTTCAGCATTGTCCATATGAGTATATGAGGGAGCTAGATGAATAGTACAATGGTTGAAAGGGAAGCCCAATGACCTTAATGAACTGTTAATTCTCTCAGCCTTTTCTGGAGTATCAAGAACGAGGAGTGAACAATCTGAATGCACAAAAAGATTTTGCATTGCTATAACAAAAAACAAGCATACAGGTAGAAGTAAAAAAGAGACAAGATGAAACAGCTAAAAATGATAAGAAATAAGAAGATTTAACTAATAAGATATATAAGAAAAGGAACTTCGAATTGTGAAATTGCATAACTGATGAACTGAAAGCCATCAACAATGGCTAGTGAAAGATGCTGGAAATGACATTTGAGATTCCTCACAGGAACAAGCAAGTGCAGGGGTCTTTCATACTTCAAATATGAGAACATAAGAAAACATACAAAGGGAACATCAAGAGACCTACCTTGGGCTTGAAGTGAGCTTTTGGGACATCGTCCAGGCATTCCGGTCTTACTGCATAGTAAGTCTCAGAGTCCCCCACTGCTGTCATCATGTGAAAATTATGGACCTTTGCACAAAAATAGAGCAGTCAAAATAATACTCCAAATCTATGTTTCTTCCTGTTGCCCTTTTTTCTCTGCACGCCTCATCAGCAGGGTTTTTTTTTTTTTGGCATTCTGAAAATTCATATTTTCCTAACAAAAACAATTCTTCAATTTCCTCAAATGTAAACGCACTCACCATTTTCCTACCCCCCCGCCCCCAACTAAAATAAATAAATAAATAATAGTAATAGTTCACATGAGCCCTGAGTTTGCACCCGTGTGAATAAATTGGACCATTGGATAGAGTGTCAATGGCGGACCCACGATTTTCATTCGGGTGGTGCAGGCAATGGTCAAGTGAAAAGGTTAAATAATAATATAGAAACTTTTAAGGTATTATCTAAAGAATTTCTTGGCATGTGTAGACGCTTGGGTCCGCCACTTTCGATTGTGCACCCATGTGAAAGGATTGGATTTGTGGGCCATGGATGATAGGGTTAGAATGATTGGATGGGGGCGATTTTTTGTAAATAGGAGGGCCCCATCTAGATCTTTGAAAACCCCAACCACCCCACACCCCCCCACACACACACACCCCCCGCGACATCCCATAGTGGGCCAGCAGGTGCCCTGCATGGGAGAAGAATATACAAGGAAACACACGAATCCATACAGGTGGAATAGATGGACATGACACTAGTACATCCCAATTGGAGGATCATGATGGGCAGGTTATAGACCAAAATTACAATGATCAGTTGATGATAGATGGACATCAATAGTCAATGCTCACTGGGCAAGAATGGTGAGAATCATCTGGTCAGTGTGGTCTTGGAACATGCCTTAATCCACGATAAGGGCTACATTCTGGTCCTCCAGACTGGAGTCTGGATTGATATACACATGCATTACATTCACAGTATCCATGCATCGCCGTGATCAACCACAAAATTTTACCTCAACAACTCCAGATTTTAACAAAATTTCCATGCAAATTGCAATATTTCAGCTCTCTAACCAAAAAAAGAAAAAGAAAAGAAAAGAAACTGTGCCTTTTCATATGTAATTGGTGTTTTCTTCTAAACCCCAAATCTTCAATCTTGTCTATCTATAAATTTTCAAGGGCAATCCACATTTTTATTGTAAAACCCAAGACCTTTTGATCTTCCTAAATCCAATCAGCATTTTCTCAACAGACCCAGATCTTCAATCTCATAAATATAACTGAAATCGACATGAAAACTACAATGACAACTTGAAAACCAACCTCATGCGTTCCAAAATCGAAAGAACCCAAATTTCCAAAAATTTCATTTCAAAATAGGATTTTTTTTTTCTTTCAAATGATTCTGAAGCACTTTGAAGAACAGAAGTAAATTAGCCATCCGTATACCTCAGCTGAGCCTCCTCAAATGCTGATAGAGAAAAGAGCCATCGGACCGTTAATGGGTTTTCCCGCGCTTTTTGGACGGCAGCGATTCCCCGGTCGAATTCAAGAAAGCCGCAACGGATTTCAACGGATTTGTGCAGAAACAAACGATCCGGGAGTTTTCAGAGGAAGAGAGGAGAGAATGAAAGGGAGAACGGAGAAAATGGGAGAGGAAATTAGGGTTTTGTTTTGATCGAGAGAGGAGAAATTTACGGATGCAATTAACTGTTTCTGTTTGGATTTAGACAAGGAATTTGGTCCGTTCGTTTGCTGGTTCCAAAATATTTTGTATCGTGACCGTCCATTTTGATGAGGTGTGCCTCTTATCTGGGCCATACATGAAAATACCTCGAGTCTTGACCATCCATGGCTAGCCCACCAAATTGGTGTTGATGGACGATTCAGATGGCTTGTGCATTATTTGAAAAAAAAAAAAAAGAAGAAGAAAATGTGGATACAGTGGTAACCATCTGATTTAATGAGGGTCTAATTAGTGTTTTTTTTTTTTTTTATTGCTTTGATTTATATCAATATGATTATGAACCCTTGCATGAAGAGTTTGTTCCAAATACTACTTTTGTTGAAACGATTATAAAGCGTTAGATTGAATAACAATAAATTTTAAAGGATTTCATGGGAAAAAATTATGTTAGACGACCATATACAAAACAGGACCTCACAGCCATGGTTCAAAGTCGCGGTATTGATTACCGTATTGGTGGAGCAAAAAAACCGATACAATATTGGTATCGGTCGCGGTTATCGGTTCGTTGCGGTCAATTCGGTGTGAATTTTTTTACAAAAATATTTGAAAATCCAGAATATTATAAAATGGTGGAAAATAATGTTTTTTTTCATTAGTAACAAGAATAAATCAAAATATCAGTCCCCTAAGTCATGACATCCTATATCGTTGTTTTGTCGGAAACTGACGAATATGTTAATTTTTAGTATTTTATCCTTGGTTCATTCTTATAGTTTATAAATTCATCTTGTAGTGCAAAACTAAAGCCCTAAATCCAATCCCTTAAAAAAAAATTATATTTAAGAGAAGGGAATTTATTTTCAAAGATTTAAGATTTTTCATTAATACATCCCATTAGAAGGGTACTAGTAGAATAAAAGGTCTTGGATGTCTACTTGAGATTTTTAAATATTTTATTTGGATGTTTACAAGTAATCAATGTGACTTTGACCAAACTATTAATTAATTAAAATGTATTGAGGGACCATGTAAGATTAGAATTTTTTTTTTTTTTTTTTTTTTTAAGAGACGGCATTAATGGTTTAAAATTTTAAATTATAAAATTTATCAACGACCATTTAAGAGGAGGTCTGTTTATATTTAAAAATGTGGTCCACATAAGTGTGGAGTAGTGGAAGACTCACACGGTCACACCATAGGAGTCAAACTCAAATCAAAGAGTCAAAGACCCAAAACCCTAAGAAGGGTTTCGGTCATTTTGTGCCAACAGCCCAACACAAATGGGAGCGGGGTACTATGGCAGCGCTGCAGCGGAGAGAGGGAAACAGGAAAAAAGAGAGGAAGAAAGGGAAAAAAGAGAAGGAGAGGAAGAAGACGGAAAGGAAAAGAGAAATGGAGGGGAGGAGAAGAGGAAGAGAAGGAATAGAAAAGAGGAAAAAGGAGGAAGAGAAGAAGAGAAATTGGCAGAAAGTAGCAGTGCTGGATTTTTGTTTTTTTCCCCATTTTTGGTTTTTTCCCCCTCTTTCTCTGCATGTATTATCTCTCTAAGCTTTCGTTTTTCAAAATATCGGTCGTAACGGCCGATATTTAACCGAGAAAATGGTGATACTGACTGCCACGGAACCGAGACCCCTATAACAGCAAGATATCGTTGCGGTTCAGGCCGATACCGGTTCGTATCGGTAAACCATGCTTACAGCTTGATGTGCACAAAAAAAAAAAAAAAAAAAAAAAAAATCCACCTGCCAAAATTTTTTTTCTCGTATGAGTGACTTACGATATCATTTCCCCGATATAAATGGGCAACGATATCGCCGCTGCCCAAAATCTCTTTCTCTCTCTTATTCTAGAAATTGTTACTTGGCCGGGTGAGATCTCTAAACTAGGGTCCCGGCATTGATATTCTCCTCAAAGGGCTTCTAGCAACACCCATCTCTTAAATAAACTTGCTCAAACCCTAACACTAGAAGTGCAAGGAAGGAGAGACATCAAATCATAAGTTTAGAAGAGATGAAGAGGAACTTGCCCAAACCCTAACACTGAAAGTCCAAAGAAGGATAAAAACATAAGAAATTAGAAATAAGAGATTTGAAACAGATGAAGAGGAGAAGGGGATTTGGGATTTGAGATTTGGAAAAAAGGGGAGTGCTTAGGTTAGAGGAGAGATAACCTCCACCTCCTTTTTTTTTCTTTTCTCTCCCCTCCCCTCTCTAGTATCGTCGAAATCATGCTCGTATAGTGTTCTCATCAATTAATCCATGACCAGATAACAATTCCTCCCTCCCTATCTCTAGGGATTTTCATGCATCTAAATGGGTCCCCTACGAGGACTTTACCAAGGAATCTTAAGTTAAAAGGAGCGGAACTCCATAGCAGAGCATACCTATTGATATCCAAACTATTCAAACTAAATGCCTAGTAGGGCATCTCAAATTTCACGGTCAATCCAAATTTGTTCCACCATTGGATTAAATATCTAATGTAAAATGTGATAATGAACATGCATAAGTTGTCCTGACAATATCTTGTTTTATATCAAACAATCAATCCAACAGTTAAACAAACTCGGATTGAAGATAAATTTGGGAAAACCCCATACAACCAGAGAAAGTTTATTTTGAATGGTTGTGATTTCATTGTGGAGTTCCACTTCTTTTAACTCAAGATTTCTCTTTGTTAATTAGAGGATTTGGAATCTAAAGTTCAATAGTCACTAAAAGGGTATTTTAGTCAATGTAAATGAAACCCATCCACTACAAAAACCCTAATCTCTTCCAAGTCTCTCTACCTTTTGTCACTGAGAAGGGGACCTAAAACCCCTCTCTTTCCCTCACACACGCACACACAGATCTGCGACAATGGTAAGAAGAAAATAGTAACAGTTCGATTTCTCTCTTTCTGTGCATGATCTTCTCCTTCCATTCATTTCCATGGTTGTTTTGGTTTTCCATGTAATTCCTTTTCCTTGTTTGGATTGAAGCCTTTCAAGCGATATGTGGAGATTGGGAGAGTCGCTCTCGTAAACTATGGAAAGGACTACGGAAAGCTCGTCGTCATCGTCGATGTCATCGATCAGAACCGGGTACCCCATCGATCCATCTCTTATCGTTTCCCATCATAGATTCACTTATGCTACAAAATTGTATTTTTGGAGGGCTGATTGAATAAAAGTTTCTGATTTCGTTTCATTTGGATATCATTTGATAAAAAATGAAACACTAGAATGAATTCTGATGGTGTTATGATTTGCTCGAATCTGTTACACCCATGGTTGCATTTCTGAGTAAATTCTTTCAGTTGGTTCAATGGGTTTTAGAACTGTGAAAAGATTATTTGAGAAATAGATGTTCGGATATCGTTTGATCAAAATGAAACACTAGAATGAACTCTGATGGTGTCATGATTTGCTCGAATCTGTAACACCCATGGTTGCATTTCTGAATATATTCTTTCAGTTGGTTCAAAGGGTTTTGGAATTGTGAACAGATTATTTGAGAAAGAGATGTTCGGATATCATCTGATCAAAATGAAACACTAGAAGGAACTCTGATGGTGTCATGATTTGCTCGAATTTGTCACACCCGTGGTTGCATTTCTCAGTCAATTCTTTCAGTTGTCTCAATGGGTTTTTGAAGTGTGAACAGATTATTTGAGAAAGAGATGTGGTAATTTTTTTTTTTTTCATCTGTCACTAAAATGTTGTGAAATGGTTTGTTGGGGATTTTGTCTCCTAGGAAAGTTAAGTTAGAAAACCAGCTGGCCTCAAAAGCCATTTTAGATTTTATAGGGAGATGACATTATAAAACAGCTTCTTTATAGGGAGATGACATTATAAAACAGCTTCGGTAAGGATGCTTTTCCATGTACCAATTTTTTTTTTCAACAAGAATGCTCTTTATTCTTGATGAATTATGTGTCGACGTGCTTCTTGACTGGTTTTGGCTTGGGTACTCTCCACCCCGGAAGGGACTTTACCTGTGATTTTGAAAAGCGTTCCTCTGAGAAGGTATGAAAACGTGCAAGGGTGTGACACTAGGATTTCCTAGGAAATGGGCTTTCAACAAAGGTTTTAGGAAGTGAAGCAAGAGTGGAAATATGCAATGGATCAACAAAATTGCCCCTTTGATAGAAAATGATCGCCAAATCTCCATCCTAATAAGATGAATCTTTACAAATTGATTATCATTTTGTAGGTCTCAATGGCTCCACTGCCCGTTCACTTGTAACCCCTTCTAAGGGAACATTTTTTCCTATAAATCTCTAGAAATTCAGTTGGACATTGCCAAATCTGTCAATATTGTTGGTCAGGGCATTTGATTGTATTTACTTGCATTATAGTGCATGAAACCTTAAGGGTTCTATTGTGTGAAAAACATGCATTTTGTTACTAAAAAAATGTACCGAGCATAGAAAAGCAGTGTGCCGAAGAGGAGGACTAGGATACCATTTGTACATTATTTCATCTGTATTCTCCTTTTGACTATGAATCAGTGTTTAGACTTCTTAGTACAATTTAACTACCATTCAAAAGAAAAAAAAAAAGCATTTTCATTGAAGCCTTTTCTGTTCTTGTTTTTTTATATCAGTAATAGTGAAATCATTAATATGGATTATGGAAAGCATTTATGTTGTTAAAATTCAGTTGTCTATCATAAGAGAATTATGCTTTATATATAGTAAGAAAAGAACGAGCAGCACCCTTTAGAAGATGATATTTTTTGATGTCTTACTCTTGCACCCAAAATATCTAATAGCTTGTAAGTTGTAACTGATTCCGATTTTATCTCCTGTCTGGCCAATCTATATGCCGCCTCAGTTGCATGCATGCATGCTCCCCGTTTGTCTTTGCCTAATTGATTGTGTTATTGGGATCTCCTTAAATTATGGCCCTTGACAAAGGGTATCTTACCTTTACAATCTTTAGTGATCAAAGGATTCCAAGTAACTTCAGTGTTATTGGACTTTTTATATCCCACTACTCATGAAATGATAGTCTACCCTCTCCTAGTCTCATTTGCAGTCACTTAATACTACTAGTCTCTTCCTGCCGGACCTGGGCTTCCTCTTGTCGCTCCATCTACATGAAACTCCAACCATCCCTCCTACAGATTTGTCTCTCCTGGTCTCCTTTGCAGTCACTTTATACTACTACTCTCTTCCTGCCAGACCTGAGCTTCCTCTTGTCACTCCATCTACATGAAACTCCAACCATCCCTCCTACAGATTTGTCTTCCTTGGCGCCTTCTCATTTTTTATTGAACCTCTTATTATTGATACCTCCCAATTTGACAGTTTGTCCACCACCGGTGCTTCCCCCCAAATTCTTTATTGACACCTGCCCAATGTGCCACCCTAATTTTAGTGAGATCCAACAACTCTTCCACTGGTGTTCATTTTGCATATCAGTACCCAGGAAACAGCAGATTGTTGGCTTCTTTTGTAATTAAAGTTGCCTCAACTTCTTCCTCTTCCTTTTTTTATGTTTTTGTTTTCGGGTTTTTTTTTTTTTTTTGGGAGTGGTAATTGTAACTTGTTTCGAAACAAAAGGGTGAGAACATTGACAGAACACCGAAAATCATGCTAGAACCTTTTTTTTATTTTTATTTTTTTTATATTAGAAACATGGAAAGGCAGTACCCTTTAGTATAGCCATTGTATTGAGGCTTGGACTTGTTGGTGTCATATGTTGGAACATCTGCAGTTTCAAATCCTTCCTGTCAGTTTAGTTGTTGTATTGAGCCTTGGACGTATTGTCATCATGTCTCAGAACGTCTGAAGTTTCAAATCCTTCCCTATCAATTACAATAGCTGTTCAGTGTTCTTATAGTAATGTATAACATGAACTTGACAGGCACTCGTAGATGCTCCTGATATGGTAAGAGGTCAAATGAATATGAAGAGACTTTCCTTGACGGATATTAAGATTGAAATTCCTAGGATTCCCAAAAAGAAGTCCTTGATTGCTGCAATGGAAGCAGCAGGTAACAGATTTTTTTCACTTATCCTTGTATACAAATTGTGATGTATCAGTTGTGCCTCCTCTTTCTTCACTAAAACAAGTACTATTGATGGCAGATGTTAAGAACAAGTGGGAGAACAGCTCATGGGGCAGGAAGCTAATTGTGCAAAAGAAAAGAGCTTCCCTCAATGACTTCGATAGGTTCAAGGTCATGTTGGCAAAGATAAAGGTAATAATTATTCTTTTTGTTGTCCGTCTTTTCTGAAGCCTTTTGTTTAAAAACAATCTTAGTTTGCAAGAAATCCACCAAGTTTACTATTGTATTTTGACGAAACATCAATGTGCCTTTGGTGACAAGAGCCTGAGGCACATTGGAAGGTGCTTGCTATTGCAATCTTGAGGTTGTGGGTTCAACATTACCCAATAAAAAAAGTAATAAATAAAGTAACGCGACTCTGTTGTGGCTACTTTTATTCATACCAAGAGATCTGCGAATGAGATGGTGGATTTTCTAGCCAAAATGGGTGTAGAGATTGTTTGATAAAAAGGGACTCTTTAAAAAGTGCTGGGTCCTTTTCTTTTTTTAGGATTTTACCCGAAAAATCCCCCTAGATTCATTGTAGACTAAAAATGACCTAAAAAATATAAATTGACCATAGTAGTCCCAAAGGCCCTCTTTTTTTTGTTTCTTTTTTCTTTTTCTTTTCTTTTTTTCCGAGCAGTGGTATCCCTGCTCGTTTTTTCTTTTTCTTCACAGTTAAGTAGCGATATTGCCGCTCAAGTCAGATTTAGAAAAAAAATAAATCTAAAGTGATATCCCCACTCACCCGCACAAGGATCAAAATAGCGGTTGCGGCGGGCGTAGCTACTAGTGGCCAAAACGCTACGTAGCTGTTGCAGTGATACACATTGGTTTGAATTTTTTAAGTAGTAAAAAAATGAATCTTATTTAGCAACTAATCTTGTGTTTTTTTAGTGATTTGGAACCGTATAAGGGTAGAGACAACTTTAAGAAAGGCTATAAAGGAGAAGAAATATGAAAAATAATGTTTTTAATTTAAACTTATTGGCTATAGTAGGTTTTAGACTGTAGCATCGCTATTTTCAAAATAGTGTAGCAGCTTCAACCGCTATGGATGATAATGCGGCCGCTATTTTGAACCATGCACCTACATATACAAGCGGGGGTATTCCCACTTGTTTATTCTTCAACTTCCTCTCCCTCTTTCCTTCTCCTCCTCCTACTTCCACCTCTACCAACTAACCCCATACCAGCACACCATTTTCCTTCGTGATATGTGGCCTCATGGGTGTGAACTTGGGTGCAGGTGGGAGCTTGTTACCGAAACCCCCAGTATCAGATATAGTCATCTAAATTCATCATCTTCCTCATCCCTCTTTCTCCCACAACCTAAACAAACCCATCTGAACCCATTCATCCTCTTCCAACCAAACATATGAAACTTCACCCCCATCTCACAAAACTCACCTTCTCTCTTTCTTGAACCCATCCTTTTCTCTCTTTTTCTTTCATTTTTCTCCTCTCTCAGCATCTTTTTTTCATGTCCCTGCACAACCAATGCCCATTTTCAAACAACCTCTACCCACATCATCATCTCATCGCATTCCCAACATCCCCCTTCCACACCAATCCAATTTACAACACGTAAATCAGCCCTATACCTATGATTGATGCCTATCTCTCACATTTTCCTTTTACTATCATCTTCAACTTCACTCATCATCACCATCCAGCCTCCATCACCAGGCGACCACCATCCAAAAGAAGAAAGTGTTTTTTTTTTTTTTGAATCTGATTTGGGCATTTTGTGAAGAAAAAATGAGTGGGGATATCCACGCTCGCATATGCAGGCGAGTGGGGATATCACTACTCGGCGAAATAACAACAGAAAAAATGAACAAAAAAGGGCCCTAGGACAACTATGGTAGAGTTATATATTGTAGGTCCTTTTTGGTCTACAGTGGATCTAAGGGGATTTTTTCTGGTAAAATCCTCCCTTTGTTTTTTTGGTAACTAGATGTTTTCTAAATCAAGTGCTATAGAAAGTTGGGTGTTCTTGAAGAGCTACTTTCTCCTGCTGGCGCCCATGAAGTAACCCGTGTGTGAAATTACATGGCAGCCTATAAGGCATGGGGTCCATCTCTGCATTGCATGATGGCAGGAGAAATTTCACTGTTCTTGAAAATCTCAATTTGGTACTCAGAACATTCGTGAATCTGTCGAGTGTATCTCTTCATATTTTGTGTTTTACTTGAAATACTTGTTTAATGACTTAATTTATTGGAACTTTAATGCTAATAGGTTTATGTTTTATTTGCAGAGGGCGGGTGTGATCAGGCAAGAGCTTGCAAAACTAAAAAAGCAGGCTGCTGCTTGAGACCTCAGTTTTTTTTATAGATTAGTCTTGTTTGTGACTGGGGATTGTTATTTCCATCTTTTCATTTCGTTTGTCTATTGCTACCTGGTCTTCCTTTTGTCACACATGCTTAATCGTTGGGTCATCTTTTGAGGCGCATCATAGATTCAGTTTCTTATTGGATTTGTGTTAAAAGTCTTAAATCACCTCCAAACTTTATGATTGCACTTGCCACACGGCGACTATCTTTTTCCTTCCATTGCTATAAATCAAACCTTTATTGTTATCACTGAGCCATCAATTGGTTGGTGATTGCTCTGATTTAGGTGCCTTCCATAATTCTTCACTGGTTGTTTGATATTTTGAAATCAATGCTGGAAGTGGCTACTTTCAAGAGCTTTCCTTGAAAATTTAGTCTGCGTAAGATTGTGATTATTACGGAACTTTCATATTATTATCATAAATGGCACATGCCATCTTTCGGATATACATATGGGATCCGGTTTCCTTTGGTGATGAGATGCGACATTTAGTAAATCTTGTGTACTTTAGGGAGGCTCTTTGGTAATCTTGTATGCTTTTGGTATGTAGTTGGGTTTCCCAGCCGTTTGTTTCCTTAGCTGCCAAATTTGTTGTAAGACCCCTTTCATACCCACAGTGCTCCTTCAGATACTTTTAGCTGCCAAATCACTGTTTTTAAGGCAGATGAAGTCACAGCTCTATGTTTTGCCATGGGAAAATACGGGTAATTAGAATTATATGAACTATAGACACAGAGCACCTGTCTCATAGCTACCAAGCCTTATGTCCTCCGCTCTGTGCATCTAGAAATATTACAATGTTGTTTGATGCATTGTTGTTTCATCAAAGGCCGAATTATATTAGTGGATGTTTTAGCTAGTTGGACGTCCATGACTATTGTCTTTTTTTTTTTTTTGACTATGGCAATTGCTTTTGCACCTACGCTCACACTACCCAAGCCCCTTACAACCATGGATCGTTCGTGGTGATTTCTTTGGAGAGGGAGATGCCTAGCCACACCTATCAGTGGGTGGGCAAATGGAAGGAAGAGTGTATTTGAATAATCTTTATCGAAATTGTGAGGGAGCACTACACTTTAGTTGGGCAAAGTTTAGATATTTAATTTTGCATTTAGAGTCTGATGGGCCTGAATCGGTTCTGATTAGTTTTTTTCTTTTTCTTTTTTTTTTTTTATTGAAAATTGCATCTGTGATCTGGGACGTTAGCCTTGTGCCCATATATGCTTAAGTATCATCACCATCCAAAACTTCTCACACGTCCCTAGATCTGAATGAACTGAAAGTAGCAAACAATAGAGCTTGCATGAGTGGTATGATTCAGAACGTCAACATGATAAGTGAATTCATCTATGGAACTTGACCAAGAAATCTCCCTGACCGGAATGTTTGGCATTACTTGCACCTGGAAAGTTGCCGTATCTTCTTCGATCTATTCTGACCAAATGTGCTAGAGAGGGCATCGTAGTGTTGAATCATGACATCAAAGGCCATATTTGGGTCCAATCCTGCAAGTGATATTGTGACCACACTCGGTGATGGCACTTGTAAACTGAACACAGGCCTAGTGTAAGATTCAACTCCTTTGTATTTTTTTCCCCAAAAGAGCATTACAAACCAGAATATAACAAGGAAAATAACTTAAGGACCACAAAATAAGACCAAAGTTCAAATCATCTTTCATCCATGTGCCGTTCCTGACTATTGTGAGCTAATTACTAATTGCATCAGCTGACAAATTGAAATCATCCCTTAGACCAGTCAACATCCTTATTTCATCAGCCAAGAAATTCAAATGAACACAGTTCAGTGCCTCAGAACCATCAGGCATCTTGGTTGTTTGATGAGTTTTAAATTATTATTATTACTTTTTTAAAAATGCAAAGCATCCATAGAAAGAGTCTGGATCCTCAGTGTCACAAACTCCTACAATTGTATTGTGGGGTCCACATAGAGATAATCCAAACCGTTCAGGATGAATCCCATCCCCTTTACATGTGTAGATACTCAAGTTTCCATTAAAAAATAGTAGGTTCCACCATCTGATTGATAATATGATTGGAAACTATGATTAATACCATGTCAGCAGCGATGCCACAATGGACGGTGGGAACCACTGCTTTTGAACTGAAACTTAGATGATATAGATAGAAAGGGGTGGGAGGATTATCTCTATGTGGGCCCCACAATGGAGTTCAAGGAATTTGTTTGCACAGTTCCCGTGTAACACTGCAAAAGAGGATCCGTATTCCCACAGAAAGGGCATGACTGAAAAATTCATATAAGCCAAACTTGATGAAAAGGAAACATCTGCATTGGATCTCTCTCTCTCTCTCTCTCTCTCTCTCATTTTTTCTCTTTCTTTGAAGAGTAAGTTATGCAGTGTAAAAAATTCACCCTACATCATTAGGGTTGCGGTAAGCTATCCAGATTGCAAAGGGGATACAGGAAAATATGGCCAGGTGCACTCTATGGTTCTTGATGCTTGCCACGGTCAGGCCATGTGAGTGGTGGTGATAACAATCTCCACTGGAGAATGATCAGTGAATTATAAGAAAGGGGAACATCCATGGTGGGGCTCACCATGCAGCGGTTCATATAATCTTCTATATCAACATGGCAATCCACAGATAATCCACAAATCAGACAAAGGAATGCTACTCCACCTTGTTTATACATGTTGAAAATCTGCAAGTGAATTGTATGTACCTGACTGCATATAGCAACAAGAAGCAACAAAAGTGCAAGCCACTTCATTATATGGACATTAATAAATGGATCCGAATAATACGGATTTTACAACAATATGACCTACACAAACACATCTGATTTTAGAACATGCTTATCAAAATATTTCTAGCACTTCATGTGCCAATCAAACTCAGATAAAAAGCAATGGAAAAATAAACAAGCCTTTTTCTCCAAACCCTTTAAATTGTGGTGGCCTCATCACGTTGTCAGCTTCTTCTCGCTGTTCTTGCTCCGAAAGGGTGAAAGCAGAGAGAAGTGGCGAGAAACTGAAAATGAAGAAATTAAGACAATAAGCCAAAAACCATATTCAAGTGGAAATCAAATAAACTCACATGGAATAAAGGGAAAAATTCTCACCCTTCTGTGAAGTACTACCACCTACAGGGCTATCATCTTGTGAGATGAGGTTCTTCAGCATGTGAACTGAAATAAATAGTAAATACATAAATAATTGAAGGATCAACTATTACATAAATTATAAAGATAAGCTTGTTGCAGTAAACAGACCTGATCTCTGAGTTTAACAGCAAAGCATTAGCTTTGGGTTACAGTGGTCAGGTCATGCATGGCTCTAAGAAGGGCTTCGTGAAAAACCAATTAAAAAAAGGGCTTTGTGAATCTGGATTTTAATTCAGCTCGTAACATGGTTTTGAAATTTGTCTGCAACTGGGTTGTATCAACCAATATTGCACAGGTAAATGGCTATGACGAAATCCGTTGCTTTATCCCAAAAATGTAATCAAACTCTGTCCTTATCATCTCTATCTACTATTATTGTTTTTTGAAATTATAACACTTTCATTACTAAAAAAATAACATAAAGGTAAACAATGACAAACAGCCTACCCTTCCAAGCACAAAGCAATGTTACAACACATCCCCCAAAACAAAGAACAGCCCTCAAACCCCAACAAACCCCTAAGGGAAAACAAATAAAACAGTCACATTAGACTGCACCTAATGTTTTTATATCTAAAGGCAATTAAAAATGAAGATTTAAGATTTTTTCTTATCTGGATTTAAAAAAAAAAATTTCCATTGATAAAAGAGGAAAAAAACTAACCAGACTAGGATTGATATATCCTAGATTGGAGATTTTGGCTTTGACCAGTGCAAGATTCAAAATCATGGCCAATAGCTCTAGCAACAGGGTCTTGAGGATAAGGCCCAAACCAATTAAGTCTTTGGTCCAAAAAATAAAAATAAAAATTCAAATTAAACTCTCAAACAGTTGAAAGATTCACTTTGAAAGCAACTAATTGTAGTGAGAACAATATGAAAATTAAACAGAGATTTTTGGAAGAAAGAAGCAATGGTTCAAATGAGTATGGATGGGATTTTCAATAATGGATTCATAGCATCTGGGTTTCACTGATCACTTGGGGATCGTAGTGATGCTCAGAAAATAAAATCTTGAAACACTGCTTGGTCATTCTCTCATTAAATATTTTGGGTATACGTGTAACCATTCAGACAAAAATAAAAAGGTACAGTCTTGTACAGTGTACCAAGTTTTCTGGAACTAAATCAAGTTTCTTAAAATTCATTAACATGTCCAGTTTACTATCATATATAGAGTTTTAGAGTCCTTAATTCTTCTAGTCCTCGCATACATTTTATGAATTGCATCCTTTCCAGTTTTTCCAGCAACAAACCTATCTTGCTTGGTCTCAAACATGATGTTAAATATTTTTAAAGGAAGAGTTTAACCTCTTTATAAGTATAGAAGGAACCAAGTTGACCCAGCAAATTTTCCTATCAATAATCACTAAGCAAGTTTTCCATGTGCATGGATGACTTTGAAACCTGGCAATCAAAGAGAAAATGAAGAAAACAAGTTGACCATTGGGATTCTACCTTCAGGAGAACCATCTGTTCCAGCATTGTCTTCAATAGCTGGGCCATCAACGCCAAACTTATCTGAATCCACGTTATGTTCACCTGCCGCTGAACTGTGGCTCTTTCTTCCAAACTTCAACAGCCGTCTGAATCCTTTTGACTCCTTGCCTCGGGGCTTCTCCAATGATCCAGGAATTACTTCGGCTGAATTGAGGTCTGTAGAATCAGATATATGCACCTTGCCAGTCTCAGTAATTGTTTCCATTTCAGAGCTTACTGGTGGTGCATTACCATATTCTAAATTGCTTGTGCATGGGTCTTCCAATGAAGATGCTCGAGCAAAAGGGGCCTGGTATGGTTTTTCCTTAACACTAATGCTTGGGGACATGGGTAATTCATCACTGGCATGACCTGTTGTCATCTGATCAACAAGATAAATCATATAACCAGAATCAGACAACAAAGAAATCTGTAATCCACCAAGTTATTGAGAAGAATACTGAAATTGGAATCTAGCACCATTGACTAGCAGCAAAAGCTAAATCTCTTCATGAAACTATAGTAGATATTGGCAGTTTGGCACCAAGTAGGCTGTAGAGGGGTTGTGTTTAGGTTGGTCCAGCAGGATCAGATCCAGTTGTACTCATTCAGGCTTAGCGTCATAAAAACATATAAATATAATATAATATTTTTGTAACATATAGTCGACTGGCCGAGTCTGGATTGGTTATTGTAAGGATTTTGAACTGGTATAGTGCAGAATATCACTCTGATCATGGAGATAGTTATCATCGTTGTGCTAGTAAAATACAATTTCAAAAGGTGTTATTCAGGCCTATCAAACCAAACAGACAGGCTCAAGATCCTTTCCACCCCAAATTGGTTTTTCACATGTCCTTGTCTAATCTAAGACCTTCCGAAGCCCGCTCTTGCTGATATAGCATGCTCCCTAGGTCAGTCCCACATAGGGAGAGTACAAAGGGACCCACCTTATACCAAGCTAAATAAATTGTTGGATATCAACCTCCCACCATGAATAGCAACCGCCTTGAATTTGAGCCATACATTTGGAGGGGCAGCCATCTGGTTTTGAGAGCGAATCATTTCATGCTTGGTGACATGTTGATATCCAATGGTTTGCCTTTGTTTGCAGGAAACCTAGAATCTCACAAATTGTGCCCTTCGCAACAGTATTTTCAGTTTAAAAAAGTCTCTTCGACTTTGACAAAAAGAGCGGAACTGTCAAAAGCAAATACATATATTTCAATTTTTCTTTTGGTATGGGGACATCTAGAACTTGTTTGGCAAAATAAGATAACTTTTCAATTGCTGAAACCACTGGTTTCCTACTTTTGGTCAAGACATAAGAGTGATAAACTACTAAGGAGCCAATCCACTGGTAGCTCAAAGGTAAGCCACCTCCCTCTCCACAGAAATAACCAGGGATCAATCCCTCTTTGTAGCACTTATGATTAAGGGACTTGGGTTAGGATGTGTGTGTAGGTGTCTGAGTATTTACCATAGCAAAAAATAAATAAAGAAATTACCGTGGAGGCACAAAGTTTCTCTGCTTCTGAAAAACCAAGTGTGATTTTTCTTTTTCCTGGAGAAAACCCTCACATTTCCATATAAAGACCAATAACTACATCACATTGAAACGTGAATTACCGACTAAATGACCCAAAGATAGTTGTCCCTAGATCAAATAGCGAAGGGAAAAGATAAAAATAAGAGCGACACTAGAGTCTAGACCACTTGTTTTACGGAACATACCTCTTTTAAACCTGGATGTACATCAAACTGAAATTCACTGGGATCTTTTTCGACTTCACTAATGATATTGGGTGAAGCTGATGCATGAATAGCTGCATATTCTGCAACTCCAGCAGCCTGTCCAATACCTGCATCACATGCTCCTTTCTGGTCCACTGGATTTTCTTCAGATGTTTGTACAACAGGAACAGCACAGATATCATGTTCGGGCATCACAACAGTCTTCTCTATAACTGGGTTGCCATCTTCACTGATCAGATGTGTTGTCTTATCGTTGCTCTTCTTCTGCTTCATACTTTCAGAAGTTAGAGAAGATCTATGTCCATTCCCTTTCTGTTTTATCTCCTTAGCTACAGACTTGGTCTGACTGATAGTTGAATTGCTTCTGGATGTCTTAATTTTCAGCTCTGGCAGTGTAGCAGACTTTGTTCTATCAAGGCTCATTATTGCTGATATCTTCTTGATTTCAGGTTCAACAGGTAATTTTGGTTTTGATAATGGATCACTGCCTCCTGACTTTAGTGTAGCATGATGGCCATTGCTGCCTTTTGGGTCTGATAGTCTTCTATTTTTAACTGGAATGGCCTTTTGTTCGGGGCCAATGACCTCCCTTTTAAGCTCAGGTAATGATGAAACTGATCGGCTTAAGCCATTTCCAGCTATGCCTGTACCATTTAATCTGCCAGGTTTAGTGGCTTTCTGAGAATCATTGGACCCAGTAGAAGCAAGCTTATTAGGAAATTGTTGTTTAAGTGAAGATGATCCAGGCTCTAAGTCACTGAACTTCGATCCTTTATGTGAGCCCGGGGAAAGTTTTGTTGACAACCGCGATTTGCTCTGCTGTAAGGATGAGGGTGACTGAGCAGAGCTAGAATTCCCTCTTGCAGCAATTCTCTTTTGCCGCTCTCTTTTTAAAGCTTCCAACCGTTTTATATCTTCCTCTTCCTGAGATTCCCAAAATATGTCAAAAGATATAGTGTTTTCTTTTTGACAGTCAAAAGGAATAAGCAAATCAAGTTAGCTGGATAATGAACCATAGATCAAAAAATCAGAAAATGGTTATTTAGCTAATGAAGGAAACTCAAACCAGTAAGATGAACAAACTTAAATCAGAGTTTATCACATAACTTTTTTTAAGTGTGGTACACAAAAACTGTTTTCTTCTGTGAAAGAGAGGGTGTGCAATTGGAACTGTGTTTTATGTGAAAGTCATATAAAGATACAGGTCAGCTCGACCTAATGGGTCAGCCCACAACCCATGAATTGGGTCAGCCCACAAATCAAGTCATTTTATGAGTTGTCAATAGATATTAGTTACCTTAACAATACTTGTAATCATGTAATTAGATCCTCTAATCTAGGCAATACTGTGTTATATATGGATCCATCATCAATACAATGAATATACTATTCTCTTGCAATCCGTCTCTCTTCTGTATGTTTCTGTGATTCTCTGTGATCTCTTGTATGCTTCTGGCTTGGTTCAAGGATATCTAACAAAGAACACATATACAGAGTGTGATGCTGTGAGAACTGCTCTCCAGTGAAACACACATGCACAAAAGAATTGCTTTCTTTAGGGACACACATGTATATGAATAAGGACTGCATTCTTCAATAACACATGCAGGAGAGAACATACACACACTGTATATGCATAAGGACTTTATTCTTCCCGCCTACTTCCCTAGAGGCTTCTTGTAGAAGGGGATTGTTCTTGTGTTATCCAATGGGCGACTCGGCCTTCTTCCCCTCCTTGGTATCTTACAAACATTATAGAAGAGGTGCTTCAGTTGTCGGGAGATTTGAATGTGTTGTTCCATCGAGTTATTAAACCTTTTTTGATCATTTCTGCCCCTCCTTAATCTGTTTTGTTTTTGGGATGTTAACCATCATTTTTGGGGCTTCGGCCCTTTTTTTCTTTAGTTGCTTCCCTCCATGGTTTTTTTTTTTTTTTTTTTGAGTAGTCTGGAACCTAGCCAGAACACCCAAGAGAACTTTAACCTAAAATAAGAAAAAAAAACACAAAAGAAAAAAAATCCAGATACTTAAATTTCTGAATGCTGATATCAAATATTAAAATTTCAGCACTAGCATTCACACCCCCACAAAAAAAAAAAAAAAAAAAAAAAAAACCCTGCTTGAAGCGAAAATCAACGTTTTTTTTATTTTTAGTGGAAAAGAAATTTTCACTTTTAATATTGTTAACATAAATGTCCAAAAACAATGTCATGCTTTCACATTTTGATTTGTGGAAGCTTGAAACAGGCTACACAAAATGAAAAATATTAGATGTGACATACAGTAAAAGCATCTGATCTAAACGACTTCAAACAGCAACAAATTTCACTTTAAAGACAAAAGAAGTTGGGAAACTTTTTAAAGCAAAATTAAGGACTGTAATGACAGCATCTTCAGCCATTCCCAATGTACGGACAAATGCTGAGATAAATTAGTAGGGAGCATACCTGCTCTTTCTTCATTTTCTGAAGATCTGCTTTGTATGTCCGAAGCCTCTCAGCACGTTCCTGTGCTTCTGCCAAAGGGTTTGACTTTGATAATTTCCCCTTCCTCATTGCTGCCTCCATCTTTCTTTTCTCCAAAGCATCTTGCACTCTTGATTTCTTTTCCTTCTCTGACTTTTTTGGTCCTTCCTTAACTCCAGTTGCAACATCTTTGTTTCCATCATCCAGTGCAATAACATCTTCAGTGCGAATTTCCATTTCATAATCTACAGCTGGATCATAGCCAGTGGATTCACCTTCTGTACCACGCTCTGGCATTAAGCTCAAGTCATCTGGTTCATAATTGACTTGGTTTTTAATCATATTGGAAGAATCTTCGCTTCTCTGAAGAGCTGATGGGAACTCTAAGTCGATGTCAATGGCAGCTCTTCTATCTGATCCAATTTGATCTTGTGAACTTGATCTGAAAGGAACTATATATGATTCATCTGTTACACTTTGCAAGTTCTTATTAGAATTATCGTTATGCTCAAATTCGTTGCCAGCAAGTGGGTCTGCGTGGGAGTTTGTAACAGGTTGGTTTCCTTGTCCATAAAGCATAAAATCATCACTGGTCACCCTCCTATACCCCCCTCCACTTTCTATTTCAGTAAATTGCACATCCAGTTTGCTGTCTTGCGATACTCTTCCACCATGTGAATGTAGCCCCGCCAATTCATCACTTGATGCCCTATGTTTATAAGTCTGGCTCTCATTGCCACTGACCATATCAAATTCAGAATTCCACTTGTCTCCCATTTCGCCCAAATCTCGTTGATGAAGTACAGGATCTGACCCTGTTGTACTCTGTTGTCTCTTTACAGAGGCCTCTTTTTCAGCAGAAAACATTATTCTATCATCAGCATTTGTGCGATCATCATCTTGCAATAAAAAGTTCTGGAATGCCTGCCAGTTTCCACTATCTGGCTCTTGTCCATGAACCATGTCATCCTTGCCATTTGAGTTCCAAGTATCAGTAGACTTGGTGTTGCTTCCTTTACCTTTCGAAGATCTCACGGAGTTCTTATGCTTCCTTTCTGGGGTATCAGACTGTAACTTCACAGGTTCCTCGTCACTTCCATATTCAGAAGCTGATTCGGATCCACTTCCTGATGTATTGTGTCTCTTTGAAGTAATATAATTAATGTTCCGAATGACAACCATGCCTGACTTGGTTTTGCCCGACCGACCGGCTTTTCTGTGTGACTCTCGACCATGTGCAACTTCTTTTTCTGACATGCTCTGATCGGTATCATCTTGTGACCTTCCATTTGAAACACCCGTATCCCAAGTCTCTGACTCTACATTGCTATCCTTACTATCCATGGAATGCCTTTTTTGCCCCATCCTATGTGTGCCACTGAATCTGGGATCATCCATTGGAGGATATGGTGGCTGGAAAAAAGGGCCACTTGCTTGATAGTTATGATAGTATGGGATGCCTTGCATGGGATAGGCTGAAGGCATAGGCCATTGAGGATACATAGGATGCTGAAAATGGCCCTGAAAATATTCATGAGGACCTAATGGCACCTGGGAATCCATGGGAGGCCTTTGATCTGGCCATTAACAAATACATGTCACGATGTTTGGAACTGTGCTAGTTATAAAAACAAAAAAAAAAAAGAAGAAAGGAACTGTGCTCATAAAAATGCAGATTGGTTGAGAAATGACATCATTTAACCATAAAAATCATTTGAACAAAATTTTAAAACTTTCTAAAATACCCTTTTTGTTTATATTGGGGTCAAAATTTTTGGGATTGTGTCTCGAATTTCTGATACAGGAAAGAGTTTGCAGCCGTTTCAGCCAGTTGCCCTGGAAAAAAACCGACCACAATTTTCTTCAGTAGGATGAAAAGTTGCTTCTCCTTCCTTCCTTCGGACATTTTAGGCTAGTTTGTCATGTGAATTTTTCCAAACAATTATTTTTTATTACATATTTATGGAGGATTTAGAGGATTTGATCCAAAGATCAAATTCCAAGTCCAACTTGAAGAAATGCCAATGATTTTGAACCTACAGTCAAGAGCACACACGTCCATGATGGAAGAACCCTCCGAAATTTTCTTAATTGAATAAAGATAGCACATATTTATAGGGGAGGGAGTGGCAGACAGCCCCCTCATAAGGTGGTTGTCCAACCCAAATATGTATCCTTTGGGATCTTTGACTCTCTTATTTGCTTCTACTTAGAACTCATTCCCATGCTAAAACATCAAAGTTAAACTAAGACTTTCAGACTTAACCTTGCGGTTTTAGCCTTTTAAGAGACTCTAGTAATTTCAAAATGAACATGAAACATAATATTGCTAAAAATTCTAACCATGTGAGCATCACATGTCTGATTATAGACGCCAAATCTGTGACTTAAACCATGGATTGAACAACTCATGCACATGCCTAACGTAGGCAGGGGTTTTCAAATTGGACATGGGGCCCCTAGAATAGGTGTGAGGCTCAGCAGGGCCATGGGTTTGGCCATAAGCCTGGTCCGTAACATGTAAACCTAAGAAACTCAAACAGAAGGGTAGAACCCATGTTTTTGGTGCAATCTCTAATTTTCAATCAAAAGATCCAGTTCTCAAAAGGAGTACTGGAGTAAGCCTCCCCATTTATATTTTATATAGTAGAAAATAGAAGAACCAATAAAAAAGTTAGTGGAAAATAGAAGAACCTTCTTCTTTTTTTTCAGGACTATTTCCATGACACTCATAAAATTAATCCCAATCAGGGCAATGGAAATTTGTGAACTGTGAACCATCAAAAGATCTGAGGTACTATGCTACAACTTACCATTGTTATGATCAGAGTTAGTGGCATCATTTCTTGCTTTCCCATTGCTGTCTATGCCTAACTCACCATGAGATTCAGGCCATGCTTCCCTGAATTCATTATGCTTCCTCATATCACCAGAGAAAACAATGCCTGAAGTATTCATGGCAGAGAAATCTGATTGGCTAGACATTGCTTCAGTAGCTTCAATTTCAAGCCACTGTCCAGTTTCATGCTTTCTCTTCCATAATTCCATAAACCTTATGCATGCCTCCCTGCCATGCAAGACAAAGCAGAAACTTGTCGGGTAAATTTTAAACAGAAATGATTACAAACTTAAATTCTTGGCGACATGGTCAAAGATGTGAAAGGCCACCCAATAACAAAGGAGCACATCTTACATCAAACGTGAAGCCCCAAAGAATTCAGCAAATGATAACAGATATGCCAGGTGTTCCATGTCAAAACCTGCAGCTACAGCACGTGCAAAGGCCATACCCTGTTCTTTTTGCAACACAGTTTTACGCGTCTCGAGTACCCTCAGAAGCTGAACTCTGCATGATGAAAATATGTATAAAACAAAAACTTCTTCAAAAATTTAATAAAAGAAAGTGTCTTAAAATCCATGCAGATCTACCGGCCAATTTAAAGAAGAATTGAAACATGCATGCAAGTGTGTACAGACACAATTACTTTCACAAGCTCAATCGTGCAGAGCCATGCATCATGTCTATATCATCATCAGAGCCTCAAAACATCCGCTTGGGGTCAACTGAGAGTTCTCCCTCCCTCCCTCCCTCTGTGTGCGTGTGCACACGTGTCTAAGTAGATGCACATCGACACCAAAGTTCTAACCTTACTTTATCTTGAACCAACCTATCTAAAAAACTATTTACATCCCATTTTCAACTCAATACATACATTTTATATAATATACCCTTTTTTTAATAGTATTATATGGCCCATTTTAGCTCTAATGTATTTACAATCATGCCAATTCATCTTTTCTGTATATTATACAGTTAGGAATTCAAGTTAAATAATAATACATTTTCAATATCACCACACATAACTGTGTGTCGAGTATGGACAAGTTGAATTTTAGTTCTTTGAGAGGTTGACACCATGATGCAAGCTAGACCCATACCCATGCGCATGGTCCAACTGAGCTGGCCAAGGATCCAATGTGTTTAAGGCCCACCAGGTCCATGGCCCAAGACATGTGAGTACACCCATGGCGTGATTGCTGTAAGCTCAGTGTGAAAGTGGGGGCCCCATGATTTTAAGTTATAATGCTTTGCACATATTTAGACGTGGGGGTGTGGGGCAACATGGTAGCAAGTTTAGTAATAATATGTAGTTTGATAGTTTCTTCCTAATTCCTAGGAGTCATTTTAAAGAAAATTTCTAAAGCGTACCATTCAAAACAAAAAAAAAAAAAAAAAAAAAAAGTTTCTACAGGTTACTAGTCTTAGCTAATTAAGAAATTATATTAGCAAATAATACTGATTTGTAATTAGAGGTAACTACTAATTAGGAAAGTGAAGTGTCTGAATAAAGAATAGTGCTCGTCAATCAACCCAAAATGTGATGTTAGATCACTCCTTTTCCATAAATAAGGGATTGGATACCACTCACTTTCCATAAATAAGGGATCAGATTCTCTTTTTCCTCTGATTCATGAAAATTATCAAGTTGATAATTTTATCTTGATGGTTGTGAAGTTGTGTTAGTGCTTGATATTTGGTGCAGAATCCTGGCTCTATTTCAAGTTTTGGCTAGGGAATCGACCCTCAGGTTCAACATCAACCCTCCTACATCACTCCAGTACGAGTTTATATGAGTTACAAATATTTATGCATAAAGATAAGAGTAGATTTGGGGTTATCTTTTTATATACTCATTTTTACATCCCTGAATGAGTGGAAAAAGTATGATTCATGATTCATGAACCATAGATAGATGGATGAGGATTCAATGTAGATGTACGCAACGCCTCATTAGATTATGTTACACATGTATGTGATATGGGTTTATCTTTATGATACCACACCTTCATTTTACAATTCCTCAATCCTTGGAATTTTCACAATAACATGGGTCTAAATAACCCTATAATTTGAAGATGCAATAGAAGATAAATTAGTAACCTCCGCTTAAAAAAAAAGAAGTAACCCCCACATACAACATGAGTTAGTGGTTCAAGTACATACTTCGAATTCTCCTCCAATGTGGTGGATCCATTTGATTCAGGTGGCTGTGCCCCAGGCTGCCATGGAACCAATGAAATGATATTCAGAACAATTGCTAGACAAGTCATGCATAAAGGGGATATGTGTGGTGTTAACTATCAGTACCTTAAATAGGACAATAGCTTTTTCCGAACCAGCATCAGATGCAGGCTTGCTACCTGTCCATTAAGATTATTTGATTAATCAGTAAAGCATGAAAACCTTCTTCTGCCCTTTTATAGTTCAAAGCATGAAAACGTAAGCCATGGGTTTGCTGCTCCCCATGTCTAGTGCTCGAAACCGTCCCAAAATTTCCCGGCGTGCGTTTGTGTGGGTTTAGCGGGTGCTACCCGGGGGATTTATCCTGTTGGGTCAAAGACCTCAGGGATACCCACTTCATAAAAAAAGAAAAAAAAAAAAAAGAAAAGAAAAAAAAGAGAGCAAAACAAGATGAGTTCTGTAGATAAAGTTCGCATCAAAACAATAAATTTTATGGATGAGAACCAACAAAAGATGTAATTGACGGTTCCCTATCAACTAAATGTAGTTGACAAGATAAATGTATAATTAAATAATTACTATTGTCATGTCAAAGTCGTAAATGGATAACTTTTTTTTCAAATGGTTAAAACTTACAACTGATTCATATTTGAGATATGTAACTTTACTTCTTACATTACCTTCAATATTTTCGCTGTATTTAGACTGGTGGTCTTCTACCTGCTACACAAATAAAGGGGGATGACTCTTTTTTTAATGCAAAGATGACAGACTTTTGATCCAAGACAATACTTACAGTACTCAATCCTAAATTGTCATTGTTCTGAATGGCAATGGCTTCATCGATCTGCAGCATCTCAGATTCAATAGTATCCACTCGTTCCAAGACCTCAGGTGTGCTCACAAATCGAACGAACCTAGGAGGCAAATAAGTTTTTAGTTACATTCTTATTTAATAAAAAAGAAACAAAAACTTACTCAAAATACAAATCAGTTTCTAACAAGATAGACACAGTTAGAGGATGAAGATGGATGGGTTTCCTATCAGAAAAGAGTCACTAGCTTGAATACACATCAGTGTTATGAAGTCCAATGTTTCCAACTAGGTTAGAAACAAAATAATGATGGTGATGGTGGTGGTGGTGATGATGAAGAAATAATAACAAAAAAATCCTCAAAAAATACATTTTTGACATGATAATAAACCAGTCTAACAAGTACTCAACTGAGCCACTTGCTCAAGATTTTATAGTGCCTGATCAAGTTCTCTCAGGATACGCTTGTGCAATACCGAGGATTCATTGGTGGCAAGGAACGGCCTCCAATATTTTGCCCATGCCATTTTTCTGTTGTTTGGTGCAACATGTTTCCTTGCCAAAAGAAAAAAAAAATTGAATTATTTTTTTCCTAAACTCCGTGGAAAACCATTTCCTATGGGATGGGCCAGGAATCACTTTTTTGTGGCATCATAAAATAGGTATCTGTGGTGCCACAAAATTTCAATGTTGCACAAACATGTCCTCAGGTTTTATAAAAACTGAGTTATCCTGTTACTGTTAACTTGGTGAGTTAAGTTAAGTAGGACTGTTTTCTGAACTACTTGATCAAGTTCTAACTATCATGATTAAGAAATAATAAGTGAAAAGGCAAACCATGGAAAGAAATTCTTAACAAACTTGCACACCTCTCTACTGTACCCTTGGTAAACCATGTCATATCACTTCGTGGGTCTGGTTTAAGTATTATTGAATAGCCTCCCTTTGCAATCTGATCACGAGCTGTCTTCAAGTGGGCAAGAAAAGGTTCCAACAATCCAGATGCAATCTTCTCCATATTTCCATTTGCAGCAATAACCAAATCACACCTGACAAAAATACATAGCATATTTTCTTCAGCATGGAACCAAAGCAGATCAGCAAATTCCCCCACCTAAGGGTACCACTTGATGCAATAAAGTTGAAGCACCAAATATACATAGATTGCCTCACAGTAACGCAAAAGGTAGTCTTGTTAAGTTGTGTACTGTAGATCATAGGACCCATAAAAGAATACAAAAGCACATTACTGTACTAACATGTCTTTCAAAAAGAAAGACTCAAAACTGAGCAACAAAATTGCAAGATTCAGCAGAGCACACCTGAAAATAGCTCTAATAGGGAGTGGCAAAACTCACATGAATCATAATCCAATCTATCAAAATCAAAATTAAACCTACTAAAATTTCTCCAGCTTGCACCAAGAGTTTCTACTTCCCAAAGACAGAGAACAAATCTCATAACAGACAATCAATTCTGATCAGAAAAGCAGAGAGCTTTCATTGCCAATCCCCTGTTTCCTAAAAGAAAATAATGAAATTCCATAAACAATCTATTCATCAAATCAAAGCAGCAGTATTTTCTTCTTCTTCTTCTAATCAACTAAGACAATGATCGAAACATCTCATTCTTCTTAATCCACTTTTACAGAGAAACCACAATTCCACCAAATCCCGCAAAACAGCTACTCGCACAAACAGAAAACTATACAATCCAATAGAATCTGAAAATTTGCACGCTTCTTCGAAGAAATTCTCACAACCACTGCGGTAAAAGCACACGCACGCACACAAAAACCTGCAGACCGGTTCTTAAACCCTAGACACCGAATCAACAATCAACTTAACTCCTAAAAACCACTCAAAGCCACCTCACTTCCAGGACCAAAGAACAATCAAGTTCCAAAACCACAGATCGAGAGATTACCTGGTTCGAGTTGGTGTGAGCTGAAAAACTAAGGAATCGAGCAGCGTATCCGACTTCATTGCGGATAATCCGATCACGAACAGCTCTACTTCTCTCCGAATCTAGGGCTTCTGATCCAATAAGACATGAACAACAGACATACACACAAAAAGAAAACTGAAACGAAGAAGTTCTCAGATCGACAAACGGAAGCAGAAAGAAACCGAGAATTCCCAAAACAGAAAGCTAAGATCTTTGGTTTCTTTCAATAAAAAACGAAATGGAGAATGAAATCTACACTACTTTTCGCTCTTCGCATGAGGCAACACAGAATCTGCAGAAATTGAAGGAGAGTGAGAGAAATCTACAAAAATGTGCTTCAATGGCATACAAATTTACACAAGAAGAAGAAGATCGAAACCAGAAGAAGAAGAAGAAGAAGAAGAAGAAGATCGAAAGAAGAAGAAGAAGGAAGAGGTGGCGGAGACTGGAGAGGTGTGTCTTTGGATTCCGACCAGAAACGAAGGAATCGCAGGAGGAACTAAAAAAAAATATCGTCGGTTGAGAAATTGAATTTCTCTCTCTCTCTCTCTCTCTCAAGGGTGGTTTTGTAATTTTCTTATGAAAAAACCCAAAAGAATCTTGCTAGCTTTTAAATGTGGAAGTGGGCCCCACGTTGATCAAAACAGTGGATAAGATGGGGTTAGCACACATTAATTGAAAATAGGTGAAGAAGTTTCAACTAGGTAGTTGATTATATAAGATTAGACAGTTGAAAAAGAATTTCTGCCTATGAAAGTTTATTTGAATTGAAATATATGTATTACCGACTTAGCATTGAACCAAATATCACTTCAATCGAGATATAAACAATATATATTTTTATAATTAAATTATCTCCTGTCCAGCTCAGTACATGAGCCTTTTGCCATGTGCCCCAAAGACAATCAATTTAGACAGCCGAAAACTAATCTTTAGAGGCATATACAAACCTTACAAACTTAAATGATACTTGAATGAGACTTAAAATTACGATCAAAATAAGCAAGTGTATAATATGTGATTTCACTTTTTAAGATTGTATGATCATGTGATGATGGTTTAATAGGTGGGCATTATTGAGTGGGATTAGATTAACAGAATTATTCTTCAGCAGTAATGTTTGTTGTGTGTGATATCTCTTTAGTAAAAGCCAAAAGGGATAGATAAGGAATTTTTCCAATGATGGATGTAGGGTAGTAAGCACAATACCAGCATCTTTTGTACTATCAAGTGCATTCAGAGTTTTTACAACTTCCATGCTTCTATGCTTTTTATAGGGTATGTGGGGTCCACAAATCATGAAAAAACGGCTATCTAGATTAGTCCATATTTGCCAAGAATCACAAAGAAAGTACTCTAAACTCCACTTAGATTAGCCATGTGGCAAAAATAAAAAGATATTGTTAGTTGTTATCTCTAATCTATTTGTTTGCATTAGAGTACATGTAGGAATTAAATGCATAGAAATTCATGTTTAAATGAGCTGATGACATTATTAAAGAGGTGAAGTGTGATTAATATGAAGTGAGCAATAAAGGTGTACCAATGTAGATGGAAACTTGACTTTTTTAGAATTTGAATTACTAGGGTGGTGTACAGGTATAAGTTTTTCATATTCCCTTGATTCACTTTCCCATACAAGGAGAAGTTATTTAATGGTCATTTTTGTATATTCACCGAGGTCTTTTATTTTTAACCACTCATGACACAAATTTCTTATGTATTAGTGCCTGTTTATTTGTATAAAATATATATAATTGAATACACATAAGAAAACTCATGGTGAAATGAGCTTCACAGAATGATTATTAAAGAAGCGAGAAGTGAAGAACCTAACTAAGGGTCAATGGTATAACCAAAAAATATGACCCAGGGGATCACTATGAGAAAAAAAAAAGATTTTTGAGGGGGTAAATATAAAAATTCTAAAACTTTCAAAAGCATTGTGGGGAGGTTTTTGGAGAAGAACACAAGGAGAATATGTGGCATTGACTTTCCAAGGTATTGAACTACTAAAGTGATGGTGAAGGGTATAAGGACCATATGTGGGGAGAGGTTGAGGTATTGAACTACTAGGTGATTGTGGTTATTCATTTCTTCTTAATCTTTCCTTGATTCATTTTCTATTAAAGAGGTCATTTGATTGTCATTTGTAGATATTCACCTTTCAAATCCCGAGTATTCAAATACATGGAACAAATGCCCTTAGGCCCTACCAATGAAAGGTATTCTCATTTGATCTTTTATAGCCATAAAATACGTTTTTGATTCTTTTTGGTAGATATCTAAATCTGCAGATGCTTAATTTAAAACCACAGAGAACTCTACAATTTGTTGTAGATCATCCAGATTTTGGACACTTCATACCATGGAAAGACGTGTCCAAACGGCAGTGTGGAAGATCCTAACCTTAAAAAGTGCTAAATGCCACAAGTAGGGGCGGACCTACATATTAGGTTTTGACAGCAGTCGCTTCTGGTTGGACCGCAAAAATGTGCCAAGCTTTTTTAAAAGTCAATTAACAATTGTGTCCTAAATGACACATGCCCCATCAAGAATAAGCCCTCGCCCCCTCAAACGACAAAATAACATTATGACCATCGTCGACCCCCTTCAAATGAAAACCCCGGGTCCACACACCAGATATAATTGAATATGGCTCTTGTAGACTTGCAAGCCTTTAATGGATGGCTAAGATGTCATATCCTCTCATTCCATGGGTGGGACACTTGACAAAAGAGGGAATGCGAGATATGCAAGCAACTATGTTTTGTAGCAAGTGTTAGATGAAGGAGACGATTGTGACATTTTTGAGAAAAGTCACAAGCAAATGAAAGTGCAAAAACCACACAACAAGGTTCTGAGGATCACCAGAACATACTGCACATGAAGAGCACAGAGAATCTAAATGGCAACTGGAAATGGAACAACAGAAGCTTCCACTGCTAGTCTTCCACTGCTCGCATTTATTGATTGGATCAGATATCTCAACCTGAAACCAACTCAGATGTTAAAAATGTTTAACCTAAATATTAAACTAGTAGGTTGGATTCAAAGCAGGTTGCTAGGCTTGACCAATAAGTATGGAAGCTCGCCGGATAATTAATCGGGTTGAAAATGTCAATCTAAATCCAACCCAAAAATATAAAAGATCAGCCTGAACCTTGGATTAGTCTGTCAAGTTTAGATTAGTTTTCACAAATCAGAATTTTACATTAATCTAGATATAGTTCTCATTTATTATATAAAAGTTTGCATGATGTAAGTCATTAATTATGAGTCTTAAAATCTAAGGTCAGGGTCATTTGATTCAATTGATATTGTACATGCCCTCTTGATTAACACTAATCCCACTTCAATACTGATCAAATTATTATTCGCTGTCAGAATTAATGATTTTTTGGTATGATCAAAGCCCGGTGTCCTTGAATTAAGGGTTTGGATCATTTGATTAGATTGATGTTAGACACACCCTTTATCCATCTTGGTTGTTAATCATCCAGGTGAGAATTTATATATCCCCTCTTTATAAGAAAAAAAGGAAAAAGAATGAAAAAGAAAGAAAGGCTATGATCTTCCATTCCAGTGAAATTGCTGTAGGTTAGTTGAAACTTGAAAGTAATTTAAAAAATTGACTGTGATGCTGTTGGAGATATTGAAACTTATATAAGAAAAAAGGAAAAAATGACAGTTGTCACTGCAAATGTCCAAATTGCCACAGCAACCATTCATTGTTGGGATTCAGATGGCCTGTGAGGCCAACTTGAAATTTTCCTTTGAAAAGAAGTTTAATGGGCCCCATTTTAGGTTGACAGTTTCTTCAAGTTACCAGGATATACCTTTACATCCCAACCAGTCACAGAAATGGACTTTCTTATGAGTGAACTTTGACACTGTAACCTATGACTACAAAACTTACTCTTTCTCTATTTATAATGGCATTAAAGACCATTTGCTGATATGTCAATATAGTGAAAAAGGTAGGCAGTCATAGCTAAAAATATCCAATAAATTTGTATAATCAATGGTCTGATTATTACTGGTAATGATATTTATGAGATTCAATGGTTTGATTATTACTGGTAATGATATTTATGAGATTCAATGGTTTGATTATTACTGGTAATGACATTTATGAGAATGGAAGAATTTAAAGAGACTTGTCTGTTCGATTCTAGACTAAGGAGTTGGGTGAACTTAAGTATTTTCTTGATAATGAAGTAGCTAAACTTAAGCTCAGTTACTCCATTTGCCAAAGGATCATACATGCATGTGATTTATCAATGAAGTTGCAGAATGCTTAACTATAAAACTATGTGAACACGGAAATAGTTATTAAAAAAACCAACTATATATTGTCAAAAGAACTGCCTTTTACTGTAGTGGTAAGAGATGTGAGTTCTTATCTGCTTGTCCTGGGTTTGAACCTGGGCAAGCACCTTTCGTTACCCGAGGGTCGTGCAGACAGGGGCGAAAGCAAGATAGACACAGTGTGGGGGCCATTGTAAAAAATTGCTTTAAATCTTCATGAAACTAAAGGTTTTCTTTTTTTTTTTTTTTTTTGCAATTTAGGGGGGACCATGGCCTTGTCAGCCCCCCTAGTTCTGCCCCGGCTTGCAGAAGCTGATTGTATTGGTGAAGTCGACACAGAAGGGATTTTGATATTCAGTTCAAGGTGGTCTCAATTTATAGATGGCATGGATCGAAAATATCACAATCGTTAACATACGAAAGCTACATGGGTGAAAAATGTGCTTTGTTTTCATCATCAATTTTGAAACTCCCAATCCACCAGAATAATTGCAGCTAAAATGGTATGTTTCAAAAAAGTGTATGACTCAAATTGCGACTTGAATATATGAGACATAATATTGATTATGCCACTTCAACTATCACAATTATTCAACTTGCACACAACCTAATGTTTTCTAGAAAGACAAAAACATCACTCTTATATATAACACTACGAGGCATCACTCTTGTAGAATGTAGACATTACATAATGGGTAAATGTTCACCTACAAGCCAGCCTGTGGGGCCCACTTAGATGCCTTCTTTTTAGTGAGGGTGGGCCACATGAAAAGGCCTTATTATGGATAAGAGTAAAAAAAAAAGAAAAAAACCCACCCCATCTTATCATCCCAGCCCTTGCTTTAATTGAATTAATTCTGATGGTTTTTTAACCAAGGATTTCTTTGAGATTCAATTCAACAGTGGATAAATGTTTAATGCAAATGAAATTGGATCTAGTGTTAAATCATGGGAAGAAGAGAGTGTAAGGTGATGTAGAACAAGTCCCAGAAGAATCTATGGAACAAAAAAATTGAAAGAAGTCAAGCTGGAAGGTTAAGTCCATAGTATTGACTTCAAACTCTCAATCCACCAGAATAATTGCAGCTAAAATGGTAGGTTTCAAAAAAGTGTTTGACTCAAATTGTGACTTGAATATGTGAGGCATAATATCGATTATGCCACTTCAACTGTCACAATTATTCAACTTGCTCACAACCTAATGTTCTATGGAAAGACAAAAACATCACTCTTATATAACACTACGAGACATCACTCTTGTAGAATGTAGACATTACATAATGGGTAAGTGTTCACCGACAGCCGCCCTATGGGGCCCACTTAGATGCCTTCTTTTTAGTGAGGGTGGGCCACATGAAAAGGCCTTACTATTGATTAGAGTAAAAAAAAAACCACCCCATCATATCATCCCAGCCCTTGATTTAATTGAATTAATTATAATGGTCTTTTAACCATAGATCTCTTTGAGATTGAAAGTTTAGGGTTCGCAAGATCTCTAGATTGGTCCACTCAATAAATCAGCTCAAAAAGTGTGAAAAATAAATAAATAAATATATAGCGGAAATAAAATCACAAACACACACCACAAGGACACCAGGTTTTTACGTGGAAAACCCTAACTGGGTGAAAAACCACGGATCCGAACTAGATCAAATCAAACACTATGAATCTCGCAATTACAAGAAACTCAGATTTCCTCCCCATATATCCCCTACCTAAGGACTGGAGTTACCTTGTGTCGCTTCACGCTTCAACGACTTCACACCGTTGATTGCAACAGACTCAATCCAGCGCTTGACTCCTTAAATCTTCTCGTAAGAAGATAATCTTCTACAAAGGATGCAGAAGAACCTGGCTCTCTAGAGTACTTAGCAGCACAACTATTCAAAAATCTCTAGAGAAATCTTCTCTCAATTAAATCACCAATTCAGAACTTTGAGAGATGATCTGTGTCTCTTTGGGTTGTGAGAAACACCCAATTTATAGCTCAAAATCCGTGCTAGAGACTCCTAATCATAATCCACTAAGAATATCAAGTTTTCTCAAACTTCCACTCAGAGTTCGGAACAAGCTATTGTTGCTGCGCTACCCTCGCTATAGCGAGCTTCATCCTCGCTATAGCGAGGTGTCATTCTGCCTCATGCTGAGTTTTTGAGTCCTGACATTATTGATAAGGCCTGACTAGCCCTTTTTACTTTACAATCTCCCCCGTTTTGGCAATTCTTGGACAAATCTTCCTAGAGCGATACAATATGATCTACCCAAAAGAAAAACCCAAAATACATTAAATTTTTAAACAAAAAAATCAGCACTATAGATCTTGTATTGCTTGTGCTTGAACTTTTCAGATCTTGAATTGCCTTGGCTTGTAAAGCTCCCCCTGGCTTCATTCTTCTCCCCCTGTATTTGTCCAAAATTGATAAACAAATATCATCGTGTACCTTCTGTCAATCTGAATGCAGTAACTCCCCCTCAATGTCAACTCCCCCTGAATGTAGCCTCGTAGCAGCGCTGGGGGTGGGAGCTTGACATAATTGGCCACCCACTTTTGTGTAGTTTGAGCTTTCAGTACAGTGTGTGCAAACTCCTTAGGCAAATCAGATTTTCGAACTCATATTGGAGTCGTCTCGGGTGGAGAAAAATTCTTCCGCCATTGCTTGGTCTTGGGTAGACTTTACAGCTTCTTGCAATGTAGACGAATGTGTCCTTTCTGTCTACAATGGTGACATGTGGATGTGCGTGCAGCGTGTGACACATTCTTTTTCTTTGTACTACTCAGCCATGGTTCAAAATCGCGGTTCGCAGTCATCGTGTCATGGTTCGCGGTCGTCGCGGTCCATCGTGGAGCGAATTTTTATTTGACCCCAAAAAATTTTTGCTGACCGATATTTTAAAAATAACGGCTATAACGGCCGATATTTTGAAAATAACGGCCGATATTTGAAAAAAAGGGCCATAACGAGCGTTATTTTGGTGATATTTTGGCCATAACACTGACGTTAGCGTTATCAGCAAAATATCGTCGCGGTCGCGGCCGTTATCGTTACATAACGGCCGTTATGTAACAGTAACGGCAGTTATTTTGAACCATGTACTCAGCACATTATTGGAAAATGCAGTATGTGGAGTAACATGGCAACACTTGAAATAAAAATTGTTTTACCTTTAGCATTTGAAGTAGATGCACCATGATCATAACCGAGACCGCTTCTGTCAAAAGGAGATTTCTGACTGCACAAGATGTTTGTAAGAGTCTTCGAACCAGTGTTCATCTTGTTTAGATATGCATGTTTGACTTCTAATTCAGACAGAGTGATCTTCAGTCTTCCTTGCAAATCTTCTTTTTCAGAATTCACATTCTATAACTCTATTTTTAGAGTCTCATTCTCTTGCTCGGCCTTCTTGAATTTCTGACCCTCAGTAGTCAAATTTTCATCTATGCAGTTTTTCTGACTTTCCAAGAGATGAACCTGTTTAAGTGATTTCTCTAATTTAATCTTCAGTGCAAAATTTTCTTTTTGAGCAGCCTTAAACTTGATGGTAATCTTGTTGCCATGCTTTGTCATCCTGACCCAATCAGCATATGTAGTATGATACAACTCTTCATAATCTTTCTCTTGATCTGACATCTCATCATCATAATCTTCATAAGTATCATTGTCAGACAGAGACTTAGCCATGAGAGCTACAAACTTCCCATTCACATTTTTTGAAGAATTAGCCTCAGGATCTTTTTCTTCTTCGGAAGATTCTTCATCTCAAGTTGTGTTGAGAGCTTTTTGCTTTGTACTCATTTTCTTGTTGGCACACTCATTAGCAAAGTGACCATAGCCTTAACACTCAAAACGTTTTTTTCCTTTCGCAGAATCCTTCTTTTCAGATTTATAACTCTTCCATTTGGCTTGTTTTGACTTCATGTATTTCTTGAAGCAATTAAACAATTCAGCCATATCATCTTCAGCATCAGATTCATAATCAGACTCAATTTTCTTTTCAGGCTTTTTTCTTGATTCTTTAAGAGTTTTCAAAGTAATACCTTTCTCTTTAGATTTTCCTTTATCCAAACGGTTTGCTTCAAATGTCTGAAGATTTTCATCCAGCTGGTTTACTTTGAGGGTATCAAGATTCTTATTTTCTTCAATAGCATCAACTTTAGAATCGAACCTCGAAGGTAGAGACTTCAGAATTTTTTTGACAATCCTGTTTCCTGAAATTTTCTCACCCAGAATGAAAATAGAATTGACAATATCATTCAGCTTGGCATAGAATTGATCAAATGTCTTATCTTCTTCCATCATGATGATTTCAAATTCTTTAGTCAGCCTTTGCAATTTAGATTGTTTCACCATGTCTGTACCCTCATACACTGTCAGTAAGACTTCCCACGCTTCTTTTGCAGTTTTACAAGTGGAAATCCTACGGATTTCTTCAGCAGATACTCCATTGTATATTCCATTCATCGCCTTATTATTACAATTGGAGGCATGCTTCTCATCCTTAGTCCATTGGCTTTAGGTTTAGGAATAGTTTGACCATTAGCCACAATTGTTGGTCTGGAGTAGCCCTCCTCAACAATATCCCAAACATCATCCTCGATGGACTTAAGGAACTCAATCATCATTTGCTTCCAATATGCATAATTAGAACCATCTAGCAAATGGGTCTTTGAAGTCGATGTCCCTTTTCGATTGAGTACCATTCTAGAAATCTCTTAGGATCAAACACAACAACTTAGTGCAACCCGCTCTGATACCAATTGAAAGTTTAGGGTTCGCAAGATCTCTAGATTGGTCCACTTAATAAATCAGCCCAAAAAGTGTGTAAAAAATAAATAAATAAATATGCAGCAGAAATAAAATCACAAACACACACGACAAGGACACCAGATTTTTAAGCGGAAAACTCTAACCGGGTGAAAAACCACGGATCCGAACTGGATCAAATCAAACACTATGAATTTCGCAATTACAAGAGACTCAGATTCCCTCCCCAGATATCCCCTACCTAAGGACTGAAGTTATCTTGTGTCGCTTCCTGCTTCAACGACTTCACACCGTTGATTGCAACAGACTCAATTCAGCGCTTGACTTCTCAAATCTTCTCGCAAGAAGATAATCTTTTACAAAGGATGCAAAAGAACTTAGCTCTCTAAAGTACCTGGCAGCACAACTATTCAAAAATCTTTAGAGAAAATTTCTCTCAATTAAATCACCAATTCAGAACTTTGAGAGATGATCTGTGTCTCTTTGGGTTGTGAGAAACACCCAATTTATAGCCCAAAATCCGTGCTAGAGACTCCTAATCATAATCCACTAAGAATATCAAGTTTTCTCAAACTTCCACTCAGAGTTCGGAACAAGCTGGTGTTGCTGCGCCACCCTCGGTGTCATTTTGCCTCATGCTAAGTTTTTAAGTCCTGACATGATTGATGAGGCCTGACTAGCCTTTTTGACTTTACAGAGATTCAATCCAACAGTAGATAAAGGTTTGATTCGAGTGAAATTGGATTTGGTGTCAAATCATGGGAGGATGAGAGTGTAAAGTGATGTAGAACGAGTCCCAGAAGAATCTATGGAACAAAAAAGTTGAAAGAAGTCAAGTTGAAAGGTTAAGTCCATGGTATCGACTTCAAGCGACAATAGATTCTAATTTGAGTATCGATCATCATGGGGCCCATAGGATCAAAAGGTATGGGCGTTTGAAGTCGATACTGTGGATTAAACCTTCCGACTTGACTTCTTGCAATCTTCTTGTTTAAGAAATTCTTCTGCGACTTGTTCTACATCAGAAAGGGCCTACATTGATCAAAGATAGGCCCCACAAAGCTGGACCGCATATGTTATAGCTTGTGGGAGAACATTTCTCTTACATACCTTATCTTTTGAGTCAAACACATTAAATCAATCTAAGATCCATAGGATTGGGCTAAAATGATGATGCATGTTTTAAAATTAATTTATCCTTTGACATTTTCCAATAATATTGCAAGAAACTTCCATTTTTAAAAACATTGAGACATTTCTTGAAATAGTAATTTTACAAGAAAAATATTTTTGGACACCCCATTGTGCAAAGCAACATGGAGTAGTTCCCCACAGAAGACCAAGCATTTCATAATTTATTATTCTATGCCTTTTGGCCTTTCTTACTCAAATTTTAAAATGAATGGTTGGAGGATGGGAACAAGAAAAAATGATGAGAAATGAGAGATGATTCGAGCATTGTATTAATATAATGCAAAGATGATTCCAGCAGTGATTATTATATTATTACTACAATAATTTTTAGGTTAAGAAGGCATGAAAGAGATTCCAACTGGGGTCCATGGGCCTCAAGTCCACTACAAGAGCAATTGTGGATACATTCAATCATACAAAGACATCATGCATCATTGTCATTAGAATTTTGCTGTGGAAAGGCACATGTTTACTTGTCTTCTAAGGTTAAGATACTACCATACATGTTCCATCCAAACCAATTCATATTGGTAGAGGAAATTAAGATACCCTTGTATAAGAGTTATGGAGTAACAGAAAATACTCATGTTAAGAAGGTTGGATATGTTATAACAAAGTTAGTATGCGAATCAAATTAGTACTCAGTAGCGATAATGAAACAATTTTAATTATAAGAGTTATGAAGTTACCGAGAATATTTATGTTAAGAAGGCCGGATATGTTATGACAAGGATGAATTTATTTTACATTAAGATTAGATTAAATTTGTATTATGTTATGATTAAAATTTGTGAGGTTGATAATGACCCAATTTAGTCAATCTCATTCCTACCAATGCACATAGTTAGTACCATGATTTAAGGCATACAAAGTTGACAGCCAAATGGCGGTTGCTGATATGTCACTGGTAGGTACATATGGGAGCCATGAGCCATTTGTATTAGAGTAAGTTAAAAAAGTTACTATTAGTTTTCTTCTAAGTTTGATCCAAAATGTTGGTTGATTCTTCACCATCTTTGGATTAGTTTACCAAACTAATTAAGCTTGTTTATCACTTAATCCCTTGTTTTTATGCTCTACCATGGACCAATCACTCATTGCTTGCAAAGATGGGGAAGACTTGCAAGTCAAAATTCTCATTTCAATTCTAACATTCTTGATTTTTCTTCTTGTTTTTTTGTTAGATTCATTTGGTTGTGAATTGGGGCCAAAAGGGACCATAACTCAGTGTTGTGGACCATTAATGTGGGCCAGTTGAACGGATGCTTAGGCCTAAAATGGGCCTAAAATGGGCAATGGTCATCTCAAGCTGGGGTAGGTGTTCCCCAATAATGCATGCAAACTAAAACCTCAATATCCATCAAGGTCAGCCCCACAACCCCATTGGAATAAGCCCACGGCCCACTTCCTACTTAATACATCTTGATTTGACACCAAAACTTAAAACTAACCTAGTAATAAATGCACCAACTATCCTGGGCCATAGGTCATGGATCCACGAATGGGCCTTTTTCGTAATTTTAGCTGACCTGTGAACAATTGGTACCTGGTCCAAGGAGTGCTTGGGGACTGAGGATCATACATTTCAACATCGCAAATTACACAATGTGGGCCCCACCCATCTAGGCCCAATATGAGCCAAGGCCCGAGCATGTCACGCCTTTTGAGTTCTGTACCAACTACCAAGCCCTCCCATTATTGTAAAAAAAAAGCCCCACAGTGACCATTAGGTCTTGAATATCTGGGCTCGGACATGGTCCAGACCAATTAGCCCATTTGGAGCCCTTCACTCACCTATAACCATTAAGTGAATTAAGCCATTGGGCTGATGGATTTCAGTGAGTAACAGGCCTTATTGCCTAGGCCCCATCTAGCCAGTTAACTAATTGAGCCTTATTTTTAAAGCCCAAGCCTGGCCCATTGGGCAATAATCAGGCTGAGCCCAGGCCAGATCTAGGTCCACTGCCACCCTCTTCTGCTGTAATAAGAAATTAGGGTCTGAATCTGTAGATCCTGGCAACTGAAATAATCTTTTAGTTCCCTCGACATTTAACTTTACAACATGTGTTAGTACTGCTAATCAATGGTTCTGATTCACAAAATACTGCAGAGGGTCATGTGACTATAATCATGACCCTACATTTTTGTTATTCATTGCTGTACAAGGAGATTAAATGAAGCCAAACTCAATTATGGGGTAGGGACTCATATGAATTATAGTGTCTCTCCCACAAATTAGTCCTAAAGATATTTCTTGCTCAAAGTAATGAAGAGAGTGCAAAAGGAATGTAGTTTTCAATATGCCATCTAATCCCTATCATTGTCTGGAATATAATGGTTTAAAAGCATATAGAGAAAAGAATATTACACCTTTTGAGAAACCTTTATTTTTCCAAGAGCATGAAAAGTCTAATAGTTAGAAATGTCTTCAGATGCACAATCACACATGGAGAGGATAAGGATAAAAAGAAACAAGGGGAAGAAGACATGCACAAGTTTAAGAAAATGACATAATACCAACATAGAAAATGTGTGCTAAGAATATGCTGCCTTACTTTTCATGAGTTTCCTCTTTCTGTTAGAAAAGGAAAGCTTCAGAAAATACAAAATTGATCAATTGCATAACTTTATCTTTTTTTGGAAAAAGCAATTGCATGACTTTGTTGGAATGGTTCGATTTAGGGCTATCAACGGGCCCTCCAATGAAGGTATTTTGGCTTGGTCTGGCTCTCAAAAGTCTTGTAAAATGAGGGCTTTTGTTTTTCTTAAAAAACTTGAGATCCATGCTTTGAATTTTTTTTTGCAGGCCCAGTAAGTTGACAGTTGGTCTTGGACGATACCAGGCCTAGCCCAGCCCGACCCTCTTATTTTTCTTTTATATTTATACATATACATGTGAATTTATTTGAGTATATATGTGAGTTTAATTGATCATGATCTAGGTGGGTTTTTATTTTAGTTTCTATATGATTCTTATGTGATTTTCAAGTGACTCTTATGTGATTTTTGTTTAAATAAGTTGCGGATCCCTTTTTTTTTTTTTTTTTTTTGAATAGCTTATGTACATGCGGTTGCTATACACTTGGATTTATTTGAGCATATATGTGGGTTTATTTGAGCATGACTCTTATGTGGATTCTTAATAGTATGTGATCACTTCTTTTATTAGTTATTGAGTCTAATGTTTAGCCCCATATTCAAATTTAACCCTAGCAGCACCTCTTGGATGTGGGCCATAGCCTAAAAAATAAAGTGTTGTAAAATTCGAATGGCAAGTTGTAGAGAAATGACAAGACACGTTTTTTTTCCTTTTTTATATAGAATCCGTTTGTTTGTTTGGTATGCCATAAAAATGCAATGCAATGCATTATATCAATGGCCTAAATTTGATAAGTTAAAAGACAAGATTCACTGATACCATCAAATAACCTTTTCTTGGACAGTAAATGGTTGACTGGTCATCACTCATCACCCTATTAAATCAGGTTGTAGTAAAATGAGATTTCCACCTACCATAATGTTACTTGTTGCATTGCATTGCTGGTCAAAAGCCCAGATAAAGGAGGGATAACATCAAGTTCATACTCAATACTCAATAGTAAGTAGAAAAAAAATATGATTTCTTTGGCCATAGGCTTGGCCCTGACCTATGGGGACCAGGTAAAGGCCTAGGTAGTGCATGTCATCCGAGCAATTTAGCCTGCCCCAAGCCCAGCTTGAATATGTCGAGGGTAGGCTTGGACAACCCCAGGCCCAGCCCAACCCCTTGACAGCCCTAATCAAATTGGATTTGTTGCTCCACTATTTATGTGGGACCGTCAATAAGAATGTATCAATTGACTTCCCTCCTTGCTTTCAGGGTCAAGGAATCATCATGGCTCTATAATGTGACTGCCCCCAAGATGTGTTCCTATATCATTTTCTCTATTTATCAAATTCGATTTCCCCATCGAGCTTTTCTTCAAATTCTTATCAAAAAACTTGGGGCATTGTTGTTCATGTCTTAGTAGCTCAGCAGATTCATTCCATTTTAGAGAATGTGAAGTTCTTGAACTTCTAGAGGAAGATGAAGAAGACGGGGAAATAAAAAGTTCCCCATAGTCTTGGATCTCTTTAATGGCATGCTTGTTTGCATAAAATATATAGGAATTGAATTAAAAAGGATTTTATGGTCAAATGAGCACCACGAAAGGATTATTTAAGATGTCAGTGGTGAAGGATAATGCAGATAGGACCTTGACTAGTTTAGGATTTAAATTACTAGGATAATGGTTAGATATTTATTTTCCATCTTCCCTTCATTTAATTTCCATCAAAGGGGGTTGGCTATTTGATGATCATTTTCGGATATTCACTTGGGTTCTTCAATTTTTAAAAATAAAAATACGGACTCTCAGAATTCCTACGAATTGAATTACATGAAACAAAGGGGCCTAAAAGAGAGAATCATAAAATTATCAAAGGAGGTTACCTTGTTATCTCAATGTGAAACTCGTTTTATTCCCCTGCTTTTAAAATTAGTTTTCTGCTGAAGTACTGCCCAAAATTACAGAAAAAGATCCAACCACAATGACAACTCACTCTTAACAGAGTAAAGGTCACAACCAAGAATAATTAGTCTTGTGGTTGAGCATGTCCTACCATTACCATCCAAAAATTGCTCACATGCACCAGCAGTTAGTCTGTTACAATCACAAGTACCCTACTACTCAGGATCTAAATGACTCAATGTTAGATCTAAGGTATGATCAAAAGTGACAAGGACCCCTAATGATTGTACCCCATGCACCACTGTAACAGCTCAAATCCCAACCTACCCACCAAAAGAAATTAGGCACCCTCTCCAGAAGGTGGGGGGTGGTCAAGCCTCTTGTCCTAGCAGTTAGGATGAAAGATTCATGATGTCAAAATCATTAGTTTGATCAATGATGCAAAACAACACACATAGACAGAATGGAAAATTACAGAGTTGTCCAGCTCAATTCAACAAAATTGGATTTATGGGTCAAAACTCAAAAGCACTCAGATCATGGTTTAAATTTGTTTCCTATAAAAAAAAAAAAGAAAAGGAATTTAATGAAACTCCCATTCCTGATCATCGGTCACAGTATTAGCCATGATCCAGTAGGAAATCCAGTGGCATTAAGGCTTTGCATGATGATCTCCACTGCTTTCAGTCAACATTACCCAACCTACATTGATAGCAAATAGCTAAATAGTTTATTTGAATCACACTTGCACTGAAAATTTAAAAGTGATTATGAATACTGATCTTTGATAAGATGGTAGCCACTTATTCACCCTGTCCCGAGTTAATCAAGATTAACTCTAATTGATTGAGATTGGTGCTAAATTGTGTTTAATTAGGCTAATGACGGTTAATGACTGAGAAGGGATGGAGTTAGTCTTAAATGATTGAATTAAGCCTAAGGCATTGAAATTGTATGAAATTGATTTGGTTAAGTTGAGTTTAGACTCAAACAAGGAAGTCGAAGGACTTTTCTGTAAATACGGACTTTCGCGTATTTTGTCGAATACGATCACTCTTGATACCAACGCGTGTATAACATATTCTTTCGTAATAGGCTCAATGTCATTCGATATAAATTGGATCAAATGAGCTTTCATTTGACTCAAATTGTAAATAAAGAAGTGATAGTGGGCTTAAGTGCAATAGTTCCCTTATAAGGGATTGGAATGAACTTTAATGAGTTCATTCATTCATTTCCCAGCCCAAGTGAAGTGGAGAGCAAACCCTAGACACCTTTCTTCTTTCTTCTTTCATTCTTCTTCTTCAAGTGTTGAGGTTTTGAGGGATTCAAGTGAAGAGTGAACTACTTTATCTTCTTCATCAAGATCTTCCATTTCTTTGGATATTAGAGTTGAGGAAGACCTCAAATTTCTCTTCAAAAGCTTGCAAGTAAGTAGCTTGAGCTCTTTCTAGAGTTTTCAAGTTTTATTGAGTGATTAGGAGTAGTTTCTAGCACAAGTAGCGTATGGAAACCTATTTTCATGTTTTGATGGGATTAGGGTTGAAGTTGAGAAGTTTCTACCTCAAAGTTGACCTAGCAAAGAGGGATTCTTGTTTGTAAGCTTCAAAGAGAGGCAAGTATATACATATCTTGTGATTTAAGATGCTAAAGAACTTGTAGGAACTCATGGAGTTCAATTTCAGAAAATCTGGATTCTGGATTTTCTATGCACCTGGGCATTGTTCGATCACCCGAAGGCTGACCAAACTAGTGACTGACGTTTTTGCACTTGGTTGCAGAAAAAGTGAGGCTATTGGAAAGCTAACCGAACTGGGTTCGGTTAGCCGAAGTCACAATTCAGTTAACTGACAGGTGACCCAACTGGTGATCGAACTCACCTGAAGCCATTTTCATGGAAGGTGAGCTCTTTGGATTTCAGACTGACAGGTGACCGAATTTTGATTCGGTTAATCGACAGTCGACCGAGTTCCCCTTGAAAGTATCAGAAATATGAAGCTTCTGGGTTGCGAACCGAGGGTGATTGAGTAGCTGATCGATGGTGTTCGGTCAACCCTCGGTTGACCGAACAACTAACCAAACTTAGCTAAGGAAAAATTCAAGGAAATCTGAAGCTTCTGGAAAGCTGACCGTAGGTGACCGAGATGAATTCGGCTAACCGACTGGCATTTTTTGGTTAACCGACAGGTAACCAAACATGTGAACGAACTTCAGGAAGATTACATTTTCGAAGTCTGGTTTTTCTGAGTAAGAGCCTATTGAGTTAGGATGTTGTTTCAAGGTTGTGAATGGTGTTTATACCTCCATAGGTGATATTTACGAAGACCCTAATGTACACATTACACATAAATGTGATGTCCATCGAGAATAACACGTACATTAGAGAATCAATGATTACATATGAATGGTGGGTTGAAGTTAAGATAGAAATGAAAAGAACTATCACTTATCCTAGTTCTTCCATTGAACTGTAATTGTATTATTATTTACTCATTTCCATTGTTATGAATGGAATTACTAAATTGAATTGAATCCTAAATAGATTAAAAGACTGTATCATGTTAACTCTTGAGTTTGGCACTACATAGCTATTTTGTTAAAGCTCTAAGGAGTCAAATGAATTAAGAAATGACACTATTCCTACTACAGTAGATGGATTTGGGGGTGTTCCATAGCTCCATGGTGATGCCAGTTATCCCTAGCCCGGACACTGGTAAGTCCCACAATTTCGATTGTATCTATGGGTACTGATTGATACATTCTATTTGGAAGATAAATCCTTCATTTGAGGGAAGATGATAAATGAAATGAAATGAAATGAAATGAAGTGTAACAAAATGAATTGAAATCAAATGAAATGAATGCTATGGTATGGCCATCTTTTACATGTCTATTAATTAATTTTCATGTATTGTCGTTGTATGAGTTGTCTAGAATTGGAATTGAATATGAGATTGTTTACTAGATTGATTAAATGAATTTAGTATATGTATTAACATGTGATATCACAGATCTGTTTGTACATTGTTGAATCGTCGTGTTTATTATAGTGTTATTGATGGCATTACAGGTCCGATGGGCAATGCCGGTCCGGCGGTAGTCTCAATGGCAGCGGGGGAGACCGCTCCGTTTCCTCCAGGAGGATTAGTGGAATGGAATGGACGAGATACCATTTGACATGGTTATCCGAGTGTGAAGTGAATCGGAGAACTCTTTTGGAGAATTCTTTTTGAGATAGTCAGAATTCATTTTTGTTGAAATGTAGTGTTTTGGAACTTGGATAGCGTCTTTCTACATTGTATTAAATATGCAGGAGTTGACAAGATAGAAATGTGCGTTTATAGAGAACTTTACTCGTAAATATGAATAGTTGTAAATTGATATTGTCAAAATATATATTCCGCAATTTGTGTATTTGATAGGTATTTATGAATGCTTATCTCTTGTGGATTCTGTCTTAACTTCGGTTAATTCAGAGTTTACAGGAGTAAGTATGGATCGCAGCTTGGGATTATCGGACATCGGGCCCGGATCGTGACAGCCACATTTTGGGATTGACGCCGAAAACAATCCTACCAATATCAGTTCTTAACTTCACTTGAACTGAAAATTCAAGTTTAAGTGATTTATTAAGTTCAACATGCAAATTACCCTTTTATGACCATGCACCCCTTATGACTCAATGTTAGATCTAAGGTATGATCAAAAGTGACAAGGACCCTTAATGATTGTATCCCATGCACCAATGTAACAGCTCAAACCCCAACCTACCCACCAAAAGAAATTAGGCACCCTCTCTAGAAGGTGAGGGGTGGTCAAGCCTCTTGTCCCAGCAGTTAGGATGAAAGATTCATGATGTCAAAATCATTAGTTTGATCAATGATGCAAAACAACACACACGTACAAAGGAAAATTACAGAGTTATCCAGCTCAATGCAACAAAATTGGATTTATGGGTCAAAACTCAAAACACTCAGATCATGGTTTAAATTTGTTTCTTATAAACAAAAATAAAGGAATTTAATGAAATTCCCATTCCTGATCATCGGTCACAGTTTTAGCCATGAGCCAGTAGGAAATCCAGTGGCATTAAGGCTTTGTATGATGATCTCCACTGCTCCCAGTCAACAGTACACAACCTACATTGATAGAAAGTAGCTAAGTAGTTTATCTGATATTGATCACTTGCACTGAAAATTTAATAGTGATTATGAATACTGATCTTTGATCAGATGGAAGCCTCATTTTGGGATTGACACGGAAAACAATCCTACCAATATCAGTTCTTAACTTAACTTGAACTGAAAATTCAAGTTCAAGTGATTTAAGTTCAACATGCAAATTACCCTTTTATGACCATGGTCTTAAGCTAATTAAGAGTGTTCATTGAATGGGTTTGTGCTGGGTCAAACCCCGCTCAAGAACGGCTAATTGAGTCATCCGACCTAATATTCAGGCCTGGATCTAGCCCGCGGGCTTGAAAGTGAGCAGGCTCAACTCACTTGCCAAAATATGAACACCCTTGAAAACTATATTAGGCTAGGCCTTTAAGAATATGAGCCCAAGCCCGACCCCTTGAAAACTAGGCCTGGGCATAACCCATTTACCTACAAAAAGAGCCCTGATCCATCCCACTGTGGGCAGAAGCTGTCCCCATCCCTGAACAGCCCTAATGTCAACAATAAAGTTAACATTGTATAAATGTAGCCCAAAATATTGTTTGATACAGACACTACATTCTAAGATTCACCAAACTGAATGAGAAAGATTAAAAGTAAAAGAATCTTTGACCATGAATCTCTTTTATTCTTCCTCCCTGATAAATAAAGAACGTCTAACTCTAGGGCTTTCATTTAATTGACTAGTTGATCAATTTAATGCTATTACCAGCTTCAGTGCAAAATGTCAAACTCCATGTATTACCATTTGTAGCTTCCTCAGCCAATCCTGAAGGAATAAAAATAAAAGAGACGAAATATTTTTTTGTTGACAAGGGTGACCGGCTTCTTTGGAAATCGACTATTCTCCTAGGTACGTGAAGTCCCTGCTTCCCTCGTGCGTCAATTGAGATAATTATTCTAACTAAATGGGTAAGCGCAACTTATTTGAAGATTTGACTAAATATAGATCAGAATGGAGAAACAAAATTCATGTAGCTAATCCCAACATAGTTGGAATAAAGTTTTGACGATAGTGATTGTGTCTAAATAGGTATGCATCAGTTACAATTCTCAATGGTTCTCACCTCCCAAAGCACATAATAGAGAGGGGGGGTTAGGAATGATCGGCTGTGACTTGGCTAACCAATTCCTTGCATTAGAAATTAGGATATTCATGGGTATGCTGATGTGTCCATTTCTTGTGATCAACGAGGCCAATGGAAATATATCTGAATTGTCGCTCTGATGGGCCACATCTTGTAGTCTAGACACTATAAATAAAACAGATTGGAAGATGTTTGTCCAATCCCCTTTTTCCAACTAAAGAAAAAGTTTGTGTAGCACACTAGCACATTTTCTACAGAAAATGAAAATGCTGTATGTGGCAGAATGATTTTCCAGATTTCTATGCTTAAGATTTCCACTGTATTTTTTTTTCTTAAGTAGAGGCATTTTCTGTAAATTTTTTTTTACCTAGAAGATTCAAATCCAAAAGGCAAAATATCATTTTTTGTGGTCCTTTCAAAAGTGGTAGAAGTCCACCGCAGGAGTAGTGTAGTTGTTTAGGACCACAGCTCAAGAATTGGAGGTTGCGATTTCAAACTCGTTTTCTCTTCCCAGGGCCATTTGTGTCACTTGTGCAGGCAAAAGCCTTGGTGAGGGACTGCAAAGATAAAATGCCCTCAAAATTACTCCACTCAAAATGCTCCTTTCGTCCATTCATCAAAAAAAAAAAAAAAAAAAAGTTGGTACATTACATTGAGACATAATACATGGTCCTCCAATTAACAAATTTTCAAATACTAAGAGAACCAAGATCCAAATCCCCAGTAATGAAACATCTCACAAAGAACAAATTTTTTTTTTTTTTTGGGTAGAACACAAAGAACAATTAAAACGCAGATTGGAAACATCAACTTCCCACAGAGAAAAAATCAAAGCCCGGATCCAAAACACCAACTTTTGTCAACCCCACAACAACAAAAAGCAGAATCCAGAAACCAGAACCACAACCAAAGGATCAGCAGTCAGTCAGAACGGAACCCATATCTCATATCTGAAAGACATGATCTGATCTGAAAAGAGACAATGATCATCCATTTAGTGGGGGTCCATGAATTTTTGTCTGGTAAAGCTAGAAGTGGGTTAGGAATGAGAGGATAAGATCAAACGACAAGACAGACAAGTGTACCTACTTCTGTTTTGATGTTGACCTGTTGGGGGACATCTGATACGGCAGAAATCTGGGATCTTTTAGACAGGCATGTGAGGATGGGTTTGATTTTTTCATTGATCTGCAAGTGTTACTTTTGTGGATTTTGCCATTGGGTATATTTGCCTGTGCTTCCTTGGGAGAATTTCCTCCCACTCAGCTCTAGTATCCCCCTTTGAGGGCACCTTTGATCATTGCAGTTTTTTCGTATTTTTATCGCCCCATTATCCGGCACCCTACCCAATTTTATGCTTATTAAATCTTTACTTGTGTTCGAATAAATCTCATATAAATTTATGGTTAAAAGACAATTAAACTTTATGACATTTAAATTAAGTGCTAGAATAATATAAAAGGTATCTTTTTTTTCTTTTCTTTTTTCTCGTGATTCTTCTCCATAAAGAAACCTTTCCATCTATCTAATTTTATGCTTATTAAAGCTTTAGTTGCATTCAAATGAATCTCAAATAAATCTATGGTTAAAAGTGATCCTTCTCCACAAAGAGACATTTCCCATCCATCCTCCACTCCGTGATACGAATGCATCTAATTGGGCCCAATGAGCTGGACCACAAAGTAGATGTGCCACCTGCTGGTATGTGAGAATCTTCCTCGTGTATCGTGTGCCAAGTCTCAATGGTCTATTGGAGGGTTGGGATCCTCTCATCTGGGGTGGTGGACCCAATCATATGGTACTTGGGATCAATGATCAATCGGCATGAATTGGAAAATCCGAGCCATCAGTTCCCGCATAGTAATGCCTTCTTATGGATGGCAATGTTCAAAAAGCCTTTATTTGGGATGATAGTATTAGGAGAGATAATATATGGATATTTTTTAAATGTATGATTTTTTCATCTGGATGATATTGGAAAGTACTATTAAAACAATTAAAAAAAAATGTTATATTAAAATTTAAAGTAGTTTATTAGTATATAAAACAGTATATGACATTTGCAATTGGGCTGAAACATTGGGTTGGGATAATACTGAAAAGTACAATAAATAAATAAAATATTATCATAAAAAAATAAAGTGGTTCATTAGTATATATAGTAGTACACAACATGTGGAATTGGGCTGATTTAATGGGTGTATGATAAATGTCCTAGATGGATCCAAGATCAGACCCAGCTAGGAGCCAAAAGAAATTTCACAGCAGCCCCCAAGAGAAATAGTTGAACAGAGTACCCAAAAGTAAAGGTTTTTCATCCCAAGATCTCTCAGAAAGAGGCATCAGTGCAACCCACATGAAGAAAGAAAATAAGGAGCCTTGAGGACTGTTCTTGATGTAATTCTTCCATTTCTTCATTGTTGTTTAATACACAACTTTAACAACAGTAGAAAGGATGCAGCCACAAACAAATTTATTAGGAATTTATACATGTCTTTTCACCTCTTCTTTGGACGATTGCTGTGTTCCATTCAAGTTGTATATTTGAATCCTGATAATCAAAGGTTAATATCCAACAAGAAGGGTTTGTAAATTGTAATCTCCCAATTGGGGTGGGGTGCTGTCAAGGAATACTCAACCTACATGGGTGCTCATACTTTTGGAACAGATCAGTTATAATGGGCCTCGCAAGATCAAAGAAATGGAAGTCAGGAAAATATACAGCTTCCTTGAGTTTCAAGTATCTATGATTGCTCGAGAAGGCTGACCGAACAAGATGAAAATATGTTTACCACAGTCTGTCTTCCGTTTTTTTACAATTTCCAATATACTTTTTACTATGGCAGAGATAAATTTCAATTATTTTTCATAAAATAGGCAATCACTAAGGGATTGCCAAGAGTAACTGTATGGTAGTTACTGTAACAAGTTTGGCCAATGCCAATCCAAATGGCTGATTCACTGGAGTATGCAATACTAATATCCCAGAAAAAATATGTTCTGAAAGCAAAGTCTCGGCCAATTGGTTTTCTGATGACATTCTAGTTAGTGAATATGAAATGGAAAGACTCCTCCTAAAGTTAATCTAATTTGCATTCAATAATCAGCCGTCCAATGTGGAGAGGTCCAACCTGAAATAAATGCAGATATAATACACTATCTTGACAGCTTCTACCAAAAACTACAAAATAATCTTAATTATTAACAGAAACATCCAAAAGACATGCAATTAACTTCTTTTCACTTTCCAGATAAAATCCAATTAAGAATATAATATGCAACTGTTTAAAGAAGCACAGATGTGGAGGGCATACCATCTGAGCTGGAAAACAAGATCCAGTAAATGCTAAAGGCAAATATACCTGCCCAAACTCTCCAGCAATACACCCCCCTAACCCTCACATCCCCAAAAACAAAAAAGAAAAAAAAGAAACGAAGAAAAAGGAAAGAAAAAAATTGACAAATATTCTGAAACTATGTTATCTTGTTCAAGTGAATCATTAAACATTGGTCAGCTGTAAACTGGCGTTCTTAAATAAGAATTTCTCAGTAGGACTCCAGAACACCGCTCACCTTTTCTTCCGGTGGATGCCTTCCAGAACACAGCTCTCTCTAACAAGTACAATTGCCAGTATCTTGCACAACAGAAAATTGGCATGCTGAAGGTGCATTTTGCTTTCCACAAAGACAGAAGCCTATAAGCGATGGGGTTGGATGTTGTTGCAAGGCCCATTTTGCTTCCCGTGCCCAGCTTCAAACAAGCATCAAAACTTCCTTGAAGATAAAAGATCAAGAGGTATTAGTAGTACAGAACTTCAGCACATATCCATACAGGACCTTTATGTTTGCAAACATGGGAAAAAGCTTGTTGGGACAATCTATTCGTTCAAAGTGTTTTCCATCAGACTACTGACATATGCAGCTCATCAACAAAACAAAATACGCAGGCATGAATTAACTTCCAGAACTATCCACAATCCGAAGTAAAGCACTATTTTTTTTTTCCTTATTAAGTAACATGGTCATTCATACAAATAGAAATAATGTTCTCAGTGTAAGCAACCTTGAGTAACGAATGGAAAGCGATATTGCCAAAGAAAACTTTCACTGGACATAAGGTTGCTGATGATGACATCAGAGCATTATGACGTAAAACTTATCAAAGGAGGAAGAAGAGGGCCCCGGCATAAATATCATTATGGTTGGATGATATTTATTTGGGCTCAGTTTGAGGTTTCAAAGACAAACCACCATTGGATCATGACTTTATCCTAGATCAACAGTTAGATTAAGCCAAATCATATCCCCATGATCATTTGAAGATCCCACACTGGAATGACTAGAGACAGAAGACCCCATAAGCATGGCATCAGGAAGAGGAATAGAATGAAGTTAGTTTTATGTTTTTTTGATAACGGAGTTAGTTTTATGTTTTTGGGTTGTTTTGGACATTTTAGAAACTTTCAGTTAAAGTTGTTCCATGTTTTAATCCTAACCATTGATGTATTTTAATGGTTTGGATTTGGATCTAGGATTAATAAGCCTTTATACATTCATTGCAATGTTTTCTTTTGGAGGAATTGAATAAACGAATAAAGATTAAGCTTTTGACATCTCTCTAGCGATTGGAATCTGGTGTGAAGCAATTTGGTGTGAATCCAAGGTAAACCTCCATTGCTTCTGTGTTCTTCTGTTGAGATTTATCAAATTATTTCTCCCCATTTGGTCTCCACCCAAATCTGAAAAGACCCTAAAGCATTCAAAAGCCCCATTAAACCTCTCATACGGTATTCCTACCCTAGCTGGCCCCTCCAAGAGGGAGATCCACTTTGGCCGAGACCTCCCCTAGGGGATTTGGGCAGGCCAACGCCGAACCCCATCCTTGGGTACCACACTTGCCAACCACCCCTAGTGCACCTTATATGCCTGGCCGAACCCTCTAGGACCATTTCCTGGGTTGGTCAACCCTTCCTAGGCTTCTCTGGTTTGGTAAAACCCTAAATCCAGTGTATTCTTAACATCCTTGATGCTAAACCCAAAAAAAAAAAAAAACAAAAAAAAAATCCTTGAAAGAATCAAGAGTAACATGATTGTTTATACAGTGATCCCTAGGCTAGTGGAGATTGAGTCTTCCATTAGGAACCTCAATCAAGATTTGAGGACGAGTATTTGTTGCGATTGTGACTTTGTCTCTTAATTGCTAATGTGGAATTCTGTATAACTTATGGTGGAATGAGTGTTATTTTATAAATTTATCTATAAATGTTAATTGTTACTTGATCTCAAATTCATCATTATTAGGCTACTTTTCACGGTCCTGCATCAGTGGCATAGTTCCATTTCTTTGATTTTAGTAGCCAGCTCTGCAGAAAGTCTAGATGATGAGAAAACTAAGAGTGCTCATAAGATATTTAAAAACTGCACGAATTATTTAAACATGCAACAATAACGAACAGTTAACACTAAGAAGAGACAATATTGGGACAACTTACTCTGGATTGAATTCAAAAGGGCGCTTCAAGAGATTCATCCCAAACGTCTGCACTTCCATTGGAAGCATCTTCCCCATCTTCTTCCATGGAAAGTCTAATATATTCTCTATGAGCGAACCGATCCCATTCTGTTAAAGTAGGATCTTCTCGTTCCTGCTCAGAGGATTGAAAGCATAGAAAAGGTAATCGGTAACACTGCTCAGAGGATTGAAAGCATAGAAAAGGCAATTGCTAACACAGTTCAGTCCGTGCTCACACTCTTTCTCTTCTCAGGTTAGTCATTAAGAACAGATGCATTCATAAAATTTTGAAATATTGTATTACCTGACGAATGAGAAATGGATCACGAGTTTCAAAGGCCATGAACTTGTTCAGATTGAAAAGGATATTGAAAACATTTCCAGAAAGTTTGCTTCCTTTTAAGTCATGTAAAGTAAGATGGCTCTCCCTCTGCATAAGTTTAAAGTGTCATGGATTGTGAAGATACATTAGATTCTGAATATAAAAAATAATAATACAAAAAAGCAATGATAGAAAGAAACAAGGTGACCTCCGGTCCAATCATGTCGATCATCTGGCATAGAATATCCTCAAATAGCACAGGTTCCTGGGCCATGCATTCCATGCGATGCAACTGCTCCTCGTAAAAGAACTGCATTTCATTAGGGGTGAGTACCCCATTTCCATCCAAATCTATACACTTGAACCTGAAAGATACCAGTGAATTAGATGAATACCACACTATGCATAAGCTCTTACGCCGATGATAATATTTAGTTCAAAATAAGCTCAGGCAGAACATGGAGCAAAATTAGGAATAAAAATGGGAGCTTTATTAACCGCAAATTTCATACAAAAATTCAGAAATAAACATAAGTAGTATTAACTTTTTTAATGAATGATGAGAACATTTACTTGACAAACCTACAAGAATATATAAAAAAATGATGTACATAGAGAATATATTATCCACATAGAGATTTATTGCTACACGAAGCTACAGGGAGGATGGGAACTCACATACACAAACTCATGCCCCTAACCAGCTAAGCTACAGCTAGGTTAGCGGAATTATTAATTTGTTCATAACAATATATCATACGTTATTGAATTACAAATAAAACTCGTCATTTAATTCATTTCATAGAAATCTTGTCAAAAGCTCGATCAGCCTCACCAGGAGGTCTGGGAAGGCAGAACTTGATATGAATGATTTAAAACATGATGCGTTGAGCACATACCAAATTATGGGGATACATGGATCACCTGATGTATTTACTAATCATAGATTAAACCACACACAAAAATAAATAAATGAAAACACACTCAAAAGAGAGCCCAAGAAAAAACTGTGAAACTGAAAAGGCCCATCTTTCCTGAATAACAAAAGAGACAATTTTAAGAGACAGTGTCACAAGATATGGATTTTTCAGGAAAAATAGGATTTTTTTTGGATGAATGAGCTGCTAAATCACATGACCAATTCAAGACCATAATTGCCCAGTTCCCTAGAGGCCTTGAACTGCAAACCGTCTGTTTCGGACAACCGCAGTTTGGTTCACAAACTGTTCCCATAAAATTCTTTAAGCTGAGTCCTGTTAATCCGTCAATAGAGCCTGCCAAACAAATCCAAGGGAGCCTACCTAATAATCAGTCTACAATAAGGATTTTTCCGGAAAACGGAATTTTTGGGATGAATGAGATGCCAAATCACATGACCAACTCAAGACCATAATTACCTAGTTCACTAAGGACCTGGAACTGCAAATTGCCTGTTTCGCACAACTGCAGTTTGGCTCATGAACTGTTCTCATAATATTCTCTAAGCTGAGTTGACGCAGTCACGGGTATGAAAAAGGATCCCAGAACAGTATACTGACTGTTCCTAACTACTGCAGTAAACATGTAACAGGATTGTTACACTGCCCACTATGATTCGACTTCTTGGGAAGGAAATCAAATCACACTGTTTGGCTGGATCTTCAGTATAACACCAGGAACACCAAGAATATAAAGGGACAGATGTAAGGCAATACATGGAGATTCAGAAAATAACAAACTGTTATTCTGTCTTGAATATGTCGACTACTAACTCCCTCATCGGTCAACTAATACATTATTAAATAAGGCTAAAACCCTAAATCAAATATCCATGTTAATCCCTATTACAATCATACTTTCTAACTAAGGCTAACAACACCTCAAATTGCTTCAAGGAAAAGAGTAAAAAGGAAACTGCTGACTGCTATGGTTGACTGTGCATGGGGATGACACAGTCAACATGTATAAATCCCCAATAATACTCCATTACAACCAATCAAATCCAAATCTCTTGCCCCTAATCACTTCCTACCATCCAATGGAAAGAAGTCAGCATTAAATTGAAGAAAATATGGAAGAAATCAGAAATTTCCTAAATCATGGTCGTTCCAGACCAAATCCACAAAACACATGGCCCACCTTCTGATGAGCCCATCTCAACTAAATTGAAGAGGGGTCTTGGGTGACCCCTTTTGGTTCAAGTCCTGAGGATTTGGAACTGGTATGGCCCACCAAATCATGCTCCAAAGAGAAAGCATGCGCCGCCTTTGTCTCATCTGTTTTGCAGAATACCCGCTGTTATGTTCTGAAATATTTAAACAGCCCCTGATTGACAACCCCTTTGGCTGTCTGGGTTCTTTTCTCAAATCAACCAATCTCACATGGGTCCAGACCAGGGATTAAAAAAACTTCTGTACGGCTGGTACTGTGACTGGTGTTGAATATCATGGTCACATTAAGAAATGTCCTAAAATATCGCCAAAAAAAGGGCCGATATGACTCTTTTTTCTAAAATAACAGCCATTGTAACGGCCGACAGGGCTACTTTTTACCCTTACACCTTATTCTCTTTCATTTCTTTCTCCTCCAATGCATGTCTGAGGCCTGGAAACACTCTGCTACAGCAGTAAACAGCACCCCAAGGCACTAAAACACAAGATCTAGGAAAGTTCACAGTAGATTTCTCCACAAGAAAAGCTGAGAAACTCAAGCTTATTTTTTGTTTTTTTGGAGTTCGTTTCAAGATTCAACCTCAAAAATAACTTAGAGACGTAGACCTAGACTTTTGGAGCAAAAAATCGTAAATTTTAGCACTTCTTGTAATATTTTTTTTATTTTTTTTTCATTATTTAATATTTCAATTTTAAATTATTTTTTTCGAAAATTTTGTGTAATACATGTAACAAAGGCTTTATATTGAGTTATATTTGATGTTACTCACTTAGTTTTCCTTAGGTCTAGTGTTTTTAAATGTAGATCTAGAATTTTTTATTTTTTTTTCAAAATTTGGGGCTTTTCTTGAAATCATTTAGATACTTAGATTTGCTTGTGATTTCCATATATTTCATATATCTAAATATTTTTAATGTAAATATAGTTTCCCTTTATTTTCAAAATTTGGGTTTTTTTTTTTATAGTATTATTAGTTTTATTCAATTTCTTTGTAAATACATGATAATGATGTTCAATCTTAGTAGATCTACTTGAAAAATGGGTAGGTCTACTAGATTAATGTCCAAAAACTATTTTATAAAAAATATTTATTTTCGGATTTTTTAATAAATCGATATTAAATTATTGTTTTTTGATGATTTCCAAACAATTTGTTTGTTTATTATTCTAGGTTTAATGTATAACTCATGTGTATGTTTCCAGTGTTAGATCTACTTCTACTAGATTTATGTTTAAAAGTCCTTTTTGTTGTCCAACAATTTTAATGTTTATTATTTTAGGTTTAATGTATAACTCGTGTATGTTTCTAATTATAGTAAAAATCAATGGATTTTTTTTTTAATGTTCTATGTTTCAAATTCTAAACTACTCTGCTTTATGGATTATGTGTCTAGTGTTATTTTTTTTGTAGAAAACAATGGTACGCGAAGTCGATCTGGCGTAGACATGGTGTTAATGTGGATGGAAAGAATAATAAAATTAGATACAACTATTGTGATAAAGCGGTAATTGGTGGAATCACAGGATTGAAGCAACACTTGGCACATAGAGAGGGCCAAGTTGCAAAATGTCCCAAGGTATCCCCATAGTTAAAGAAGGAAATGCAGGCATTGTTGGATGCGGGGAAGAAAAACAAAGTAGTAACTAGTAACTGAGAAAAGGAGGCGGGTAGAGCATGAAGCATGTAGAGACGTGTTTGGGCCTAAGGAGGTGCTTGACTCCAATGATGGTGGTGGGAACTCAGATGTAGGGAGAGCAAGGAGAGAGAGAATGAGATCATATAATGAGGAAGAAGAGATGAGAAGAATGGTGTATGAGTCTGCTTCTAGAGAGGGCCAATATGAGGAGGGGGAAGGCTCAGGCAGTGGTAGTGGTACTGGTGGTATGCCGCATCGGATGTTTAGTTAAAAACAAACCCACCGACAAACAGATCTTTTGGAGTCTGATGACTGATCAACCTCCCACAAAAATGCATCGTAGACCGGGGGTCATGGGTCCAATTGACCCTACTGCATACAGGTCTCCATCTACAAAGCAACCTTCTATAGCCAAAGTCTTGAGCTGGAAGATAGGTTTTGCAAGAAATAAGTTGGTTAGGGCGGTCGGAAAATTCTTCTTTGATGGAGCCATTGCACCAAATAAAGCAACTTCACCCTATTTGAAGACCATATTGGACCATGTCGCAGAACATGGCTGCAACATGGTCCGAGAAAAAAGGCACCCACACAATATGATATTGACCACTACTGTTTCGAAGAGGAATATAAAGAGACGGTAGAGTGGGTGAATACCTTCAGGAGGATTTGGAGAGACAGGGGTTGCACACTCATGTGTGATGGGTGGATTACCACCAGTGGATGGTCCCTATTGAATTTTTTAGTGTACTCACCTTGATGCACTGTTTATATTAGATCTGTTGATGCAACCGAGTACGTCAAAGATGCGGCGTACTTGAATAAGCTTTTTAATGAGGTGGTTGAGGACATTGGGGCAGATTGTGTTGTTCAAATCATCAAAGATAATCATGCAAGTATGAAAAAGGCAGGAATGATGCTCATGTAGCAAAGGGCCAATAATTTTTGGTCTCCATGTGCTGCACGTTGTTTGGACTTGATGATTGAAGACATTGCTAAAAGGAAAACGATAAAAGGTGTGATAAGTTGAACATGCTCATAGCAATGATGAAGAAATATACGGACAACCATGAGCTACTACGGCCCGACATTATGAGATTGTCCACCCACTTTATAGCTCTAGAAAGCCTTGATAAACATAATAGAGGAGGGCTACACCAACTACTTACTTTACAAGAATTGTTGGAATCGAAGTGGGGAAAGGCCGACACCCCAAGTAAAGCAAGTTGTAAAAATTGTACAGTCTAAAAAATACTGGCCATTTGTTCGTCAGACCTTAAAGGTTTTAGAACCATTGATAAAAGTTCTTCGGTTGGTTGATGGAGATGACAAGCCTACAATGGGCTTCTTATATGAGGCCGTAGATCTAGCAAAGTTGGCCATACAAGCAAACTGTAAATATTATAAGGCATAGAAAGATAATCGACAACCGATGGGAAAACCAACTCCATAATGACATGCATGCTGCAGGTAAGAATCTAAATCCAATTCTAACTCTCTTAACTTTTAAGTATTGTTAAAATGTGGTTTAAACTCTAAATTAATATCCTATGAAGGTTATTTCTTAAACCCACACTATCGATACAATGAGAATCAAGACCAAAGCTTATAAGAAGAGATACATGTGGGTCTGAAAAATGTGATTGAAAAACGTGCAACGGATGAGGATGATGCATGTAAGGCTATTAACCAAGTGTAATGTGTACATCTTTTTTATTGAAAGAGCACGGAGAGAGCATCATAGTTAAATTCATCCATATTTTTATTATGTTATATCACAGATTGATATATACAATGAAGCCTTTGGTGGTTTTGGGACAACGACTGCCTGACAAGCTATCATGAGGTCATTTCCAGGTAAAGATCATAGTAATTTCATTCATTCTACATGAGATTAAAAGTCGAATCATGTATGATTTAATTAATATACTTCTATTTTTTTGGTTGAGTGGTGGTTAAACTACAGAGAAAGTGCTCCAGCACAAAGGAAAATAACAATGAAAGTCCTTAGTCAAACAACTAACTGCATCATCAAATTGTGAGAGGAATTGGAGCTTCTCATTGATTCACACTATAGTCAGAAATCGGGCGATGATGCAAAAGCTGAATAAATTTGTATATATCCATTACAACATTAAGCTTTGACATAGACAAAGAAAAAGGACAGAGTTTGAGGCTTAGACATATTTACTTCTGTCCAAGCAATTTAGACTTCTTTTTTTTTATTTATTTATTAGGATGATGATATATGTTGGTTCAGTGGATAGAGGAGGTAGAAAAGCCAGTGCTAGATCATGATGAAAAGATTGGTAACATGTTTCAGGATTTGACTGAGGAAAGGCCCAAGCAGATGAGGGCCACCAAGCCCCTACGCGAGATAACTCTTACACGTCAACGAAGGCGTGGGATTGACACTCAGGAGATGCGAGAGGAGGTTGATGATGATGACGATACTAGCCTTAGCAGTAGTAGCTCATCTTTGGATGTGCCTCATGACTTTGATGGGGATGGCAATGATGATGGTGGAGACGGTGGTGGCTATGGTGAGGTACCACCCCACATGATGGAGATAGTAGAACATTTTCCTTCTGCTAGTAACATAGATTGAGCTGTGGGTACCAGATAACTGTCCCACCAACCAAATCATCATAGGCGGGGGCTAGTGGTAGCGGGTATGGCGGGGGAGAGGGTACTTCTGGTGATGATGTTGGCCACCAACAAGCCATGTATGGAGCCTATAGAGAGTATGGACAACAACCTTCTTGGCCAACACAATCACCACTAGTTTCTCTAGCAGAGTTGTGGGGTTTCCATGAGTATGCCAACAGTTGGGATGATCCACCTCGTTGCCTTCCCCATGAATTTTATCTCCCATACCAAGACTACCCTGAGTCATCTAGGTCTACTAATGACTCAGCCTCATATGAAGAAATCTTCGCTCTTCGAACACGTCCACGGGCATAGCAACCTTATGGGCACTATGGGAGTGCAACACAACAATTTGGTGCCTATGTTTACCCTTCAAGAAATAATCATGACGATAATATCTAGCCAGAATGCTGCTCACTTTGGCATTAAGCTCAGCCCCTGCCTCTTGAGCAAGCATTCATGTCTCATCCTAGAAATAAAGCCAAGGTAAATTATAAATGTCCAAACTCCACTACTTTAAGTTAGCTAATTAATTCATCTTGATGTGGTAAATGTTACTTGAAACTTGAAAGTGAGCATAACTCGATGACTGAGTAATTGAGTTGAGTATTATTGCACATGCACTGTAAGGTTATAGACTTTAAATGTTTAACACTAATAGTTTGCTGAAAATTATGGTTGCATTATGTAAAATTTGTGCTATTTCACCTTATTTTAGTATATACCTATTTAATTCAAAATATAGGTTACAATTACAAGTTCCATATAAGACAACAATACAAGATGTCATAACTTAGGGGGACCGTTATTTTTCTTTAAAGTGTGTACTAATGGGAAAAAAATATTGTTTTCTATCATTTTATGATATTTTGGGTTTTTGGATTTTTTTCTGATTTTTTAGGGTCAAATAAAAATTCGCACAGCAATAGACCGCGATGACTGCGAACAGCGATGAGACATGATGATCGCGATAATGACTGTGACCGCGATTTTGAACTATTGTCCGGACCCCATGTGCTCGATCGTATGCCTCGATGAACACCAAGGCCTTCTCATTTATATGATTTTAAATCTGAATTTGGCCATTTGCATTATGAGTCCTATTAATCCAGCAGTAGAGACCGCCTAACAAATCCAAGTAGCTCAAAAGCACTGAAGCCATAACAATAGCCCATATCTAACTCCAATCATAGTTGGCCCACCTAAAAACTGATCACTTGCACTACAGTTTTTCTATTAATAATGTTATAACATTCCAATCTGAAGGCGAGCCCAACTCTGTTGAAGTGAAATTTGGCCGAGTTTATACAAGGACAATTATTTAAGAGGTTTGGATATTACATTGGGCGTAGTGATGGATTTATATGATGAACTTTGACATATTAGTTCATCTAACTCAAACTCCAAAACAGCTGAATCAAAAAGAAGAACAAATGAACCTACCTCCTCGAATATTCAAATCAAGTCTCAAACTACAAATTGTGAACTCAAATGCGAATTGGTCAATTTTCTTTTTTTTTTTTTTTTTTTTTTTTTTTTTTTGTTCAAGACCAAGGAAACCGCACCTGAGTTTAATAGTCCACTTCGCATGGCCTCAAACAAAACTAATAAGCAACAAAAAGAAAACAAAAATTGCCTCTTTGATGGGTTTACTGTCAATATAAATCGCCCAAGAACTGTGATTTCATCTGGCTATCAAAGAAAGGAGTTTCATTTTTTACCTCTAAGAATCTGAAACTCTGTAAATATCATTTTATCGCACATATTGGTAATTAAAGATGGGTAAAGTGTGAAATCATGATGAGAACAAATGCTTGGACAATCTAACAGTAAGCAATGCATGAAAATAGCTAATGGATGAAAGATTCCAATATTCAAGACGAGAGATTGAAAGAGCCCCACTTGATGTAGCCAATGACAATTACATTTTGTATCTCCTAACACATTTCATAAGCAGAAGTATATATTTCTATCATATTCAGCTTGATAAGTGCCTGAAACTAACTTTTTCCAATGATTTTACTAAACATATCTGCAAACTCATCTTTAGGCCTTACAAATGAAGTATGACTAAGATTAGATGCCACCTTCTTCCCACTAAAATGGCGTGGGCCTCAATATGTTTTTCCCTCGTGCAGGAATTTAGAGCCATGTAACTATGCTCAAGACCAGGGAAACCTCATGAAAGCTCAAAAGTCCACATCACAAAGCTTGCAGTACAAAACGAATAACAAGCAACGACTTATAAATAAAAATAAAAGATTTTTATTAGCAAAAAAAAAAAAAAAAAAACCAACACTCTTTACTGGGTTTGCTGTCAATTGATGTGCCATGAAAGAAAGGTGTTTACATTTTTCCCCAAGTATCTATCACACAGTAAACATCATTTTATCAAACCCAGTAAATAACATTTTATCATTCGTAAAAGTAAAACAAGATTAAGGATGTTAATGTGTGAAATCATGATAAGAACGAATGCAGACAATTTAATGGTAAGCAATGCAATGAAACTAGCTAATAACTCCTGATATACACAAAATAATGGATACAAGGAACCAATGAGAGAGAGGGAGAGAGATACCAATACTCAAGACTAGGCTCGGATGATTTATCCTCCTCTGATAGCATAAAGTAAACAAAATCTTCATAACCCATTTTTCCATCAACCGTGCAAGTAAATTTTCTTGGAACCTAAGAAAAGATTGAAACATTATAGTATCAAAAAGTAGACAATGGAGCCCATAAAAATGAACTTTTTTTCTTTGCTGAAAGGCTGGAGTTAATTTATGACGCAATGAAAAAGAATCCAAACCTGTGAAAAAATTCTGTCGACAATCCTGTAGGTGAGAGCATGGTTGCCATATCTAATAAGGTTCTCTTTGTCGATCAAGAAATCATGATCTGTATCCAGCTCCCAAAACTTGCAGTATATGACATAAAAGTGTTCATAAGAAAAGTACCTGTACAAAAGAGGAGATTAATTCATATGCTCTGAAGTCTGACAGTAAGCAATAAGTCCTCCTTTTATGCATAAGCAATAAACCACATAGTATGCAGCATCATTAAATTAAATATATGACAATGGACTCTCCCGTGACCATGATTGGAATCATTCTTGAAGCCACTGTTCACAGTTCAAATAAACTGAGAGAAAATATTAATATTTCCAGCCCAACTTAGCAAATGCCCATGGAAAGAAGTCAATTTCACTTTAAGATGACAGTTAAGGTGGCCACTAAATCTGGTAGCAAGTAGAAACAATTATAGTGATGAGTCATTATGGGTTATTGCACGACCAGTCCATTTCCTTGTAGACAGCAAAAGCTTTTACCACAGCAGTTATGACAGAGAAATCCTCAATTTATCCTCACATGTTTGTTGGATAACATGTGATAGACTTATAGTTGGTACAAGGCTTTGATGATGATGATGTTAGTTGGATAACATTATTATGCATTTTTTGTAATTTTTAAACATATTTATGGTTTAACATATTAGTTTTTAATTTGTGACCATCACCATCATCATCATTGCCTTATCCAATATATCTTAGGTTGGTTTTATGAGTTCTATCATTTACATTTTACAGCTGTATTGTTACCTTTTGTTCTCCTAATTAGCCCTCCAAGGCTGGTTACAATCCTCCACGATAAGCATGGTCTATAAGATAAGTAACAAGATAGCTTACAACCTCAATCAAGTCTAGTACAATCCTCTACAATACGTACGATCTTCAAGATAAGCAACAAGATATTCTACAACACAGTCTACGGTACCTGGATATTTGTATATGCCTAGCATACCAGTATCCAAAGGATACAGCATTGCAATTGTTTCCCCATGCTGCCCAGTACTTGTATAATACTGTAACGATGTATCCTACCATAGTACGTCCATTATTTCATAGAGTTCTACCCATGTTTTTTTTTTCTTAACAGAAAAAATGGTAAGAATAATTTTATTAATTAGAAATGTACCATAGTTGAAATGTGAAACTTATTCTATATATAATAATCTTAATATGAAATACTGGATTTCATGTTATGGAGAGACCAGTCAGTATCTGTCTGTTGGTTTTTGTAAATGGAAAGTAGTATCCTCGATCTCCATAACAGTGGTTGTAATCATATCTGTATCGGGACACCATAGCATACAGTACACACTACAGAAGCAACTTCTTTGAGTAGTGATCTGCAGGGTGGTAAGTGTTCTGTAATCTCTAATAATACTGGCATGCTGCATTATGTTTCAGCTAAGGGAGACTTTATAGCACTATTTGCTGGGCCTCTTCTTGTTGTCCATATCCTTGGTGTCTTGCAGATCAGATAGAGGAAATTCCTTCATTAGGTATCAAGGGATGATTTTTTTCTTTCATGTCTGTTGTGAGGCTAATTATGTGACAGATTAGCCAGATGAGGATAAATGAATTGGTTTGTTACATGATATCTGATGCTTTTGTGGTTTACTTTGATTAATAAATAAAGGAATCCCCATTCTTCCCTTCCCCTCCCCACTATGAAGGTTACCAATTTTAAAGCCATATCCATCCATCAAGGATTGATTTTGCAAGTTCTACTTTTCCACTTGACTCTATTTAAAGACATGTTCTCTCAAATATCAAGTAAATGAAATATGAAAAAGGAACACTATTGCCATGACTCTAATAACAAGGTTCCTGTCCAAGACAATAATATGCAAAGTTCAGTTCATATAACTCTACCTCAAGACTTTGTTAATATCCTCTTCCTCATCTGCATGTTGCATAGCAGCAATTAGATTCCCACGTTTTAGTTCCCTGAGAGTAAGATGGCCACTTCCTGATCTGTTCACGTAGTAAAAGATTCTGTATATTACAGTTTCCGCTGGTCCAAAATGTGAAGTGTCAGTTACAGAAGATTACATGATCATGACAACAGCTAAAGATTATACATTAGATTATGTATTTACATGCAAAAGTGTGTGGCTGATAACTCAAGCCAGTGATTGTAACTACAAATTGGGAACAATTTGCGTATTGCAAAATTTACTAAAAAACCAATGAAAACTAACTGCAGAATAAGCACAGCCTTTAAAGGTCTTCACTAATAAGAAATGATAACGAAACCTGGGCAACTTAGCAACATAGATGCATAACTTAAGATACCTGAGCAAAAATTTCTCTGTAAGATTATTCACCACAATACTTGTGGAGACAGCATACTGAAATCGACAAATATTTACCTAACTTTTTTTAATCTATTTAGAACAAAATAATCAAAAAATATATATTGTATAAAATATAATAAGTAGGTTCCTGGTTGTAGCTCAGCTGATTAGAGACATGGACATGAGTGTGAGAGCAAGTGAATTCAAGTTTCTCCATGTTGGGGAGAAAAAAGAGGCTAGAGATAAGTGCACACACCATGCAATTAAATAACTTGATAATTATGTCAACAATGACATAGTTTCTTCTCTGTTTTTTTTTTTTTTTTTTTTTTTAATAATAAAAATGATAAAATAAATTCCCCTACCGACTAACAATTTGTTTATAAAAAGAGAACTTAGCTTCTTTACCTTAAAACTAGGGAAAATATGGTAGAACAAAGCTAAACAACCAGCACAAAGACATAAGATTAAGCCAATAGCAAGTAATATCTTGTAACCGAAGTAGTTACATTCTAGGACAGTGTCCTTTCAAACAATCACAGCCATCCTAAACCGGAGTTCATTCCATCATCATAACAGCCTCTTTCACTGTTCCGCTAGCTAATCTGTTTCAATGACTGCTGTTCTTGAAACATGATAAAGCTTGAATCAAACTGATCGTAATAAGAATATAAGAAGTCTCGTTTTATCAATCCAGCCTGCCAACTTCCAAGTACGGCAGCCAATGCTTACATGATTGCCATCCACATTATTTGACATAAAACGATCTTTTAGCATCTGGTAACGATTGCCATATAATGCCCCAGAGAGATTTTTTTCCTAAAAGTGCTTCTCTAGGTATGTTTATTTTAAGCACCTATTTCATGAAAAAGCACCAGCCTATGCTATTCCATGGATATTCTGTGTTTACTTGAGCTAAGAGCGTTAGTCTATGAAAAGTAGATACAACAAGGGCGTATGGCGCGCATGCACACAAAACACAAGTGCACTCATACACACATCATCATCCAAGCATTATCCCGTCTATTTGGGCTCAAGTTTGTGATTTTTACTTTTTGCGCATATCCCAATTTCAGTTTTAGGGCTACATTCAATCTCCCTGATCTAGAATCAAACATTTAATTAATTCAAAGTTTTTAATGGACTCTATTCTCTTACTTCCTTGTAGTACTTACAATTTTCTTGTCAAGGCAAGAAACTAAGGCCAGGGGCCATACTTAAGAGATACCACAAAGAGATTTCTTCCAATACATTGGCTCTATAATTAGTAGGGATGGAGAGATTGAGGAGAATGTTGAATAAATGATAAAAGCAAGATGGCTGAAGTCGATGGTTGCTTCTGGAGTCCTTTGTGAAACGTGCATGCGGACAAGATTGAAGGAAAAATTTTACAAGATAGAGATTAGAACAGCTATGACCTATGGAGAAAAATGTTGGTTGATAAAAAAATAACATATGTAAAGCTAAGATGAGAATCTTGAGATGGATGTGAGCTAAAACAAGGAAAGATAGAATCATAAATGAGCCCTTTCATGAGCATTTAGGGGTAGTATCAATAGGTGATAAATTAAGAGACTCATTTGACATGGTTTGGACATAGGCGAACGGCACTGATGAGGAAAAGTGCTTTTTTTTTTCTTTTTTTTTTTATTTTAATTTTTATCATCAGAGATCTAGAGATGAAAAGAAGAGAAGATTGCAGTAAAGGTTTTTGTCTTCCCTCGAGGATCGATGGTATATTTATAATACTAATGTTACCAAAAAGAATAGATTACAATGAGTCAATGACTCGTCTTTCCTAGTATAAGGAATCCAAAAAATCAACAAATCTCTATAGTTAGCAACTTGAGCAGGATCCACGTGTGTGGATCTGCTCACGGGAATACTCTAGATGGATTGAGCCAAATGGGCCTGGATCATGACTTGATGGGTCCATCAAGTCATGATCCTGGGTCACTCAGGTATAATTTCAGTCTTGTCCATGATTTCTAAGAGAGAAATTAATCTCTAAAAACATGGAAGCAGAAAATGACCAAAAAACTCTTGCAAAACAGTCACTGAGCAACCAAAAAATCCAGCACTGGATGGCTGGTCTTTCACAGATGAGAAAGCAAATCCAAGATCCTCCTACAAGGGTGTTTTTATAGGGTATTTATACACCTTGTCCCAAATTTTCATCCAGATCTGACCATCAATCATAAATTTGGATGTTGATGATGAAAATTATATTGCAAAACTGACGATGGAAAAAAGGGGTTTAAAACTGACCTTCTGAAGCACAAAAATTTCTGAAGAATATATCAGAAAATCCAGAATAATCAGACGACCATAGGGAGGGCTTCCTTTTTGAGAACCAAGCCATGATGGTGGGGCTCACTATATGATCAACAATCTGATCAGTCCTGGGCCTATTCTGGCTGCTTAGTTGGAGTGTCCTGATGCCAATTCTGGGCTGGATTGAGAAGAATCCTTGTTGATTTGAGGAAAATCAAAACAAGGAGGAGAATCAAATGACCAAGTATAAGACAATGTCGTCTGATGAAGAGACTTCTTAAAGTAGACAAGGATTCAGAAATCCTGCGACAAGTTTCTTACTCTTCAAGCCTCAAAGACCTTCGAACGCTCTGATAACATATCAGAGATACAGAGATGAAAAGAAGAGAAGATTACAGTAAAAGGTTCTGTCTTCCTTTGCGGATTGACTGGATATTCATAATACAAATGCTACCAAAAATAATTGATTACAATGATTCATCTTTCCTAGTATAAGAATTGCAATAAATACACAAATCTCTATAGTTAGCAAGTTGTCCGGAATCCACAGGTGTGGATATGCTCATGGGATTATTCTAAATGAATTGAGCCAAATGGGACTGGATCATTACTTAATGGGTCAGGGGCCTAGGTCGCTACTACATTTCTATGAAGGTTGATGGCGCCTTAGAAAGAGGTAGGCCGAATAGAACATGGATGGAAGTAATAAGAATAGATTTGAAGAAGTGCAACCTATCAGAGGTTTTCACCCAAGCTCGACTGGAATGGCGAAACATAATTCATGTAGCTGACCAAGAATAATTGGAACAAGGCTTTGATGATGAAGAAGAAGCTTGGTTAACAAACCCATAATAAAACAACAAATAGAGGAACAGCGTGGGGTAATTTCTTACAATTTTTATCTTTCAAAAAAATAAAAATCATGCAATTAATAATATCTACACTTAAAATGAAACTATAATTTCCAGGTTCTATAAGAGTTTTTTTAATGGCCTTAAGATTCTTAGTTTAACAAGTCTTTGAGTTCACTTTATGCGAATTGTAATGTTAGGATTTGTTTTTATTATTTCTATGAGTGGTCGGGAATACTCAGGATTCAGGAACTAGGATAGGATTTCATTTATTTTGCAAATTAAAATGTGTATAGGGATAATAAAACCATTTTTGTTGGAAGGAATTACAGCTTCTAAGATTCATTTTTATTATTTCTATTAGTAGTTAGGACATATGATAGGGTTTCTTTTATTTTGTATATAAAGATGTGTAGACTGCCGAGGGATAATCAAATTAATAATGTCGCAAGGAAGATATCAATGTTTGCAACAAGAAGCAAAGAGGTTTTGTGCTTCTGATCGCAACCCAGTATTCTGTGAGCATATGAACATTTGCACTGTCTATGATTAGGAAAGATTGAGGATGATGCCGAACAAGCGGTAAGAGCTAGATGGTTGAAGTGGAGACTTGCTTCTGGAGTGCTTTGTGATTTTAGAGTACACAAACAAGGTTGAAGGGAAATTTTACAAGATAACGATTACACTAGCTATGACATAAAGAGAAGAATGTTAGCCAATTGGGAAACAACATGTGCAAAAATTGAGTGTAACAAAGATGATAATGTTAAGTTGGATGTGTGATAAAACTATGAGAAATAGAATAAATGAGCACATTCGGGATTATTTAGGGGTAGCATCAATAGGTGATAAATTAAGAATATCTAGTGCATGCCACCAACGGTGCCAGTGAGGAGAAGTTCTTCTATGTAGGTTGATGGCCTATCCAAGAAAAGGGGTAAGCCGTAGAGGACATGGAATCATGGATAGAAGTAGTAAGGATAGAATTGAAGAAGTGCAACCTATCCGACAATCTGGCCCAAGATAGAATCGAAGAAGTGCAACCTATCCGACGATCTGGCCCGAGATAGACTGGAACAGTGATACATAACTCATGTAGTGGGCCCCAACATGGTTCGGACAAGGCTTTGATGATGATTAAACCAGTCTTCACTACTAAATTCAGCGTGTCTTCTTTGTGAAATCGAATTATCTATGTTGACTTCAGCTTGTTCATTTGAGTACAAAAATCTGATTAATTCTATAGATTTTCTATTCGGACAGTATACATGTGGGTAGTGGATTTTTTTACAGAAAGACTTCAAGGTTGATTTTTTTTTTTCTTTTTTAAGTCAGTGTTTAAGGCTGAATTTTTCATGCTAAGTTGCTGATTTCTATTTTGTGCACTCTTTGAAGTGACAGATGAACTGAGGTTCGATTTTTTCCCCAGTTAATTTCAATTGTTTCAGAGGCACCGTTGCTGAAAATGAATGCTGATATTAGTGTTGAAATTCCCAGACTAGCCCGGGCTTGAATTTGACTGGCCTGAGGCAACCTGGACTAACCCTAATTTGGTCCGGAGCAAATGATATTGCATGATTTGCATCAGTATGATCAATCAAACTGAAATTTCAGATAAGAGGGATATTAACTTTTGGAATGAGTTGATCATCATCCCAAGATGAAATGTGAGATCACCTAGTGATGAAGATAACATTAATACAACAATGAGTCACAACCCAGTCCAAGCATATTCAGGGCAAAGCCAATTCATTGGGGTTCCCATGTACCTCTTTATACATAATTTAAGTATAGGAGATGATACAAGACTGATATGTCAAATGTATTTTGAAGAATCTTGAGCCTCGGGGAACAGGTGATGCAGGAAAGGCGTGTGGTCCACATGGGATGACCCAATGGGCCCAGCCCATTCATTTTATGCTATTTTTATAAGTGTCCCCATTCATTTTTATGTTGATCTAACACTTGACAATGATCATCCAACCATGAGGAGGCATGTGTACGTGTCTTTTGGGCCTTCTTCCTCCTCTTACAGAATTTGTGTGGAGGAACTACGATGTCCGCATCAACAGGCCATACCCCTTGGGGCCTTCTGTGACTAGTCTGCTGCAAGCAGGCTTGGTCCTGATTTTAGAGCTTCCAATGTAATGTAGACACTTAGATCAGACTCTCAAAAATAAAAAAATCCCCTATTTCACAGACGTACTTTCCTTTCTTCAAATCCAAATGCATGGAAAATTCAAAATACGCACAAACTTAACCAGCCATGCAGGTTTTTTCCTTTTCCCCCCTTCCCTCATTCATTTTACAACAAAAAAGATTTTACAAGTGATGACAGCATAAAGTTCTAAGTACAGAAAGTAAACTGAGAATTCGCATGAAGCAGGAGTCAAGGGATTGTCAATAATATGCTTCTGTTAAAACTCAAATTAAAAAGGCATTGAATGATCAGATCAAGTAATGCATTGACTATAAAACCAATAGGTATGGATCTAATAAGACAAAAAAGCATTTATGTTATTGTACATGTTAAGAAATAACTCATTAAGAACACACCATATCTTTCTTGAAATTCGGGAGTGCTCTGTAAGAACTCCAAGCCTGGATGAGTAGCCAAAAGTTCACGAAGGACAGGTTTGAAGTCTTCCTGAATTCAAAATTAGCAAAATTAACAGTGATATAAGAGACAAGGGACAGCCCACTAAGAATATGTACTTTAACAAAGCAGTTCATTGTCTCAATGCCCTTGTGACTACCTAGAGGGACACCATATGTATAGAGGAATGCTGACAATAAAGCATCAGATCAGATGTCTTGGAATTTGGAAATGAGGAACACCAACCTGAACAAGGTACTTGCAATCAAGTTGCTTTAATATTTTATATATTTGGGTTGCCATATCCATCGTCATCATGTTGCTATTGACCCAATAATCAACAAATGCATCCCTACAAAAGTATCATAAAGGCCGGCTGATCATGCTCAACAGTGAGAATAATTCTCAGAAGCATTGGCACTCAATAATCAAACACCTTCTAATTAAAATGAAATTGGATTAAGAAAAATTGGTATTTTCTGCAATTTGTCATGTTCCGTAAAAGGCTGCTAAAGATGCATGCAAGCAAAGAATACAATCTCAACATAAAAAGGTAATCCAACAAAACACATTGCCAAAACAGATCATATTTGTAATAAGGTCTCATTTCCAAAAAAAAAAAAAAAAAGGTCAGCTTCCATTTAATATATCTCATTAATTGTTTACGAAGGAATCTTTACTTGTGCAATCCAAATACATCTCCAAGACAAAAATTTTCCCTTCAGATCACTTTATATTCCCTTAGACAAAAATTATTTTCGAGTCTTCCTGACTTGATTCTCCGTGTACATCTCCTATAGAGCTGCTCCTGTCTCCACAAGTTCCCCTCTTTCAAACTTTCAACCCAAAGACAGTTTCAAATTGCACTTTCTATTTCACTTTATCTTCTCCCATTTTCCAATGGGCATCATGAAACATTTCCCCAATTAGAAGTAACCTCCAAGCTCCACTAAAAAATAAATAAATAAATAAATAAAATAAAAAAGAGTAATCGTCATCGTCGAGGCCCTAACCCATCTTCCTGCAGTCAACTTTGTAAGCATTATTGCTCCATGCATACCTATTTCGTGTTCTTTTTCTTGAATGTTAACAAGTTTATTACATAAAAAAGGAGGTAGAGCTACAGTGTAAGAGCTGAACACTGTATGAAATGAACAAAAACAAAACTGCAATCTCCAAAGATACATACATACATAAAAAAAAAAATATATATATATATATATATGAGAACTTCTCAAAAACTCCCCTATCACAAAAGGGGAGATTCTGCCCCGATCTAATAGCCAATGATTTGTTCGTATTTTAAGAGAATCTATAAGAGATCAACCTTTGTAGGAGAATGTATAGGAGAGGGAATAGGATATATGCATCATAGATGACATGTGTTGATTGGCTAAAAAAGGGGCTTTTTTGTGAAAAATGCCCGAGAAGTTTTGTAGCGTACCCCTCTCTCTCTCTCTATATATATATAGAGAGAGAGTGTGTGTGTGTGTGGAATTTTGTCATCTAACCAGTGGGTGCCCACTGGAATGAATGCATCGTTACGATACATGTGAAGGGGTTGAATTGATCATAGGAGGGGTCCGCATAGAACTTCCCAACTTCAAATTTCTCACTCAAAACATAACCAATACAAATGACAGGGGTACAGGATGGGAAGGGAGCCATGAGGAGTAGGATGGGCCAAAAGACCAACTGGATGAAGATAACCATTATAAACCTTTTTCAATAACAGTTCTGAAACTTGTAGCCTTGTGGTTGCAACAATCAGCAGCTTCCATCAATTATAAGGGCCCCAAAGTTTATAAATACAAATGCACGTGCACAGCAGTGATGAAAGTAAAAGATATCTCTAACATAGAAATTAGGCCGATAGAAATTAAAGGTGTGCAACTGAACAAACAGGATAATTCCTTCCGTGGCTTTAGACAGCCAACAAGAGGGGCACTTTTGAAAGTAAGATATTAAATAAATGTGAAGTTCCAGGAAATTTTGAAGAAGCCAAGAACAACATTTATTGACACCAACAAAAATGTGCCTACCTTGTCACTACCCCAGTGCAGTCGGCATCAATCCTTCTGAAAAGTGCGCTGGAGAAAAATGATGGTAGCTTGCAAATTTCCTTCGTAACAGATTTAAATTCTGACATCACACAAGGGAAACCGAATTACTAGTTCAACCTACTACCAGTTAGCGAAAGAAGACAGGAGACCAATCACATGTGCTTCTCACCTTGAATTTGCAGGCCATCTGCATGACCATAGAAAAGCTGATCGATTCTGGATACACATTGCTGCTTTAGTTCATTTGGCGGAGGGCGGCCATTTTGAAAGTAGAACTGGAAGCATTCAAGAACTCTATCAGACCCATGTCCACATATAGTGTCATTCAAAAACAATAAGGGTATGAAACTGTCCAACCATTAATGCAATATAAATATATAGGACTATAGTTTTGACCAGTCGATACTCGACCATGGCATCCGCTTTAGCCTGTCCCAAACAGGAAGGGGGGATATTTTATTTAAAGAGCACAACGGTGGGTGTGCACTCCCACCTTCCAAAGGGAGAGACTTGCATGGCCACTAGCAGCCGCGCTATGCACACAGGTCGAATTAGACAAGATATAATTTATTTGACATTGATAACGGCAGAAATATCACTACCTGGGGTATGACTTCTTTCACTGGCTCACTGACTAATTTTAGCGGAGAGCCTAACGAAGAAGGCCCAATCCCAGCACGTTTCACAGTACGTGGGGAACCAGAAGAGCTTCTTGGTGAAAGTGGAGGTGTACCGCCAGTAGGAAACATTGAAGGCAATGGACTGCTTGAAGACCCACTGGTACTGTTAGAGTTTCCACCAACATTAAAGGCTACACCAGCCTTTGCATCATCAAGCAAGGATTTAATCTGCATGCAGATGCAACAACAAGAATCACTTTAAGATGGCAACTATGTATTATATCCATATTCTGCCAATGGGAAACCAGTAATGGCAAAAGAAAGCAAACAGATAGAAGAAGAGAAGAGAAAGTGCGGGTGGGGTGGTTGAAGAAACAACATCATTCAGCACCAAAGAGTTATAGCACAAACGACTTTCTAAAAGCAAAGCAGGCAACAAAATTGCAAGACCAGAGTGCTGTTTCTGATGACAAGGAATATAGATGACAGAGAATTTTTCACTTGCAGACATCTGCAGGCCTTCTCCTGCGTGAAAGTCAATCCGGAACTATTGAAAATGTGGCCAGCTGGCATGTATTTTCTTTTCTTGGGTTTTTTTTTTTTGAGTAAGTTCTTTCTTGGAAAATTTATTCAATACTCCCTGCCTTTTCGCCTAATTATGCATAAGTCCTTGAACTATTGAGAATAATTTTTTACTCTCTAAATTACAAACTTTGTTGAAGCATAGTGTGGTCAAAATCCATTTAACAAATGACACAAATGCCCCTCCATGATGAATGGTTTACAATAGTTTGGTGGGAGTTGGCCAAGGACTCTGCGCCTCAAGAAGCTAAGAGGTCTTGTGTTTGACACCTACCTCTGTTGGCCACCTCTCATAGTTTTAACTGGTGCCTGTGGACAGGAGGGTTTGCATGTGCCCCTAAGGATTAGTTCTCGGCTGTCCAGAATTGAGTGTTCCTCGGGCTCAAAGCCAAAACCCCCCGGGCTAGGCCGGGTGGGAGATACCTTGGGTTATAAAAAATAAAAATAAAAAAAGTTTGGTGGGCCAATTAGGGATGACGATAATGACCAACCAACCCAAACCCAACTCAACACTTCAAGGTTCAGGTTGACCCTTTTTTGGGGTTGGGTAGGCATTTCTAACCCAAATAGAAAATGGATTGAGTTTCGGTTAAGACCATTCTTACTATTCACTCACCAACCAACCCATACCCATTTTGTTGGTTAAGGATTTGGGACGACCCTTTTAACTTATGGGTTGGGTGGATGTCTACATTTCAAGTTTCAACCCATTATAAATTGTTCAAGTTAGGATGGTACCTACTCATGTTACCACCCAACATGCTCGACCAGAGCCAATATAAATGGGTCATTTGTAGGTTCAATTCGATTAACAGAGGGGTTTGAATAGAGCCTCTACATATAAACCACGCATTTTAAGCATCATGGGTAACATGTATAAGATCAACTCGAACTTCATTTAGTAACTGGTTGAAAATGTTAACAAGAACCCAACCTGAATGTTAAAATGGCAACCAAAACGCTTAATAAGAAGAATGCTTTTAGTTGGCTTGGTGGGCATGACACAATTAGTTGCGTTGGGTTAGGTTGGCAGTCAAATAGTAAGAATGGACTCATACTGAACCTAACCCATTGATTAATCGGCTAAAAAATGTCTGCTGTACCATGCACAAAAATAAAAAGGGTCAACCCGAACCCTGAACTAGCAGATTGGGTTGGTAAGCCAGATCGAGTATTGCCACCCCTAATTAATCCACCAACTATTATGGGATGCCCCCTTTGGAAACCATGGTTTAAAAGTTAGAATTTTCAAAAGGATTAGACATTTTTACCATGTAGTGGTATTAGTGTCATTTGCTAAATGGATTTTGACAAAAGGACTATCCTTTAAGAATAGAGACTTATATATAATTAGGCCATAATCATATCAAGTCTATAATTATGGACTATAGAATGAATTTTCTTCCTTGCTACTAGTTGGTCCATAATTACCATAAGAGTAGGCAATTGATTAATATATTTAATTTCTTCATTACATGTGATAAAATAGTTAACAAGCCAAATTTCTTTATTAAAAAAAGGCTTGATATTGAAGTTGTAGCCCTCTGTCAAAACAACCCACAGCCAATTCAACAGGCCTGTCTAGCCACAATCTCCCATTAAAAGACTATAACACCAATCTCAACACAAGGAGCAAACACCAGCTTCAATAACAATAAAAGATCCACCCAGAGAGCACTATTATCCATACTTGTTAATTCCGTTCCGGTTGCCATTCCACTTTGACTAGGTAGTGGAACGTTCCGACATTCCGGTCAATTCCAGTATTCTGTTCCGCAAAAGACGTGATTGAAAAATGAAAATACAAATATAAAAGAGTACCTAAAATTGAAAAAATAGTTGAATGCTAAAATAATACAAAAAATACTTACTTATATCACTTAAATTAAACTACACTCTACAATTGACCAATTTCTAGTTTTCACTACATATGAATGGAAGTATGAAACCTCGGCTGGAAAGGGGCGGAATTAGTCTGGAATTGGGACTGCAACAACCGGAACGGACCAAAGTCTGGACTGGAAAACTTATAGGGGGCCATTCCGTTCTGCCCAAGGCTAATTCTGGAACATTCCATCCAAATTCAGATGGAACGGAACGGAATTGACAACTATGCTCTTAACTCTCGACCAAATTTGGATGCCACTCTACCACTAAACACACCTAAAGGAAAACAATCATTCACGTCACTTCCTTTTTTAACTTTGTGATTAGGGAGTATAGCTAGCAAAAGGAAGAAGAAAAGGCCATAGGGATGTAATGGCTCAAGCCTCGCTTTAAGAAAATTGAAATGTTGAATAGTACTGGCACGTCAAGCCAGGCTCACGGAAGGCCAACAAAGCAATTAGAAGCCTGAGCTTGAACCACTCCAGGCCCAACTTGTAACAGGATTAGGAGGCCGTTTCCTAAATTTGTTTCTGTCATTTCATTATTTAATTTTAAGCTTGGAATATATTGAAGTACATTTCCAATAATTAGATCTCTGCATTTTGAAATAGTTTCATTATTCCTGGGATTTCTGTTTATTTTTCTGACAGTCATAGGCACCATGTTGATGCAGGCGAATTAGGAAAAGGTAGTTGAGATTGCAACTAGAAACAATATATGATTCAAAACACTCAAAATTTTGTATCTAACACAGGGAACGAACAATAGGAACAAGAAAGCATTCCACAAGTCAGAAAAACACAATCTGATCCCCATGGCTAGATTGGGTTCTCGCTCATGCTTATAACAGGTCCACAAGTTGAAAACTTAAGGGACAAACCCCAATCTTAGTATTCAATAAATTGATAGCAACTTCTCCCCAATACAAGGACCATCTCAAAGAGAAAGATCTTTTGCTCTAATACGACTTAACATAGGCAAAAAAATATACGATATTACACCAGAATGAACAAATGTAGGATTTGCATAGCACACAAGTTGCCCCCACAAACCACCAAACACCACAAAAGCATAGCCAAAAGCAATCACAATAGCACAGAAAATTAAGGAGTGCCATACAAGGTTACCTAAACTGCTGGATCACAATTATGGTTTGCGTCATGCCAATGATCCTGGCACAGTAGGAGTAAGATGAGATAATCCTTTTCTTTTATTCCAATCGCTCAGTTCACAATCTTAGATTGCTCGGGAAGATACCATCATAGTTTAGAAAATCGGAATCGTATCGCAAATCTTTCATAACCATTAATCGAATTGCTTGATCCGTAAGATTCGACGAAACGAGTGTCGAATCGTTTCACACCTAAATCCTAATATTTATCTATAAATGAAATTCGTTGTATAGATACGAATCGCTTTCCTTAAGATTCGGGATACAAATCGGGATTTGGGATACGAATCGTAGGATTCTGATAACTACGGATACCACATTCTTTTTTTTTAAACCTACAAGTGGGGCCCATGTCTAACATTCCAAGTCACTAATATGATGGCTATGATGGCCCCAGGCTCAGATCCCAATCATTCTACTATCTAAATCTCAAATTACAAAAATCCGAGTCACAAGTGGAGAGGAGGATCAAGATCTTGACCCATTGCTGAATAGGATTACAAAAACAGAATAACATGGATCTTTCAAAATTAGCAAATCAAGTAAAGATCTGCATCTCTACAAACCCAGATCCCAGATCGCACAGGAGGAGGCATAATATCAATCTAGTTAACAACGATAACAACCCTTATGGATGGGAGCGTCCAACCAATCTCATTATTCATATAAGTTTTTACATCACCAGAAGACCTTAAGTATCATGAAACCACTAAACCATCGACCAGAAGTTATAGCCTCAACCACATGTAAAAACTACTAAATCTCCCTAAGGCTTGTTCCTCTGCAGTACTCTATATAAAAAAGGCCCATAACTTCATTAATACTCTTCAAATGTCACAAATTTGAGCTTGTTGGAGAGGTAACTGAATGGTCCAAAACTAATTAAAGAATTGGATGCATCATGCCTACTATTCTACATTGCTAACCTTCTAATCAGGGCTCATTATTAGGATCACACTTCTCTCCTCACGTACATATCTAGCTATTTGCCAGTTCATCTGTTTCCCCTTTTGTAATTCACACATTAATATTTTATTCATTCAGTCTTCATGTGGTGTGATTTTATTCCTTAAATCATGAATGCACTGAAATAGTACATTAATAACTCATGATTTAACTTTTGTTTTTATAACTTTGTAGCAAAGAATAAGTAGACCTTGACAGATTCAAGTTTTTTGTATTACAGAATGATCCACAACCAGTCCAATAACCTCTATACTACCTGACAATGAAAAAGTAAAAAAGAAAAAGGAAAAACAAAATCCACCGTTTTCGGTACTATTTTAAAATCTTCAAATTTTTTGGGCCCAAAAAATGAACAGTAAAACAATTACTATGGCCCATAATGGATACATAAATGTTTTTCCCCCGAGTCTGACACAACCGCCAATATCAATATCTTAAATCATGTACCCAGCCTTATACCAAACAAATCAAGCTAAAGAAGCTCACCAATTGGCCAAATCCTTGATTTTAGAGATAACCCATTGTTGAAAGACTGCCTTGTATTAAGATTTTAACTTTATCCCCGCTTGTTGCAACCACATGGTTGTGGGTTCACAACATGTTAACGTTCAAAATAATAATAATACTAATGAAAATCTGCTCTCCCCAATCATAAAATCCACTGATCAATCTCTTTCACCTTGCCTTCTCAAGCAACAAAGTAAGAGTTTTCATTATGATTAAAAAAACACTTCATTGGTAACAAAGAGTGGAGGGAGCAGGTCTCCTTGACGTTATCCATAGAAATCATGGGAAAAGAAGGAAAAAAACCTTAGTTGAATCATTTAGTCAAATATATGGTATTCATAAAATGGATCTTCTTATAGCCTTTTCATATATACAGTAGGATATTTTGGTGACAAAATCATTTCAAGAACCAATAGCAATCCCGTGATCAATAAAGGAGGGTTGTCTCATAATTCTTTGAACTTTTCACTCCGATTCACTGTGCTTGAGATGCTGTCGACATTTATGACTACAATAATTATTAGTTGCCTACTATAAAAATGAGATTGCAGATCAAAATTGAAGGCAGAAAAATATATGTATACACCTAAGAGTCAGCAATTTGCCAATTCTATCAAAACCGAAACATCTACAGACACACCCATCCTAAAAAGGGAACCCAGAGAGCAAATGAAGACAACCCAACACAAATAAAGATCAACATGACCTATGAAAACCAATGAAAGGAACAGAAATGAAAGCAGAAACAGGAAAAAATACCAATCGACCGGTATCAGGAAGCGAAAGCCACTGCGCAAACAGCTCATCTGCAATGTATGGATTCGATTTAACAGCAAAAGAAGAAACATCTGGAAGCTGCAAAAGCTCTGGGTCAAGAGTCCCCACATCCGCTACAAACTCCATTTCCATCACCTCAAATCCCAATCTCTCACAAAACCAAAAGCCCACACAAAAACAATTCCTAGATCACCTTTCTCCCCAATCAACAACCCCAAAAAACACAAACAGAAAAAACCCCACCACAGATTTCCAAGAAAAACAGACCTAGATCTTCACAATTTCCCAAAATTCAAATCCCTTCCCCTATCTTTCATCAAAATACGAACACCCCATCTTGCTAAATTCCAGCTCAACGTCTCAGAAATCTTGGGTCTCAGCGGATTTTGGAAAATCGCGATTTTTTCCTGCTCCTAGGCTTCATACAATCGAGATCGAAATCTGGGCCTCCAAAAGCGGAGGAGGAGAGGAATGAGACGGTATTTGGAGGAATCGAGAGGTGATTTCTCAGAGATCAGAGACGATTACAGATGGTTTCGCCATTCCTGCAGAGGATCAACAGATCGAGGGATGATAAAGGAAGATATAGAGAGAGAGAGAGAGAGAGAGGAAAGAATAGTAAGTAACCCCATCAAAGAGCCAATGCATGCACTATTACTAACTGATTCATGCATCAAAGTGGACTCATGACATAAATGGACATAGATCATATGGTGGACCATCTAATTAATGGTGATGATCATATGTACAAATACAACCATCTACCGACAAAATCTAAGCCAATAAGATATTTAAAAAATAAGATTTTTGAAGGCCCAAACACATGCTAATGATAGCAAAGAACTTTTATTCAATGAGATTATGGAATAATCTCGCATACAAATGCCCTAATTCCGCAATATCATGGAATATTAAATTATTATAGGGTATCATGCAATGGCTCTGCAATGTGAGCCCATGTTCTTAGGATTTACAATGTGCCTCTGCCTTTCATGATTATGACCATATCATCTGTTTTTAAGAATTATAAAGTGGGCTTATCTTTTCCGTGATTGTGGACACAGAACTCTATTTGGATTTTACAATGTGATGCCTATATTTTGGAATTAGAACATAGGGCCCACATTGATAGGATTTATAATGTGGCCCCACCATTATAGGAATTATAATATGGGCCAACCTTTTGTAGTTGTGACGATGTGACCCATCTTTAGACATTACAAAGTGGGGCCACTTTCTTTGAAATTGTAAACATGAGGGTTACAATTAGGATAAGTGAGGATTTAAAGTCATTAAATGATTTTCTTTAAAATGCAAGAGATAAGTAGGGAACAACTGTGTGCCAAGTTGTTTCCTAAAAAGCATAATTCTTTTTTTCCAACTTTCTTTTAACAGCTGATTTAGATTTTGTGATTCCTTCTTATCAAATTAAAATTTAGAGTAGTGATTTACACTGACCAAACAAGAGCCAAGGCATCCTATAGCAACAAGAATAGAGTCGGTGCCGAACTTAATCCATTTCCCATTCAGGTTAGAAATGTCAACCAAACCCAACCCAAAAAATGGAAAAGAGGTTGACATGACCTGATTTATTGGGTCAGGTTTGCGCTAACTAGGCAGATGGCGTTAGAAATTGCTACCAAGACAAGGGGAAGACGAGAGCGGGAAAAAAGAAATTGATATGGTCATCCAAACACAACAAATCATTTTATTACCCAAAAATAAGATCCACGGTATGAACATTTCCCTGTCCAGAAAATTTTCTGGGTTGAGAAAATCTAATTGTTTCAAGAAAAAACTGAGGGAGAACAAAATACACACTCATGTTCCAAGCTTTTGAAGGAAATATTTCTCTGAATGTGCAGTTGAAAACTGAACCTTGGATAGGGAAACTAGAAGTATACTTCATTTTGCGGTCAGCAGGCAGGCTCTATGAAAGTCACAGGTAATGATCTAACATTCAGTTCAAATGATAAGCAATCATAGATTCGAGCAATTATAGATTCATGGGATAAAGGAGTAGAGCTCTCTGAACAATCAGATTCAATTGCCATATGAGGATCAACTGGAAAAGTGGTCCAAAAGTTTGAAAGGTTGGAATGATAAGAGGAAACATTTACTCCAAGATGCTAATTTCTCTGTGGATCATTTGGGTGATTTTCAGATCTTCCAACACTACAATCTTAGCCATGTCCCATGCTGTCTTGTATCAAAGTGCTACATTAAAATACAGGTTGTTCACAGCATCAAGCCAAACAAGCCTAATCAGCTCAAAGGCATTTTGATTTTTGACCTTCGTATTTCCTTTGACCTGGAGAGCTTTTACTAAAAGCTGAAAAACACTGGATTCAGACAGGCAATGAAGCGGCTCCAAAGACCCTACCCAAGGCCCTGTTTGGATCTTTGGAACTCTGCACTCTTTTACCCGCACATACAATGACCCACAATTACTTAATGACAGAGAGCAGAACAACTTTCACTTACAAGCAGCTCAGGTTATACGACATCATGAACACTGACTTACGCATAAATCAAGTTTATATGCATTTGGTTTAATATCCAAACAGAGAGACTTGCTCATTTTCTCAGAGGATTTGCTTCATTTCACTACACCTCAAAACCTCGTAAATAATTCAGCGCATTAACAAAAATTCTTGCAGATAAAGGAGAATACCTGAACATGTAAAACGAATGTATATATTTATTAAACCATGTGGGTCATATATTAACAACTTCCCCGTCTTTTCTTCGTTGAATGCCCACCCTACAATAATGGCCCAAACTGAAGAACGAGGATGGAATATCATTTAGAAGGTATGAAAGTTCCACTTCCTTCAGGAATAAAATCAAGAGACTTCAGTTCTGATTTGTGAGGAATAATGAGAGAGTGTAGATATGTGCATTAGTTATGATAACCATCCTCAGGCAAAAGCAGCATGCACTGAGCACAAGGCTTAAATGTCTGAGAACCAGTTACTTAGCAGCTTTCTCTATTTTCTCTTGCTATTATATTCACTTCTTCCTCTCTCTGCCAATAGAGAGGAGCTCAAAGCTCCGCAGAGGGTCGTTGCGGGTTATTCTTGCAGCTGAAGTATGAGCAAGGGAGGACTTGGACTCGTAGCCAGGGTGGATCCTTTGGGCACTGGACGGGTGGCTGCTGCCCAAAACAAGCCGTGCAGTCCGGTTGAGCTGCTGCTCAATTGGCTCTGCAATGGAGCTTGGCTGGCTGCTTGAGATAACAGCTCTTTTTGATGTGCTGGCACTCCGAGAAACACGGTCTCGTTTAGAATCAGGCCACTGAAATGCACACAAAAAATAAGAAATTAAATAAAAATAATAATAATGAGTAGCACAAATATATAATTTTCTTTTTTAAATGTAGCACATATATATATTAGAGATTTGAGACTAGAGAGTGCCGTTTAAATCAAATAAAAGTTGGAAAAACATCTATATTCAACAACGAAATGTTGAAACAGCTGATTAATAAGGAGAAACACCATATGAAATTTGAATTGGATTTCACATATAGGGGTAATGTTCTCCTACAAGCAGACTGCATACATCTCATATGCAATCCAGCTCCAGGGCCCACTTAGATGCCTACTAATCAGTGGGCTAGAGTGGGGTACATGGAAAGGTGTCCTTATGGATATAGGTCAAAAAGAAAAAAAAGCCCCGTCAAATCATCCTAGCCCTTGATTTAAAAGCCACAAAGTTTAGAGGTCTTCTAACCATAGATTTCTTAAAGATTCAATCCAATGGTGCCTAAGGGTTTGATAAGAATGGAATTGGGCCTAGTTCGGGATCATGGGGGGAGTGTGAAAGGTGTGAACTGATCAAAGGTGGGTCCAAGCAGGCCCCGTGGAGCTGGAATGCATATAAGGTTGCTTGTAGGAGAGCAACTCTCTCACATATAGTGCTTGACTCAGAGGATGACATTTTCTCTGGAGAGCATGATAATTGATACAGGTGGCAGGTGTCACCTTTTGTTAACCACACTGTTATCTTAAGATGGGTTGTGCCACAATAGATCTTCCATTGGAAGATTCTAATATTTGATTGGCACTCTAGTACTGGACAAATACAACCAACAGCACAGCACTAGAGAATGCTCTAAGAAGCCGTCATTATTCTTCTTTTCCTGAATGGTTAATTAATTAAACAGTGGTCAATCCATTCATGCATGTCAGTAATTAGATGCTGATCGCTGATGTTAATTCAAATTTCCCCCTTTTAAGTTGATGTTTTTCAGATTTTCTCTTTCGCCGAAATTTCATACCATTTCCTTGGGCGGGACAGCTGCATCCACCAGAACCTTCTGCTTGGAGTTGCTGCCATTCTTTCTTCTGGTAAATGCCTCAACAGCACCTGAGAATCTATCACGAATCTCTCGTCCAACTAAGCAAAAGGCAATTACGGTATCAAACAATGAAGGGGTGGAGAAAAGAGGAAGAGGGACCAGCAATTTTATAGAGAAGGAAGGAACAAAGACCTGATGTTCTTTCTGTGTTAGGGACAGCAACTGCACCTATTTTTCCACTAGGTTGCTGAAAAGTGACAGAAAAGACTATGAAGACGTGCCAAAATATAAGCTCACACAAATTATAAGCAATTGAAAAAACATGTGTTAATTCTTAGCCAAAAAAATAAAAAATACAAATGTGCTAAGAGGGGCCTACACTTTTCAATATAATGTTGTGCACATCGGATATGATTGGAAAAATTGACAAGCCACAACAATAAAAGTTCGTTTAGATGCATGTTTTTTCATCTTTCTTGATATCACAAAAGGAGGTTTCAGAAACATTGTCAAGTGGGTTACTTCACAAAGGAAGAAGAAAATACGCCAGCTCGCTTTTGTGAGAAACTAGAAAACTTTTGCCTCATGGACACTACCTTCTAGGATTCTAATACAAGCAAATTATGAGGCCATCTCAGTTCAGGAAAAGGTTTTCAAAGAGAGCCATCACACTTGTCATTGACCTTCTAATGCCTTCACCAGTTACATATTTCTTGGTTTTTTTTTTTTTTTTTTTTTTGTTGTTCTTATTGAAAGTTTCAGTTTCCTTGCTTACAATGTTGTGCACATATTATTTATTAACCATAATATACAAAAAAATAAAATGTACCTAGATAGCTAGAGGTACATAAACATCACCTTCTTCTTTTCTTTTGTCTTTTCCTAACAGGTGTGGGCCATGTGGCTCAACCATGAATCTAGAACAGCCATTTTGTCAACCTACTTATAATACTCATTATTGTTGCAGTGGAACACATTCTTATCTTGTTCACTTAATCCCTAATTTCCCCATTGCAACATAGAGAAGCCCGAATAATTATTACAAATGACACAAAAGAAAAACATGAAAAAGGAATTCAAATAATCTCAATTAATGTAACCAAAAAATAAATAAAAAATCATTGGACACGACAGAAGCAAGTAATCAATTATTTGATAATATATCAGGAAATAAGCCAGTGGCCAGCATACGTACAAAAGAACAATAATGAACTGCATAACAACTCTGACTGTGATACCTGCTTACTTAAAATGAAAAAAAAAGGCTTTGTTTTCCAAGAAGCTGTATCAATGTTAATTTTGACACATGGAAGCAAGAATTAGAAAACAATATATCCCTGCTTCATAATTAGAGATCTTACCTTTGGTCTAGAGTTGGCACTTATCTGAGAGCACTTCGATACAGTCCAGTCAAATATGTAGTCATATTGATAACCTGCACTTCCATGAAGGTCTAAGATGTGTTAAGAAAGTTTGAATTCATCTTTACATCTTAAAATTTGACGCCTTCAGCTGAAGACTTTCATCCACTACAAGGCATTAGAATATCACATTTAAGATATGACTCGCATCCCTGAGGTTGTTCGGTTCGGTAGAGAGACCGAACCGAAATTATTCGGAAAATTCGTCCGAGACGAACCGAATTTAACAACACTGTTGGTCGGTCTTACTTGTCTATCAAGGAAAATAAACAAGTAAATGGAGCATAAAAAAGATGACGAAAAACCTTCACATTACCTCCTCGAATAAACAGATCACGGAAAAGCCTCTTTAAATATGAGTAATCTGGCTTGTCATCAAACCGTAAGGACCGGCAATAGTGAAAGTACGATATAAATTCTGAAGGGTAAGATTTACAGAGCACCTGTTTAGCAACACAAGTATTTTCAAGAAAACATGTTCAGTCTACTTCCAGTAATGGTGCAATTTAAAAAAAAGGAAAATGAGCAAGTAAAAAACAAGCTTGTGTTCAGGATATCAGATGCGTATCCAACCATCCACACTCTCACTTGTGGGGGAATCTTAAATTGTATGAATTTATCATATAGAACTTCTAAAAAGCCATTGCACTCACACTTGACAGTAAAAAGTAGCAAGTGTCTGTTAGCACGTAACAGTACCTCAATGGGAGTAAGCATTTTCTTTTCACTGATTTTATCGTACTTTTGCTTTTTAGTGCCAGCCTTTAAACCCTGCCAGGGAAGGCTGAAATACAGTAATAATGAAAAGTAAGTTAAAAATGTAAGACCAAAAAAAAAAAACAAAAGAATAAAAGTTAAAGAGAGAATGCATAGTAAGGAGAGGAAGAAAGAACAAGAGGCTTTGTTATTAAGTTCACCTTCCTCTTAAGAAATACATGAGCACATAACCCAGAGACTCCAGATCATCTCTCCTGCTTTGTTCTGCAAGCCACAATACGTACTCCAATCAGATAAAATTAACACAGAGAAAATTCTGAAAATGTGTCTCAGCAAGAATATCGAATTATCCATTTTCAGTGTTTAATTAATGAAATGTAACCAACACTTCTTCACTCACCAACACCGAGGTGAGTATTGACACTTGCATATCGTGCTGTTCCAGTGAGATTCTTGTTTTCCCTGTAAGGAAAGACATGTTGAGTCTTCACTGCTAGTACTGATGAAGAAAAAGACTTGCAAAAGGCCATAAAAAATTAAAACTCTGAAATCGAGATTGAAGGTAGAAAACAAAAGAAATTCCATGAACAAGTAAAATTTGAAGGAGAGAAATCAATTACAACACATACTTTTTTGCAAAAAAACACCAGGATATAGGTTCTATGCCAGTTTTTTTTTAGCACCCAAGTTAAGCATGAAGTCCGGCCAACTCCACCCAACCCCCACCACCAGGATATAGGTTCTATGCAGTTTTTTTTTTTCCAATTACCCAAGTTAAGCATGAAGTCTGGCCACCCCCAACCAATCAGAAAGGTATTTCCTTGCTGTTGGAGTAAGACAGTTGCTTTATGCAACTTGATCAAACAATCAGAACCAAACACGGAAAGGACACTGAGTGGAGAAAACCAGAAGGGTTTTCCTTTCAGCATTTGCAGAAAAAGCGTTACACATGTGTCCTTAATGATCAAAGGCCACAAGGGAATCAACCATTTAACAACTGAGAAAACCAAGGAGTAACATGAACATGTTCCTTTTCAAATTCCAATGCAGTGTGTAACTGTGTAAGGCTTAATCATCTTTATGTTATGTCCTGTAATTGGAAGGCCACTAAACATTTTAAGCATTTTTAACATTTTTTTCCGCATGAGGACAAGAGTTTCATCATGTCAATATCATTGTGTATCTATCCAATATAATTGTTCACTATCATTATCTGTCTACGTGAATTGAACTGAATTCAGTTTGTTTGTTTGTTTGTTTTTTTTTTTTTTTTGACTGATTACTGATTTACTAATAGGAGCTTAAACAGTCCAAGAGAAATTTACTGAAAGCAACCCAACAACAAAAAGAAATATACTGAATTCAGGAGGCTAATCTTGATAAACTAGAGCAGACTGAAATTGTAATCGGAGTCAAGAATTTTGATTTACAAAGTGACCATATTTATCATAAAAAACTGCTCCTGAATTATGGAGTTAATATACAAGAATTAAGTACCTGTATGGTATGTGCTTATGAGTTTGGAGGTCCTTATACTTTTTTGCAAGGCCATAGTCAATTATATAGACCTGTCACAAAAAGCAGATGGGCAAAAATCCAAGGTTAAAAAAGAAAAAGAAAAACATTGAAAATGATGCAAAGGCTGTGGGCTGACATAGCTAGGCGCCTAGATCCATGGCGCACATGTGGGACCCAAAGAAGTCTAGGATTTTGTTTCTTTATTTATTTTCTTAATGAGATGTCGTTAGGATTAGTTTCCTGATTTCATGAGGCATATTTGATTTTAGGGTTTTATTTTCCTATACATATGAGCACTGTAGAGTGTAGAATATTAGGAGTTTTGGGAAATTAATATACTATTCCTTCGTGGATTGAGTTTTCCCCTTGAGGTTCATTTGGTCTTTGTGCCTTTTTGTAAACATCTTTTCCATGACACTTTGCAAAGCTTCCACCAAAACCCTTTTAGGGTTTGCATCAATTTGTTATAAGAGTCAAATCGTTAAACAACATTGTGCAGCTTGAGGAGGCAGGGGAAACAAATTCGTGAGTTGATCTTCTTCTTATTCTATCCTTCCAATTTTATTTTTCAAAAACTTCTTCTATATGTGTCACTCCACAGAAGCCCCCAAATTCAACCCTCAAACCCCATCAAACCCTTCAATTCTTCATTTCAAAACAACCCCAACCCATACCCAATCACAAACCTTAAGTTTCCCCACAAAAATCCCTTAAATTTGAGCCCAAAATCTTGCCAAAACCTAGGCCCTGACCCTAATTCCGAATTTCCCTTTTATTTGTCAATTCTAAAAATTGCTACAGATCCGTACAGCAGCCAAAACAGCCCCCCTAAAAACTTTCCAAAACCCTTCAAATCCAACCCAAAATAATCTCAGCCCATAATCGTACAATACCCTAGGCTTTTTCATCAAATCTATACTCATTAGAACCCCAAATCTCAATGCAACTAATTGTAATTTTCTAACCGAAAATTTTCCAAACTTGAACAATGCAAAATATGAAGAATTTATGACTGAGGGTACCTGATTAGCTTTACGCCCTAAACCCATGAGGAAGTTGTCCGGCTTTATATCACGGTGAAGAAAACCCCTTGAATGCATATACTCGACTCGGTTTATCTACCCAAAAGACAAGTGAAAGAAACATAACCATGGAATAAAAAATCACATAGAAATTGTTCTGGGACAAGTGCATCTGCATATATATAATCTTGGCAACAGTTTTACAATATGTACTCAAAAAATTATTTCTAACAATGACATGCTATCATTCTCCATTGCTGGACACAGAGTTACTATAATTGTAGGAAACAATTGAAAAGTAAAACCATATGTCTGTACTTACTAACTGATCTGCAAGCATCAGCACTGTTTTTAATGTGAACTTCCGATTGCAGTAGTTGAACAAATCTTCCAAGCTTGGCCCAAGAAGGTCTATGACCATGGCATTATACTCACCCTCCACACCGAACCACTTCAGATGGGGAATCCCCGCTTTATTTAAAAAGCATAAATCAAATTCAATCTTTAAGGCCAATTGATCTGATCAAGCATATCAATCATGTTTATAGGTAAAACTTACTTCCTCCCTGGAGAAGCATATAAAATTTTGATTCAGAGTGAAGCTGAGGATGCTTGGTCTTTGCAGATTCCTGAAATTTTTAATGGAAACATTACACATTTTGACAGAAGACCAAAACTTACAATAGAAATTGTCCTTCGGTAGAGAAGAAAGGCTGCACCAAGAGCAATATCACAACATAAAACAGTACTTCATATCCATTGAATGCATTTGTTTGCAATATTAAAACTGGTAATGTAATGCTTCATAATTGCATGGTGACCTCACGAAAACTAGCACGAAATCTTTCATTCTTTTCTTATATACTGTTTATCCAAGTCAAAACTACTGATCTCTCAACCGAATAGGAAGATGAACCTTAGTGAAATTTTATATTATGAAAAGTATCCTGTAAGCTACAGAGCTAAAGCAGTAAGCCCAATTTCACTACTAGGAACAGAACGAAACCCTGCGAAGGGTTAAGCCAAAATGCTAAATAAGTGGAGCTGGACGCAAAGTATGTTGTAAAGATGGTAAACAATATTCACATATCTAGGTTCTTTGGTTTCCCATCAGCAATTTAAAGGTTGGCTGTAACAGAAAGGTCTAATACAGAGAATAAAAATATCATCATCAAGCATTATCCCATGTATCTAAAGTGAGCTATCTACTGAGGAGAATGCAAATGTGAAATCCAGATCGGATGAGCAGCTACCACAGGCAAAAGAGGAAGTTCACCCCTAAAAAGCTACATATCATCATCTTAGTTTTGTACCATCTATCAGGCTAAAAGACTACATGTCGATGAAAGGGACCCAAGAAAGACGATAGGGTCACAGGTAAGAAATCATTAAGATGAGCAATATGATGAATGAATTCACAAAAACAATAAAACAGGGAGATATTCACAATTCCCTATTTTCTTCTATCGAAACCTTATTCCATCAATTAGAGTCAGCTACCAAATATGGAGAATGCTAATGTAAAATCCAGAATGGATGATTAAAAGAAAACAACAATAAAATATATACTTATATAAAGCCGTGCATTAGCTCTCAAATTTCAAATTTTCTTTTGCACAATCTGTGGCTTCTCCACATTTTCATAACATAGAGACAAACCCAATCGACTAACCATTAAAAATATGGTACTCTCAAAGATTAAATCTTAAACTATCCAGGAGGACCAGGACATTCAGTTCATGAACAGCCAAACCCTTTAATAACATTTAGACAAGACCCATAACAAATACATACCAGCTTAACAGCTACTTCCTCTCCACTATGTACATTAACACCTGAATCAAACCAATCAACAGAAAATAAGAAAATAAAAAAGAACAAAAACAGCTTCTCCCAAAAACACAATCACCCAGAGCTTAAAACCAGAGAAGAAAGAAATAAACATCGAAATCACGACATTTACCCAAATAAAGCTCTCCAAAAGATCCACTTCCGATCTTCCTTCCAAGCTTAAACTTCCCCCCCACTAAATGCTCCATGGTTTAATTACACTGGGTCATATAAGGAAAACGAGAATCTCAATCTTGGCTTAGATTTCAGCTCACCCCAGTCAATAAAAACTCTCTCTGCTCACCAATTCATAAACCCCAAGAATGCCCCAAATGTCCCACTGTTCCGAATCGATCAAACCCTAAAAAATCGATCTTTCTTCATCTACCCACTACGAAAACCCTTTAAAACCCTAACCCACCATCCTATTTAATTGCCACTACCTCCGAACAATACGCACTCTCTAATCGAAACACTAATTCCTGTTAAACCCAAAGACACAGCAAGGAAATATCGAATGCGGATCGAAATGCGAAATCTTTCGCCCCAAAATGGCAAGAAAAATTGGGGATTTTTGCCAAAAGAGGAACAGAATGCCGCGAATTTGAGGAGAAAGTCGAATCTGACTTCGAATTTGAAGACGAAAAGGAGAGGATTGGTCGCAGGAATTGGGATAGAATTCTAGGGTTCCTTAACGAAACGAATATTTAGGAGAGAGGAGGAAATGATGGAGACGTCACGTAGCTGGTGAAGAGGAGATTTTTCTTCTTCTCTCTTCTCTCTTTACCTTCACTTTACCACATGCAACTGTTTTACTGTTAGATGTTTTCACCACGTGGAGTGTCGGCAGTGGCTGAAAGGCTTGGGGCCCACATTTGGGTGACTTGAAATGGGACCCATTGTTCATGATGATTGAAATCAAATAACTATCTTACAGGGAAATCAATGGTTTGTTACTAATAGAATCATCTATTTGAATGCTTGATTTGACTCTGATCATCCTGTTTTCAGCCGTTGGTTAGATCACAATTAGTGTGATAGAACTAACATTTTTTTTATAGTACATGAGAGGAATTGAAAACTACAGTCATAAACTAGCCTAATCTATCAGTCCAGGGTCATCCCTAAGATGCTTGTTGTGCTCCACCGTATGACACGTTCGACCAGTGCTTTTCTAGTGTTAGAGGACAACTTGAGCTACGATACCATTTACCACTGAGTTATCTCACGTTTATCAGGTCTAGAATGTTTAGATTTCGAGTTAATTATATATATGGTGGTAAATGGGTTGGTTTGGTTTTGATAAGGTTGAGGGGTCTTTTGGTGCACTCACACTGAGGCATATCTATCCCTTTGTTAATTAGGTCGGTCGAGCTTAACTTGCAAACAATGCAGGTTAACCCAACTGACCCACTTATTCTGCTTAAGTTGGACCAATGGTTGTAGATGCTTGGCCAAAGCGTAGCACCCTTAAGTATTGAAATTTAAAGGATTGGAGCATTGACCCATGTTGAGCCCATTTAACTCAAGACCTAAGCTTGATAATGAACTTAATGTACTTATACATTCACTTGAAATCAAACATTATTTGGCCTAAAAGACTGATCAATGAGAATATAATTTTAACTTTAATTGTGAATGAATACCAACTAAATAGGATTTAATAGAACCTACAAGTATTATGTCTATTATAATATCTATACTATTTTATTCATTAATGTGGTAAGTATATAAGGAAAGATTAAAGGTGGACAGGTTAGGTGGGTTGACCTAACCTAACCTAACCATTTTAATTGCAAGTCAGGTTTACTTGTGATGACCCACATCTATTACATGCCAGTTTTGAGCTAGGTTAGACAGGTCAGAAGTTGAGGTCATATTTTGCCACCCCTTATTTCACCCCTAATTATGCCGGATGAAGTGTGAAAATTTGTGATATGAACTTTATCTCTTATAGGAGTAATCAACATTGGGCATAACTGTCATCAAAGTGAAACTTGTTTTAAGGATCAGGTAGATAGTGATTTCGAATTTTGAATGTAGGCACTGCAGTTGTCAAGCATCCAAGTGTGCAATACATGAATTGAGCGTCTTTATAATAACATCCATAATTGGATCATTACTTATGAGTTTGAAATGTGGGTCATATTTTGAAAATGTCATACAAAAAATCTAACTATTTTTTTATACAAGCTATAGGGTCTCGGACCTGTCCTCCCTCGGGTGAAAATAGTAGACCTCATATGAGGTGATGGTGACCTCGGGGATAGGGAAAAAAACCTATGAGAGAGCCCTCAACAAAATAAACACTCCACATGGTATGATGTGACCATTATCACAGTCTACTTGCAGCTCTCACTAGTCCAGATAAACACATCAAATCGGTGGTTAAAAACAGCTTTTGAATCATTGGACCTCCAATCTATTTGCCTAACAGTCAGCTGGCCACCCAGCTCAATTTGATTGAGCAATTTTTTTTATGGATAACTTGATTGAGCAGGTAGCCGTTTTTTTTGTTTTTTTTTTTGGGAAAATGGAGGGTGTCCTAGCCCTTTTGGCCGAACTAATCCCCACAAGCTCAGGAAAAGCTGGGTAAATCCCCCGTGTCCCTAGTGTAGTAGCACATTCTGGAACTTTCAACTTGATCCGAGAGCAAACCATGGTCCTAGGCTAACTGAGCTACCTTTCGGGGTCGATTGAACAGTTAGCGATGCTGGAATATGCAATCATGATCAAATGGAATATGAAACCCATCTTTGATTCCCCAAGAATTACTTCGATCCAAATTCTAACTATTGCTCAATGGTTAAATGAGCATGATTTAATATGACAAAAGTTTCTATCTTCGTTCTCAATCAACACTATACCAACCAAAAATCTCACTTTTTCCTTGGGTATTTGATTCTATTACCTAGCTATAAAAGGATATGTGTTCACATAATCAACTAGAAAATAATTATTTTGTGGGGACATGGATCTTAGTCCTGTACCTTTACATCTCCTGTGAAGCAAAATGATAATAAATCAATACTTCTAGAACCAAAAGCTTGCTTCTAGTACAATTCACAGCTTCTAGACTCCAAATGCCTCCACAATTCAGCTTGCATTCTTCCACATTTTACCAAAGAAAAGGTTAATGTCATAGGCTCAAGCCCTAGTTGATGGAGGAAAATATCGCATTTGCACTCTTAAGAGGATAAATGGTATAGGGATGGAAACAGGTCCTGTTAAATAGGTCACCTGCAGGTTTGATAGGGAATTTGTCTGATTGAGGGGGTTGTAACTTGTATGTGTTTTAAAAAGATCTTGCTCTTAGGGCAGATTCAGAGGGGGTCAAAAACTTGGTCAAGTCAGGTCAGATGTTTCCTAAATCCAACCCTGACCCATTGTCACCTGTGGGTAAATCCAACTCAATAAGGCCCCTGCATATTGCAAACCCCACTCAAACTCAATCGTAAATTGTAAATTCCCTACTACCCACTTGTACTGAGGTTGACTTGGGTTAGGTTGAGTGTCCAAATTGTTGGGTCTGGTTTTCTTTTTGATAGGTACAAAATTTAGAGAAATTCGTTAACATATAAGTCAGTTGAAAGCCTTGTCCCAACTATGTTGGCTTATAAAATCATATATCCTAATAAAGTTCATATACTTAAAGCCCAAACCCGAACCCAAACTAAATTCAATGTAGGCTACAAAATCCAGGCCCGATCCGCATATAAACTCAAACAAGCCCATACCAAATTTCACTTTTGCTTGGGTTTAGACCATGTTCATTTGGTTTAGCCTGACCCATGTTGCAGGCTTGCAACCCCATGTGGAATAGGTGAAAATAGGTTGCTTGGTTGAACAGTATCCCATGTCTTAATTGTCATTTGAGTGGGTTATCTGAACCATTTTGTAAGTTGCAGATAAACTAACTGAACAATTCTAAATCAATTATATAGGTTCCATCATACAAAACTTAATTCTTACTTTATCCATGGCTATTAACCTATTGCTATACACGTCTGAGAAAACGTGCATGCCCCTCTCTCTCTCTCTCTCAAGAAAAGTAGCTCAAAAGTTTTTGCAAATGTGTCTTTGATTGCCTGTATCTTCTCTCTCTCAAGAAAAGTAGCTCAAAAGTTTTTGCAAATGTGTCTTTGTTTGCTTGTATCTTCCATGATCCCTTTCCTGGCTTTTTAATTTGTTTTGGAATAGATTGGTTGGGATGCTGCCATATGTAGTGTGGAGTGTGGTCCCAACAGAGACCCATTCCAGGACTCAAGGGTTTGCAGGCTGATTCTATCTTTGTGATTACAACTTACAAGTGCAATTGCTTAATATTACTTGTATGAGCTTATATATGGATTCAAATAATGCTGATAAACTCCAAATGTTGTAAATAATAAATTATTTTTTATTGTATTTTAGTACAACATATTCAAATTCAACCTCACCTTATGGGAACTGGTGCAGCCACCTATATGTGATGGGTGGTTGGACAGGAATGGAAGAATTCTAATGCAATGTGTAAATTTGACTTTAGTTTGATGATTAAAAACCCATGATTCAAGTGTTTATATACAAAATGAATGGTTGGACCAAATCATTTTAGCCATTTATTTTACAGGCCCGTTGTGTGATGGATATGATCATGAACCAAATGATGATGACCTTTGTTATGGAAACTGTTGGTCCCAGATAGGTGTTGGAATTGTACTCACCAAGAACTTTTGTGCGTTTCGGTATGAGATAGACCTTGAGAATGCTCTCAGATCTACTGGATGACTAATCAAAGGTTCCAATCTCTCTTAAATAGAGCAATCCCTGGGAGTCACAACTCTATTCGGACTCTGCCTTTCTCGAAACCCTATATCTCCTTACTAGCGTGAGAGTTTTGTCAAACCGGGAGTCTGAACATGATCCAAACTCTAGAATCAAGGGTTCCAATATCTCTTAAATAGAGCAATCCCTGGGAGTCACGACTCTATCTGGACTCTGCCTTTCTCGAAACCCTATATCTCCTTACTAGCGTGAGAGTTTTGTCAAACCGGGAGTCTGAACATGATCCAAACTCTAGAATCAAGAGTTTTATCATTATTTGACTCAACCAGATCAAGATTGTTGAGAGTTCATCTGCGACATACCGCCAGGCTTGGTCTGGTGTGGGCCCCATGGCAGTCTGGCCACACAATTTTTCAACAATCTCCCACTTTGCTCAAATGCCGTGTTTATCAAATGTGCCAATGTACATCAAACATATCTGAGTTCCATGCACATCACATGCCTCGCAAATTCTTTTGTGGGAACGGTTTGGTGAGAGCATCAGCCATCAATTCCTTAGAAGGTAGATAAGAAATCCCAATTTTTTCATTTTCCACCATCTCCTGGATAAAATAATATTTTATTTCAATATGCTTTGATCAATTATTGAATTTTAGCTTAGTCACCATGGAGATGGCAGATGTACTATCTACGTTCATCAGAACAGGTTGATCTGATCTGATTAAGTCCAAACTATGTTCAAAATTTTCTTAACCAGACATTCTCCTAAACTGTGGTACTATAGACTATGTACTCTGCTTTAAGGTTGTTGATGTTTGTTTTTTGTTACCCCATGAGATTACACCTTGCCCCAAAGTATACATATAGTCTGTCATTGACTTTCTTTTGTCCAAGTCTCCGGCCTAACCCGCATTGGAATACCATGCAGTTTCAGGTCATCACCTTGATAACACAATTGCGACTTCAAGGTGCCTTTGATGTAACGTAGATACCTCTTAACCACATACCAATGATGTAATCTAGGGTTACCTAGGAATCTACTCGTGAGACTCGGGGCGAATGCAACATCCGGTCTCGTACGGAGCATTGCATACATGACACTTCCCACAATCTAAGCATAAAGCTTCCCCACATAATTTCCTTATCTTCCTCATTCATGGGCCCCTGTTTGTTAGCCAATTTTCCACTTTTGCTAATGGGAGTATTGACTGGCTTGCACATTATCATATCAAATTGTTTTAACACAATTCCCAATATGGATTCCTATAACAAAGTCAATAACTGATTCAACTGGTCACGTGTGATCTTTATGCCCTGTATATATTTAGCCTCATGTATATCATTCAACTCAAATCTTGACTTCAACCATTGTTTGATTTCATTGATGTCATCCAAATCATGATCAACAATCAAGATGTCGTCCACATATAATGACAAATATAAATAAGGGAGACAGTCCTACAAAGTCCGTCCTTACTGTTTCATGTATGGACCACTATAGGCCATCCGATTCGCACATCGATCCAACGCTTCTCATGTCCACTATATAATTAAAAGAGGGAAAATGAAAATGAGGAGTGAGATGACCAGATCGGAAGAAAGCCCCAAATCGAGTAATCTCTTCCTTCTCTTTCCTGACACGGTCTCGCACGTCATCGAAGCAGGAATCGGACGTCACAGTTCTTTCTCCTCCTGCCCTCTCGTCGACGTCTCTCTCTCTCTCTCTCTCTCTCTCTCTCGTCTCCATCACTTCCGTCGTGCAGCCATCCTTGACCCGGGTGTGAGGCCCCACCCCTTGTGGGCCCTCAGTTTGATTTAAATAATTATTAATATGGTATTTCCTACTTTAATTTGCTAATTAATATGAATTAGTGGAATAGATGACTAATGTTCCTAAGTTTTAGAACTAGCTTGTATATAATTCTTAATAGATATTAGGTGTTTATTGTTAATTTAATAGGTTTTGATTAGATTAGGACTTAGTTGATATTAGAATTAATAGGAAGGGCAATGAGAGTTAAGAGCCTTCTAGAAACCCACCTAATGACCTATTTACCCATGGCCCCATCTCTTTCCCATTTTAAACTAAGTTACCATTTTGGTAATTATACTAAACCCTAAGTTATAAAAACAAACTATTACAAACATTAGCCTAAAACCCGAATTTACTTTCATCTCTCATTTACCCTATCTTCCTCTCAAAGCAAACCCTAATTCCCCAAAATCCCAGCCCAAGGAGAAGCTAGGAGACCACCCCAATTGCTCAATCAACACCTTAGGAGCTTGGAATTCACATATCTCTCTCTCTCAACTCTATCACCAATTTCGAATAGAGGCAAGTGGACATGTTTAGATGCTTTAGTTAAATTGATTAATATGCTTAGATTGATAATTACTGTCTTTGATGGATGTTTAGCATGATTTCTGTTTATGGATGATTGATTGAATGATGTGATGTGTGAGATTGTTGTTCTAAGCCTTTCTTATGTATTTTTGGCCATTGATGGATGGGAATCCCCCATTCGGAAGATCAATGGCCCATTTGTGATGAAATCATGGTATAGGAGGGGTGTATGATGTTTGGTGATGATCAGTGTAGATATGGGCTGGATTTGATGGAGTTTTGATGAAAGACGAAAATGGCAGAATATTGAAAATAAGGGATCCCGTGTGTACCCGGTCGACCTGGCCACCCAGGATGTCGATCGGGCACACAGGGGGGGCTCCCTCACAAATGACAGCAGAAAATCACACAGGGTACAGGCCCAGTGTACCCGGTCGGCCGGCCCAGCCACACTGTATTCTTCCCCACCTGCCAGATGTTTGTAAAAATGCATGCAGTGTACCCGGTCGATCGGGTGACCATGATGTCGACCGGGGACACTGCAGACTGTGTTTTATGACTCTCAGTTAGCTGTCCATTTCCACAGAGTACTATGTCGACCAGTGGACCCATGTTGTCGACCCGGTACACTGTAAACAGTGATTTCTTAGATTTAGTTCCCTTCTATGATCTGATTATGTGTGGGCCCCGTTGACCTTTCATTTGGACTATTTGGGATACACTAGACACGAGTCAAGGGCCGGGCTTAACCTTGACCTATGTAGCCACCTAAGTAGGGTCTAGGGTTGTAAACGGAACCTGATTCAATGGTTATAGATGTTCTATGATGCTAAATACCTTCTGAAGCACCAATGATACATAATAAGCATCTAGGACTCTGTGACCATTGTCTTAGGTGAAGTGGGGTCCTAGACCTGAATGGAGGGGCAGCGATCATCTATGGATTTGTGACATATGGTACTTATATTGATGAAACGAGCACTAAGGCTGGCTGGTAGGTCCGAACCATGGATATTGGCCTTGAGAGGTACTATAATCAGGGCATTGCACTTAGGCTTTGATTTATGATCACGGTCCGTATTGGATGAGATGTCAGGACATGGGACTTGAAGTCCTGACCTGTAATATTGGGAATTTAACGGTAGATATTGATGGATGGACTGTATAAAGAGATAATGTTAATTAAGTGTATCAAGAAGCGGAGTTTACAGGGGCATGCATTATTAACTGTTGAGAATCGTAAGGATAGATTACTTATACCTGAACTCCGTGCCTCATGCCCTTGACTAATATCATCTCATATTAACTATGATAAGGTTGTCCAGTTTGGAGTACCCCCACCTAATGGTCTGTAGGATTTGTGGATGTATGATTGGTCTGCCGAGGGTTATGATGCCAGCATGGACATTGACATTGAGGTATTGATTGGTTGACACAGTAGGTGCCGGTGTGGGAGGGGTACTGAGACCGCCGGCGCTCGGACCGGATGTGGATGGTTGGTGATGTTGATCTAGTACATAAGACCAATGGCTGGGACTTGGCTGTGGCTATGGATGAGTGATTGATGTTGATCTAGCACGTAAGACCAATGACTGGGACTTGGCTATGGCTATGGATGAGTGATTGATGTTGATCTAGCACGTAAGACCAATGGCTGGGACTGTGCTGTAGTTATGGACATTGATGAACTCTTGTATGCTCTTATTCGATGAGACAACAGCAATGGGTGGCTATGACCCCCATGGTTGATGTCCATTGACAGTTGTCGGGATGACGATAATGGGTTGGCTCTGACTCCCACGTCCCTTGTACTTCAACTGTGGACGTACCTCGCGTGCTCTTATGGATGTATATTGGATGTATTAATATTATGTATTCAGGATGTCGTTGCTTACTATCTTTGATTGTCAACGTTAATACGGTTGGATCCAGATACGATGATTGTGGATATGGTAGGGTTACTTTCTCGGGTTACTTCTGTTACTGGTGACACAGATGTATTACATAGTTTATACGATATATTGATGATGATGACTTCTCTTGTCTATCTGATTTGTTGTGTCTAACATCTGTTATATTATTATCTTGATTTCCGTTCATGCACTACACTCTACACTGTTTATGTCGCACTCTGATATCCTATATTATTATTGAGGTACTAATCACGCAGGTACCGCTGGGATCAGGTATGATTTTCGTCCCTATCTATTAATATAATTTATTGCCATCTAAACATGCCTATTTGCCTGGCTCATCAAGTCTGACCCAATCCTTGGTGGTTTCAGGTATATTCTCTTCCGCTTTCTTGATTGATAGAACTGCTTGGCGGCTAATCCATTGCCGCAGGGTTCAGAGAATGGTGCAGTTGGTGCACCAAGAGGCGTCTATCAGATAGATCTCTATTCTTTCCTTTTTCTTGTAGTTGGCCGTGTTGGCATATGATTGAATAGTTAGCTTAATTATGGAAAGTTTCTTGTAATCCCTTAAAGTGAAATAAAATTATAGGTCTTTGTCCATCTACCTGCTCATATGAGATTCAAACTTGTTTATATTACTGGATTTTCCGCATTTCTTAGGTACTTTCTCGTAGGGAGATTCGAGGCACCCGGATTTTGGGGCGTTACACAGGGCTCGATTTGATTCACACCAAAGCAGAACATCGATCGATCACGTGCTTCCCTCTCGTCGACATGTCTCTCTCGTCTCCATCACTCTCCGTCAGAAAGGCATCCCAGACCTAGGGCTTGATTTCATTCCCCAATTCGCCCCAAAGCAAAACATCGACATAGGGATGCCGAGTTGAAAGTATTATAAATGCTTTAGAACATCGATCTCAATATTTTTATTCTCTCCCTTGACGAGCTATGCATCCCCTCTCGCCTGTCATCTCCGTCGCAGCCCTCCTAGCTTGACCCAGGTCATCTCCTATCGCCTCTGTCATCTCGCCTCTTGTTGGTTTTTTTTATATGAATGTCATTAGCCATAAAAAGCCTTCTCATGTAATGGGAACAAGGCCAGTAAGCCTTCTTATGAATTGTTAGTGGCCCAAGGATTACTTCAACGTTATTGTTCGCGTGGTGATGCACAAAAAACGTAGCAGTGTTGTAATTACATATTTTACAATGTAGGCTTGTGGAACGACATCATGTTAAAAAAATTAGTTGATGTGCTATATGATTTAGTTGATTTAGTAGTTGATTTGTTAGTTTTATGGTCTCAATCCATTAAGATTGATGTAATAAATTGATTAATTTTTTATTTATCAATATATTCATGTTTTCCTTTCATGAGATTAATGATGTTTTATTATTTTAATGCACATAACCAATACAAATGACATACTGGCTCATGAGACGAACCGTAGTCCACAAGTGTATTAGATGTAACACATGTGTATGGATGAGATCCATATACAGGAGACATGTATCGCAAATCTTATGCTTGAATTGGTTCACAACCAGTGATGAGATTGTGCATCTCATCTGACAAGGTTGCAGTATTATGATCACTATGACATAGTGTGATTTGTCTCGATCATCGGAATGTAAGATTCTAGATCATTATACTGGTACATTGGATGTATTGAATGACCATGAGAAGCACCTTAGGAATACTGTCTTTACTTTAAGATCCGCTCTCATAATTCCCTAGCAATAGGCTCTCAACCCTGAGACATTGATGAACTCAAGTTTCTATCTATTCATTTGCTTTGAGTCACCAATGAGTGAGGCCAACTGTACGTCAACACCTCGGTGTCTTGGGTACGTGATAGTATGACTGTGGGAACATTTAATGGTCAAGATGGAATCTATCTTATCCCCTTGTGCCAATTAATGGATTTATCATTGGTAAGTGTACACACATCTCAATTAAGAGTTAATTGGATGGTACTAATGATTACTGTAATTAATTGGGTCTCAAGGATAATAAGATATGGATCCAAATTGGTGGGACAGTTTGTCCAATTGATCCATGGATATTGATGGAGAGGCCTACTTGTAGTGATAGGAAAGTTTATGGTCTTTATGTAATTTATTCCTAAGACTGGAGTTCAATTGTATTTATTTAGTGGAGTTAATTGCAATTAATTGCGGGTCCGGATTGCACATGAGATGTGGGGTCGCGGTGTCCCAGTTGGAGCCAGCTTTCTATGGAATCCCTAGTGATCCCCATGCTAGCCCAAGATTGGATATTTACTAATTCTATTTAAACTAAAAAAGGAAAGTTACTATTTCTATTTGAAGTAGGACTCTAATAGTGGTAATAGTGGGATAGAGAGTTACTAATTATTATGGAAGTTGAACTTCTAATGATAAATGATCGTGAGCTCTAAGTGTAGAGCCGCGATGTAGTAATAAACTGGTAAGACCGGGTCGATCCACAGGGAGCAATGTAAACTAAGGTTACTCTTCAACTTGTACTTGCCCTAAATTAGAAATCTAAATCTAGCCTAATTAAAAACTAATTACAACCATCATTCCTACTTTCCAAAAATTACAATTTAATGAAAAGAAAACTTCCTAAATCTAAAAACCTTAAACTAAAAACTGAACTTGCTACAAAATAATACACAAGTTAGAACTTCCAAAAATAAAAACTACCAAAAATAAAACTAAGAAACTAAACTAGTAACAAAAGAAACCTAAGTTAGAAAGTTAGTAATGCAATGTATGCCATGAGATGCTAAAAAAAAACTAGTACGCTGGGCTGTTTTTATGCATGGTTCCTCCTAATCTAATGCAAACAAAAACTGAGTTTAATGGCTGGAATTTAAACTATAATGATGCATGAATCAAATAAAAAAAAAAAAAAACAGAAGTGAAAAATGATTTAAAACGAATGAGATATGAGTGCATGAACATGACCTAAAAACTAAAACTGTGCAGAAATTCTGCACACAGGTGGGTCCGACCAGCCATGTTTGAGCCACTGGTTCACCATCTTTCCAAAATTATTTTTGCTTGAAATTCCGGGATTTGAAAGTACACTGATCAAACTTTAATTTCCCCAAGTTTCATTGAAAAATAATGTGTTTTGATTAGGTTTCTAATCGCAAACTTTTCACTCAGAATCTGTGCTGAAATTTCTGCAACAATGTACAGAATTGTGCACATTATGTTGAATCCGAATTTCCAAAAAACATTTAGTCAAGATTCTTGACTCAAATCTCTGATTTTTCTTGCTTATTCAATTTAAAACTCTGATTCCAATTTTGACTTAGTTTTGAATACTCAAATAACCAGCAACTTAAAATTTCTAAACTCCACCAATATGAATATGCATGCAATGATCACTACTTCCAACCACGAACTATGCACAAAATAAATATAAACTTGAATTGATCATAAAAATAAAGACAATAAAAAATTCAAGAATTTAAATGTGTGGTGAAAACAAGAAAAATAAATATGTAGTTTTAACAAAAATTTAAATGTGTGGAAGAACATAAACTTAAATGTGTGGAAGTGTATTCTTCTCTTTCAAAATTCTTTTCTACACGGGATCATAATTTGAAGCATGCTCTTAGGGCCTTTGGGTCGTCAATCCAAACACCAACAAGAAAAGAAACATAAAACAAGCACCAATCACCTAAGGACAAGAAAGAAAAATTGAAAAGAGAAAGAAACAATTTTACTAATATGCAAAGTCTTTACATAAGATAAGAAAATAAATAAAGACAATTACATACTAGGATGAGAAGCCTCTTCTAGATGAAAAACCCATGGGTGTAGTGTGATTTCCGGGCCAAATCTCCTTGAGGACTTTAATGGAGAAAAAGAGAGAGGAAGAAGATGGAGTGTAGTAGTAATTGTAGAGAGAGGTGGTCTATCTTCCCATGAGAGAAGAGGGATGCCTATGCCATCAATTTATAGATTTTTCATCTCTTTCTTTTCTTCTTTATTCCAAGTTTGTAGCATGCAATATTCTTTGTATGGTAAGTCTATTCCTTGGCCAACAAGTCTCCAAAGAAATAGCAAGGTGAGTGAGAGATTTTTGTGATTTCCAAGTACAAAATTGCAATCCTGAGTAGAATTTATTGCACCAACTTGCAGAGGCCATATCTCCCTCATTTCAGCTCCGATTGACACAATCTTAGGCTCCACGGATACTTACTCGAAAAGAGATTTCCAATGGTGCGTAGATTGCACCAATCCGACGGTTGGATTAAGAGTTATAGCCATTTTAATCTTGCTATCCCTGAAAATTCTGAAAATAATTGTACGCCTATGGAGTGTTAGTTGTGCAACGATGTGTGTAGGACCCATGATGTGGACGCCCAAAGAGATCTTCGGATCTTTCTTTCCTTGTTTCTTGACTCCCCTTCCATCTTTGGGTTGCTTCGAAGCTTCTTTGATTGACTAGTCGACTCTTCTAGCACACTTTCCTTTCTTGAATTTCTTTCTTGATTTTTGAGTTTTCAAACTTAGCAAAAATTAGATCTTACCAAATTTAAAATTTCCTTTCTTGATCTTGAAATTCCAAATCTAGCTTTCCATTGTTGACTTTCAAATTCTCCAAAAATACCAAGATATGTGGGTCCCCATGAAAGATGTCCTACCCTTGATTTTTCATAAATTTCACCAATATGGGTCCCATTCTTGATTTCTCCTACACAAATTGAAATAAACAAATTCAACAATAATCACATGTGAGGAATTTGAATGGATTATGCATGGGAGCCTACTTGATGCACCTAAAATAACCGACTTTCCAAAAATAGATTTCCAAAAATGACAAGTTTCATAAATTTATCCAAAAAGTGTGATTTTTGAGAAAATTATGCATGAATTCACTACAATGAATCCTAAATGCATAAAAACATGATTTGACACTAAATGAAGCTCTTTAAGATCAATAAGCCCTGAAAATGATCCAAAATGTGTATGAAAATGTTCTTTTCAGGACTCATCACACCCCTCAACCAGCGTTTTGCTAGTCCCTAGCAAAAACTGCGAAAAATGTGTGGCTTTTATTGAGATCTAATCTAAATGCAATGTAACAAAACTAACTAAAAAAATGAATGCAACACCACTTTCGCTGGCACTCTCGACTGCATTTAGCGTATGTAGTAAGCCTTTAAACCCCTAGGTTCTCCCTAATGGACGAGTTGTGCCTCGTGAGGGTTTGTAGTGAATTTGCCCACAAAATTCTCCTTTTTTTTTTTTTTGAAAAAATCATGGTAGAAACCTAACAAAATCAAATGAACTTTTCCAAAAGAAAATTTACAAACACCAGATGTTCTCGATTCTCAGAATTTTCAAAGCAAAGGCAAGCTTCAAACTCGGTTCACAAATCCCATCTTTTGGTCTGAAATTCTCGAAATCATGCTAAATTGATCGTGCACGGTGAAATAGTGTAAAAACTCATAAGCTTCAAATGATCAGCCAAGATTCCCGTGAAAACAATTTTCAATCCAAAATTCTGGGCCACCTAACCTTAGCAAAGAAAAACAATATTCCTCTCAAGGCAACCATGATGGCTTTCGCACTACTGTTTTTTGTTTTTTCAAAGGCTGCAATTTTTTTTTCAAATATACAAATGTCACTGTGCAATGCCTAGGTCCCTTAAGCTTTCTAATTAACCCATGTAACGAGCATTAGGCCAATGACTCCCAAAACAGTGTCTTTAGGGCACTAGGTATAGAAATAGCCCTAGGGTTCACTAGTTCGGGTTAAATAGGCTACAAACCCGAACTAGTCACACAACTTTTTATTCTTTTCAATACCTTTTTTTTCTTTTTCTTAATTCTCCTCCTTTTTTTTTTAAAGGTCCCCAACAATAGGCAGCCCTTTCCATGTGCTCGAATTAATTCAACGGTTTGTGGCTGATCAAACCATGCAAATGAACCAGGAAACTGTGAAACTGAGGGTCGGTTTTCCATCATATTTTCAATCCAATCGTCAAAGAAAATGGGAAATTTGGCTTGGCATTCAAAAACTTGGAAAGCATATACAAATTGTGTAAAAATGAGCAATCAAAATTTAGCACTTTTTCCAAAAATCCTTTCCATATACAAAATAGTAAACCATTGTTCTCTTATTTGCCCAAAGCACCAAAAATTACAAAGTTCAAGGTATCTTTGTTTCATAAAAATCCTCCCGAAATTTCCTTTTTTTACAAGAACCAACAAAATAACAATTTTTTTTTTCAAAACCTAAAAATCAAGAACAAATTGTTAAAATTTTTTGTCTAAAGATGGACAAGTGTGCTTGTTCCCACCCCCCAAACTAAGATGAATATCGTCCTCGATGTTATGCATTCGGTGCAAAAAGTAAATATAACATGAGGAAAGTAAATGACAAGAGGGTAAAGGGGAAGAAGTCACCTAAAGAGGTAGCTTTTTCGATCTCTATCCATGGTGAGACAAAACAAAGAAAACAAAAGGAAAAGAAGCTACTCTACTAACAGAAAAGAAAACTCTACAATAAAAAAAATCCCTACACTACTTGATCTGAAACCACGAATCCACCCGGATCCCAAATGAAATTTTCTTCCACACAATTCACAAGAAGCACATAAAGAAATGTTACTATGGGAATGTGAAGCACATAGAGCATAAAGACCGCATGATGTTTATTGTAAATGTGTGGAAAAAGGACCACCATGAAAAACACTTCCTCCTCCCTTAAAAATGGGTCTTTGAATGGAAGGAGAGGAGGACAAAATGAACAACTGGGTGGCCCCATGACCTCCCGTGCCGCAAATTCTTTTGAATTAATTTCCACGATGTCCTTAGGCACGAGCTCGAATGATTCCAAAGTGTTAGACTCGAAGGTCTGAATGGGTCCACACTCCTTTAATTCCAAAAGTTTCTCTGAATTACATTGAGCGCCAAGAAATGCGATGACAATTTCTCTCATGGTCGGATCATCAGATTTCATGAAGAATTTAGTACATGATTCCAAGGATTCCACATTGTCCGAATCATAAATCTAAAACATGGGGTCATCCTCCCAATAGTAATCTTGCGTTTGGGGCTCATTGGGTGCATTTGCGGTTCCATCAATAATTGGGAAATCAATTTCTAGGAAATCCACAATTCCAAAATCTTTAGAAGAATCGGGCCCATGGTAAGGATCAACATGGAAGGGCACAATATTCTCCTCGAGGGGGTCAGACTGGTGAGGGTCAAAGGAATTTGGCTCATAGGATTCATAATCTGACTCATGCAATGCACCATAATCCATATCCTCAAGTGCACCCTTGGATACCCTTTGCATATTTGCGCAATCCATACCCATTGGATTTTCAATGAGTGATAGATCATCATGTTGAAATTCATTCTCACTGCCAAGGGTGTCATTTACATTTTTTATTTGAAGTGCAGTTTGGTTAATTGAAGTCATTAGTCTTTCCATGGATTGTGCATTTTTCTGAATGGATTGCATGGTGTTTTGCATGAACGTGATGAATCTGGCTAAAGTGTCTTCCAAGGATCCCTTCAGGGGTGGTGGTGGTGGTTCATATGACCATTCAGGCGGTGGGGAGTCATTAGGCGCATATGAACAAGGGGAAGAATGGGGTGCATATGAAATATCCTGTGAGGGGAAATCATACGACCCACTCGGAGCTCCATAGGTATTATCTACTCCTTGTATGTTGTAGAATTTCGTGGTTGCTTGTTAGGTGCTGTTTCTATCTTCTTGATAGGTTTATTTGCTGACCATGATGGCTGACATTGAGGATTTGCATCCTGAATTGGGGTTTATTGCCTTTTGGATAGATGATCACTACTTCTAGTTGGTCAAAAGTTTTTGAAACCTATCCTAAAGGCCCACCCACTTCCAACATGATTAACTTTTTGAATTCGGTCAAAAGAAAAAAAAAACCTGATGTCTTATATGACATCTCTAGAGCAATTGTATTTTGTTGCATTTTTTTTTCCAATGTAGGCCACATCAACTATATTTGCTCTAAATTTATCTCTTTTGTACAGAATGTCATTTTCCATACATCGTATTTGGTGATGTTGATACTTTTGATACAACATATCAAACCAATAAATATAATCTTATCTTCGGTGCATTTATGGGAGTAAATCACCATGATCAAACAGTCATCTTCGGAAGTGGTTTTTTTAATCAACTGAGAGTTTTGATTCATTTGTGTGGCTATTTAAACGTTGGTTGGAAGCTATGCATGCGGGTCCACCGAAGCGATTGTAATAGATCAAGATCTAGTGATGAGGAAAGCAATAAAAACCGTTATGCCTGCCACACGACATCGATTTTGTGTCTGGCACTTTATGCAAAAGTTGCCAAGCAAGTTACGTGGAATTGCAATTCATGCTGACGGGCTTATGGATGCAATAAATATAGTTGTTTACAATGCTGTCTCAAAGGATCATTTTGAGAAGGAATGGCTAACATTCGAAATGAATATAAATTGAAAGAAATAGTTGGCTAGAAGACATGTACACGCTTCGTGAGATGTGGGTACCAATCTTTTTAAAGGGGCATGTTTTTTTGTGGGAATTTCATCATCGCAGAGAAGTGAAAGTTTCAATGCCTTCCTTTAGCAGTTTGAAACACATAAGTGTGGTTTTCATGACTTTACTATGCGCTTTGAACGTGCCATCACACGACAAAGGTATCAAGAGTTACAAGTGAAGCATGAAAACTTGCAAACGATGCCAAAGCTGTTCACTGATTTGGAGATGGAGGAAAAAATGGCTGGAATATATTCGAAAAAATTATCCATGAGTTTCAAGTACAATTCATGGCATTGGTATCATCCATTCCAAAACTTGTCAAGGAAGATGCGACAGAGAGCATTTATGATGTTTTGTCCATGAAAAATAACTGCAAAACTTCTAAGAGGGCCATTTTCAAGAAAGATTCTAAATGTGCAAATTGCTCTTGCCAACTAGTTGAGTTTCGAGGAATTCCTTGGAGTCATATCACTGCTGCGTTGAAACACGAGATGATTTTCACCTTGCCCGAGCAGTTTATAATAAAGGGATGGACTCGTCACGCGAGAGATGGTACGGAATATAGCAAATGTGTGATGGTGGGGAATACTATTGGTGGTAACTCGTTGATTGTTTGGCATGGTGATTTGTCTTATTGGGACAGCATGGTTTCTAATGAGGCAAGTATGTGTTCAAACATGTATAAATATGTAATAAATGTTTTGACTGATCTTTATAAAATGTGTCGCAAAATGAATCAACTTGAACTTGAAGGAGAATATACATCCAATGGAAATCACAAAGTGATTAGTAATGCATTACAATTGATTGAACCACCTCACGCTATGACAAAGGGCCGTCCAAAAAGACTAAAGTCATCAAAGGAGAAAGCTCAGAAGAAAGAACGACTTTGTCGTAGATGCAACCAGTGTGGTGTTTTACATGACAAACGGAATTGTCCAGTTCTCTTGAATATGTACTTTTTTCCTTCATTATTTGTTCGGTTTTGTTGCTCTTAGTTTACATCACTAATTACGTTGCATGTGTTCATATTTCAGGGGGACTGCCAATCTACATGTGGACATCCCAAGAATTTCAGAAGCCTCATCCGATACGTCTGTTGAAGGAAGCTCTTCGGATGTGTCCGGTTCCGATGTCAACCCATGGACATGACATTTGGTTTATATTTGTTGTTGAATGGCTAAGTTGCTTTTGTCAAATTTAGATTTAGATTTAGATTTAGATTTGATGATGTATTTCTTGTTGAATAATTTGATGTTGAATGTTAAATTTGATGATGAATTTGATGACCAGTTTGAGATGACTGTTGCTTGTGTGAAAGTTGTGGAAGCAGGATAAACCCACATTGCTAGATTGTTGTTGAGATATATGATAGTCCCATGTGAATGGTGGATTATTTAACTGCTGATTATTTGCTACATGGGGTACTGCCCTAATGAAGTAGGAGTCCATAGAGCATGTGCTTGTAAACCCATGTAATGTGCTTGTTTGTGTTCAGTCCTAAGTGCTTGTTTGTGTTAGGTAACATGATAGAGAAGAGTTTGGATTGCCTGCTGATGAGTTAAATAAAAGGGTTCAGAATTTCATTGCAAGGGTGAATGAACAGAGGAGGCTTGAAGCCAAAATGATGTTTTCAGTGGCTGAGAAGAGATGGAAAAGAAAAAATCCATGGTTTCAGTGGCTGAGAACATTATTATTAAGTTATGGGAGATGGAAAGTGGACCCATTTACATAATCTGTAGCCTTGCTTTGTGCAATTTTTCGTTAGGATGCATAACTGCTTGGCTATTTTGTGTTTAAAAATGCAATGATATTTTCGCAAAGTCGCCTGGTGACATTGAGCTATGTGAATTGTTAATTAGAGGACGTATGTGGTTCTCACTGGTGGGTATGCACAACATCCTCCAGCTTTGGACGTGTACAAGTGGCACCTATGGACTATTGGTATAGGTTGTTGGTTGCATGGCTCACCCCTGTAAATCCTAGATTAACTTCCTGAATAGGACCTGTTTGCCATTGTCACACCACTATATAACAACCAACAGTTTTTAGCCATGTCAAATAAACATGAATTTTTTTTTTCCAAAAGACAACTACAGTCTCCTTCATTACTTAAACTTAAAAATCAATTACAATAAAATGTTTCTTCATCAGTTGCTTAAAATTGAAGCGGAAGACCGAACTAGAACTTTGAATGATGAAAAATAATGTATCAACAAATCTCCCATCTGGGGTATACTCACATGCCCATTCATAACTTCCATGTTCCTCATACACAAGAAATGCTTTTAAACCTTTAGAAAAAACATAGCCCCGAAGCATGTATTTCATGCCTGGCTGAACAAGAAAACTAAGATTATTATACAGCATGCGACTATAATAGAATGATAGATTTTTCGCAGATACGCATTTTGAATTTTCTCTACTTTAATAAAAACACACTGAATTTTCTAACTTTTCAACGACCACTATCAAATTGCTCTTTTCTTCTCTCTAGTTTTCTCTTTCACACGTCATTTAATTAGCTTTAGCAAGCTGCCAATTTGCTACTTCATCTTTCCAAAGAAACACACCACAACCATTTTTATTCTGCATAAAGTTTTACACACATAAAAGATAATTAATGCTAGATTTGAAACCTTAACAACACATAATGACTGGTTTATGAGGTAGCCTAAACATACTTACATTCAAATTCGGGCATTTCCAAAATTTTCTATTTGGATTCAATTACGTACGAGAAGTATATAATTTCGTGTCTCCAGCTCCACATCGGCATTTTAGAGTACATTCAAAACGAATTGTATTAGAAGATGACATTCTGTGCAAAGGAAAGAGAATTCAAGTAGACATAGATGAAAAAATAAATTACATGAAGGAAACCAATACAAGTAGGTTTTTAGTTTTGTCATCACCCATGGTGAAGAATTAAGACTGTTAATTGGAAGGGTCAAGCCTAGCTTCTATTTCAAGAGACCAAATACTTAAACCTTCATTAGGAATGACAATGTTGAGTTAAATGGTTTAATGTTCCGTACATATCTCACAACCATTCTATGACATGGATGAGACTCAGACAGAGAGGGACAGATTGCATGAAAAAGGCAACATACTCACAAAAACTGGAGATGGACAAAAAAATAAAAAAAGATGTGAGTCGAAATAACCCCAGCAACAAAGCCAAAAAAAAAATGACAATTCAAGCAATCCAAGGTCAAAACCATGGAATTAGATCAAGAAGTAGAAATAACTCCAAAAAAATTAAAAAAATCAATCCCACATAACAAAATATGGTCTTTTCATATTTCCAATCCTTCCTAGGCTGTGCAAAAGATATTGCAATGACTTCCAAGCAATCACACTTTCAAATGACTAAAAACCATCAATAGAATTGGAGAGACCATAACAACTAAAAAAATTTAGTGGACAAAGGCTTACTGGCCTTGTCCCATTACATGAGAAGGCTTTTTATAGTTGATGATATTCATAAAAAAAGAAACCAACAAGAGGAGAGATGATAAAGGCGATAGGAGATGACCTGGTTCGGGTCGGGAGGGCTACAACAGAGATGACAGGCTAGAGGGGATGCACAGCTCATCGAGGGAAAGAATAAAAAACTTTAGATAGATGTTCTAAAGCATTTATGATACTTTCAACCCAGCATCCCTCTGTCAATGTACTGCTTTGGGGTGAATAGGGGAATGAAATCAAGCCCTAGGTTTGGGATGGCTTTCCGACGGAGAGTGATGGAGACGAGAGAGACATGTCGAAGAGAGGGAAGTGTATGATCAATCGATGTTCTGTTTTGGTGCGAATCAAATCGAGTTGTGGGTCAGGGATGGCTGCATGATGGAAGTGATGGAGACAAGATAGAGACATTGACGAGAGGGAAGGAGGAGGAAGAGCTACGACGTTCGATTCCTGCTTCGATGAGGTGCGAGACTGTGCCGGGAAGGAGGAGGAAGAGATGACTCGATTTGGTGCTTTCTTCCGATTTGGGCATCTCACTCCTAATTTTCGTTTTCCCTCTTTTAATTATATAGTGGACATGAGAAATGTTGGATCGATATGCGAACTGGACGGCCTGTAGTGGTCCATATATGAAATGGTAAGGACGGTCCTATAAGGACCGTCTCCCTATAAATAATAACTCTCACTGCGTTTAACATAGAAATGTATATCAACGCTATTGGGGACAAAATCAATTTCACTTATGGCTTGGTGAAATTTCTTGCACCACTGCCTCGATGACTGCTTAAGTCCATAGAGTGTCATTTGTAATTTGTACACCTTGTCTTCATAACCTTGCACCAAAAAACCCTTAAGTTGTTTCATGTAAATCTCTTCATCCAATTCACCCTGCAAAAAAGCATTTTTTACACCCATTTGGTGCAATTGTAAGTCATGATAAGCCACAACCGCCATATGGTATCTAATGGATTGAAATTTTATGATCAGGGAGAAAGTTTCGTTGTAATCGATTCATTCAACTTGCATAAAATTCTTGGCCACCAACCGTGCTTTATATTTATCCAAGGAATCATCCGAATTGGATTTCTTCTTAAGAACCCATTTACAACTGATCGCCTTTCGACTTTTGGGTAGATCGACTAGTTGCCACACTTGGTTCTTGTGAATTGATTTGGTCTCCCCTCTCATAGCATTCATCCAATCTCAAGCATCATGCCCATTGATTGCTTGAGAGCAGGATGTCGGATCCAAGTCCTCCAGTGGGCCCTAGCCAATTTTCATGTCGATTTACATGCCTTTCGACCCACTTATATGTCTTATTCGAACGGGTCCACTTGGTTCGGACTATTCCTCATCAAGTGGGGCCTGGTAAGGACTTTCACTTCGAACGTCAACTACATCGGACCCCCCACTCACTTGAACACCCTTATCATTAGAGATCTCATAGAACTTTACCACTCGTGGTCTATCTCTAGAATTAACCATTGAATTTTCAAGAAAATACACATATCGACAATCCATGATTATTTTATTATCGTGATCATACACAAAATATCATTTTGAGTTACTTGAGTACCTAACAAACGAGCAGTTCTTTCTCATTTTTCCCTGTAGTTTGTGTTTTTCTTGTGGCGGTAATAGGACATGAATGGGCATCCCCAAACTTTCATATGCTCTATTTTAGGTTTGGCTCCAGTCCATAACTCATTCAAGGTCTTAGGCACAGAATTTAGAGAGCACCCTGTTCAATAAATATTGTGCAATATTAATAACATCTCCCCACAAATACAATGAAAGTTCCGCGTGGCTTATCATGGACCTAACCATGTCCAAAAGTGTTTGATTTCTATGTTCAACCACGCCATTTTTTTTGTGGGGTGTACGGAATTGCATACTCATATATGATTCCCTCCCTTGCATAATATTCCTTGAATAACTCAAAAGTGTACTCCCCCCATAGCAGATCAAATCCGTTTAATTTTCTTGCCCTTTTTATTCTGAACTTTAGCATCATCTATCTGGAATGTTTTCAATGCCTCATAATTATTTTTAATCAAGCAAATATAACCGTATTTGCTAAAGTCATCAATGAAGGTAATAAAATACACCTCCCCATTCTAGTATGAACATTTTAGGGTCTACATATATTTGAATGTTTCAGGTCTAGCAATTCTGAATCTCTACTTCCCTTTGGGAATGGTTTTTTGACCATTCTCTCACTTAGATATGGTTCACACATAGGGTATTCCACTTTTTTAATATTAGACAAAAATTCATCCCTAACCATTATAGTTATTTTGTTCTTGCTAATGTGTCCTAATATGTAGTGCCATAAAAGTGAAAAACCATTAACACATTTATTCACACACAAAAGATAACTGGAACTAGATTTTATTACAACTTTAGAATTATCCAGCAAATACAAATTATCATGAAGTAAACTAGAAATACAGATTTTCCCATTGAGCCCAATAGTAACCTTATCATTAGTGGATCTAATTTCAAAACCACTTGATGAAAGCTGGCTGATGGAAATCACGCTCCTCCTCATGCCGGGAGCAAAGAAGACATTTGACAAGTACAACGATTTTCAACTTGGCAGAGGATATTTGACTTTCCCCACTCCCAACACATCGTAGAATGTTTCATTCTCCATGTAAATGCTTTGTTTCCCAGCTTTGATTTTTTGGAATTCAATAAAGCCTGCTTTGGTCCTTGAGTTATGTCAAGTAGCCCCAGAATCGATCCACCAGTTGCTTTCGTTTGTGTCCACCATCATGGATTCTGTGATCATATCAATATGATCTTTGCTTCCATGTGGTACCTTTTCTATGTTGCCCATTCTCATCCTTTTTCTTTTAATTTTTATTTGGACATTCCATACGAAAGTGCCCAGGCTTTCAGCAAATAAAACAACGCCCCTTTTTCTTTTGTTGTGCCTTGCCTTTCCCTTTGCCCCTAGACTTTCTCTTTCCCAAGCGACCAATGAGCCACTAAGAGAATTAATTTGGGCAAGCAAAGCAGTAGACATAACACAGCGTGCAACCTGGATTTGTCCTTCAACAATTAATTTGGCCTCAATTTCTTTAATGGTTAATGTTTTCTGGAGGCTAAGGGTTTGAGAAATAGTATCCCATGACGGTGGGAGGCTTTGTAACATATACAATCGCTACAACTCTTTATCAATATCCCTTCCCCTCAAGCTATCACATTCCTCAATCTTATGTTCATCTGGTCAATGTGGTCATTAATCAAGGTTCCTTTAGGCATTTTATTATTAAGATAATTTCTAAATGCCTCCATAAACATAGTGGATGCATTGCATTTCTCAATTACTTGGTCATATATTTCTTTTGCTGAAGTGAGTTGCTCGAATTGCTTGACCATGTCATTGGAAATAAATCCAATTAACAGATGCCTCGCTAATTTATTATAATATTCCCAAGCGGTATAGGCTTCCTTGTCATCCTTGGAAGCATCATCATCATGCTTCTCTGGTGGATTTCCTTTAATAACATAAGAAAGACCCACAAAGTGCAACAAGGCATCCATCCAAAGTTTCCAAATGGGTAGGTCCCTCCTGTTGAGAATATATATAGATCTTAGAAAGATCGTGTAGAGCAATCTTAGCAGGAGATATATCTTAAAATTAAAAGTAAAAAAAAATTCAAATGCCACTAACTGTGATAGCAGTCCAGAAAATACTTGAATATTAGAATGCCAATCTGTCGCTTCTACTACATCATGCTCGTCGCCATGAATCCGCAGATTCAAACCGCCCGTTGATCAAAGGCCAAATGAGCGAGATATGGCCGGTTGAAGTTTTTACAGTTTTTCGTTGAAGTACTACACACCTCACTCACTATGTAAATGACACACAAATTGCGACTTCAAAAAACATCAACATCTTTAAATGTTCACAACTCTCGTGGGCCCCAAGATTTGATCCAAACTGTTTAAATTTTTTATTTATCCAATAAGTTCTTAAAACATTTAGTTTCATGTCTTAAATATTCATAGATTTTGAGAAAAATGAATTTTTTATGTAATCCGAATTGTTCAATGATTACCTCGTTACTAGTGCTCCCATTCCCAAATAAACATGGTCACATCTAAAACATTTAGTTTCATGTCTTAAATATTCAAAGCTTTTGTGAAAATGAAAATTTTTATGTAATCTAAATTGTTCAACATTTACCTCGTTACTAGTGCTCCCATTGCCAAATAAACATGGTCACATCTTTCACAAATAAAATTTTACATACGCAAATTTTACTTATATAAATTATATTTTCATATCCATGCGTAAAAGATAAACGACTCCTAAAAAGCCATTTGGGTGTGGAGAAACAGTGGGAAACCACGCCCCACCCACCCCCCCACTAGAATCCTCTCACAAAAATTCATTACTTCATTGTTGTGGTGTTATTACTATGTTTGAATTTGAAAGAAGAAAACTATATAGTAATATATAACAATAAATGATTGCTTGCTTTATTTAGTCGAATCACTTCATCCATCCAGATTTGCAGCAAGTGATTTATGACTCATCTCAGTCACTCAAGCCTCATCTTGGCAGGCAGTTACCTGCAACCTCTTTGTATTCTTATTCAATTTGAAATGCTGTTTTATAATTCTGTTGAACAGTCCTACAGCTGACCAGGGACTTAGTCTATAACTAATCGTACAAAATCACTTGTATATACAGTCAAAAGTGAAATTGATCAAACATTTCATCTAGGTGAAAGTCAAATTAAAACCTTATTCAAATAATAATTGTTATTAATTAACTACATGTCATTTTTATTATTAAGAATGAGATTTCAATAGAGAAGTAGGGTGTCCTTTCCACCAAGGGTAAAAGCATTTCTCCCACTTTCTGGATGTAGTTAAGAGAAGGATTACTTTGATCCTCTAAAAGAAATCCAAAGCAGATAAAAGTTTTGTTTAGGAGAAAAGCTTTTCTTATCTTTTCGTTCTCTTCATCCAAATGGGCTTGTTGCTCCTATCTTCTCCATTTTGTAGGGAATCTCCTATTTTTTAGTTTCACCACTCTAAAAGACCCCTAAAGAAAAATTCTGTAACTGCTAAAAAAGGAAAAAGAAAATGAATAGAATCATTTGAAACTGTCTAGAACACTGAGAGAGAGAGAGAGAGAGAGAGAGAGAGAGAGAGAGAGAGTATCAATCTGGTGAAGTCCATTGCATATTCTAAATCCCATGAACATCTTCAACAAACATGTTCTATAAAGGGACATGTTTATGCTAATTTTGGTCATGGACTGAACAACCTGTGTGAGATCCATGACTACAACGAAAGAGATAAGCTAAGCTATCACAAAGCATTCGATGTCCATGCAGAGGCTGTGTACAAGCTTGTACCTTTCCAGCCAAGTCTGAGGGTGCCATCTCCTTGAAGAATAGTATAACCATGTGATGGAAGGAACATGTTGAGGATGAGCTGAGCTTGAGCCATTGAATTGCCACTCATGGGGATCTGTGTGAAGAAATGGCGAGCTAGTTCCACACGCCAATTGCTGAACTTCTCCTCACCGCTTCGAGCTGGCCCTCCAATGGCGAGTATGCTATTTATTTCCCTCCCCAAGAGGCAGTGCTCAACGCAGTGCCTATTGGCGTCATCATGGAGCAATGAAGCCCCTAATGAGTCAAAGATGGTTGAATAGTAGTGAAGGGAACCGACGAACCGGTCTAAGAATGACCCCACATTTGGGACATCCTGCTGCACCAGTGTGATCACCCTTGGGGCTAGTTGTTCGAGTAGCCTCATTGTCTTCCAATCAGGACCTGTGGCGTCATATAGTGAATGTTGCATCCAATGCACCGCCACCGTCTCCCCTCGCCACCTTTGAATCATCGAAATATCTATGTCACCGGACTTCTTTGCGATGGGGTGGAACTCAAATGACAAACCAAGCCGCTTAGCGAAGCTGGAGAGCTGCCTCCCTGTCTCTTCTAGTAAGTCAATTGATGTGCCCATGCCCGTCATTTTGATGTGTGGTGGTCCTTCAATTCTGGTCGCAAGTATGTGAAATAGAGCAGGCCATTGCAATCCTTGCATGATATCTAGGTCTATGATATGGACTCTATTCCTTTGATGGAAGGCCTCTAAGATGGCTTGATTCGATGTAAAATGCGCAAATTTTATGAAGGGGGAGATGTTGTTGAAAACTTGGAAGGCAGCAAAGATGGTTTTTTGGGTAATCAAGGGGGAGCAAAGTCCTAGCCAAGAGTTCATGACTCTACTAGCCATGGCCTTGGCAAAGTAGGCCACCACCCTCTCTGCACAAGAAGGCCCATAGGGGGAGGCTATTTGGGTCAGCTCAAGCAGCATTCTATTGGCCTCGACCAAATTTTCCACAGAAATAGCCACTGCACACTCTAGCATAAGTGTTAGCAAACCCAAACCATGCTCATCTATCCTACTCAAACTTCTACTCTCACTGTTATTTGCTTGGTTTCCAGCCACACCACATAAGTGAGGCTCTTCTTCACTGCCATCACCACACACTCCACCACCATACATTCTCCCAGCATTTTTCCTCGGCCTCCAATCTCCCATGGTGCACGCAAAGTTGTCCACCGTTAATGTATCCATCGGTAGACCCTCAGTGTCTGATGAAGTCTCCGAAAGATGCTTAACAACTTGTTCCATCCACTCGGAGAGCTCAAACCGCTCCATGTTGGAGTACCGAGCATCAGTCGATGGCCTCGCCAGAGGGTTTACATTTCCATGGCCATGATGAACCATTGAGAATCCAATTGGACTAGAATCCCATTGTTCATGTGCCTGGATCAAATCCAAAGCTCCATGAACTTCAAACTCTCCCTTCATCATGGTGTTTTTCTTTTGGGTCTCACTAATCTTTTCATAGAAGTGAGAAGGGGAAGTAGAAGAGGGCACGGGGTTGCCTTTTTAAGGAGTCTGCAGGCCATACTTTTTGTTATTTGGTTATTCGGAAGTCTTCAGAAATGGTCATTTTCCATTCATAACTCTTCTAGTGGCCGGCATAGAAAGACACACAAATAAAGATTAGTAGCTCAATGCCAAACACACCTCATTTTGGTAGTGATATTTGCATTAAAGAACTTATGTTATATGCATACATGCATTATTTTAGTGCTTGAAAGAAAGGAGGGACTAGCTGAGGGACTATGATGAGTAAAGCAAGGGTGTGAATAAGGTGCATTAGTTCGGGTGACTTGTGAGGTGGTTAATAACAGTATGGTGTCACCAGGAATTGGAATTTGGAAAGATGTGGAAAGCACAACTACCCACCAAATAAATATAAACAAGAGAATAGACTAGTGACTTTTATACAATAACTAGGTAATGTAGGTTAGAAAAGAAGGCCTTTAGATAAGCTAGGGATCTATGTTGGAACAGTATATAGCCCATCTAGAGAATATTTGTATTTAGGTGAAGGAAATGTTATCATTGAAGTGTTGGCTTGATTTGGGGTCCTAGTTGAGGCCCTTAATTTGGGCCAAGTTCGGGTTTTATTTTAAATTTGGGTATGGGTTAGGGCCAGTCATGTTAACTTGGACCCAAGTCAGTCCGCTTTGGGTATGGATCTCCTATTAGTTATCAGGGTTTGGGTCCAGGCCGATCCGACCCAAATCCAACCGATATCCTTCCCTAAACCACACCATGTTCAATTGATAAAGGAAGGAGCACAAAATATTTGAGAGGAATGTTGGGGGAATAGGTAGTTTTATTAGATTCTAAGAATTCAACATAAATTATAAGTACATTACATTTCAAGAAGTTTATGAGGATGATATAGGTTTGGAGAAAAGATATTCACACCAGTACATGCAACAACATGAACATTGTTAATTGAAAAAATCAAAGTTAATGCATAATTTAAGAGATGATTGATATTGATATTAACTTAGGGTCATTTGGATCTTCAAAAACCAAGTTAGGTAACTCAGGTTATGCATAAATGAATGTTCATACATTTGGATGACCAGAGTTACCTGTAAGTAACAGTTGTATTGTTCTCTGTCATTTTCAATTACAAGAAAACAGAGTTACTGGTGATCAAATTTACAGGGGACCTGAACAGGGCAATATGATAGCACCATTAAACAATGTAACAGCATAAAAACAATCCTAAGTTGGCTGTTAATCCGGCAACTGAAGACTTTGTGATACTATTTTATGTACACTTCAGAGACAGATAGTAACATAAAAAGTTTGAAATCTTTACTACAATTATTTGATTATAATCGATCTTTGAAGGATGACTACACACTACGTAATGTCTGACGCCTGTTTATATAACAATCAAGAGATATTTTTTTATTGGTTGGCTCAGTAACAATCAGAGATTTAGACTGCATGCCCTTTCCCTATCAAAATACACATAACAAGTTTTGTTGTTTTGGACAAAATCCAGGGTACTTTGGTCATTACTTTGAGGATAGAAAATGCTTTATTTACTCTCATTTCATTAAGATATTGTAATAATTGGCAATGGCAATGATGTGTTGTGTCTAAACATGTCTAATTAGAATAATAATAACTGAATGATTTGATGTATAACTAAGATTAGTTAACCCCAAGGGGTAGTTCAGTTGGCCTAGGATCACGGTTTGCACTCAGAAGTTGTAGCTTCGAAACTACACTACCACACTGGGGCTAAGGGAGGTTTACCCAGCTTCTCTCTAGGTTTGGAGGGATTAGTCCCACCCAAAGGGTTGGAAACCCTCCGATAGCATAAAAAAAAAAAAGAAAACTGAGATTAGTTAAATTGGGCATGTTACCTGTAAGTTAAGGTTAAGATAATGATACCATTCCATCTTTCTTACCTCAACTGGGATTGTATATATCACCCAAAATCTTAAGTGGTTGTACTTATACAAGCCCATCATTCCCGTATCGGAATGATGCAACACTTGTATTGATACCTGATAATGCATCAATACTTTAGGGTACTAGTTTACCATATCCCTCCTATTAATCCCATTACTTCAACATAAAAAAAAAAAAAAAAGAGTTAAAAAGAGAAAGTAAATAAAGATAATTTCATTAATTTAAAAATGATCAAAAGAAAAAAGTAGGATAACTGTATTTGCATCCGTATCATAAATTTCCAAAAGTATAGAGTCAATCCCTGATCCTCTTATTGGTGTTTTAGTCGGACAGAAACCCAAGGCCTTTATGGGATATTTTATATCAGATATTTTTAGACGTGGGGCCGTTTTAACATATTAGAAATAGGAATATATTTGGAGGAATACTCTAGTTTAAAATAGATAATCTTTTGTGGCCCAATCAAGATGCATGACAATCATGGGAAGAGATGGATGAACGGGGCTCCATTCTAATTACGGGTAGATTGAGAATATTGTCCCAAACACTTACTTGAATTAGGGGCACCAAAGTTTCAACCCTAATTTTAACTCTGCCATTTAATCCATTGGTCAAGCTACTTTGGGTTTCTCAATTCGCCCACAATTGGAAGGTGCTCATTGTCACAACCAAATGATTGGAGGCTGAGTCATTGTAACTTGTACCTATGGAAAAAAGAAAAGAAAAAAAGCACATGGCCATCAGTGGGTACCTGATATCCAACCAGAGAATCTCTTAATTTTGGATTCATAATTAATTAAGGCCTAATTGGGCAAACATGTCTAGAATATGTATCTGATTGAATATCCAGCTGAATTAGAGAGTCCATTGAGAATCTAGGTATAATTGCATGAAATGATGTGTTAGTTTTCTTGTTGAATTCTATCTTTTTTTTCATATCAAGTAATATTGACGAAAGAGTAATATGCCATGTTGATGCCTGTTAGGTCAAAATCATGCTCCATTAGAGCCCTGCAACATGTGACCCCTGGGTTGAATGGTTGATGATCGATCTGTTCCAAAAGTGTATACTACATCCCAACCGTGCAATAGATGGACCCCATGCTTGGTCTGGCAAAAATCCAGTCAGTATAGTCAACGTGTCAACATCTCTCACCAGTCAGTGTGTGGGGTCTCACTATTTGATTTGTTACAATGAGGATCGATAAAGGGGTGATGTATGTGACAATTGACATGACCATATTCCCCGAACCACAGGAATGAAGGTCTGAAGTATTTGAGAGCCGTCAATCAAACATTCATGAGCCACCTTAAAATCTGAACCGCTATAATTGTTTCCAATCACCCAAATCATTAGAGGCCCACCATCAATTGATCACACATGAAAGGGAGTGAAATCACATATTTCATCATGATTGACAATGGGCCTTGACTCTAAAAGGTGTCATTTGTTCGCACTCATTTACGTATATAAATGTTGCACATGCATAACGTTCACGTGTATAATCACATTGTTTGCACACCCATGAATTAGGTGCCAAAATAATTTGTAAATGGCTCTATTTACCTAGCTCAAGAGGTGGTATAACTTTTACCCAAAAAAAAAAGTTGGTAAACCCCAATTTTGGGAGGTTAAGATTTCATAGGTGGGCCCTATTGAAGGATGCATAAGGCTGGCTTCTCTCAGATGATCCAGACTGCAATCTTGTACATAGTCAATGGTGGCCCCCATTTAGTAAAGTGGTCAATGGTGGCCCCCATTTGAGAGGATATTCCTCTTCCCATGATCCTTTCTAGGCAGTCTTGGTTTTCCTTTTTCCATACTCTCCACAATTCATATACCTTTTACCCCCTCATGGATGGGCCATGGTCCTATTATTGGATGTAAGATCTTTTTTCATTGGTGTAGAAGTTTTATATATAAGATCTTGACCATCCAGTTGGGCCTCTCTCATTTTGATGGACACCCAAGCACTATCATACTTGCTAAAAACATGCACTGCTACAAAGTCATTGAAACAAGGCAAGCTTCTCCACCAAAGGATAATCACACTTGGGCTGCAGAACAACATCTCCTTATGCAAGAATCTCATAAACCTCTACTTCTCTTGCCGTTTATTTGAATCTGCAAGTCTAGTTTTTCAAACTATACAATGCCCACTAGACATCTCCTTGTGGAATGGCCTATTGGCAGCCTACTCCAAGAACCAACTGCACAAAGAAGCTCTTCACCTCTTTGAGAAATTGCAACTCTTCCCTCATCTCATACCTGATAGTTACACCTACCCAAGTGTTCTAAAGGCCTGTGGAGGATTGGGTTGTGTTGCGTATGGGAAGAAGATCCACACCCATGTAATCAAATCTGGTTCTGAGTTTGATGTTGTCGTTGCAAGTTCTCTTGTGGGAATGTATGCAAAATGCCAGAATTTTGACTCAGCAATTCAGGTGTTCAAGGAAATGCCTGAGAGAGATGTGGCATGCTGGAATACAGTGATTTCTTGCTACTACCAAGATGGCCAGTGTGAGAAAGCCTTGGAATTGTTTGAAAAGATGAGGAGCTGCGGCTTTATGCCCGATTCAGTGACATTTACTACTGTTTTCTCTGCGTGCGCCCGCCTTTCAAAATTGGATATAGGCAAGGCAATCCATGAGGAGTTGATGCGAAGTGGGTTTGAATTGGATGGGTTCATTAGCTCAGCTATGGTAGACATGTATGGAAAATGTGGGTGTTTGGAGATGGCTAGAGAGGTCTTTGAGCAGATACCTAGAAAGAGTGTTGTGGCTTGGAACTCAATGATTGCAAGTCATGCTTTGCATGGTGATAGCAGTTCATGTTTGGAGCTATTTGTGAGGATGAATAGGGAAGGAGTGAGACCCACTTCAACTACCTTTAGTAGCGTGTTGATAGCTTGTTCTAGATCAGCTGATCTCCAACAGGGGAAGTTCATCCATGGATATATAATAAGAAATAAAGTTGAGGCTGATATCTTCATCAACAGTTCACTTATTGATCTTTATTTCAAATGTGGAAGTCTTTGGTCAGCTAAACGGGTTTTTGAGAAGGCACCCAAGCAGAATGTAGTGTCATGGAATGTGATGATTACAGGATACGTAACATTAGGCAATTACTTTGAGGCTCTTGGCGTGTTTGAGAAGATGAGAGCTGCTGGTGTGAAGCCAGATGCTGTTACTTTCACTAGTGTCTTACCAGCTTGCTCGCAACTTGCAGTGCTGGAACAGGGCAGGGAGATCCACAAATACATTACTGAGAACAAGCTTGAATCCAATGAAATTGTTATGAGTGCTCTTCTAGACATGTATGCAAAATGTGGTGCTGTAAATGATGCACGATGGGTTTTCGACAGCTTGCCTGTCAAAGACTTTGTGTCATGGACTTCCATGATCACGGCTTATGGATCACATGGTCAAGCTATTGAAGCTCTGGAGCTTTTTCGTGAAATGCAGCAAACTGAAGCAAAACCAGATCGTGTTACTTTCCTTGCAGTTCTATCCGCTTGTAGCCATGCAGGACTGGTTGATGAAGGTTGTCACTATTTCAATCAAATGACTTCTGGGTATGGGATTAAACCTGCATTGGAACATTATTCGTGCTTAATTGATCTTCTTGGACGTGCTGGAAGACTACATGAAGCTTATAATACCCTACAGAATACACCAATGTTAAGAACGGATGCCGGGTTGGTAGGAGCATTGTTTTCTGCATGTAATCTACATGGGAATTTAGTACTGGGGGAGGAAGTTGCAAGGCTACTTATTGAGATTGACCCTGATGATCATTCTACCTATATAGTTCTATCAAATATGTATGCTGCTACTGGAAGATGGGATAAAGTACGCCAGGTGAGATCAGAGATGAAACAGAGAAGATTAAAGAAAACCCCCGGCTGTAGCTGGATTGAAGTTGATAAGAGAATCAACCCATTCTTTGTTGAAGATAAATCACATCCACAAGCAGAGATGATTTATGCATGTCTTAAGAGCCTTTTCAGGCACATGGAGAAGGATGGAGATCAGTTACTGGTAACAGTGGACTGGGACATGAATGAGTAGGTAAAATGCAATTTCAGAAACAACCAGATGGTGAACACTCCACCTTCTGTTCATATACTGAAGTGCAAATTTTGGTTATAAGATACATTTTTTGAAGAATATAATCCAGGTAACAATGGTTAAGTGTTTATATGCTGGATTCCTCAAATCTAGATGAAGATAAAGCTGAAGTATCTGAAAGTCTTATAGGGTTCTCTTGAATTGGATAGCTCTACTTAGAAACACTGAGGGGAGAGAGCTTAAAAATCTTATTCAGGATACTGCACAACATTAGTTCTCTCCTTGTTGAAGTATAAGATTAGCGGAAACTGAGATCCAAAGATCTCATTTTAGTTTTTATCTAGCAAGACTATTTACAGGAACCATCACATGGTATTTTATGTTAGCTGTCTGCATTTGCTCCTTCTGCTCCTTTACTGTGTAATGTAATGTAGTGACTTCAGAGGACAAGAGCCTGTGGCACAGTTGGAGTTGCTTATCACCATAACTAAAAGGTTGGGGTTTAAGTCTTACCCATCAAAACAATGGCATAAAAAATACTGGTTTTCTGTATTCACCAATTTATTAGACAGCAGTGATTGTGTACCATCAAAATTCTCAGATACAAGTACATTTTTTTCAAAATAAATACACATGCTGTTCAAAAAATTCTCAGTTGAACCCTTGCATTGCGTTCCCCCAAATTGATGAAAAGCTTTAATTGGAATGCTGATGATGATTGTGCTGTCCTGCACCTCGAATAACAAAAATGGTGTTGACATTCTGTCTAGTGAGTGTGACTCAGGTAAATCATATGATGAAAGTCCATGCAACATCTCTATCCCCTGATATGTGGCTTCCATGTTTTTGATAATGATCACAGTGCCTGGCAGCTCAAATAGTAAAAAATATGGTGTTGAGAAAGTTAGTGATTTTCTGGCAAGGTGGTCACTCAGCCAATTAGAATATAAGTTCATTCAGCACATGCTCATTGAGGAACGTGCATTTTCATAATATGCATATGGTTTCCATTTTGATGAACCAACTTGTTTGAAGACCGCATTAACATATGCCTGCAAGGTCACCCAAGTCTCCTGAACCCATGATCATGAGGCACCAAAAGAAATAATTCTCTCTTCACATAAGCTTGGATTAGAAAATATGAATTTCAGTCCCACCCATCAAGCATTTTCTGTTACACTAAGGAACATTACATGAATCAGTGAGGGAAGATTTACGTTCCCCATTGCAATTAATTCCAGGTTTTGATGATCATGATTTACCAATAATCCCCACATGAACACTTCCCATCCTTGAAATGGTGAAATCGGCTAACATCCCTCACAACTATCTCCCTGCCAACAATTTTAGATATAAACTTTGTTGCCGTGTGGCAGTCCACACACACACGAAGATTCTTTGTAACCCGGATGGTTGTTCCATAAGGAGTGCTTATGATGCCAAATGCTATTGCAAGCCTCTCACTGTGACTACACAATATGTATCTCTTTTGCTCTTCCTCGACATCATGGAGCACATCATCTGTGTTGGGAACATAGCCTTCACGCACCATTTGTTCTGACATAACTTGCAAAGCTTCATGTATCTTATCATAATATGGGTGGGTTTTATCATCTGCTGTAAAAGCATGCACCTTGTTCTTAACTTCAATCCAGCTGCAAGCTGGTTTTTTTCTCATCCCCCTACCCTTCATAGCTATTCTCAAGCTAGCCGCATCCTTCCATCTGCCAGCAGCCGAATAAATATTTGACATAAGAACTTGTGAGCCCATGTTATCTGGCTCAAGCTTAAATATCTTTTCTGCCACCTTTTCAGCCAATTCAAGATTCTTGTGCACTCTACAAGCCCCCAACAATGTTGACCAAACACACGCTGTTGGTTGGATATGCATGGTGGAGATGAGTTCATAGGCCTCCTCTAACCTTCCTGCCCGGCCAAGAAGGTCAGCAACGGCAGCATAATGCTCCAAACCAGGAGCAATACCATAATCTCGACTCATACTATGAAAAAGCTTCCAAGATTCATCTATCAATCCAAAGTGGCTACAGGCAGTTAATACTGCTACAAATGCCACATAGTTCGGTCTCACATTCTCCATTTCCATCTGCCTGAACAAAGAGAGAGCTTCATTGGCCCATCCATGCAAAGCATATCCCATGATCATGGCCGTCCATGACACCATATCTGGCAACTCTATCTTATCAAAGATCCATCGAGCAATACGGATATTTCCACATTTAGCATACAAGTCCACCAGCGAGCTAGCTATAAACACATTGTCATCAAACCTACTTCTAATTATGTAACCATGGAGCTGCTTCCCCAGATGTAGTGTCGTCAAATGGGCACAAGCAGGCATGATACTTGAGAACGTGACATGCTTAGGTTTCATCTTAGAAATCACCATTTGCCTAAACAATCTAAGGCCTTCATCAAACAAGCCATTTTGGACGCACCCTGCAATTATAGAATTCCATGAGATTGCATCATGCTGAGGCAAGAGATCAAACACCCGACGTGAATCTTCCACTCTAGTGCACTTTGCATACATATCAATCAAGCTGCTTCCAATGAAAACATCACTAATTAACCCATTTCTTATCGCATACCCGTGAATCTCTTTTCCCTTAGAAACATCCACATACTCAGCAAATATAGGAAGAACAGTAGACAAAGTAAACGAATCAGGCTTCAAACCTGCCAATCCCATCTCCCTAACAATCATCAAAGCTTCTCTATGTATCCCATTCTGTGCATTTCCCGCAATTAAAGTATTCCAAGACACAATATCCCTAACTGGCATCCTCTCAAAAACTTTCCTCACACTCTCCATGCAAAACACCTCTTTGCTGTCCCATCTCAAAGGGATCCCATCAACAATAATGCAAGGACAATCAGAAAATTCTATATTTGCATTTCTGTGTACAAAACCATCCACTCTGTGATCAAAATTATTGCAAGTCTCAGTATCTGCGGTTTGTTTTGAAGATAGACTTGAAGACTCTCTCTGCAAAAATCCATTACCAGAATCACTACTACTACTCAGATTATTAAGGGATTCCTTGAACAATCTTCTTGCAGGAGTTTTATCATATACTTGGTGCTCATTCAGATTGGGACTCTTAGGCCCTTCTTCTCTACATTGCTGCAATTTACAATACATGTTCATCAGTGCATTGCCAGTGTAGAGATCAGAATCCAGACCCAAGCGAATAACGCACGCATGAACTGATTCCCCAAGCTTCAAATCCATCAAACAGGTGCAAGATTTAAGAACAGATGGGAAGATATGGTGATCTGGGTATTTCCCAAACGCTCTCATTCCAATAAAAGAAGCGATGGATTGGTGGAAAAGGCCATGAGATGTGTAACATCTAATGATGGATTTCCAGGACAGGGTGGGAGGATCAACAAGGGTGCTGAATGTGAGGTGGGCTTCTTGTAAAAGCCCCAGATTGGAGTAGATGGAGAGGATGGTGTTGATGAGAGAGGAGGATGATGTGGACTTGAGGATCTGTGCATGGAGCTGTTTGGCTTGAGATCTTGTTTTGATGGAGGAAGGGTTTTGGAGGAGGGTTTTGAGTAGGGTGTTTGGAGTAGCTGTAGACATCATTGATTTTGAATTTTTAGAGAGGAAAGGATGGCCTTTTCTTTTCTATTGGGGTTGGTATGTTTGAATGGAAGTAGCTATTCATTTCAACTTTCAAGGGAGAAACACACAGAATTTGAATGGAAGGTAAGGTAGGTACTTTGATCACTTCTGGGAAGAGAGAGAAAGGGCTTGCTTGGATGAATCCATGCTTTTCCCTGGGAAAATCGCTTTTCTCCTGTTTGTGTCTGCTTCGTGAATACAAAGCTCTCTTCATGACTACTTTTTCCAAGGAGAAATGATTTTCTCCACAAAAAGGGAAACCATGAGTTAATGTGGTGGAACTCCACACTGGGGCCCATCTATTAAAATGGGAAATGTTGAAATAAACCCCCTTAGAATAAACTAGCACAGCAACCCGTGATTAGCATGGGAATGTTCACCAATAACTGAAAGTATATTTATTGATTTATTAAAAAAGACCTCAAATTACACAAAATTAGTCTTCAAATACCCGTGATAATAATTTGATAATTATGATAGGGATGGAAATGAAGTAATTGCATAAAAGTGAAAAGTGGAAAGAAGAGGTGGATGAAAGGAAGGAACTAAGTGGTTACATATTGGAAGTGAATAGTTATAACTCTCGGTCAAAATCACTTCAAAAACCCTTCAGCTTAATATAGTATAATGGGGTATCCTTAAATTAGAAATCAATTGAAATTTATCCCACTTTTTGATTTACCATTTAATGGAAAAATTCGTGATAATAAATATGCATAGGATTGAGTTAATCACGTTTTTTAACAAGCGTCAATCCAACAGTGAACAAAACTTTGATTGATGTAAAATGTGAGGATGGCCCATATCTCAAAGGGCATATATTTTGAATGGTTTGGGTTTCAATAGGTGGGTCCCACTATGGTGTTCCACTCCTCTTAACTCTAGATTTCTCTAGGTTGAAGCCTCCGAGGTTCTGGATTGAAGGACACTTATCTATAATTAGCTTATTCAGATTTGGAAGGAGCAGGGGGGCGTTTGGATGTAGGGATGACCCTGGGCTGGGCTACCTGGGCCTGAAAGGAGCCTGTCCTGGAATGCTCTGTGTTTTAGGCCTATGGGCAGTAGTTGGGCCTGATTTTCTTGCTCAATAGCTAAATGGGTTGGACTGAGAACTTTTGATGCTTAAAGGCGCAGCCGGGGCAAGCAATGGTCGACTAATAGAGGCGAAGTTAGAATTTTTCCTAGGGGGATTGATAATATTTTCATATTTGTTGGCTTTTTACTTATCATTTATAAATAGATTTACTTTTTTGGATTTTTTACTAATATTTAAAGAAAAGTCCGAAATTTGAAAATACTTCAATGTTTTTAAAGACATAATTTCTCTAAACTTTTAGAACAATTAAACTACAAAAAATAATAGGGCTTATTATAATGAACCCAAACCCTTGAGAATAATCATTTACTCCTTGTTTTAGGACTAAGAGTTGTATCTCACTCTAATCAAAGTGTGACATATATTGGACTGGTCACATATAAACTCACCCACCTATTATTATAATATATGAAGCTAACTGAGTTCAATTGCCCAAATCAGCAGATTACTTCTAATTGATTTTGACTATCTTGAGATACGACCTAAAAGAAAATCCTGGCTCCATCACTGTTATTCGTCACCTCTAATTAATTCTCTTTTAAAATTTACATCAAGTCGGAATGAAAGTTTTTTTGTTCAAATTTTGTCGATTTTTTATTTTATGAAGATTTTATATCCTAACTACTATTATTGAAAGTTGTCAAGTTTTAATGCATAATTTCTCTTTTCCAATATAAATCAAAATGTCTATTGACATTAATTACATCCTACAGGCCTAGGCTTAGCACGGGTTTACTCTTCTAATAATAGTAAAATTAGATATGATTTAGTATTTTTAAATTATTAAAAAAAAAAACCCTTGTGGTATTTATTGTACTCAAAGGTGTTTCTTTTCATTCAAATTTCTTCATTAGTTGAAGTTGAAGATCTGGTGTTCGTTGATGTGATAGAATATTTTTCTTTTTTCTTTTTATTCTTTTCTAATATTTGGTTCATATTTGAGAGTTTCAGCTTTTTTTATCTATTATATTGCAACTGGAGTCTTAGGCAATGGAAAAGAAAGATGCAGTTACATCATAATAGATTTACCCTTTTTCTAATAATAAAATAAAGCATGTGAGAAGGTATAGAGTTTCAAATGAAGTTAAGAATTATATGTTTAGAAACTGGAATTAGTTAAATCTACTTCTTCATAGCATCTTAATTTAGACAGAAGGTATCAACTAATTTAGCTTCAATATATATTTTTCTCAAATATATATTTTTCTCACTTTTCATTGTAGAAATTACATGGGAAGAAAAAATACATGAAAATCTTTAATTTTAATTTTCAATTGTAGTTCTCTACAACATGTTTTTTTAGCTTTTGAACAGATTTTAATATTTAAAATTTTAAGAATAACTCTAATATAATTTGTTTTTTTGGTTTCCAATAATATCTCAAAGAAAGACAAAAGGTTGAGATTACAACATTATTATTTACACCATCTGATCGATACATTTTATTATTTTATCCGGTTTGAAAAATTTTAAAACTTAAAAGATAAATTATTTAGTTTTGTGCCCAAGCTCAGCGCGTTTTTTTTTTTTTTTCAATCTCTTCTTTAAATCTAAATCTATATTTTGTGTTTACATGTTTTTTCAGAGAAGTTTATGAATATTCAAACCCACCTCGTTGGCAATTGACATCCCTTCAACCAAACTCTACCTCTTCAACCTCTTCAAATCCGATAGCCCAAAAAAAAAAAAACCTCTTCAAATCAACACCACGGGAAAGCATCCGAACGTGTTGTTATAATGTCCTTGGTAATTAAACAATTACATTGCCTCAATTTTTTTTCAAGTAAAAAGAAGGAAAACAAAAGGGAAAGTTTGTTGGGTTTTTTTCTTTTCTTTTTTATTACATGGGAACATGGGTATCTCCAAAGTCTTTGACCCAACAAGACTAATTCACCTAGTCTAAAATCCACACAAACGAACACCGGGCACATTTGGTGCAGTTTCGAAAACAAGACTAGGGAGTAGACCCATGTCTTGTGCTACACCACGAACTCCTAGGTGGGTGAAGTTGGGGGCTACAGTGAGATACATCAAATATAATTCACTTAAATAAAATATCACACAAAATTCCATTTGTTTTTATCCATAGGGAAGACCACCTATTTAAAATCCGAACCACACATGAAAGAACGCCTCCATTTTATATGGGATTTGATAAAATCTCAATTCACATGTTTTGGATTGCTACAAGATATATCAGAAGAATAGACTTGAATAAATCATTAAAAAAAACATTTGCTTTATACATGATCAATCTTATGAAAGGCCCATCTGTGATTAGCTAGAGAGAGACCATCCAAGAGGGAATACATTGTAATGTACATAATCAATATAATGGAAAAAAAATTCTTTAAAACAATGGGAACGAATTGAAGTGGAATACATTGTAATGTACATAAACAATATAAGTTTATGTGGCATTTGGACATTTAAGCAGTTCCTGACTTCATTAGCATCTTCCAGACTTTTAATTCGCCCCTTGCATCACCTGTGAATAATAGCCCCCCTGGACTGGTCTGAATCATCCGTACATCCTCATTACAGAAAATTCTTCCCCTTTCATCAAATCTTTCACATAGGAAAAAAGCAGACAAGTTAATTAAAAAGCTTCACATGGAAAGATCATATTATGTAGATGGAAGAAGAAACTCACGTTGGGAGGTCATAAAGGCGGACAATGGAGTCATTGCACGCGCATACTATTGCAGGTTTATGTAGTTCATCCTCCACCCCACATAGTAAATGCATTTCCTGCATACGCACACATTACCGTTAATGGACACACATAAAAACAGTTATGCCATCACCAATCCACTGATAGCTAAGTGGTGAGGAACTCCCTTTCCACATAAACAACTAGGGACCAATCACCGGCTTTTGTTGATTAAGGACATGGTGTGTGAGGCTTTTATGAGAGGAAAAAAAAATGATTTCAATGAAAATCGTAAAAAGAATTTGGACTTCAATGATGTCAAGAATTTTACACCCTGCCATTGATTACACTTTACAGTAAGCAAAACTGTAAGATTAGTATTTTCTAGGAAAGTTAACATACAAAAGACCAGCCATTAGGTCCAAGTTTTGACAATGCAGCTTGTGTGTTTTTGAAGCATTAAATGTATAACAAAATGCATAGAAAAGAAAAACATACATGTTTCACATGGTGTGTATAACAGACTTGTAAGTTGCCAGCCTCTGTTAACACCCAAACCTACACAAGCAGTAAGAAATTAAATGAAAAGAAAAATAAACAGTTTAGCGCATGCAAAACTCTGGTAGGTACAAAAAGAAAATTTACCTTTATTGTTTGATCCAGAGAACACGATAATAAAAACAGGTCCCAGCAGAGAATAGACATAACAGCTGAACTGTGGTCTGTTAGGGTTTGCAAGCACTGTGAAGTTCTAATGTCCCATACCTGAATGAAAATCAACGTGTTTTAAAAATAAAGATAAGCAGACATGTGAATTCAGAGAAATAACACAAGCATTTATAGGGGGAAATAAGAGAGACAAACATATAATGAGAAGCACCTGATAAGATGAGCAATTCTACGAACTTCCATGTCAAAAGTATATACAAGTCTATAATATAATGTATATCTGCAGTTTCTTCTTTGAAAGAAAATGTAGCCATTCATAATAAAGGATCCACAAAATCCAAAGACAAGGAACGTAGATAGGTACCATAATTCTTACTTTTGATCATATCAAAATGTGATCACTGGCAAGGTCCACCAAGACTCCAAGAGGGTTTAGTACATGTTTAAAAATCAGGTGCAGCAGGGAAGAGACAGTAAATGCCAGTCCGTGCTCGTCCATGCATCCGTGCCAGTCTCAAAATATTTAAAAAAATGACAAATAAAAAATTAGAAATATGAAATAAGCTAAAAACATTTAAGTTTGTACCTTATCTCAATAATTAAGATGTTTAGGTTTTTCACATGCTGATATCATATGCTCATAGCTTCAGGTATATTGAAATTAAACACATGTTTTTGGGTAAAATCTAAATCTTTGTGTGGTTGTCTTGGACGTGGTGTCTTGAGAACTTAACTTTGAACCAGATAGGCCGATATTTTATTAGCTTCTTCTTTGTCAGTTCAGATTTAAGGGGTTTCCAAGTGGAACAGGCTCTGAGGGTTTGCTTTCTTTCTTCTTTTTTTAACACTATCCAAGCCATGGACGGAATGTAAATTAGCATTTATTCAAAAAGGTAAAAATCACTCATATGTACTTGTTAACAGTAAGTTATTTTATGAATGAACTTGAAACATTACAAGACAAAGCAATCAAAACTACTCAAAAAGAAGAAGAGAAAAGAAGAAAAAGCAAAATGCTTGACATCACAAACTACTCCAAATTGTCACTTTCAATAGTAATGGTGTAGTAAGAAAAAGAAAACAATTTACCTTTATTGTATGATCCGTGGAGCCGGAATAGAGCTTGCCGTATGATCTAGCAACTAATGTCACAACCGAAAGATTGTGCCCACTGAAGTGAGAAGCTTGCTCAAAGAGGTTTCCAGCATTAAATTTCCAAGACAATATGGTTCCATCCTGCAGGAGAACAAAGGACTGAATATGAGTTTGTGCTCAACCCAAATCTAGAAGTTGCATGTGAGAAATAACTGACTAGATATAGCAATATAATAAAAGCTTAAAGTTTTTATACAAAGTAAGGGTTTAAGCATCTACTACAAAAACAAATTAAAACTTCAGCTAGCCGGTCAAACAAACTTAAATCATGGATGAAGTGTAGAGAGAACCTCTATTCCAGCAAAAAGCATTCCATCGACAAAATCAAGCGCATAAACTTGTCCAACAGGACCAGAGAGGCTTAGATCAACAGCATTTGGGGGGTTGCAACTAAAAACCTGCAAGCGCAATCATTAGACAAAGTAAGCAAAACAGGAAATTGACCACTGCCCCCAAGAAAATCAACTCGACTCTAAATAGATGTGTCTATAAGACACCCATGATGCCACTAAAGAAGCAAGTTTAGAATCACCCAAATGAGTATATCAGAAATAAGTTCTACTGATCTATTCCTTGCTAGCCAATTTATCAATCAAACTCCCATTTACCTTGATGGCATTAGAAACTCCAATGAAAACCCAAGGGCCTGCACATAGAATGCACCCGATTTTGCCCCCAAGATTAAGACTGCCAGCACACTACAAAGAAAGGCACTTCCACAATGAATAAACATGAACAAAAGCATAAAAAGGCAAAAACTAGGAAATTCTAATCTATTTATTATATATGTAAAACGGTTGATGAAATATACACCAGATTAGAAAGGTTTTCAATTAAGGTCATCCTACCAAAATCACCTAGGCCATAGCCTCTCTCTCCTTAATAAAGTGGCCAAAATGCCCTCAGCTTTTTCAAAATAAATCCCCAACACCCGAATTGATCCCCAACAACAATATGAAGAAGTTGAAGAGGCAGCTCGTGGTGTCGTTTGAGTCCATTGTATGGGGGAACGATTGGGGGATTTATTTTGAAAAAAGCCCAAATGCTTTCAACACTTTGTTCTGTTTTGAGAACTGCCCAAGATTTTGGCGTTATTTTGAGAATTTCTCTTAATTTTCTTTTGGAAATTCAAATAGGTAAAAAGAGAAGATTCATCCATCCTCACTTTTCTCCTCATCCAAAGAGAGACGTTGGTCCAACACATCCTTTAGCAGAATGTTTTGAGCGTTGAAGAATGTAAAGTGAGGATGAGATCTCCTTGATGCTTTCCCATTAGCACTTCAAATGCTATCACCCCAACCCTATAAACATTACCGATCACACTTCTCTGTCACTTCCATTGTGTATGCATGCTCTGAAATAAAATTTTTAGAATCAAGTTTTGTGATCAACAACTGCACAAATCTCCTTGCATTGAGAATTCCAGTGATCTAGGGAAAAAAGCACATGGATGAGATAAAGTTACATATTATGCATTTCACCTTCCTATTGGGGAGAGAGGTGGGATATGTCATTTGTGAAGAACAAACCATTCAAACACCTTACACTTTCTGTGCTTTCTGAAAACAATATGAGGGGAAAAAGTTGTGCAATAGAAGTTATGATGCACACCCTCTTTACAGCTCAACTTCCATAGATCAACTCTTCTAATCAAAACAAATTAGAGCCATACAGACTTGGTTGCCATTACATGAGAAAATATATCAAAGTAACACACTTAAATGCAATTGTAAAACAGATAACAACTCATCATAAGGTGATATGTGATGGGCTCAAGCATTTCTTTTCCACAACCCATGCGGCTGGCATTGGGCTGGACTGGTCAGAAGGGCATTTTTGGCTGAGCATGGGGAGGTTCTTGACACCCTTGAGTGAGGGCTGGGCATATACTATATTATATATTATGTAGATGTTTATAATGAATAAATCACAATAAATTTATGTTCAATATCATTTTATTTAATATAAACAGTTAATATGAATGTATATAAAGCATCAAATCTATTATTGTCTAAACGATCTAGACCTACCATTTATTACTATACTTCAAATGAAGATGTATTGTAGATAAAAATGACTTTAATTCGGGTATCTAGAGCTGCGACACATCATCTTACTCTAAAAATATTAACATAAAAGTAAAGGTAAATAATCTCTTAGCACAAAAAACAGAATTGGAAGTATTGGCAATTTTATAAGTTGTTATATCACTTATAATTGACACAGTTGCTCTTTTGGTGGAGATAATATAAGTTTTTGTAACTTCTACAACAATATAAAAATTTACTTTATTTCTTGGTCATTGTGCGCTCATTTACAAAAAAGTTTTCTCATGAAAAAGAAAACTAAAGCAATAACTTGGTAAATCCTTTCACTTCATCGCCATTTGAATAATATTTACTTTTTCATGATTCTTAAATCTATTAAGTGTTAGGCAAAGTAGTAAAAATATTTTCTATTTGTAAGTTCTTTTCCTTTTTAATTATTGATAAGATTGTTACTGACATCTTCATTTTATCCTCATTGAAACTTCTTAGAAGAAAGTTTTACTATCATGTATCTACCAGCAAAATTCATCTATGTTCTCTGTATCCTCATAATTTCTTAGAAATTTAACTAATTTTATTCATTTTATTTGTATAAATTTTTACTTTTAGATTTTTATGTTTTGTTTGCATTTCTTTCTCGGCCCATGAATCACATAGATTCTTTTGGAAGTACTGATAGACTCAAATCTAAAGATCAAAAGAGAGCTTGATAGAAATTAAAAAATGAGTCGTAAGAGTAATCATACAGATACCTTTCCAGTATCACAGTCCCAAGCACGCACTATTCCATCTTCGCTGGCTGAAAACAGCTTATTGGACCCCTGAGGAAGAGTGATTCCACTAACAGCCTGCTAACAACAGTCAAATTTTCAAAGGGGCACAGTCAATCCGATAACCCAACAAAAGATACACTATGCAATAAAAGTGATAGGGACGGCAAGAGGTCAGGTCTCCTTCGGGTTAGACCGACGTGTACCCAACCAAACTGACAATGATATGACCCAACAGGCTTGGTATGTGATACCAAACTCACCTTGTGACGGGCACAGGTAGGTCAGGATGAGTACTGACTAGTATATTTTATATTAAAAGTTCGAGGAAAAAAAAATCTTATAACCCTTAAAATTTGAACATATGACCTCCAAAAGAACATCTCAATACCACTAATACTGTAGCAGTCTTCTACATAGAATTTACTAACATATAAATAAAAGTAAAGCAAAGTAAATCCGACTCAAGTGAAAATTTGGAAAACCCCGTCAACCCACTACCAAATCTGTCCCTAATAGAAAAGCGACCCATTGCCATCTGTAAATAGAGAGGACACACCCACCTTTTCATGCCCCTTCAATGTAGCTAAACATACAAAGGGCTGACCAACAAACCAAGAATGCAGAAACTTGCAACTGTCACCCTGGTCGCATCTACTACCCACAAGCCAATTGGTGCAGACCTCCTTGTCCTGAGGCTGCGTCAAAGAAGTGTCTTCATGATTTGGGCTAGGTCCAGAAGAATAACCTTTGCAGCTAGGATTAGGTGGATTTGGCTCAGCCTTGTTGCACAGTGACAGAGCATCATCTTGGTGATCATCTATAGGTTTTGGAGACTCAGTGTAAGGTTTTGGGTTAGGTTTGGATTTAGGATTGAGCCTGGGTGGATCACAGTTGGGGTTTCTTGGATTGGGTTTGGAAGAAATAAAAGGCTTTCTTTGGTTATGATGGTTATAATTAGGATTTTTCCAAACGAAAGCCCGAGGAGTTGGTCTCCTGTGATTGTTGTTGTTGTTGTTGACAATTGGTAACTGGCGGTGGCATTGCTTCTTGGGAGGATGAGATTGAGAAGTGGTGTTGTCATGGGGCGATTGGGGATGAAGAAAGGGACAGTGATGGCGATAGCAGTGTCCTGATGATTGCCAATTGAAGCAAATCTTCTTCTGTGATCGTGATTGACCAGGACGACTGTGGATTCTCTTGTATCCTTTCCATTCTACTATAATTCCACCCATATCTCTAAAAAACCCAACTCCTGAAAAAAACCAATCAATCAATCAAACAGTCCAGTTAGCGAAGTGCCTGCAGTCTCCGTCCAACAACGCTAATCTCATCAAGAAATGATCAATAAACCCAAGAAAACAAAGTAAACAAACAACACAAAGTTGCATTGAAAAACCCAAGAATCAGCTGATCATCCCTATTTTTTGCCCAAACAGAGAAGAAATCATTACCAATACCAAGAAAGAAATACAAGTCAAACAGAGAAATCACTGACATGGTCGAGAAATAGAGATTGAACTGCAAGAATTCCCTCAAAACCATAACAGTAGTTCATTAAAAAGAAAACCCAATGTAGATGAATTCGACACGGACCTGTAGAGAGCCTTTCTTCTACTTGATTTCTTCGAACCCGAGAGCGAGGGAGAGAGTAGAGAGCGCGCGAAAGCAAGCGAGAACAAACGAGTGAGAGAGAGTGAAATGCAAAAAGCAATGAGCCGATCCTAACTTATATAGGGATATAAACGGTCGGTTCGGTCCGGGTCCACTGTGGACCCAGATCTGGAACCGTTATTCATGAAAAAAATGTACCCGGAATCTAGAGGTGACAAATGGGTCGGATTGGGCCATGAGTTAAATGCTCCTAACAACTATCCGATTCGTTTACTAAACGGGTTAGAGACCCCATACCCATGTATTGTGCGGGTCGGGCTAAATTGATGGATCGGGTTGGCTTTTGCCGGCTTTTCCTGGAACCGATTTCTTGGTTCCGAATCTAGAACCGCTAATAAGAAGATTTTACCGGAACTGTATATGGGACGGGTTCAGGTCTGGGTCCATATCTAGGTAGAGAATGATATAAGAAAAAACCTAATTTTTAGAAAACATTATAAAAAATTGAGATAATATGTCAAGTCCTGAGTCGATGGGTCGGAACTAAGGTGGAATTGTACCTGGACCCATCTGGGTTACGGGTCTAAAAAGGACCTGGACCCGGACCCGAACCCGTTTATTTATCGGAGCCTAAATAAAGACCCAAATCTAATTTTTAACAGGTTAGAACCTCCGCGTAATCGAAAAATTGGGGATACATTTACATCCCTAATCCTACCCAACCCGTTTAAATGCTGGTTACGAATTACCACATTACAGATTTTTTTATTTTTTTATTTTTTACTCATCCAAACAGACTATGGGTGTGAATCATGTACGATTTTTGTAAATAGCAATTCAGGGCCAGCATTCAATACAGGCGAGGTCTATCATCTCGAGGTCTGGATTGATGAAATGTTCTGCTGCTGGGAAAAGCAGATTCATCAATAGCCCATCTCTGGATGTGGATTGCAAAGCCGTAGTAATCCTGAGTTAAAAGGAGCGGAACTCCTTAGTGGGGTCCACTATTGAAAATCTAGGCCGTTCAAAATAAAAGCTATCCCTCCCCCAAATTTTTCCCTGCTATGAGTAGGTCCCATGGTAAGACTGATCATTTGATAAAAAAATACCGTTATAACAACTAATGCATAAGAAGATTGTGTTAATCAGGATGGATTATGCAGCAGATTGAGACTGATGCAAACCATACCCAGAATGGGGTTCATGTCAAACTAGCAAAATACACAGTGCTTAGCAGGGGTAATATTAAAATAATAATACTTTTGAATGAATTATGTTGAGGATGAAAAATAAATTTGAAAGGTCCGAAACACCAATTACATTAACGGTCATAATAACATGTTCAAACAAGCAATCAAAATATTCTTCATCCTATAAAGGGTAAACCAACTCAGAGTAAAGCTCATTTAATAACCTGACATATTACATTGCCATCATATAACGCATAGTATCTAACATGATAAGATTCTTTTGTATTCAAGCTCCTAGAAGTTTAGTATTAGCAAACAACTTTTCCTCCCTTTAGAACGAAAGAAGACTCAAATAGTTTTGTCATACCTAGCTTCATCTATTTAACTTCGAATTCAATGGAAATTCACCACTTGAACAAAAGTGGTGAAAATGACTTATAAGAAATCTCTCCTCATATTTTGATCTTGTAGAGATTCACCACTTGCTTTTTCTCATCCAAACAACTGTCATATAGGGCATATTTGTGTGTCTGCATTTCTTTCTATAGAAAAGGCATGGAAAATCCGGTAGCCTTTCCCCTACAAAATTTTTTCAAGTTTGATACGGCCACTTTTCTACGAGGAAAAGTATAAAAAGAGCTAGATTTTCCGGGATTCCTCGGAAATACCTTTCCTACGAGGGTTAGGAAAAAAAAATCTTCCGCAAAAGAGGAAAAATTCTGCAAAACCGATTTTCTCTAGACATACACAAACGTCTCTACCAAAGCAATTAAAAATTCTTAATTTGGAATGCCGAGTGGCCCCATCAGTATGTTATGTATGGCGATTTCATTTATTTTTAGGTTCTATAAAAAATTTAATCCTCCATGTTTGATTTTTGACAAATCCACAGATATTAAGGCATATTAATGTGTGTAATACTTTTTAGCAACCTTTTTTTTTCCTGTGCCTTTACATTTTGAAAGATTTTAAAACTCAAAGGCTTCACATTTCACAATTTTAGTTTTAACTTGTAGGTGTGGGCCTTAGAAAATTTTCTTTGTTGTGGCAAAAAAAAAAAAAAAAAATTAAAACGGGAGGCTTAACTCGAAGTCCACTTGAAGTTAGAGTTAATTCTTATTTATTTTTTAGTTGATTTGAGTTAAAGTGCTGTTAATCCTTATAACTTCAAAGGAGGGTTTATATTAGGATCTTTATCCTGGTCAATAGATGGGTAAAGTTCAGATTGAGCACATGCACTGCTGTGTGCAGTTTAGCCCATCTCAATTCCATCCACTGAACTAACAAAAAAAAAAAAAAAAAAGCATATCACAAAATTAAAACTATTTTTTTTTTTTAAATAAAAATTCTTATCACTTGTTAGCATTATTTTGGTGTGATAGCCTAGATGAATGACATTTAGAGTTACACTTTTTATTGCAATTAGATAGATGACACTTGTCAATCATCTATCACTCCTTTCTTTAACTTTTTTTTTTTTTGTGATACTTGTTATCACCCTCCTTGTATCTCAGAGTGATACTTGAAGTTACTAATTTTTTATAGTAATCGAATAGATGACACTTGTTAAACATGCATGACTACATTAGCTTATAAATAGGGTATGATCTTCCGTTCCAATCAAAGCCTCTTATTCATTTTTTTAAGAATTTGTCTCCAGTTTATCGTATTGCCCAGATAAAATTGAGTCGATTTGGGCCAAGAGTTCCTAAGTCTGTAAAAAAAAACTACATGGGTGCTTTTACGATTCTCATTTCAAAGATTTTGGATTTATATTTGATGCATACATTATATTATGTACAATACTAATAAAATAGTATATCGTGTAATAACAAAAAGGAATTTCTATGATTTTCTGTATTTTTTAATCAATTCAATTACCACAATCTTATAACCTAGATATAAGTTAATTAAGTATACTAATTGCCTTTAAACAAGGATTGAGCCTCTCCATTTCCCAAACGAGTAGACTAAAAGTTGAATAAGGACATGAATGTGGCCTAGACCCGGCTCAATGATGGAGTATATTTTTAGAAACTGATAGAACTTGTTAAAATGATTATTTTAGATATGAAAAGGTATTTAATTATGTTTTTTTCATTTTTTATTTTTTTTTATTATGGTCATACTATTTTGAGTTTAACCTTATGCTTTTGAACACCTTCTATAACTATATTGACTTTATTTTTTAAATCAATTATATTTTTTTATTATTTTATTTTTCTTGATTGTAGTCATAAAACCTTTATCGGGAATAGATGGCATAGGAAAAAGGTATGTTTTAAATTTTATGGTGTAAGAAATTCATATCTCACATTTTTTTTACTTGTTTAGTAAATTGAGATTTCATCTCATCATCAGTTTTAAAAGTCATTAAAAGTCTAAGGAATGAAGGAGAGGTTTTAGAGTAACTAACACATAATATTAGTTTAAAAATTAAAATAAAAAGGAATAGATTAGAAATAATTTAAAATGACCAAGATGAAATATACGTTTTAAATACTTAGAAATTAAGAATTGAGAAGGTTTAGTGTTTGCCAAGTGTTAAGTGGTGCAAATGGTTTTGGGTTTTCAATTAATCATAAAAATTATTAGTAAATTGATTCAGATTGAGGTAAGATAATTTCTTTGGATTATCTTAATATCTGTATCGCTTATAGGCCCTAGTATGGGCTTAGGGGGGAAGGATATGGGATGTGTTTCGCCTAGATTCTGATTCGAAAAATAATACATATGGATTATTGGTTAGTTGGCTATTACAACAACTAAAGGTGAATTAAGGGGGTGTTTGGATAAAAAGAATAACATAATATCACTAAATTTAAATATTATAAGATTTCATTATCACAAAATAAAATAGTTTCATATCATAATATTATGTCACTTATGGTTTGTGGCAATTTCTACAAATTTCAATATATATTAAAGTATTTGGTAATTTATAAAATGTTCACTAAGATAATACACGAAAATAAGAAATAAATAGAGAAACTAGGATGATTGGCCCAATGGGAACCCACTAACCAATAGTTATAGTAGAGTGATTTAATATTGATAACCATGATAGGGCACATCTAATTAGAAAATCATTAGACTAAATGTTAAAACCTAGTATTTTAATCAATATGGGTCCACCAAATGTACGTTAATAACCATAATGTAATACATTCAATGCTAATTATAACAGAGAGCCCGATCGAGTGTTAAACATCCTTGGAGAATCCATTTATGAAAAATCAATTTGGGTCCCATTTGATGTTAACAATCATATTAACCAAGTTAATTATGGTAATCTCTACGGGCCATTAATGCTGGTAATTCCAAACAAAAAAAAAAAAAATTGTTGGTAATCATTTGCCTAATGTGATGTTTGTAGGACCTACCTAATATTAGTAATCAATATTGAAACTATGTAATTATGATAGGGTTATAGGACCCACATAAAATTTATAAACACTAAAGGGCCCATCTATGATTGAAAATCATAGTAGGATTCCTATAGAAACCATCAATATTAAAAAGAAATATAGGGAGCCACCATGGTAGGAGTTTCTCATAAATTTCCACACTTGTTTACAAATACTCTTGACCCTTATTTTGGTTAGTTTTCTAAATGAAAGACTGTTTTATACAGCATATACTTGAATATTATAATTTGAATGTTTTTATAAGAAAGTTATCCAAACACCTAGTTTTTAGATGTGTACATTACATTCTAAAATAACATATAATATAGCAAAATCTTTACAAGTACTTGCTTTCCAAACACTCTGTGCCTAGGAAATATTATTTCTTGTAGGTTAAATATTATTAATAGGGCTGGATGCAAACTTGGCCTTAAATGAAATTTGGAGGATTTATGTAATACCCGTCTATGTTTCAATAGGGTTGAAAAAGGTGGTCAAATGCTAAAATTAATAATAAATCCACCTATAATCGGCTCTTATTTTTATATTTAGTAAAAAAACCATTTAAAATACATCTAAATGAATTAGATACAAAAATGAGTCTAATCAAACGATTTATTTATAAAAACATCTATTTCAAATAGTTTCATTTTAAACAGATCTAATTTAAAAAGATTAAATTTGTCAAACCGGCTTAAAGTCTTTATTTGTATAAAATAACTATATGATCTGTCATATATTTGGTACAGTTCACGATTCATATGTCATCTTTCAAATGGAATAAGGAAAGACTACGAGAAGTTTGTAGGAAGAGAGCATAAAGCCCATGCACACGGGAAAGTGATTATTGGGCAAAATTCTTATATTAACGTATTATGTAATTTATTTTGAAATACATATTCTGTAATTTTCTTTTCTGAGGTGAATGCATTTAAGGTGGATGAACACTTCTTTTAGTTTACACGAGGTAAAAAAACACGTTTCATCCAGAAATAATCCACCAAATCACCCCACTAAAAATAAACTAAAACCAGACACCACTAAACATAAACTAAATGAAGCCTTCAGTGTTCACTTTATATATCTTTGGAAAATGAAATCATAGAGGAAATAGAATGCCAAAACATTCTCACATGAGTACACCCTAAGTTCACTAGATACATTGCAAATATTTATTTTGGATATCAAAGAATATAATTACTAGCCAAACATATATACTTGTTACTCTATTAACCCAACCACTACAAATCATTGTCATTATCAAAGCCTTATCTTGTACTTCCAATCATTTCATATTTCAAAGAATTAGATATTATGAATCATTTGATCCTCATACATCCATTTCATATGACTAGTTTGAAACAGAATACCGCCCAAAAAAACACAGCATCCCTTAAAAAAACAAAATAAAACTAAAGACTAGCCAAACAAACTTGTTGCTCCCCCTATCGATATTGTTATTATTATCAAAGTCTTATCCCATCAACCAGACCTTCCACTCCCTATCATTTTATATTTGGAAGAAGAGTAATATCAAGAACCCTTTGATCCTCATACATCCATTTCATATGGCTGGTTTGGAACAAAATAGTGCCCGAGAAAAAACACAGCATCCTTTGAAAAAGGCACAAAAACAGTAGTCCATTCAAGAAACTTTTGGAGCATCTTGCATCATGATTGGGCCAAATCATACCAATGGTTAGAAAAGAGAACAGCTGGCTTCCACTTTTATGGAATGAATGGATTAGGATAATCTACACCATCCCTTAGTTGGCTTCCTCCTGCTACTGTCACGCCCCCAAAAGTGAAACCGGGGTTAGTGCGTGAGATTAGGGCCAATTAAAATTTTTTCAAACATTAATCAAATCCAATTTGGCCCCAATCGTGTCCCATCTGGATCGAAGACCGCTGTGAGGGATAAACATTTCCTCGAATATGACAATGACTAGCGGAAGCTTCATGATAACAAGAGGTATCTCAAACATGTATAGTTAAGAGCAAGACTGAATATTAAATAAGGTTTAAGTTGAAGACAGTTATCAAAAGTATTAGTTACAAAACGAAGGCCACAAAAAAACTGGGCCTAAATTAGAAGAGAGAACAAAAGAACAAAAGATGAAACTAATCCGATAAATCATGATGGCACTCGTGTACGGGGTCGATACGGCTATACAATGCCGTCCGTACTGTAGTCTAAGGAGTCATCAACCTGATCTACTTGAACTTCCTCTATCGTTTCCTCATCGAGGTAGTAGGGCTCGATACCTATGCACCAAGAGTAGCATCATCAGACACAACGGTCGACAAGCAGATAGATATGTAAAACATCACAGATATGCAGTACTAAAAACAGAATAAACGAGTAATCAGAGTTACTAGGATGCATAGCATTTGAATCAATAAACAACTATCAAAATAGGCAGTCCACATAGGCTAATAGATGGGAGCACATCCCAATCACAGAGTATTCAGAGTGTTCAGAGTGATACCCCTTGGCATCTGGTCATGAGTCAGAGGCAACGCTTAACTAATACCATCCTTTCTTGGCTCATACGGCTCGGTCGCCGTGGGCTCTGGCCTAATATTGCCTCAAGGTTTTCTATTCAGAGTCCTCTCACAGGTGGTGCCCCAGCTGTGTTGAACGTTAACAGCTGAGTAGTGCCTAACAACAGAATCCTAAACAGACATCAGTGATGGACTAGGCTTTCTTGCGCGAACAAGATTAAATAATCAATAGAGAAACTACTTTACTTTTATCAGATCAGACTATAAACAGATTTCGAACATCAATAGTAGTTCTCTTTAAGCTTTACAATCAAAGCCGCCTGATCTTAACACTTCATACAGATCTCAGAATAAACGGAACATTAAAGGAGATCCTAAGTCCATCATCTAAGTTCTTCACGTAATCCCATAACGAAATAAAGTAAACGAAGCTATAGAGCATGGACACTACATGTAGATAGTACCAGACGGTACGATTCAGAATCAGAAGCGATAAACAATCCAAACCTAAGTCAAAAGTTAAACTCAAGGCATCGTACAACCTACTCAGTCAATGAAAGGAATAAGGTTCACGATACCCGGACAGACAGTCTTCGTGCATAGAAATAAAGAAGGATATCCCGTTGTCCCGTACCGTTCAAGATTGATACCCGATGCCATCGGAATAACCGTGAAAGATGTTGGCTCAAAACATCTTCTCATATAGTCAAATGAGTCCAAAAAGGATAGCCAAAGTTCCACCTAAAGGCATCTAAAGATAGCAGAAAACAACCTCAAAAGAGGGTTCTTGCAGTTGACCCGGTCGACCTGGACCTTGGCCGGTCGACCGCATAAACAGACTACCCGGTTGACCTGCCAAGAACCCGGTCGACCGCCTACACTGAAACCTATCGACTTGCAGGGGACAGGTCGACACCCTCCTTGTGTCCCCGGTCGACCGGCGCCCTTGGCGCGGTTGACCGGCAGTTGTAACTAAAAAAGGAAAACAGTGACTTCGTCAGGTTCCAAAGAACTTGACTCAGTATTGCTGGTCGACCAGGCTCCCTGGCCGGTCGACCGGGCACACTGCGAAAACAGAACCCAGGTTCTGTTTCTGCAGTGAGCTGGGTCCAAATCTTCCCTGATTTTCCCTGAACCTGATATGCAAGCAAATCAAGTAAAAAAAAAAAAAACCATTCCAAACTCATTCCAAGGATCCTTCTAATCAAGCCATTAACATGCTAATCCATTCCATTAAGCAACTAAATGAGATTATCATGTTTTCAAACTAAAAACCATCAAATGAGCAAAAGTCATCTAAATCAACATATTCCTATACAAATCAAGGAAGACAAACATATCATGCATCAACATATATATCTACTTGCCTTAGATGAAGAGCTTGATCAAAGAAATCCAAGAAGAAAGGGGGAAAATCCACTCAAAGCTCAAACTTGGGGAAAAAGACTCTCAATCCCAAATAGAACCTACAAATGCATGTCAAGGGTGAGAATGAGTCTTCCTAAACCATTTCCAGCCAAAGAGGAAGAAGAAGAAGAAGTCTACAAGCTTTAGAAGCTTTCTAAGAGATGGGTTATGGGTAAAAACCTTTAAAAATGGAATGGGTGGACTCTTGGAGACTTGAGGAAGGAGAAATGAAGCTTCACCGGCGTCGACGGAGCTTCAGGGATCGTCGATCGTGAGGAGGCAGTGAGGAGGCTGAAGGCTTGGAGGCAGCTCACAGTGAACGAAGGGTGAGAGAAGAGAATAAGAGATGGGTGAGGCTTTGGCTTATATTAGGTTAGAATTGAGGCTAAATTACATTTAAGTCCTTCAGTCCACTAATAATGATTTTCGGGCCTCTACGACGCGTCAGATCGAAACGCGATAGAAGACTAAAGTTCGTGAAATGCCAAGACCTACCCGATGCACCCAAACTCTCCAAACTCATAATCTCATAAAAACCCCTGAAAACTTCTCAAAATTGCAAACCACCCCCTACTGTACCCAAACGAACTCAGACTCACGCGAGACTTCGTACGCGTGATCCATACGCCAAACCCGACTCGCTAAGACTCTAAACACACTTACTAACTAATCACACAATTAATTATAACAAATAGAAAATTAAAGGACGGGGCGTTACAGCTACCTCCGTGGCTCTCACCAAGTATATGCTTTCTTTTTGTTTTTCCTCTGCCCCTTGGCAGCCTCTTTCTGGGATTGGCTTCAGGTTAAAGGCAATTTTAAGTTTGGCAGCTTCCAGCTCTGTCTCCTCCATGTGGACTCCTTCTCAACCAACTCCTGCCACACAGCCAAGAAGGGCTTGGGAGCCCTCTTCATCATTGTCATCTTCATCATATGGAAGGTTTGGAATCAGGCTATTTTCAACAGTAAGTCTCCTTCTCTAGACTCTGCTGTTAATTTCCTCTTGATGGATGCTTCTGCTTCTTTGAGGAAAATGTCTACCTCTTTTATATATTAGTCCTTCTCTTTACTCCTTTTGCCTCTTATGTAACCAGCCCTGTTACCCTATACGATAGTGCTTTGTTTCTCTTTCTTTTGAGGTTCTTCTTTTCCTGTTCGGCCTTTTCCTGGCTGCTGTTTCTCCTCCTTTTTTCTCTTTAGTTCAATTTTGTAAATAAAAAATAAAAAATAAAAAAAAAAGAAGAAAACCATTGCTGATATAAGAAATCCATACTCCCAGACTTCCTCATGGAGAATAAACAACAATTCACATCTAACAAAACAATTGTAAAGTGACATATATGCATAAAAATTTGGTCTTTCTTTCAATGTAAGCAGTATAAAAGGATTCTGAATTCAATTCAGAACATAGAGAAAACACTAAAACACATTATTGTAAATATTAAATTATACAAAAGCAGTTTATATCCAACATACTTCTTAGTAACAATACATTTATGATTTTTACTTAATGAAAAAGAAAAAAGAAAAATTGTCCTCCTATTGTTAGAAGTCATACAACCTCTTGATGCAAATGAGATTACATTAATGATAAATGGTTTAACTGAGTTAGTCGAAAGCCATTCTACCAATAACATTATTTTATTCAGAATGCCTTCCGTGCTAAACTATAGGACAATTGAGTCCCACATTGCCTCTTTGGACAATGAGTCCCACATTGGATAGAAACAAAGTGCAAATCCACAACTTCTATAGAATGAAATCAGCAAATACATTGAAAGACAATCAATCCTTCGTTTTTTTTTTAAGAAACTAACATTCCTTTTTTGGGGTCCATTTGACTAGAAATTCCTATTTATTCAATTCCATGCAATCAAATGAGTCCTTAGTGTCAATTGGTCCATTGAGAGCACAAGTTCCTGCATGCATTGCATGAATATACACATGGATATGCATTTCCACATGCAAAGCATGGTTACAGGGCTATTAACTCTTTTAACATTTTTTTATTTCTATACTTTGGTAACTATTCACACACCATACCCAAATCTAATTTTAGGAGTCGTAGCCGTACTTATAGTGGGTCACTATAATTAATAACAGCTCATGAATTCTCCAATGATTTTTACTAAAACTCTTCATTCTTATTTAGAAAATGTTTTTTTAATAAAAAGATTATTTAATACAGTATATCCTTGAATAATCTAATATGAATGTTTTTGTAAGAAAGTGCGATATTATAAGATACTTTCTAAGTTATTCAAACACCGCTTTTTTAGGTGAATAAGTCTTTTAAAATATCTCATTTCCAAACACCCCCTTAACCAACAACATTGCAATATGGAACCATTTTGACTCCTACTTGGAATGCTAAGGTTTAAGTCCATTGGAAGACTCTCATGCTATAGTCACGGCAACCTAATAAAAGAATTAAAAACGAAAAGAGAAAAGAAATGTAGGTAACATCTTATTTGTTCTCAATGGTACAAAAATTACTTGTTAGAGGATTCAACCCATCTAATCAATGGCTATTTTTCTCAGATAAATTGTGGCTATTTTCCTGCTATTTGCTTTGAAGGGCCTATTCCATGGCAACTGTTATAATTGTGGCTATTGAACTGCTATTTTCTTTTATAATAAGTCACCTAATTTGTCTCTGTAATTTTTTAAAGAAGTAATTTCTTCAATCTTCTGGCGCACAAGCTTATATATCATTTATCAACTTGGACCATTCATTTGATTATGTAACTTCCTAGGTGGGTCATAATCAGAAAATCTGACTGATAGAATGATTTGAACTAAACCAACGTTATTTTGACCTGGATCAATGCACAAAACTCGCATTGAACATCCTAATGTGAGTCATTAATGATCAAATATGATAACTCAATTGATGTAACTTTGATTAAGTCGTCAAGGATCATCTTAAAAACAACCGTTTTATAACCAATGGAGTTTTCAGTTTTCGTGATTTTTACCATTGGGATGGACTGCTGAGTTTGAATATGATTTAGGTTTATATTTATAATTATTAATAAACATGCTAATAGAATTGATAGAAACAAAAACATATTTTTTTTCATAAATGTCACTTTAGGTCATTATTAGCTTGTTTATTTAAACCTTGAAGAGTTGAAGGTTCTAATCCACCCTCTCTAATTTCTCCAAATGAGAATTCTTCTCGTAATGTAGAAATTGATATTAGTTAATAAACATACTCAAGTTAAAACAATCCATTACTTCAATGAGTAACATAAAATACTCTTTAGGCAACATTAAATGTTTCCAAATTGAAGAGTTGAAGACTTTAAAAGCAACACGAATATATGGAACTTCAATTAAAACTCTTCCTAGATTCCATCTAATCTTAGATAGTGCGCAACTCTATTGACATTTTTTTTTTATAAGTTGAAAATTGAATTAGTAAGGGGAAGGAGGAAACAACAAAGAGAAAGCAAAAACAAGAAACAAGAAGACCAAAAGAAAACAGAACACAAACTATCTCAGGATAGGAGATAGCTGATTACATGGAGCAAAGAAAGCTTCAAGGGTGGGGCTATTAAAGGAAGATGGCATTTTACAAAGAGACAGGGGAGCTTCAGCCAAGAAGAAGATGATTGCAGTGTCAAGGGAAGGCTTTAACCTTCCATAGGCTGAAGATGGCTACTAAGAAGAGAGCTCCCAGGCCCTTTTTTGCTTTGTAACAAGAGTTGGCTGAAAAGGAGCTCCATTTGGCAGCAGCAGAACTAGAAAGAGGAGAGGTGAGGTGATGTTGCCTTTAGCTTCTAACCAGGCCCAGAAGAGGAAGAACATACTGTATGAAGTCTCTTGATGGTTTCCGCATAGGTAGCACGAAGACGCCAGCTGCACTCCGATTGATTGAGCCCAAGTATTGGTTGGAAGTTTGCTGTGGAACAATTTCCAGGCAAAAAAAGTAATGGAGGGCCTGAGGAGATTGATCCAAGCAAACTTTGACCAAACTCTAGGAAGGCACCTGGAAAAGAGAGGAGGAGACAAAGACTATTGACATTCACTGTAACATCCCGAAATTCCAAGGTGGTAATTAGTCTAGTTAATTGTACTTATAGCTAATTAAGCTCGTTTATAAGCCAAACAGGTCCGATTAATCAGTAGGAAGGCACCTGGCTGGAGTCGGAGCTCAACCAAATCAGCATTTCAGGGATATTGGAGAGGGAGAAGTCCGCCAAAAGAGAGGAGGAGACAGACTCTATTGACATTCACTACTCTGGTTGCTGCTGTTTTCCAGATCATCCAATTTGAATAACTGGGGTATCAACTGGGATATTTTGAGTTCACTTTGATGGAGTTATGGGGCCCATCGGATTGAGGCCACAACACTTGCATTAAAAGGGAAATCAATTCTGCAGTGTTTGTCGATTTTGAAATAATTTCTTTTAAATAAAAAAAATAAACCTAGATTATTATGTCATTTTTTGTGTTGTAGATGAAACTCTATCATTGGGTTTTTAGGCTACATCAAAAGGTCATCATAATTTCAGTTCCAGATTACAAACAGTGCTACAGATTTTTATTAAGATTCATCTCATTTTTCAAATAGAATAGTTTCAGTTCCAGATTACAAATAATGCTACATATTTTGATTAAGATGCATATCACTTTTCAAATAGAACTAGAAAAACATACCTGTGCTTAGCACGGCCAATATAATCATACTATTAAAATTTCTAAAAAAAAACCTTTATGATCAATTTCTTTAAAATTAAATGCAAAAGGTTTTAGTCTGAGAGAGGAAAAAAAAAAAAAAAAAGAAGTCCATAAGAATTCAATACCTGACACCATATAATTTAATAAAAAACACAAGCCCATGAAAATTGAAGATTAATGATCAAGAAAACTAAAAAAACAAAATCAAAACAAACAAACAATATAAACTGTGAAAAAAAATCAATGAAATATGAAAGACGCATAGAAATAAAATATAGAAATTTCATAATCAACTCAATAATATAAACAATTTAAAAGAGTCAAATACTCATGAGATAAAAAAAAAACTAAAAAATGGAGCACAAAAGGGCAAAAACAAAAGAACCTACAAATTCATAAAAAACCATCATTAAAAAAACCTAGAAACCCATCACAGGTGAGAAATTATAATAAAAGAAATACAAAATAAAAAATTTTTTATTAAAAAGGCTATAAAAATATATATAAATAAAGATCCATAGACAATACAATGATAAAATAAATTTAGAAGAACCAAACCAACTTATGATAATCTAATACTCAAAAATGGAAATCTGAAGCCACAAAAGAAATAAGAAAAGTCCATAAAAAAATTTCACAAAGAGAACTTAAAGAACCCAATGGAAGTAAAATAAATAATTAACTCATAATGATAAGCATTAAAAAAATAAAAAAAATAAACAGAAAAATGAGAATTCACATAAAATCCTATGATAAAAAGTGATTTAGAAGAAAAAAAAAAAAACCAAGGAGAACCCAATACCCAAAAGTTGAAACAAAAAAGGAGAAAAAAAGGAACTCACAATCCATGAAAACCATACAAATACAAACCATAAAAGTATTGCAAATCTATAGAAAGTTTAAAATGATGATTCTTTTGTATAAATCATATTAAAATGACATAATCAAAATTTCTCAAATAAAATATGACGAACTCAAAAGTAAATGAATTAAAAAAGGTTTACCTCTCAAATTGAAATGTTTGGCAATTACACCAATTGTCGCAAGATGCTTACATTTTAAAATGGTTGAAAACTGATCTAAACTAAGTATGCAAATGAGACATAAGACGGCACTAAAAAGAGACACAAAGAAATAAAAAAAAAATATTGAAGTTTCTCTAAAAAAAAATACAATGAATTTAAAAGTAAATGAATGGAAAAAATAAAAGTTCTCTTGTTGACATATAGAAATAGAATTACATTGGAGAAAGTAGAAAATGATGATAATAAGAATGAGCTTAAGTCTTTATTTAAATGGACCAATATTATTAGAGATTCCTTTTATTATTAGTTCAGCATTTAAAAAAAAAAAAAAAGTATACAATCAAAATCAATAGATAAAAAAGAAACAAAAAAACCCAGTACCGAGAGTGGATTAAATAAAAAAAGGCTAAGGACTAAATAAACCAGACAACCCAGAAATCGACATTTCACATTCTAAAAAGAAAAAAAGAAAAAAATCTGATAATCAGAACAAACAAAAATACTTGAGATTCCTTAGATTAGTGGCACTTAGACACTAGGACCCATTAACACTCAAATGCTATTACCTTGATAAAAATAGGATGATATTGGGAGTTTCTTAATAGACAAAAGGCATGATGGAGACTCCAAATCACAAAAAAACTTTATTTGGAAAACTCTAGTTTTTTGTATTTTTTTTATCAGAGAATCAATTTGACGGTGGAAATAACCCATAAAATAGACTTTATTTGGAAAACTCCAGTATTTTGTATTTTTTTTATCAGAGAATTAATTTGCTCGTGGAAATAACCAAGAATGAGGTGAAAATTTGAGGTATCCAATAAATAGCAAGCATGTTTGTCTTAATGAATGTGATTTTTAATAGATAAGGTCTATCGTAGTGTTCCAGTCCATTTACATCATGATTTATAAAAGTTAAAAGCCACACACACAAAAAAGAGAAAAACCAGACTCCACCCTTCCTCTCTCGGCAAGCGTGCATGGTAGCACATCAATTAAATGGAAAGTTTTTTGCCTCCTCTTTAGCTCCACGATATTTATCGCGATTTTTTCTTTTTTCAATAATATTGTCATTTTCTTATTAATTATGAAACTTATTATTTTTGTTGATCAATTCCATATATTATATATTCATTTGAGTTTAGTTTTATTTCCAAAATGGTTGTCATAAAAATTAATGACTACATAGGAAATCAAATAAAATAGTTATTTCAAAAGTTTCATCATCTATACTTAAAGTACAATGCATAAGTATGAAAATAATAACAATAATATTTATAAGGGTCAATGTTCTAAAAATATAGTTATGCAAAATTAGCGAAAGGTCCCTAAAGTAGAATGTATCCAGCCTCTGGTCCACGCAAATTATGTTTAAGGGCTCTGGTCCACTCAGCTAGACAAGTTGCAGCCAGGGGTCCCTACGGCCACACGATCATATATTTTAGGACTGATTTGCCCTTTCAACCGTTTCAGGCATAAAATTTTGAAATTAAAATTTTCAAATCTTCCCTCCTCCCTCCTTCCTAAATCCTCTCGATCTTCGCTCCTCCCTCCTTCCTAAACAAACTGGTATTCGCGTGATAAAGTAGAGATTGGTTTTGATCTCGATGGGCCACACAAATCGCAGAGAAGAGAAGGGTTCGTTCCCCAGTTTCGGATCGGTTTACAGGAGCAGATCTGATTGACGGATTCTTTATAGGAGAAGAAGGTTCTTGTTGTGACCGAAAGTTTGAACAGCCACAACTTGCGTTGTCGGAAAGGAAGAAGAGCCCAGACGCAGGCCAGAACTGGGTTCTATTTCGACCGAAGAAAAAGACCAGAGACGAGAGGGTTCTTGAGTCTGCTGGATTGCCCGTTGCCGAGGTAGAAGACTCCTGCCGTCGTCGTCTGAAGATTCTGGAGAAGCTCAGTCCACTTTTGCCGCGTCATGCCGTGGCTGAAGGAGGAAGAGCACTGGTTCTGATTCTGGTTCTGGTTCCAAAACCAGAACGTGAAGAAGACAATCCAGTTCTCTAAGGCCTTGTTTGGCAAATCTTATCTATATGAAACTGATCTTTGCATGAAATAGATCTATTTCAAATGGCCCCAATTGAAATAGATGCTATAAAAGAAATCTGTTTGGTAAGACAAAAAATCTGATTAAAATAGACTTTTTTAAATCAATGGTCGATAGGTTTTTTGCAAATATCTCGAGATCTACAAAGAATCAGGGGCTGAGATTCAACCCCATGGCAGTGTTTAGCCTTTCAAAGAGGATCAATGGTGTGGATCTTAATATAGGGGCCCAAAATATTTAGAAACTATCATCAAGTAGTTCACATTTGTCTGCAAATATCTAGAGATTGGTGAAGGATTAACGATTGAAAATTTGTGTGATGGTTGTTTTTTTGTCTTCTTAAGAGCTTTTACGGTTTAGATTCTAGACTAGAGTCCCACAATTGAAGAAAAATGAAAACAATTGGACTGTGTGAATAGTGTCCAAACCTTTGTCAGGTCAACATATAACAATCAACGGTCTATAGTTTTTTGCTAATTTCTTGTGATCCAAAACGAATTGGTCAACAAAATTTGGGGTAGTAGCCGTGTTTATCCTTCCAAATAGGATGAATGGTTCAGATCTTGAGTGTGGGGCCCACAAAAGTTAGAAATGATGATCTAAGCTTCTAGGGTTTAATTACAAATATCTCAAAATATATGAACATCCAACGGTTGAAAATTGGACCCATAGCCGTGTTTGATCTTATAAATCTATCCAGCTGTTTGGATTGAGCTTGAGGAGCCCAAAAATTAAAAAAAAGGGAAAAATCGGACTGTCCTGTGATAACGTGAAATGCACTGTAGCTATGAAGTCTTTCCGCTTCAGCGTGGGATGTCTACTCCAAATCTGGGCAAGTTCGTTGCTTTTTAGAAAAGACACTTTATGTCTATTCTCAAATTGAGAAAGACATGTGAAAAGCATAACCAAACACTCTAAAAAGGGTTTGAAGCAGTTTTAAGCCAATAAGAGGCCAGAATAAGAGATGCCAAACTGAACCTAAGTCTTTTGTTCTAGGTCTAGGTCGGGTTAGGCTGACCCAGTCCATGCAAATTTATCTGAGTTTTTATCAAATTAATCTGAGTTTTTGTCAAATTTATCTGTCTTCTATCATATTTATCTGTTTTTTTGCAAATTTATCTGAGCTTTTTAAAAATTTATCTGAGTTTTTTAAAAAATTTATTGACGTTTTTTGAAATCTATTTAGTTTTTTAATTTTATTTGTATCTCTTAAAATTTATTTGTGTCTTTTCAAATTTATTTGCTTTTTTTGAAATAAATTTAACTGAGTTTTGGCAAAAATACTTGAGTTTTTGGCAATTTTTTCAGAAATTTGGAAAATTGATTTATCTTATTTTTGGTAAATGTGTTTGCGTTTTTTAATTTTATTTGCATCTTTTGAAATTCATTTGTGTCTTTTGAAATTTATTTGCATTTTTTGAATTTTCTTTGGATCTTTTGAGATTTATTTGAGTCTTTTGAAATTTATTTATATTTTCTGAAATTTATTTGGATCTTTTGAAACTTATTTTCATTTTTTTAAATTTATTTGCGTTATTTTGAAATTTACTTGTGTGTTTTTAGAATTTATTTGAAAAAAGTCTCATTAATAGGATTCCATTAATCGTGACCAATTAAATGGTTGTTGACCATTATTAATGTGATATCTCACCAATCATGAGATATGATTTAAAGAAAGGGTAAACTAGACATTTCAGGTATGAGAAAGTGTGAGAGGGACCTTTGGCTGCATGCGTTTAGATTGTGGACTGTTTGCAAGAGAGTAATGAGTTGAGGGACCTCCAACCAAAGCCCCCTTTTTATAAATACCTCATAAATAAATTCCAACTCCCGGTCAATATTCCAAAGTGGGGCTGGTCCCTTCCTCATTAACTAATTTTAATTTTTTGTTGATAACTATAAATAAAAAGATGCTCTATGGTGCAGTGGTAGAGTTGCTCCTTTGAAATTCATATTGTCCTAAATTCGAGTCTCGGCACATACCGTTTGCTAGGGTCAAACTAAACTAAATTGGATGAGTCAAAATCACAATTTGAAACCACTTCGCTTCATGTATGATAATACTTAAAAAGTTTCCTAATCATATACCTTACAAGGCATTATCTAACCTGAGTCAATAAAAATAAAATAAAGCAACAATAGTAAATAGAAGTACAAGATCATGAAAAAACATACAGTTAACCTCATATAAAGAATAATTGACTTAACTGCAAGGTATTTCTTCTAACTCCAGCTTTAGCTATGATCTTCCTTTTGTGTAAGAAATTTTTATGTAACTAACTTTGGGCTGCTACTACTACTAATTTTATCATTGCTTTTCATGTTGCTTTATTTTGACTCTTATGATGTGATTACCATAATCAAAGCGGGTTTGGTGTCCTCTAAAGAATTATGCCTTATATTTGAGGAAAGGAACAATGCTATTACTAATACTTACAAAGAAAACAGGGCATCACTTTCCTCCTTTCACCCAACTGACTATGCACTTCGACCACATTCCTCAGACAAGTAAAATGGAAAGTATCCAAAACCTAGTAAACCTCCAATAGTAAAGCAGCCAATTCTCACACGCATTAAAACCGCACATCTATCAAAGAATGCACAGTACAAAAGGCAACGACATCTACATTCTTCCCAAAACGCATAATTGGAAAAACTGCCCAAAACCAGTATAGTATTCATTTGGATTATGAGATTTTTATCTCACCTTCTGTGTTCTACGTTCCTCTCTTGCAATTTGTATTTTCATTAGGGCTGCACATGGGCGGTTTGGATCGGTTTAACACTAAAAACCAATAACCAAACCGAACCTGTCGGTTTTTGAATTAACCGATCCGATCCGATCGATGGAGAGGACTTAAACCAAACCGAATCAAACCAAACGGTTCGGTTCGGTTCGGACGGTTAAACCGTTGTTTTCTTTTTTAAAATCAAGCATTGAAAATTTCAAAATGATGAGACCCCATCCTTTGCATTAATTCCAATGTTTAGTGCAAACATAAAAATTCAACATTCCAGTGATCCATATAAAAAATAATTTTACTCCAAAAAGAGAGTTTGGACTAAACGCAAGCACACAATTATATTATAGAATATAAATTCTACAATCCAACCAAGGAAAGAAAATCTCAAAAGTTGAAAATAAAGGGGGGAAAAACTGACACAGAACCGATCAACAATGAGGCACAGAGGCAGTATTGAGTTCATGTAAGAATGAGTTGTCGAATGTAACTATGAAAGTAGTGAATGAAACCGTAAGGCTAAAATAGTAAAAAAGCAATACTTAAGTTAATGTACACGGACGGTTCAGTTTAAGCGGTTTTTATGATATCCAAACCGTTAACCGAACCGATGTAAGCGGTTTTTATGATTTTCAAACCGTTAACCAAACCGATCAACTATAAACCGATCCGAACCACCTAGTTCAGTCGGTTCGGTCCAGTTTTGCGGTGATACTGGATTTTTTGTGTAGTCCTAATTTTCATGACTTTAAAACCAGTATAGTTTTCTTTTGGATTATGAGATTTTGATCTCAACTTTTGTGTTCTTCGTTCCTCTTTTGCAATTTGTATTTTCATGACTTTACGAACTTCGAGTGTCTATTTGAAGTTGAAATAAAAGAGAGAATACATTGCTTTGAGAGAAGTATGATATTTCTATTTTTAATTTTTTAATTTTATTATTTATTTCCGCTTGTTTTCTTTTTTTTACAAATGATTTGAAAACCGCAACGTTGCCTTCGTTGCATTGGCAGAATGAGGGCATTTCCATTAATGAATTGCTCAAATAAGATTGGATGTAGTCACCATTTAGCGTAGAGGTTAAAAGTTGATGTAATAATGCATTTTTATATTTCATCACCTAATTATAAACTTTGGTGAGAAAATTATTGGCAACGATTTGAAATGTTTACGAGTTTAATGCACCAAAAATTTATAGTGCGTATGGAGACCTCAAAGAAGAGGATGGCTAATTCGTGCGTCAAAAGATTGGGTGAATGGAAGACCAATCATTTCATATTTGGAGTGAAAAAAAGTTGACCCACCCATTTCTTATGAATGGTTTGGAATAAAAAAAAAAAAAAAAACAGAGAGGTCAAAATAGTCCATCCATGATTGGGCCAAATCAGACCAATGGCCTATCCAAGAAACTTATGGAGAATCTCCCACCATGATTGGGCCAAATCAGACTAATGGCCTGGATAACAGAACAGCTGGTCCCCACTTGTATGGAATGAATGAATCAGGATAATCTACCCTACCCCACTGATAAGGAGCCCTTAATTACTCCCAGTCATCCTGATGGAAAATAACTTCAACACCCATTCAAAGATGCGAACGTTTCTGAAGAAGTTGCAGCCAAGTGCAACTTACCTCCTAGCCTTCCTCTTACTTAGTAGATGCAAACCAGTCCTTGACTGGAACTTCTTTCTCTCCTCTCAAGAGGGTTTTCCAGTCAGTTTCCACTACAACAGTGACAGATCTTTGGGAAGGACTACACCAGTAGATGGAAAAGATAGGCTAGCTATTGTGCTGCTCTTATCCACCTGGGTGAGAAAAAAAAATGCAAACCAATCTAATCCTTTCCCACTTTGGATCCAATTGGAGAGGGAGAGACGGAGAGACCATCCCACTGAAAAATCAAATACCTTAATGCTGCTAGGTCCATTTCAACAATCACATGTCAGCATAAAATTTTGCTGGGACTAACTTGACCTAATACAAAGAGTCCCACATTGGAGAGAGACAAGAAAGTTGGCCTATAAGACTTGTATAAAATGAAACTACTAGAGTAAGAAAAGAGCACGCAGCCATGTGGTGAGCACAGAGCGAACTATTCTTTCGCCTTTTACTAAAGAATACCGTGTGCTCGCCACTCACAATTGGCATACGCCTTTTTTTGGAGGGTTTCTTCTTTATTTGGTTGAACCCCATCAAATCAAGTTTAATCATTTATATTATAAATCTTGGATATCTCACAAGAGGCTTTTGGAGGAAAATGAAGGTAAATCTACTATTTATACGAGTAAAAGAGCAGTACCAGATGTAAATCTAAAGAAAAAAAAATCGTATTCAAATGAAAACAAATGTTGAATCCTTACTTTCCACGAAGTGACTATCATGAAAAAGAAATCGCTGCCCTCACCTTAGGAAATCAAATCCCAAGAAAGTAAAGGTCCCATCTACCTGATCACCTTATATTCTTCACTTTTCACTTTCTTAATATTCCGTATTTCAGTAACTAACATTCCTTTATTGGAGTCCATTTGACCATAAATTCCTATTTATTCAACTTCATGCAATAAAATGAATCCTTAGTGTCAGTCGGTCCATTGAGAGCACAAGTTCCTGCATGCATTGCATGATTATAAACATGGCTATACATTTGCACATGCATAGCATGGTTAGAGGGATATTAACTATTTTATAAAAAAAAATTGTTACTTTGGTAAATATTCACACACCCTACCCAAATCCCTTAACCTTCAGCGTTACAATAGGGAGCCATTTTGACTCCCACTTGTATATTAAAATACTATTATGGTATCAAAGTGACACTAAATATATTGATCCATACCATAATGGTAGATTAATATGTTATCATTATATTTTTATATCCATTTGTACAGTGGTATGTTGGGAAGTCCCACATCCCACATCGCCTAAGTAATAGGCTTGATATGTCTTAATATACCTATGTGGGCTTTCCACCTATCAGTTTAAGCTTTTTGGTTGGTATATGATTTATTATATGGTATCAAAGCGGGTTTCGATCCCGTCATTCTTGTGTAGCCCACGTGATAGGCCCGTCCATGAAATTTGTTGGGCTTGCAAGTGAGGGGGAGTGTTGGGAAGTCCCACATCCCACATTGCCTAAGTAGTAGGCTTGATATGTCTTAATATACCTATATAGACATTCCACCTATCAGCTTAAGCTTTTGGGTTGGTATATGGTTTATTACATTGTCTCATCATATCATATCATATCATATATATATATATATATATTTTGTATAAAGAATAATTCATTCAACAAAAGAAATAAACAGAAACAACCAGATAACAGAAAAAAAAAAAAAAAAAGTTTGCGCCCTACGCCAAAACTACATTAGGACTAGAATTTTAAGTCTTATCAGAAAAATCATGGGTAATCCCCATTGAAAGACCCTGAGATTAGAGAAAAAGTTATGAACTCAAATGATTTGGCGAGCCCTTATATTGCTATAAGACATGGTCAATCGGCTAATCGTGGTTTACATTTCCGTTGATCGCCTAAATTACTTCCAAAGTGTTGGACAAAAAGACAACTTTGGAGAAACCTTGCTCTTTGGCTTGACTCATCACAAAAAGGACAGCCCTCATATCTGCTTCTTTAGAGGAAGGGACATTTAGACCATTCAATGACTCTGGAGTTAGAAGAGAGCCATTAGACCGTATTGAATAACCAAAGCCTGTCTGGATTTCTTTACCTCTAAAGATGAAATCATAACATATTTGTTCTTTTTTAAGAAATCATAACATATCTGTTAAAAATATGATATTCCTTAACAAGTGGGAAACGTCGTGTTGCCTAACCACATCAGTTAAAAAAAAGGATAATTAGATAAATTACTATATTTATCATTTATTTTAATTTTGGTTTTTTATCAATTAAACAAAAGGTTTATTCTCAAGCAATTTTTAAAAACTAACCGGAATTTTTTTTTTTTTTTTTTTTTTTTCAGAATTGATCCGAGGCTGTAATGGTTTGGTCCAACCTTATTCGACCATCAGGCTTAAAACCCGACCATGACAAATAAATAAATAAATAAATTTCAAAACAAAACAAAACAAGAAAAAAAGAAAGAAAGAAAGAAATTCAGCAAAGCCATTGACAATGACGCAGCTGCTTGGTGAGTGGGAAGCAAACTATTCTTTTGCCTTTCACTAAAAAGAATACCATGTGTTAAAGCCGTATACTCCTATTTAGGATTTATTCCTTCTTTAGTTAACCCAAGGTTGGAAAACTTGTGACTCTAATGCAAAGAAAAAAAAAAAGAAAAAAAGAAAAATAAAAGACTTGGATAGAGTCAAAGTCAACACGGAGACTCGGGAGAGTCATGTTCTTTTAAAAATATTTTAAAAAAATCCGCTACTTATAAAATATAGAAATACATTTATTTACATGCATTCATAAAAATCAATTCAAATCAATACATTTATATATGCAAGAATCGTCATTCCAATCGTCATTTTTAAATTACTAACCTCAAACCTCATGCATAATTACTTATAAATAAAATTAATTTTTTAAAATTAGATTTCCCTATTAAATGGTCTGAAATAGAAATAAATTATTAAAATGAGATTACTCGGCCGAGCATCCCCTATTTTTAACTCGGCCGTTTTTCAAAACAAGATGACTCAAGAAAGTTAAGAGTCGACTCGGAGAGTTTTCCAACCATGAGTAAACCCCATCAAAACAATTTAAAATTTTATGTCTTTTTCAACTATATATTTTTTAGAGATAAGAAGGCCTTCTCTATTATGTACATAATCTGAATGTTGTTATTTATTAACCCTCTTGTGGATAACAATAATTGGTTGATAAAAGCCTAATCCACCAAGATAAGTACCTTTCCCAATAAGTGGCAGACCCAAACAGGTGGTTAGGTTTTGGGGCAAACCCCGAAATTTCATGTGGATTTTAGGGGTGGGCCCATTCACATGGGTTTTGGAAGTGGACTTAGGATCTTCATCTTTGTTTTGGAAGCGGACCAATGTTTGACGGGGGAGACCAACCCTAGTACTATATATGTAGCTCTGCCCTTGTAATTCTCATGTTGTCTACCATAACATTCAAATCTTGGACAACAAAGGGTTTCTCAGTTGACTAGCAACCTGCATGTCACCCCAGCTACCCAAGGAGATCCTTGGGTTTGCCACTCTTCCAACGTGTGCGTGGGCTTCTCTTCCCACTTTGCGTGCTTTCTCTTCCCACTTATGTGGCCTCTCCTTAAGATGGCGTGGAGTTCCTCTTCCTACTTGTGTGGGCTCTCTTGGGTCCCAATCCCCTAGGCTATGGTACGAAAAAAAAAAAAAAAGTCCAAAAAAAATTTATATGGTCTACCGTATTTGATATGTATATCTATGTACATCGGAATTTACCTCCAGGCGATTTTTCTTTTCTTATATACTAGGCAACTCTTTTTTTTTCTAGATTTAGACGAAAATGGTTAACTACCATTGCCTGGATATGCTTTTTGCATAAACCCCTCTCTCGATCTTTCTCTTGTTTTCTCAAAAATTATTAAAATTGTTTTCCTATTACTAAATAATAACTTTGAAAAAATTATTCTCCCTTGGGAAATTACATTTTTTTCCCTCCACAAGTGAGCTTACACATACTCAACTCGATAAGAGCCCTAGTATAAAGTTGGGTACGTGTAGAGCTTATTTGTTAGGAAAATAAAAAAGGAAAAAAAAATTGGGCTCTACACCTACTAAACACATTTTGGAGATTATTGCGGAGACTATTTTCTTCAAAGAAAATGGAGGTTATAATAGTCCATCCAAGAAACTTATGGAGAATATCTCACCATGATTGGGCCAAATCAAACCAATGGTCTAGATAACAGAATAGAGAATGAATGAATCAGGATAATCTATACTTCCCCTGATAAAGGAGCCCATACTCCCAGTCATCCTGATGGAAATTAAATAACTTCAACACCAATTCAAAAAGATCCGAACGTTTCTGAAGAAGTTGCAGCCAAGTTGAACTTACCTCCTAGACTTCCTCTTACTTGTGAGTAGATGCAAACTAGTCCTTGACTGGAACTTTTTCTCTCTTCTCAAGAAGGTTTTCCAGTCAGTTTCCACCAAAACATTAAGATGGAAAAGATGGACTCTGTGCTGCTCTTATCCACCTGGGTGAGAAGAAATAAAAAGCAAACTAATCTAATCCTTTTCCACTTTGGATCCAATAGAAGAGGGAGAGGCCAGCTGGTTGTTTGACATAAGAAGAGTCCCACATCGTAGAGAAACAAGAAGACCACCGAGAGAAGACTCCAATAAAATGAAATCAGTAGAGTAAAGAAAGAGCATGCAGCCGTGTGGTGAGCACATAGCGAACTATTCTTTCGCCTTTTACTAAAGAATACCGTGTGCTCGCCACTCACAGCGGCATACGCCTATTTTTGAAGGGTTCCTACTTCTTTTAGTTGGAGCCCCACCAAAGCTAATTTTAAACCTTCTTATTTGTACAAAAACATATCACACTAAATTACATGTAATTCTGTTTCATGGGCATGATATCTTTTTTTGGCTCAATGAGGTTGATAACCATGTTACTTCCTAGGATCAGGATTTGCTCTCTCTTCAAATAGCCAAAAAGATCTCAGCTTAATCAAAGGAATTCATCATTATTAAAGTCTTGTCCCAATTATGTTAGGGTCGGCTATACGAATTATGTTTTTCCATTCCGATCTATTTTGAGTCACATTCTTAGATGAGTTTCACTTTTTTCATATCTATTTTTACTACATCCGTCGTATCGGCCTATGTTAGACATGCTCAAATGTTACGTCCATATATTTGCATCATTAAAGCATCATTTTAGAAATAACTATGGACTAAATTAAATTAAATGCATTAATTTTCACATAATTTCATCATTTTGTGCTTAGATGAGTCACTTTCTTAGATGAGTTACACTTTTTTCATATCTATTTTTACTACATCCGTCGTATAGGCCTACGTTGGACATGCTAAAATGTTAAGTTCGTATATTTGCATCATTAAAGCATCGTTTTAGAAATAATTATGGACTTAATTAAATTAAATGCATTAATTTTCACATAATATCATCATTTTATGCATTTTCACTCTGAACTTGAGAATTCAAGCATTTCATGGACATTTTCTGTATTATTTTAATATTTTCTGTAATTTTCCAATTTTTCGAAGAATCCTAATTAGATTAGGACTCTTTCTGGAAGGGTCCCACTTCAGTTAGGGATCTTCGGTATTTCACTGGTTGAGTTAGATTTTGCAGAAAATGAAATTTGTAGGACCCGCTGAACCTTAGAGAGAATTTTGTGAAGAGTCCTAATTGCATCAAGACTCTAACGTGGGACCTGCATTGCTAAATTGAAGAATTCACTAAGAGGGCCCCACATACACACATGTGAAGATAAACCAGAGGAGGTCCACTCATCCTATCAATTGAAGAGTCCTCACTGTAGTAAAATACCTCTCATAGGGCCCACTATTCAAGTAGATGACTTGGCCCACCTAGTAGGGTCCATAGTAGTTGAAGCTTTTTTTTGTAACCTGCCTAAGGAGGCTAGGACCCAATAGAGAGCCCGCACAAACGGGAAGGCTGCCCACTCAAGTGGAAAAGAAACTCGCACAAGCGGAAAGAAAGTCCACATAAGTGGGAATGGAGCCTAGTACTTACAGATTTGAAATAACTCAAGCAAATTCATACAGATGATTTTGATGGGAGATAAAAGCTAAGAAGTTTGAATCAACCATAACTGAGCTCCTCCCAAAAATAGAAGTTGTGCGGAGATAAAGTCCATTGCAAATCAAGATTCAAAAGTCAATCTCTTTTTCCTCACGAAATTCTATTGTAAAATGGCCATAAATTTCAACTTGACCATCGGATCTGTGAAATTTACATACCATTGAAAAGATTATTCAGAGTAAATGTCTGTGGAGCCCAAGATCATGTAAATCAAAGCTAAATTGACCAAGTTATGGGCCCGGAAAGTATCACATACATTTTTAGGCAGGATTGCAAATAAATCCACACCATTGATAATCCATTGTTGCACATCCTGTGTGGGACCCCATCTGAAGATTTGACAATCCATCCAGAGGTGTCCAAAAGCATCCACCTTAGGCCTATCAATTGAGCCTGTTGAAATGGGTATCCAGCCTGGATCGGCCTGTCCCAAGCCCAAAGATACAGGGCTTTTAAAAAGGATTTGAGCCCAGCGGGTTGGGCTTGCGCAATGATTTTAAAACCCGGTCAAAATGGGACTGGGAATGGGTAGAACATGCCCAACCCAGCCCGCCCACAAGGAAAATCAAGCTAGACCAGGTTGTGTGTCCTACTATCCAATTTATCATTGACATTTGAACAGCTCGACCATATCCAAACTCAGCAAACTAGTTCATTGATGTGAGCAACCAATGTTTTTCAGAGTTTGTAGTGTGTATTGATTACTATGGGCAAATTTCATATCATGGATGATTAATGTACATAGACAGTTTATCGCATTATGTTTTTTTGCCTTGTATTGTTTCATTTTTTATATAAATTAATTCATTTTCAATCAATTGATTATTGATGATATATACCTTTGAAATTGTTACATTAGTAGTGCTTTTCTCTAGCTATCTAATTCTGTATGCATGTTCATCTTTAATATGCTTATCTTTTAAACTCTGCACAATTATATATTATTGAGTCAGAAATATAAAATACGTTTTTCATATCTACGGAGTTTTTGGTTATTCCAACTCAACAATTTAGTTGTACACTAGCATTGAGGAAAAAATAAAATTTAGTTGCGCACTAGCATTGTAGCAAAAAAGTGTAAAAATTAGAGAATGTTTAGCTTATATTTAAGATCGTGCTAAAACTTGGTCCATCCTGGGCCCGCACGGGACGGGATTTCACGTAGGCCAGTTCAATTTAGGGTCGTGATTGGACAACCCCCGGCAAGCCAGCCCAATATTTTGGTTGGGATTGGATACCCCAAGCTCAGGCCTTGCCCGGCCCGACCCATTCACAGGCCTATTCCACCTCATTCAAATTAGAAAAGGATAAGAAATCTACCTTATCAAAGAAAATAAATCTAATATGCAGAGAATGTATCTAAATTCAATGAATCTGTAAGATAACCGGGAGTAATAAAAGGGACCCATGAAGTGTACGTGAGGCACCTTTCTCCTATCCCTTGGACGACCAAGCCTCCCCTCTCTTTCCTCCATTTTTACTTTATTTTATTTTTTTAAAGGTATTCTAGAGCCTTGTTCCAAAAGCTGGGATGTTTATAATAGAGATTTCTGAGAGACCATTGCAAAAGGAGATGCTATCAATGAAGGTTGTGTCCTCTTCCAACCTCAATTTAAAGTCATCATCACCACTTTTACTCTAGAAGTTGGAGTTATAAAACAAAGAAGGGAAGTCCTTGGTGACTTCTTCTTTTTTTTTTTTTTTTTGCCGTAAAGAAAGAATTAAGGGGTTGGATTTCTTTATCCCTAATGATGAAATCACAACGTATCTAGGTTTGTTTTTTAGAAGTCATATTTGTTAAAAATATGATATTCCTGGGCTTGTTTCATAAAAATATTTGTAGGGTGAAATGAACTGAAGTGAAAATCCAATAGAGTAAAATATTAGGGGGTCTAATAAGAATATGATGAAATTCTAGTTTTACTAGCTTGATAAGGAATCTTTTTTACTTTTTGGGTAAAAAGTAGATAGATTTTTGTCCTCTAGTGGCATGAGAATGTTGCTTTTTTTACTTCTTTTTGAAAATTAAGGGGGGAATTTTGAAATTTTTATACTTTTGATATGACCCTGAGTCTTTTCTTGTCTGGTGAAAGGAGGCTTTACTTCACTCCACTTTAATAGTTAAGTGGCCAAACAAGCCCTTTTAAATGGGACACGTCATGTTGCCTAACCACATCAATTAAGAAATGGATAATTAGATGAATTACTATATTTGTCATTGTTTTGGTTATACATAAGAAAATGGTTATTTTATCACCTAGAAAAATAGTGTATTCTCAATTTTAGAACTGACTAGAGTTTGTAATGGTTTGGTCCATCCTTATTCGACCTTCAAGCCTAAAACCTGGCCACGACAAAAAAAAAAAGTGAAAACTAAAAAAAAAGAAAACAAGAAAAAAAAAACGGGAGAAAGAAAGAAAATAAGCAACGCCATTGACAATCATGCAGCTGCGTGGTTTGTGTAGAGCAAACTATTCTTTTGCCTTTCACTAAAAGGAATACCTTGTGTTAAAGCTGCATGCTCCCATGGTTCAAAATCGCGGTATCGGTCGCGGTGCGGCCCACCCTAAAAACGACTATGGTATCCGTATCAGTTGTGGTTCGCAGTCCGTCGGGGTGTGAATTTTTTTTAGTCGAAAAAAATTTGAAAAAATATCCAAGAAATTTAAAATATTATTAAATCCTGTAAAATATTATTTTTTTCCATTAGTAACAACCATAAATAAAATTATCAGTCCCCTTAAGTCATGACATCATGTATCGCTGTATTATTTGAAATTGTATAAATTTTATTTATAATTAAGTAATTTAGATGTATATACCAAACTAAGTTAGAATATCACAAATTTATAAAAACCCCAATGTATAGATCTAGTATCAAAATATGTAGATCTAAGAGATTAAAATATATACACAATAAAGAAAGGGCATGCAAGCATCATCTCTAGGTTGTTTCTCAAAAAATCTAAAAAAAATAAAAAATTCTAACTTTGGTAGAATTGTATGTGACTTTTCCTTACTAAATTCGCAAAAAAAATGTCTTTTTGATGGCTTGAGAGGTTTTGGAAGTGGTAAGAACTAAGAGGAGCAGCTAGTGTTTGGAGGAGATGGATTGAAATGGGGAAGAAGATGAGGAAAATGGAAAAAAATGGTTTTAAAGCTATTGGTCGATAAACTGAAATTCTCGGCTAATATATTAGGGATATTTTGGCAATACGATACCAAAACAGAAAAGGGTTTTAGTTGCAACTTTTTTTTTTTTTTTTTGTAAACCGGCTAAGGAGGCTAGGACCGTTGAGAAAGCCCGCAAACAAATGGGAAGGCAGCCCACTCAAGTGGGAGAGAAGCCTGCACAAGTGGAAAGAAAATCCACACAAGTGGGAAAGAAGCCTAGTAGTTATAGATTTGAAATAACTCAAGGAAATTCATACAAATAATTATGATGGGAGATGAAAGCTAAGAAGTTTAAATCAACCACAACTGATCTCCCAAAAATAGAAGTTGCGCAAGAGATAGAGTCCATTGCAAATCAAAATTCAAACGTCAATCTCGTTTTTCTCAGAAAAGCCTATCATAAAATGTCCATAACTTTCGATTTCACCGTCGGATCGATGAAATTTACATATTATTGGAAAGCTTATTCAAAGAAAAATCCGTGCAGCCCAAGATCACGTAAATCGAAGCTAAATTGACAGCCAAAGACCAAAAATACAAGGCTTTTGAAAAAAAATTGAGCCCAGCGGGCTGGGCATGGACAATGATTTTAAAACCCGGTCAAAATGGGATTGGCAGTGGGTACAAGAAGCCCAGCCCGTCCAAGCCCGAACGGGCCCGCCCACAAGGAAAATGAAGCTTGACCTGGTTGTGGGTCCTACTATCCAATTTATTATTGAGGTTTGAAGAGCTCAACCAGATCTAAACCCATACTGATGTGAGCAATCAGTGTTTTTCAAAGTTTGTTAATGTGTATTGATTACTATGGGCAAATTTCATATCATGGACGATTAATGTACATGGACAGTTTATCGCGTTATGTTTTTCTGCCTTGCATTGTTTCATTTTTTATATAAATTAATTCATTTTCAATCAGTTGATTATTGATGATATATACCTTTGAAATTGTTACATTAGTAGTGCTTTTCTCTAGCTATCTAATTCTGTATGCATGTTCATCTTTAATATGCTTATTTTTTAAACTTGATCCAAGATTATTGAGTCAGAAATATAAAATACGTTTTTTGTATCTACGGGGTGTTTGTTATACCAACTCAACAATTTAGTTGTGCACTAGCATTGAGTGAAAAATACAATTTAGTTGAGTGCTAGCTTTGTAGCAAAACTGAGTAAAAATCAGAGAATGTGTAGCTTATAGTATTTAAGATCGTGCTAAATCCTGGCCCAGCCCAGGCTCGCACGGGACGGGATTTAACGGAGGCCAGTTCAAATTAGGGTCGGGATTGGATAACCCAAGCCCAGGCTCAGCCCATTGACAGGCCTATTCCACCTCATTCAAATTCAAAAGGGATAAGAGATCTGCCTTATCAAAGAAGATAAATCAAATCCGTAGAGGTGTCCAAACTCATTGAGTCTGTAAGATAACTGGGAGAAATAAAAGGAACCCATGAAGTGTACGTGAGGCGCCTTTCTCCTCTCCCTTGGACGACCAAGCCTCCTGTTGAGTTCATGAATTTGCATATTTATGCATCATTTTAAGATGAATTAGGAGTTTTATTTGGTGAATTGCATCATTATTCATTTAATTCCGTCATTTCTTGCATTTTCACCTAGAAACCTAAACTTTCATATTTTTCATACATTTTTTGCATTAACTTAGAATATTATGCAATTTTTCTCCAAAGAGTCCCAGTTGGAGTAGAACTCTATCTGGACGGGTCCCGCTTCAATATGGGCTCTTCAGTGTTTGATGTGTTGAATTAGAATGTGCAGAAAATGAGAATTGCAGGCCTCTGTCACGGAACCCACTTTCAAGCATACATAGTCATCCTGGGCCCTACAGTGCTAAATTGAAGCTTGAAAAGAAGTAAATTGAAGAATTCACAGCGTGGACCCCACATACAAGGTATTTGCAAATCAATCAAAGGGGGGGCCCACTCATCATGTTAGTTGAAGAGTCCTAAGTACAACAAAAGACTTCTCATAGAGCCCATTGTTCAAGCAGATGAAATGTCCCACATGGCAGGGTCCACAGTAGTTGCAGATTTGAAACTATTAATGGATAATTCAAAGAGTAAAAGTTTGATTAGAATAAAAGAAGAAGAGTTTAAATCATCCACATCTGATATCCTTTTAAAAATAAAAGTTGTGCAGAGATAGAGTTCACTGCAAATCAAATTTCAAAAGTTAATCTCATTTTTCTCAGGATAACTCATCTTCAAATAGTCATAACTTTCAATCCAACCGTCGAATCGATGAAATTTACCTCTGTTGAAAAGCTTATTTAGAGTAGATGTCCATGGAGCCTAGGGGTGTAAATCTGACCCGGCACAGCCCGCAAAACACCGGGCCCACTCGTGCTCGGGCCGTGCCAGGCCCCAGACGGGCCTGGGCCGGGCAGCCCATGGGCGGCCCACAGATTTGACTTTCATTTTTTTTTAAATTTTTTTAAAATTTGGATTTTGGACGGACACAGAGGCAACTACATGCATTTTTGCATTCAATGGCTTGTGTAACTCCTTTAGCGAGAGAAAAGTGTTAGCATCTTTGTTTTTTAATGTTAACCTCTAGAATATTCGGATAGCTTCATCCAATGGGAATGAATGACTGTTGTCTAGGAGGGCAACTGTCATTTGTTTGGTGAGTTGGTTGTTCCTATTGATTCTACCCAGAAAAGAGGCCTAGTGCCAAACAAGTGTAGTGGGTGGGTCTATTCTTTGCTCAGTTTCATCATTGAGGCATCTTGAAGGGGACCTCCACAAGACTTCTGTTCTGATATGAATGGATATAAGAAATTATAAAACTCCATTGAGTCAATATTAATCATCAAGCGTTTTATGCGTGCTTTATCTCTCCTGTTTTTTTTTTTTTTCTGTGTGTTTTGGTCTATTGACTCTTTGTTAAAAACCTGACAAGGGCCCATTGCTAGTGTGGAGTACTGCTGCATCTGATGAGGGAAATTGGCATAAGTGGATAAAAAAAGCGCAGTTGAACACTGTTGGAAGAAAATGAACCGACGAAACATCTAGATCACATTTTCTACTACTCTCACATGATGGGACTGATCATGATTTACCCACTTCCTATTTTCTTTTACAATTCTTGCCCTTTGATTGAAACATTGGTTATATTTTTTGGCCTTCTGGGTTTTTTTTATAGGGATAAAAATGAGTCCATTTATATTGTATACACCAGATGGACCCCAAGTTGAGAAAATTGACTGGTCCAGGTTCAGTTCCATCCACTACCTGAATAAAAGCTGTTGGGGGGGTCAAAAATGTAAAAAATAATTTTTATGATCATTTTTTTAGGAGGGTGGGGGGAGGGGGGGTGTTTTAAATGACCGTTGGGAGTGGGCCAGGCCGTGCCTGGGCGTGCCTGCACATGCCTTGTGCTGGGCCGGGCCGCCTGCGGGCCTGGGGGCCCTGGCCTAGCACGACACAAGTTTTACTCGTGCTGTGTCGGGCCGGGCCTCGGGCCTGGTAGCCCTGGCCCAGCACGGCCCGCTGGGCACTGCCAGGCCAGGCCGGGCTGGCCCGTTGACCAAGTCAACAGGCCATGCACGGCCCAGGCACGGTTTTTCCGTGCTGGGCTTGGGCCGCCCGCCCAGATTTACACCCCTAAATGGAGCCCAAGATTGCACAAATCGGAGCTAAATTGACAAAGTTATGGGCCTGGAAATTTTCATGTTCATTTTTAGGCGGGATTGCAATTAAATCCACACCGTTGATAATCCATTGCTGCATATCCCTTGCGGGACCCCATCTGAAGATTAGCCAAGTCATCCAGAGGTTTCCAGAAGCTTCCATGTCATTCAAATTCGAAAAGGATAAAGAGATATATCTGATCAATAAAGATAAATCAAATCTGTAGAGAAGGTGTCCAGATTCAATATATCTGTAAGATAACCAGGAATTATAAAAATAACCAAAAGGAAGCATACGAGACACTCTCCCTCCTTTGGACGTCAACTAATTACTCTCTCTCTCTCCTCCTTCTCTTCTTTTCCTAATTAATAGAATTTAAGAGCTATTTTTGGGTATTCTGGAGCCCTGTTCCAGAACTAGGTTAGAAGAGTGTGAGAGAATATTGTAATTGCCATGAAGTTCTCAATGAAAATCACAGCTTTTGCAATGGAGGAGTAGATCCCTGGATCAGAGTATCAGATGAAGTTAAGTGTTTTTTATCATTAATCTATATGATATTTTTGTCACTTGCGTACTGATTATAATAATAAATCTACCTTCTGTCGTTGACAACCTATGTTATTTAATTTTTTTTGTTTGAACAATGCTTTGATCATGTATGTTTTCTTAATAGATTATTCTTAGATTGAAATTCTTTGATAATCTATCTTTGATTAATATGTTATATTTAGTTAAGTTCATAATTTCATTAGGTGAAGGAGATTTTTGCCTTAAATAAATTGTGGAAAATTGTGCTCTTTGATAGACAAATTATCCGAATAAGAAACATTGATTTGTTTCTAACTTGAAGGATTTTTGGGACAAATTTATTTTATCAATTGCATAGAATGATGGTGGGACTACTTAATAAATTCATGATATTCTGATCTGCTTTTTCTCATATCTTATTTCTGCACTTTAGATCTAGAATTTTCTCAATTTTATTTTTGTTTCTTATTATCTCCCTTGTCATTATCATTGATAATTTAAAAAATCAGATTTTAAATTTTAACTTAGTAGTGCTCCCAGTGGGATCGACCTGTAATTGCCACTGTCCCAACAAGACAACTGTGCACTTGCAGTATTAAATGATTGAATTTAAAATCACATCACCTTCCCTAGCTCTCTCCACTCTTCTTCACCTCTCTTCCCTCCATTATTTTCTGATTTTTTTTAAAGGTACTCTAGAGCCTAGTAACATATACTAGGATTTCTAGGATTTTTAGAATAGAGATTTTTGAGACACCATTGTAAAAGGAGATGCTATCAATGAAGGTCGTGTCCTCTTCCAACCTCAATTTGAAGTCATCATCACCCCTTTTACTAAAGAAGTTGGGAGTTATAAAACAAAAAAGGGAAGTCCTTGGTGACTTTTTTTTGCCATAAACAAAGAATTATGGGGTTGGGTTTCTTTATCCCTTAAAATGAAATCATTAAGTATCTAGGCTTTTTTTATAGAAATCATAAATGTTGAAAACATGATATTCCTGGGCTTGCTTGGAAAAATACTTGTTCGGTTAAATGAACAAAAGTGAATATTGAGGAGAGAATAAAATATTAGGGGGTCTAATAACAATATGATGAGATTTTATTTTTAGTAGCCTGATAAGGAATCTTTTTTACTTTTGGGGTAAAAAGAAGATGGATTCTTGTCTTTTAGCGGCATGAGAATGTTTCTTTTTTAATTCTTTTGGTGAAAGGAGGCTTTACTTCACTCCACCTTACTAGTTAAGTGACCAAACAAGCCCTAGGACATGGCGTGTTGCCTAACCACATCAATTAAGAAATGGATAATTAGACGAATTACTATATTTGTCATTAGAACAATAGTTTATTCTCAAGCGATATTTAAAAAAACTGACCAAAGGTTTTCTCTTTTTTTAGAACTGACTAGAGGTTGTAATGGTTTGGTCCAACCTTATTCGATCATCAACCTTATTCAACCTTATTCGTAGTGTAAATTCTTTTTAGTCGAAAGAAATCAAAGAAAATACGCAAGAAATTTAGAATATTATAAAATTCTGTGAAATATTATTTTTCCATAGGTAACAGCTATAAATCGAATTATCAGTCCCCTTGAGTCATGACATCATGTATCGCTGTCTTATTTGAAATTGTTTAAATTTATTTATAATTAAGTAAATTTAGATGTATATACCGAACTAAGTTAGAATATCATAAATTTCTAAAAACCCCAATGTATAGATCTAGTATCAAAATATGTACATCTAAGAGAATGAAATATATCCACAACAAAGAAAGGGCATGCAACCATCATTTCTAAGTTGTTTCTCAACATATCTAAAAACAAATAAAAAATACTAACTTTGGTAGAATTATATGCGATTTTTCCTTACTAAATTCACCCAAAATATGTGTTTTTGATGGCTTGAAGGTATTGGAAGTGTTAAGAAGGAAGAGGAGCAACTATTGTTTGGAGGAGATGGGTTGAAATGGGGAAGAAGATGAGAAAAATGGAAAAAAAGGGTTTTAGAGCTGTAGGTCGATAAACTGAGATTCTCGACCGATATATTGCGGATACTTTGGCAATACGATACCGAAACCGGTAATTTGATATCGACCAATTTTTTCAACCATGCATACTCCTATTTAGGATTTATTCCTTCTTTAGTAAAAAACCCCATCAAAATAACTTACAATTTCACGTTTTGTTCAATTATGTTTTTCTTAGAGATAAGAACTACTTCTCTGTTATGTACGTAATCTGGATATTGCTACTTATTAACCCTCTTGTGGATAACAATGATTGGTTGATAAAAGCCTGATCCACCAAGACAAGTACCTTTCTAAATAAGTGGCGGACCTAGGATTTTTTTATTTTAATTTGAGGGGGGCGGACCCAAACAGGTGTTTAGTTTTTTGGGCAAAATCCAGAATCTTCATATGGGTTTTAGGGGTGGGCCCATTCATGTGGGTTTTGGAAGTGGACTTAAGATCTTTGACTCTGTATTGGAACCGGACCAATGTCTGACAGAGGCGACCACCCCCAATACTATATATGTTGGAATGCCCTTGTAATTCTCATGTGGTTTTCTATAACACTGAAGTCTAGGATAACAAAGGGTTGCTCAATTGGCTGACAACCCCGCATGTCACCCCAGCTACCCAGGAGTAGATCCCCGGGTTTGCCACTCTTCCCCCGTGTGTGTGTGGCCTTCTCTTCTCACTTTGTGTGCTTCCTCTTCCCACTTATGTGTGGCCCCTTCAATGGTGTGGGCTTCCTCTTCCAATTTGCATGAGCTCTCTTGTGTCCAAGCCCCCTAGGCTATCGTACGGAAAAAAAAGTCCAAAAAATTCTATATGGTCTACCGCAATTGATATGTATATCTTTATACTTTGGAATTTTACCTCCAGGCAATTTTTCGTTTCTTCTATATCCGGCGATTCTATTTTTTCCAGATTTAGATGAAAATTGTTAACTACCATTGTCTGGATATGCTTTTTGCATAAATTCCTCTCTCGATGTTTATCTGTTTATTTTTTTATTAAAAATGATGAAAAATGTTTTCCTCTTACTAAACAATAATTAACTTCAAAAAAAATTATTCTCCCTTGGGAAATTACCTCTTTCTGTTTTTTTTTCCCACAAATGAGCTATCCACATACCCAACTCTATAAGTGCCCTAGTATAAAGTTGGGTACGTGTAGAGCTCATTTGTTAGGAAAATAAAAAAGGAAAAAAAATTGGGCTCTACACCTACTAAACACATTTTGGAGATTATTGCGGAGACTATTTTCTTCAAAGAAAATGGAGGTTATAATAGTCCATCCAAGAAACTTATGGAGAATATCTCACCATGATTGGGCCAAATCAAACCAATGGTCTAGATAACAGAATAGAGAATGAATGAATCAGGATAATCTATACTTCCCCTGATAAAGGAGCCCATACTCCCAGTCATCCTGATGGAAATTAAATAACTTCAACACCAATTCAAAAAGATCCGAACGTTTCTGAAGAAGTTGCAGCCAAGTTGAACTTACCTCCTAGACTTCCTCTTACTTGTGAGTAGATGCAAACTAGTCCTTGACTGAAACTTTTTCTCTCTTCTCAAGAAGGTTTTCCAGTCAGTTTCCACTAAAACATTAAGATGGAAAAGATAAGACTCTGTGCTGCTCTTATCCACCTGGGTGAGAAAAAATAAAAAGCAAACTAATCTAATCCTTATCCACTTCCAATTGGAGAGGGAGAGGCCAGCTGGTTGTTTGACAAATGAAGAGTCCCACATCGTAGAGAAACAAGAAGACCACCGAGAGAAGACTCTAATAAAATGGAATCAGTAGAGTAAAGAAAAAGCACGCAGCCGTGTGGTGAGCACATAGCGAACTATTCTTTCGCCTTTTACTAAAGAATACCGTGTGCTCGCCACTCACAGCGGCATACGCCTATTTTTGAAGGGTTCCTACTTCTTTTAGTTGGAGCCCCACCAAAGCTAATTTTTAAACCTTCTTATTTATACAAAAACATATCACACTAAATTACATGTAGTTCTGTTTCATGGGCATGATATCTTTTTTTGGCTCAATGAGGTTGATAACCAAGTAATTTTTACTTCCTAGGTTTAGGATTTACTCTCTCTTCAAATAGCCAAAAAGATCTCAGCTTAATAAACATTCTTAGATGAGCTTCACTTTTTTCATATCTATTTTTCCTACATCCGTCGCATCGGCTATACGAATTATGTTTTTCCATTCCGATCTATTTTGATTTCCATTCCGATCTATTTTGATTTCCATTCCGATCTATTTTGAGTCACTCTGAACTTGAGAATTCAAGCATTTCATGCACATTTTCTGTATTAATTTAATATTTTCTGTAATTTTCCAAATTTTCGAAGAATCCTAACTAGATTAGGACTCTTTTTGGAAGGGTCCCACTTCAATTAGGGATCTTCAGTATTTCAATGGTTGAGTTAGATTTTGCAGAAAATGAAATTTTGTAGGACCCGCTGAACCTTAGAGAGAATTTTGTGAAGAGTCCTAATTGCATCAAGACTCTAACATGGGACTTGCATTGCTAAATTGAAGAATTCACTAAGAGGGCCCCACATACACACATGTGAAGATAAACCAGAGGAGGTCAACTCATCCTGTCAATTGAAAAGTCCTCACTGTAGTAAAATACCTCTCATAGGGCCCACTATTCAAGTAGATGACTTGGCCCACCTAGTAGGGTCCATAGTAGTTGCATTTTTGTAACCCAGCCAAGGGGGCTGGGACCCAAGAGAGAGCCCGCAAGCGCACGAGAAGGCAACCCACTCAAGTGGAAGAGAGTCCCGCAAGGGCACAGATTTGACTTTCATTTTTTTTTTAATTTTTTTAAAATTTGGATTTTGGACAGACACAAAGTCAACTACATGCATTTTTGCATTCAATGGCCTGTGTAACTCCTTTAGCGAGAGAAAAGAGTTAGTATCTTTGTTTTTTAATGTTAACCTCTAGAATATTCGGATAGCTTCATCCAATGGGAATGAATGACTGTTGTCTAGGAGGGCAACTGTCATTTGTTTGGTGAGTTGTTGTTCCTATTGATTCTACCCAGAAAAGAGGCCTAGTGCCAAACAAGTGTAGTGGGTGGGTCTATTTTTTGCTCAGTTTCATCATTGAGGCATCTTGAAGGGGACCTCCACAAGACTTCTGTTCTAATATGAATGGATGAAAGAAATTATAAAACTCCATTGAGTCAATATTAATCATCAAGCGTTTTATGCGTGCTTTATCTCTCCTGTTTTTTTTTTTTTTTTCCTGTGTGTTTTGGTCTATTGACTCTTTGTTAAAAACCTGACAAGGGCCCATTGCTAGTGTGGAGTACTGCTGCATCTAATGAGGGAAATTGGCATAAGTGGATAAAAAAAGCGCAATTGAACACTGTTGGAAGAAAATGAACCGACGAAACATCCGGATCACATTTTCTACTACTCTCACATGATGGGACTGATCATGATTTACCCACTTCCTACTTTCTTTTACAATTCTTGCCCTTTGATTGAAATATTGGTTATATTTTTTGGCCTTCTGGGTTTTTTTTATAGGGATAAAAATGAGTCCATTTATAGTGTATACACCAGATGGACCCCAAGTTGAGAAAATTGACTGGTCCAGGTTCAGTTCCATCCACTACCTGAATAAAAGTTGTTGGGGGGGTCAAAAATGTAAAAAATAATTTTTATGACCGTTTTTTGAGGAGGGGGGGGGGGTTTAAAATGACCGTTGGGAGTGGGCCGGGCCGGGCCTGGGCGTGCCTGGACATGCCTTGTGCCGAGCAGGGCCGCCTGCGGGACTGGGGGGCCTGGCCTAGCACGACACAAGTTTTACTCGTGCCGTGCCGGGCCGGGCCTCGGGCCTGGCAGCCCTGGCCCAGCACGGCCCCCTGGGCACTGCCAGGCCGAGCCGGGCTGGCCCGTTGACCAAGTCAACGGGCAATGCACGGCCCAGGCACGGTTTTTCCGTGCTGGGCTTGGGCCGCCCGCCCAGATTTACACCCCTAAATGGAGCCCAAGATTGCACAAATCGAAGCTAAATTGACAAAGTTATGGGCCCGGAGATTTTCATGTTCATTTTTAGGCGGGATTGCAATTAAATCCACACCGTTGATAATCCATTGCTGCATATCCCTTGCGGGACCCCATCTGAAGATTAGCCAAGTCATTCAGAGGTTTCCAGAAGCTTCCATGTCATTCAAATTCGAAAAGGATAAAGAGATATATCTGATCAATAAAGATAAATCAAATCTGTAGAGAAGGTGTCCAGATTCAATATATTTGTAAGATAACCAGGAATTATAAAAATAACCAAAAGGAAGCATACGAGACACTCTCCCTCCTTTGGACGTCAACTAATTACTCTCTCTCTCTCTCTCCTCCTTCTCTTCTTTTCCTAATTAATAGAATTTAAGAGTTATTTTTGGGTATTCTGGAGCCCTGTTCCATAACTAGGTTAGAAGAGTGTGAGAGAATATTGTAATTGCCATGAAGTTCTCAATGAAAATCACATCTTTTGCAATGGAGGAGTAGATCCCTGGATCAAAGTATCAGATGAAGTTAACTGTTTTTTATCATTAATCTATGTGATATTTTTGTCTCTTGCGTACTGATTATAATAATAAATCTGCCTTCTGTCATTGACAACCTATGTTATTTAATTTTTTTTGTTTGAACAATGCTTTAATCATGTATGTTTTCTTAATAGATTATTCTTATATTGAAATTCTTTGATAATCTATCTTTGATTAATATGTTATATTTAGTTAAGTTCATAATTTCATTAGGTGAAGGAGATTTTTGCCTTAAATAAATTGTAGAAAATTGTGCTCTTTGATAGACAAATTATCCGAATCAGAAACACTGATTTGTTTCTAACTTGAAGGATTAATGGGACAAATTTATTTTATCAATTGCATAGAATGATGGTGGGACTACTTAATAGATTCATAATATTCTGATCTGCTTTTTCTCATATCTTATTTCTGCACTTTAGATCTAGAATTTTCTCAATTTTATTTTTTTTTCTTATTATCTCCCTTGTCATTATCATTGATAATTTAAAAAATCAGATTTTAAATTTTAACTTAGTAGTGTTCCCAGTGGGATCGACCTGTAATTGCCACTGTCCCAACAAGACAACTGTGCACTTGCAGTATTAAATGATTGAATTTAAAATCACATCACCTTCCCTAGCTCTCTCCACTCTTCTTCACCTCTCTTCCCTCCATTATTTTCTGATTTTTTTTTAAAGGTATTCTAGAGCCTTGTAACATATACTAGGATTTCTAGGATTTTTAGAATAGAGATTTTTGAGAGACCATTGTAAAAGGAGATGCTATCAATGAAGGTCGTGTCCTCTTCCAACCTCAATTTAAAGTCATCATCACCCCTTTTACTAAAGAAGTTGGGAGTTATAAAACAAAGAAGGGAAGTCCTTGGTGACTTTTTTTTGCCATAAACAAAGAATTATGGGGTTGGGTTTCTTTATCCCTTAAAATGAAATCATTAAGTATCTAGGCTTTTTTTATAGAAATCATATTTGTTGAAAATATGATATTCCTGGGCTTGCTTGGAAAAATACTTGTTCGGTTAAATGAACAAAAGTGAATATTGAGAGAGAATAAAATATTAGGGGGTCTAATAACAATATGATGAGATTTTATTTTTAGTAGCCTGATAAGGAATCTTTTTTACTTTTGGGGTAAAAAGAAGATGGATTCTTGTCTTTTAGCGGCATGAGAATGTTTCTTTTTTAATTCTTTTGGTGAAAGGAGGCTTTACTTCACTCCACCTTACTAGTTAAGTGACCAAACAAGCCCTAGGACATGGCGTGTTGCCTAACCACATCAATTAAGAAATGGATAATTAGACGAATTACTATATTTGCCATTAGAACAATAGTTTATTCTCAAGCGATATTTAAAAAACTGACCAAAGGTTTTCTCTTTTTTTAGAACTGACTAGAGGTTGTAATGGTTTGGTCCAACCTTATTCGATCATCAACCTTATTCAACCTTATTCGTAGTGTAAATTCTTTTTAGTCGAAAGAAATCAAAGAAAATACGCAAGAAATTTAGAATATTATAAAATTCTGTGAAATATTATTTTTCCATAGGTAACAACTATAAATCGAATTATCAGTCCCCTTAGGTCATGACATCATGTATCGCTGTCTTATTTGAAATTGTTTAAATTTATTTATAATTAAGTAAATTTAGATGTATATACCGAACTAAGTTAGAATATCATAAATTTCTAAAAACCCCAATGTATAGATCTAGTATCAAAATATGTAGATCTAAGAGATTAAAATATATCCACAAGATAGAAAGGGCAGGCAACCATCATTTCTAGTTGTTTCTCAAAAAAGTCTAAAAAAAATACTAACTTTGGTAGAATTGTATGTGACTTTTCCTTACTAAATTCGCAAAAAACATATGTGTTTTTGATGGCTTGAGAGGTATTGGAAGTGGTAAGAAGGAAGAGGAGCAGCTAGTGTTTGGACGAGATGGGTTGAAATGGGGAAGAAGATGAGAAAAATGGAAAAAAAAGGGTTTTAGAGCTGTAGGTCGATAAACTGAGATTCTCGACCGATATATTGCGGATACTTTGGCAATACGATACCGAAACCGGTAATTTGATATCGACCAATTTTTTCAACCATGCATACTCCTATTTAGGATTTATTCCTTCTTTAGTAAAAAACCCCATCAAAATAACTTACAATTTCACGTTTTGTTCAATTATGTTTTTCTTAGAGATAAGAACTACTTCTCTGTTATGTACGTAATCTGGATATTGCTACTTATTAACCCTCTTGTGGATAACAATGATTGGTTGATAAAAGCCTGATCCACCAAGACAAGTACCTTTCTAAATAAGTGGCGGACCTAGGATTTTTTTATTTTAATTTGAGGGGGGCGGACCCAAACAGGTGTTTAGTTTTTTGGGCAAAATCCAGAATCTTCATATGGGTTTTAGGGGTGGGCCCATTCATGTGGGTTTTGGAAGTGGACTTAAGATCTTTGACTCTGTATTGGAACCGGACCAATGTCTGACAGAGGCGACCACCCCCAATACTATATATGTTGGAATGCCCTTGTAATTCTCATGTGGTTTTCTATAACACTGAAGTCTAGGATAACAAAGGGTTGCTCAATTGGCTGACAACCCCGCATGTCACCCCAGCTACCCAGGAGTAGATCCCCGGGTTTGCCACTCTTCCCCCGTGTGTGTGTGGCCTTCTCTTCTCACTTTGTGTGCTTCCTCTTCCCACTTATGTGTGGCCCCTTCAATGGTGTGGGCTTCCTCTTCCAATTTGCATGAGCTCTCTTGTGTCCAAGCCCCCTAGGCTATCGTACGGAAAAAAAAGTCCAAAAAATTCTATATGGTCTACCGCAATTGATATGTATATCTTTATACTTTGGAATTTTACCTCCAGGCAATTTTTCGTTTCTTCTATATCCGGCGATTCTATTTTTTCCAGATTTAGATGAAAATTGTTAACTACCATTGTCTGGATATGCTTTTTGCATAAATTCCTCTCTCGATGTTTATCTGTTTATTTTTTTATTAAAAATGATGAAAAATGTTTTCCTCTTACTAAACAATAATTAACTTCAAAAAAAATTATTCTCCCTTGGGAAATTACCTCTTTCTGTTTTTTTTTCCCACAAATGAGCTATCCACATACCCAACTCTATAAGTGCCCTAGTATAAAGTTGGGTACGTGTAGAGCTCATTTGTTAGGAAAATAAAAAAGGAAAAAAAATTGGGCTCTACACCTACTAAACACATTTTGGAGATTATTGCGGAGACTATTTTCTTCAAAGAAAATGGAGGTTATAATAGTCCATCCAAGAAACTTATGGAGAATATCTCACCATGATTGGGCCAAATCAAACCAATGGTCTAGATAACAGAATAGAGAATGAATGAATCAGGATAATCTATACTTCCCCTGATAAAGGAGCCCATACTCCCAGTCATCCTGATGGAAATTAAATAACTTCAACACCAATTCAAAAAGATCCGAACGTTTCTGAAGAAGTTGCAGCCAAGTTGAACTTACCTCCTAGACTTCCTCTTACTTGTGAGTAGATGCAAACTAGTCCTTGACTGAAACTTTTTCTCTCTTCTCAAGAAGGTTTTCCAGTCAGTTTCCACTAAAACATTAAGATGGAAAAGATAAGACTCTGTGCTGCTCTTATCCACCTGGGTGAGAAAAAATAAAAAGCAAACTAATCTAATCCTTATCCACTTCCAATTGGAGAGGGAGAGGCCAGCTGGTTGTTTGACAAATGAAGAGTCCCACATCGTAGAGAAACAAGAAGACCACCGAGAGAAGACTCTAATAAAATGGAATCAGTAGAGTAAAGAAAAAGCACGCAGCCGTGTGGTGAGCACATAGCGAACTATTCTTTCGCCTTTTACTAAAGAATACCGTGTGCTCGCCACTCACAGCGGCATACGCCTATTTTTGAAGGGTTCCTACTTCTTTTAGTTGGAGCCCCACCAAAGCTAATTTTTAAACCTTCTTATTTATACAAAAACATATCACACTAAATTACATGTAGTTCTGTTTCATGGGCATGATATCTTTTTTTGGCTCAATGAGGTTGATAACCAAGTAATTTTTACTTCCTAGGTTTAGGATTTACTCTCTCTTCAAATAGCCAAAAAGATCTCAGCTTAATAAACATTCTTAGATGAGCTTCACTTTTTTCATATCTATTTTTCCTACATCCGTCGCATCGGCTATACGAATTATGTTTTTCCATTCCGATCTATTTTGATTTCCATTCCGATCTATTTTGAGTCACTCTGAACTTGAGAATTCAAGCATTTCATGCACATTTTCTGTATTAATTTAATATTTTCTGTAATTTTCCAAATTTTCGAAGAATCCTAACTAGATTAGGACTCTTTTTGGAAGGGTCCCACTTCAATTAGGGATCTTCAGTATTTCAATGGTTGAGTTAGATTTTGCAGAAAATGAAATTTGTAGGACTTGCTGAACCTTAGAGAGAATTTTGTGAAGAGTCCTAATTGCATCAAGACTCTAACATGGGACTTGCATTGCTAAATTGAAGAATTCACTAAGAGGGCCCCACATACACACATGTGAAGATAAACCAGAGGAGGTCAACTCATCCTGTCAATTGAAAAGTCCTCACTGTAGTAAAATACCTCTCATAGGGCCCACTATTCAAGTAGATGACTTGGCCCACCTAGTAGGGTCCATAGTAGTTGCATTTTTGTAACCCAGCCAAGGGGGCTGGGACCCAAGAGAGAGCCCGCAAGCGCACGAGAAGGCAACCCACTCAAGTGGAAGAGAGTCCCGCAAGGGCACAGATTTGACTTTCATTTTTTTTTTAATTTTTTTAAAATTTGGATTTTGGACAGACACAAAGTCAACTACATGCATTTTTGCATTCAATGGCCTGTGTAACTCCTTTAGCGAGAGAAAAGAGTTAGTATCTTTGTTTTTTAATGTTAACCTCTAGAATATTCGGATAGCTTCATCCAATGGGAATGAATGACTGTTGTCTAGGAGGGCAACTGTCATTTGTTTGGTGAGTTGGTTGTTCCTATTGATTCTACCCAGAAAAGAGGCCTAGTGCCAAACAAGTGTAGTGGGTGGGTCTATTTTTTGCTCAGTTTCATCATTGAGGCATCTTGAAGGGGACCTCCACAAGACTTCTGTTCTAATATGAATGGATGAAAGAAATTATAAAACTCCATTGAGTCAATATTAATCATCAAGCGTTTTATGCGTGCTTTATCTCTCCTGTTTTTTTTTTTTTTTTTCCTGTGTGTTTTGGTCTATTGACTCTTTGTTAAAAACCTGACAAGGGCCCATTGCTAGTGTGGAGTACTGCTGCATCTAATGAGGGAAATTGGCATAAGTGGATAAAAAAAGCGCAATTGAACACTGTTGGAAGAAAATGAACCGACGAAACATCCGGATCACATTTTCTACTACTCTCACATGATGGGACTGATCATGATTTACCCACTTCCTACTTTCTTTTACAATTCTTGCCCTTTGATTGAAATATTGGTTATATTTTTTGGCCTTCTGGGTTTTTTTTATAGGGATAAAAATGAGTCCATTTATAGTGTATACACCAGATGGACCCCAAGTTGAGAAAATTGACTGGTCCAGGTTCAGTTCCATCCACTACCTGAATAAAAGTTGTTGGGGGGGTCAAAAATGTAAAAAATAATTTTTATGACCGTTTTTTGAGGAGGGGGGGGGGGTTTAAAATGACCGTTGGGAGTGGGCCGGGCCGGGCCTGGGCGTGCCTGGACATGCCTTGTGCCGAGCAGGGCCGCCTGCGGGACTGGGGGGCCTGGCCTAGCACAACACAAGTTTTACTCGTGCCGTGCCGGGCCGGGCCTCGGGCCTGGCAGCCCTGGCCCAGCACGGCCCCCTGGGCACTGCCAGGCCGAGCCGGGCTGGCCCGTTGACCAAGTCAACGGGCAATGCACGGCCCAGGCACGGTTTTTCCGTGCTGGGCTTGGGCCGCCCGCCCAGATTTACACCCCTAAATGGAGCCCAAGATTGCACAAATCGAAGCTAAATTGACAAAGTTATGGGCCCGGAGATTTTCATGTTCATTTTTAGGCGGGATTGCAATTAAATCCACACCGTTGATAATCCATTGCTGCATATCCCTTGCGGGACCCCATCTGAAGATTAGCCAAGTCATTCAGAGGTTTCCAGAAGCTTCCATGTCATTCAAATTCGAAAAGGATAAAGAGATATATCTGATCAATAAAGATAAATCAAATCTGTAGAGAAGGTGTCCAGATTCAATATATTTGTAAGATAACCAGGAATTATAAAAATAACCAAAAGGAAGCATACGAGACACTCTCCCTCCTTTGGACGTCAACTAATTACTCTCTCTCTCTCTCTCCTCCTTCTCTTCTTTTCCTAATTAATAGAATTTAAGAGTTATTTTTGGGTATTCTGGAGCCCTGTTCCATAACTAGGTTAGAAGAGTGTGAGAGAATATTGTAATTGCCATGAAGTTCTCAATGAAAATCACATCTTTTGCAATGGAGGAGTAGATCCCTGGATCAAAGTATCAGATGAAGTTAACTGTTTTTTATCATTAATCTATGTGATATTTTTGTCTCTTGCGTACTGATTATAATAATAAATCTGCCTTCTGTCATTGACAACCTATGTTATTTAATTTTTTTTGTTTGAACAATGCTTTAATCATGTATGTTTTCTTAATAGATTATTCTTATATTGAAATTCTTTGATAATCTATCTTTGATTAATATGTTATATTTAGTTAAGTTCATAATTTCATTAGGTGAAGGAGATTTTTGCCTTAAATAAATTGTAGAAAATTGTGCTCTTTGATAGACAAATTATCCGAATCAGAAACACTGATTTGTTTCTAACTTGAAGGATTAATGGGACAAATTTATTTTATCAATTGCATAGAATGATGGTGGGACTACTTAATAGATTCATAATATTCTGATCTGCTTTTTCTCATATCTTATTTCTGCACTTTAGATCTAGAATTTTCTCAATTTTATTTTTTTTTCTTATTATCTCCCTTGTCATTATCATTGATAATTTAAAAAATCAGATTTTAAATTTTAACTTAGTAGTGTTCCCAGTGGGATCGACCTGTAATTGCCACTGTCCCAACAAGACAACTGTGCACTTGCAGTATTAAATGATTGAATTTAAAATCACATCACCTTCCCTAGCTCTCTCCACTCTTCTTCACCTCTCTTCCCTCCATTATTTTCTGATTTTTTTTTAAAGGTATTCTAGAGCCTTGTAACATATACTAGGATTTCTAGGATTTTTAGAATAGAGATTTTTGAGAGACCATTGTAAAAGGAGATGCTATCAATGAAGGTCGTGTCCTCTTCCAACCTCAATTTAAAGTCATCATCACCCCTTTTACTAAAGAAGTTGGGAGTTATAAAACAAAGAAGGGAAGTCCTTGGTGACTTTTTTTTGCCATAAACAAAGAATTATGGGGTTGGGTTTCTTTATCCCTTAAAATGAAATCATTAAGTATCTAGGCTTTTTTTATAGAAATCATATTTGTTGAAAATATGATATTCCTGGGCTTGCTTGGAAAAATACTTGTTCGGTTAAATGAACAAAAGTGAATATTGAGAGAGAATAAAATATTAGGGGGTCTAATAACAATATGATGAGATTTTATTTTTAGTAGCCTGATAAGGAATCTTTTTTACTTTTGGGGTAAAAAGAAGATGGATTCTTGTCTTTTAGCGGCATGAGAATGTTTCTTTTTTAATTCTTTTGGTGAAAGGAGGCTTTACTTCACTCCACCTTACTAGTTAAGTGACCAAACAAGCCCTAGGACATGGCGTGTTGCCTAACCACATCAATTAAGAAATGGATAATTAGACGAATTACTATATTTGCCATTAGAACAATAGTTTATTCTCAAGCGATATTTAAAAAACTGACCAAAGGTTTTCTCTTTTTTTAGAACTGACTAGAGGTTGTAATGGTTTGGTCCAACCTTATTCGATCATCAACCTTATTCAACCTTATTCGTAGTGTAAATTCTTTTTAGTCGAAAGAAATCAAAGAAAATACGCAAGAAATTTAGAATATTATAAAATTCTGTGAAATATTATTTTTCCATAGGTAACAACTATAAATCGAATTATCAGTCCCCTTAGGTCATGACATCATGTATCGCTGTCTTATTTGAAATTGTTTAAATTTATTTATAATTAAGTAAATTTAGATGTATATACCGAACTAAGTTAGAATATCATAAATTTCTAAAAACCCCAATGTATAGATCTAGTATCAAAATATGTAGATCTAAGAGATTAAAATATATCCACAAGATAGAAAGGGCAGGCAACCATCATTTCTAGTTGTTTCTCAAAAAAGTCTAAAAAAAATACTAACTTTGGTAGAATTGTATGTGACTTTTCCTTACTAAATTCGCAAAAAACATATGTGTTTTTGATGGCTTGAGAGGTATTGGAAGTGGTAAGAAGGAAGAGGAGCAGCTAGTGTTTGGACGAGATGGGTTGAAATGGGGAAGAAGATGAGAAAAATGGAAAAAAAAGGGTTTTAGAGCTGTAGGTCGATAAACTGAGATTCTCGACCGATATATTGCTGATATTTTGGCAATACGATACCGAAACCGATAATTGGATATCGACCAATTTTTTCAACTATGCATACTCCTATTTAGGATTTATTCCTTCTTTAGTAAAAAACCCCATCAAAATAACTTACAATTTCTCGTTTTGTTCAATTATATATTTCTTAGAGATAAGAACTACTTCTCTGTTATGTACGTAATCTGGATATTGCTACTTATTAACCCTCTTGTGGATAACAATGATTGGTTGATAAAAGCCTGATCCACCAAGACAAGTACCTTTCTAAATAAGTGGGGACCTAGGATTTTTTTATTTTAATTTGAGGGGGGCGGACCCAAACAGGTGTTTAGTTTTTTGGGCAAAATCCAGAATCTTCATATGGGTTTTAGGGGTGGGCCCATTCATGTGGGTTTTGGAAGTGGACTTAAGATCTTTGACTCTGTATTGGAACCGGACCAATGTCTGACAGAGGCGACCACCCCCAATACTATATATGTTGGAATGCCCTTGTAATTCTCATGTGGTTTTCTATAACACTGAAGTCTAGGATAACAAAGGGTTGCTCAATTGGCTGACAACCCCGCATGTCACCCCAGCTACCCAGGAGTAGATCCCCGGGTTTGCCACTCTTCCCCCGTGTGTGTGTGGCCTTCTCTTCTCACTTTGTGTGCTTCCTCTTCCCACTTATGTGTGGCCCCTTCAATGGTGTGGGCTTCCTCTTCCAATTTGCATGAGCTCTCTTGTGTCCAAGCCCCCTAGGCTATCGTACGGAAAAAAAAGTCCAAAAAATTCTATATGGTCTACCGCAATTGATATGTATATCTTTATACTTTGGAATTTTACCTCCAGGCAATTTTTCGTTTCTTCTATATCCGGCGATTCTATTTTTTCCAGATTTAGATGAAAATTGTTAACTACCATTGTCTGGATATGCTTTTTGCATAAATTCCTCTCTCGATGTTTATCTGTTTATTTTTTTATTAAAAATGATGAAAAATGTTTTCCTCTTACTAAACAATAATTAACTTCAAAAAAAATTATTCTCCCTTGGGAAATTACCTCTTTCTGTTTTTTTTTCCCACAAATGAGCTATCCACATACCCAACTCTATAAGTGCCCTAGTATAAAGTTGGGTACGTGTAGAGCTCATTTGTTAGGAAAATAAAAAAGGAAAAAAAATTGGGCTCTACACCTACTAAACACATTTTGGAGATTATTGCGGAGACTATTTTCTTCAAAGAAAATGGAGGTTATAATAGTCCATCCAAGAAACTTATGGAGAATATCTCACCATGATTGGGCCAAATCAAACCAATGGTCTAGATAACAGAATAGAGAATGAATGAATCAGGATAATCTATACTTCCCCTGATAAAGGAGCCCATACTCCCAGTCATCCTGATGGAAATTAAATAACTTCAACACCAATTCAAAAAGATCCGAACGTTTCTGAAGAAGTTGCAGCCAAGTTGAACTTACCTCCTAGACTTCCTCTTACTTGTGAGTAGATGCAAACTAGTCCTTGACTGAAACTTTTTCTCTCTTCTCAAGAAGGTTTTCCAGTCAGTTTCCACTAAAACATTAAGATGGAAAAGATAAGACTCTGTGCTGCTCTTATCCACCTGGGTGAGAAAAAATAAAAAGCAAACTAATCTAATCCTTATCCACTTCCAATTGGAGAGGGAGAGGCCAGCTGGTTGTTTGACAAATGAAGAGTCCCACATCGTAGAGAAACAAGAAGACCACCGAGAGAAGACTCTAATAAAATGGAATCAGTAGAGTAAAGAAAAAGCACGCAGCCGTGTGGTGAGCACATAGCGAACTATTCTTTCGCCTTTTACTAAAGAATACCGTGTGCTCGCCACTCACAGCGGCATACGCCTATTTTTGAAGGGTTCCTACTTCTTTTAGTTGGAGCCCCACCAAAGCTAATTTTTAAACCTTCTTATTTATACAAAAACATATCACACTAAATTACATGTAGTTCTGTTTCATGGGCATGATATCTTTTTTTGGCTCAATGAGGTTGATAACCAAGTAATTTTTACTTCCTAGGTTTAGGATTTACTCTCTCTTCAAATAGCCAAAAAGATCTCAGCTTAATAAACATTCTTAGATGAGCTTCACTTTTTTCATATCTATTTTTCCTACATCCGTCGCATCGGCTATACGAATTATGTTTTTCCATTCCGATCTATTTTGATTTCCATTCCGATCTATTTTGAGTCACTCTGAACTTGAGAATTCAAGCATTTCATGCACATTTTCTGTATTAATTTAATATTTTCTGTAATTTTCCAAATTTTCGAAGAATCCTAACTAGATTAGGACTCTTTTTGGAAGGGTCCCACTTCAATTAGGGATCTTCAGTATTTCACTGGTTGAGTTAGATTTTGCAGAAAATGAAATTTGTAGGACTTGCTGAACCTTAGAGAGAATTTTGTGAAGAGTCCTAATTGCATCAAGACTCTAACGTGGGACCCGGATTGCTAATTGAGAATTCACTAAGAGGACCCCACATACACACATGTGAAGATAAATCGGAGGAGGTCCACTCATCCTGTCAATTGAAGAGTCCTCACTGTAGTAAAATACCTCTCATAGGGCCTACTATTCATGTAGATGACTTGGCCCACCTGGTAGGGTCCATAGTAGTTGCATTTTTGTAACCCAGCCAAGGGGGCTGGGACCCAAGAGAGAGCCCGCAAGCGCACGAGAAGGCAACCCACTCAAGTGGAAGAGAGGCCCGCAAGGGCACAGGAAGGCAACCCACTCAAGTGGGAGAGAGGCCCGCACAAGCAGAAAGAAGTCCAAACATGTTGGAAAGGAGCCTAGTAGTTACAGATGCGAAACAACTCGATGAAATTCATGTAGATAATTCTGATGGGAGCTTAAAGCTAAAAAGTTTGAATCACCCACAACTGATCTCTGCCCAACAATAGAAGTAGTGCAGAGATAGAGTCCATTGCAAATCAGAATTCAAAAGTCAATTGCTCAAGAAAGCCTATCGTAAAATGTCCATAACTCTCAATTTCACTGTCGGATCGGTGAAATTTACATGCTGTTGGAAAGCTTATTCGGAATAAATAACCGTGCAGACCCCGAGATAACGTAAATCGGAGCTAAATTGACCAAGTTGTGGGCTCGGAGATTTTTATTTACATTTTTAGGCGGGATTGCAAATAAATCCACACTGCTGATAATCATTGCTGCACATCTTGTGTGGGGCCCCATCTGAAGCTTGGACAAGCTATCCAGAGGTTTCCAAAAGCTTCCACCTTAGGCCTGTCAATTGAGCCCGTTGAAATGGGTATCCGGCCTGGCCCAAGCCCAAAAATACAGAGCTTTCAAAAAAAATTTGATCCCAGCGGTTTGTGCAATGATTTTAAGACCCGGTCAAAATGGGACTAGTAATGGGTAAAACAAGCCTAGCCCGGCCCGGCCCTCCCACAAGGAAAATAAAGCAAGACCAGGTTGTGGGTCCTACTATCCAATTTGTCATTTAGGTTTAAACAGCTCGACCATATCCAAACACAGCAAACTAGTTTACTGATGTGAACAACTAGTGTTTTTTAGAGTTTGTTAGTGGGTATATTGATTGCTATGGATAAATTTCATATCATGGATGATTAATGTACATGGACAGTTTATCGCATTATGCTTTTCTGCCTTGTATTGTTTCGTTTATTTATATAGATTCATTCATTTTTCAATCAGTTGATTATCGATGATAAATACCAAATTGTTAGATTAGTAGTGCTTTTTTCTAGCTATCTAATTTTGAATGCATGTTCATCTTTAATATGCTTATTTTTTAAACTCTGTCAAAGATTATTGAGTCAGAAACATAAAATACATTTTCATATCTATGGAGTTTTTGGTTATCCCAACTCAACAATTTAGTTGTGCACTAGCATTGTAGGAAAAAACAGAGAAAAAATTAGAGAATATCTAGCTTATATTCTAGATCGTGTTAAAATCTAGCCTAGCTCGAGCATGCACGGGACAGGATCTGACGTATGCCAGTTCAATTTAGAGTCCGGATTGGACAACTCCCAGCAAACCCTCCCAATATTCAGGACGGTATTGGACAACCCAAGCCCAGGCCCAGCCCGGCCCATTGACAGGCCTATTCCACCTCATTCAAATTCAAAAAGGCTAAAGGATCTACACTATTCAAAAAGAAAAATCAAATATGTAGAGAAGGTGTCCAAATTCAATGAATATGTAAGATAACCGGGAGCAATAAAAGCAATCCATGAAGTGTACATGAGGCACCTTTCTCCTCTCCATTGGATGACCAAGCCTCCCCTCTCTTTTCCACCTCTCTTCCCTCCATTATTTTCTGATTTTTTTTTATTTTTATTAAAGGTGTAGGCGGTAAAAACGACACCTACTTAGATTGAGATGAGATTGAGATAGACTTCTTAGGACAGGGAATACTGAACGCCAAGAACCTGAAAAAGAAGGAAAAAAGGCTAGAGTCAGAGCCCCTGACTGCCGTGAGCCGAAGGCGCTCCGATGCCTGAGTTAGTTCTGAGAAAACTAAGCAGGAGGAGGAAGGAGGGAATGAGACGATGTGGAGGGTATTGTAAGTTGCGTATCGCGTCCCTTCATGGGGCTGATCCCATGTGTATATATCTGGGCCTTCCTCGTTCATTCTCTCTGTGAGTGGGGGTAGGTGAGGTGAGGTCCCATCGATCCTTACCCTGACAGGCAGCAGTAGGTGAAAAGGGCAACATCCCATCCTCACTTTCCATGCCTTCAGTCAGTTGATGTACAGGGCTGATAAAGCTAACTTCTTATCGCCATAAATGAGCGATCCTATCGTCATAAATGAATGCTCATATCTGTCAGGGCGCGCCGTATTTCCCGGAGGAGGGTGGCGGCCCACTCTGCCTTCAGCATTTTGGTCCGAGACCAAGAATGGCTTGGCCTTGCTGTGCTTTTGTGCTGAGCTGGCATTCACGCCGAGCTGCCGGGCCGTGCTGCCGTGCTGGTACTCTTGACCGAGCTGCCGAGCTGACGGGATATGACCACAGAGGCCGAGGTGATCAGCAAGTCCTGCTGTAATCTTTGCTTAATTTCGTCATTACGGTGTTTTACCCACACAAAAGGTATTCAAGAGCCTTGTTATAGAGCCTAGGATTTTTAGAATAGACATTTTTGAGAGACTAACCGGTTAAAAACCCTTTTTATGAATTGTGATAAGCTAGTGAGATACTTTCGTGCGTATACACGCAGTCCAATTTGTGGTTGTTCGCAAGAGTCGGCCGAACATGCCCTCTTCCACTCTGAACGTGAAAGTGCAATTTGGTTTAAATCGCACTTAGGCCTCTTGGCTGATGGAATTCTCATGCACTACTTACTAGAATGGTGTAAGGATTCCTTTGATTCTGATGAACCAACTCTCCCAACTAATAATAATTTTACTTAAGCTTGGGCCCTTGCCATCTGGAGGATTACCTAAAAGGCCAAAAATTATGATTTATGTAAGGGTGTTATATTAAATCCGTTCAAAGCTCTTGAACAAGTTAAAAATTTGATTGGATTATCCTTTCTTGACTCGATAAAAGTTAAAGAAAGACCAAATGGAAGGATCCCAAGCCTCAGTATGATTATTAGAAAAGATGTGGTTTTAATTTTTTCCAATGTTGCATTTAGAAAATCAGATGGTAAAGCTTCCTTTGCATACCTCCTTTGGTTTAGTGGATCTATCATTTGTACATGGAGTTAGAGGAGAGGGGTTTGGCTCATCAAAAGAAGCTAAACAAGGGCGATCCTCTCTGCTTTGAAAAGAGCTAAAGTAGGTGATGTGAGAAGAGGACAAATTTTGTGTGATGTGATGACGATCTAGACAATCAATGGTGGCAAAGATTGGGTGTTGATCTCAATTGCTGCAGATAAATCTTCAATTGCTAAAAACTTTGATAAAGTCTCCTTTTATCGCATTCCCAGAAGGCTAAATGAGGCGGTACATCAGATGGCCAAGTTTTGTCAAACTTTTAATTGTGATGTTGAGGGGTCGAGCTCTTACTGAACCTGGTTCGTTGAGTCAAGAAGAAACTTTTGGAACCTCTCACTATGATTGGGCCATATCAGACCAATGGAATGAATGAATCAGGATAATCTAGACCACCCTCATATAAGGAACCCATCCACCCAAGTCATCCTCATGGAAACCAACTTCAACAAAAATTCGCAGATGCGATAACAATTATAAAGTGATATAAGCATGATAATTCGGTCTTTCTTTTTATATAAATATAATAAAAGGTTCCGAGTTCAAATCAGAGTAGAGAAAACATTAAACACATTCTTTGTAAACATTATTTCCAAAACCTGAAAACTGGAAAGCCTCACGCATCTTCTCAAGTCCCAGCCTGATCATAAAAAGTGTACTGAGCATGCTTGCATTTCGTTTTTCTTCTCTTTCTTGTGACATCCAGGGAAAAGCACCTAAAGATATCACTGATATCTGAAACACACCACCAGATTTAAAATGCTGCCCATCCTGATGCCGTACTCTTTGCTGACCCTGAACCCGTTGCTGAAGGAAGGCTTCTCTGCAAGTAGAAAAAAAAAAATCACAAAAGAAATTTATATTAGACATGTCTTCTTAGTAAACATTTGTTATCCTCTCCGAACCAAAATGTTTTACGTAATGAAAGAAAGAAAAGAAAAGGATAAAAAGAAAAAAAGTTTAAACATAAACGAAGTCATCAACACCAAGAGGTTTGTTAAACCTCCCATCAAGACATTTTGCATCATGCTTTTGTTTTTGCTCAATCTCTTTATACCAATTACATTGCTTTTATCCAAAATGCCTCTTGGTAACAGGAAGTCTGCTAAACCTAAAGGTACCAAGAGGTTTTGCATAATGATTTTCGTCCTTGTTCAACCTCTCATTACCACGCCTCTGAATATAACAAAGTTCGTTAAACCATTCCACAATCAGAGATTTCTTATTTTCCCCCAATTTCTCATCACCATAGAATTGGTTCATCGAATTGCCAATTGGTAGTAAGCCGATCGTAGAACATTATGAACACTAACAGGATTTATAGTGAGAAGTTTTCCAAAGTTATCAGTAGCAAAAGCTTAGATTTATGCTCTGACTCCTGTCCTCGTGTTTTATTTGAAGCTGTTTTATCCAAAGTAACATTGTTTTATCCAAAATGCTTTTTAGTAGTAAGGTTTGACCTTAGTACTCAGATAATTCCTCGTGGTAAGAGCTTTAATGTTTTGGTTTTTCTCCTTGTTAAACCAGTCATTGCCGTTGCCCGTAACTATTCTTTATTCAAAATGCTTCTTTCTATTAAGGCGTTTATAGAACCTCTCAACAGCAAGAAGTTTTATGGTTTTGGATTTTGTGTGGCCCCTCATTATTAATAGCATCGTTTACCATGAGCGCAAGCTTTAATGTCATGTTTTTTGTTCTTGCATTGTGCAGTCGTTTAACATTTCAGTACCAATAACATTGTTTTATCTAAAATATTGCTCGGTAAGAAGAGATTTGCTTGTAAGTATTCCTGGCAGCAATAATTCAAAAGAAAAATAAAAAATATATATATATATATATTTGTATCAAGAGGTTTCATGAGTCATCACTGACAAGAGGTTTGGGAAACCTCGTGACACCAAGAGATTATACTTAATGATTTTTGTTCTTCTATGGGAAAGATTTTTATTTATTTATTTATTTATTATAACTTAACTTGAACCCACAACCTCAAGGTTGCAATAGTAATGATTTTTCTCCTTTTGTTAAGTTTAAAGTCACACAACCTCTATGTACCAGCTACACTAATTAATCCATCATGCATATGGGTACTTAAAAGTATATAATCCTCTTAGTAGAAGGTTTCTGGTACAAAGAGGTTTTGCATCCTGATTTCTGTCCTTGTATTATGTAGTCATTTGACCCTCTTGGTAGAAAAAGCATTGTTTTATCCAAAATGTCTCTTGGTACTAAAAAGTTGGTTAGACCTCTTGGTAGCAAAAGCATTGTTTTATCCAAAATGTCTCTTGGCACTACAAAGTTTGTTAGACCTCTTGGTACCAATAGATTCCTTGTATCAAGAAGTCTGACAAAGTCATCAATACCAGTTAAACCTTTCGGCAATGAGAGCTGTACCATTATGATTTTTGTCTTTGTTACATGTTCAAAGTCATTCATCATCTCAGAACCAATTACAATGTGTAATCCAAAATGGCTCCTGGCACCCCAGATGTTTGAAAAACATCATAGTGACAGGGGGTTTAATGTTAGAGATTTGTACAAAAAAGCCCCTATATTTTCATGAAATCTCAAAAAAGGCCATTGTCTTTTATGTTTTTACTAATATCTCCCTTGACTGACAGTCAAACGTAACTGCTTCCTTTATCCCTCTCTCATTTTTTGTTTTTGACCATTTTACCCCTGATAAAAACTTAATGAGTTATCCCTACAACTCATCACCTGTATCCCTACCCCGGCCTAGCCCCATCTCCACCCTGAGAAACATCATCCTCTGCTCATCACACTCCACCCAGACAAGCCCTTACCCTCAACCTTCTCACCCACAGCCACCGTCTCCACCAGCACTCAAATTTCTCTGGGTTGATTCACACCTCTCATTCCCAATAGCACCACAGGTACTACTTTGTTTTCCCCATCTCCATATGTACCATTGATGGCCAGATTGTTTTTTTGTTGAATTTGAAGCTATCTCCAGCGATCAGAAAGGTGTAGCTGTGGGCATTAAAGTTTAGCGTTCTGGTATGATTGTGGAGGCTATTCATGTTAATATTGAAGTCCTTGACACCAACTGGAATGGAAGTCTGGCAGCACCCATTTCCAGAACAGGTCCCATTGGCAATGACCTCTTTGTTTGAAGAAAGAGTAACACATCTGTTGGTAAAGCTTGAATTGGATTGTGAAAGGTAGCCTGCTATGAGGGCCACGGAGTCGCAACCCAGTGCCGTGAACCTGTTGCGGGTGTTTGAGAAGGTGTATGGCCCGCTTTCACGCAAAGACATCTCCGAGTAACCGCCCATGTATCCTGAGCTGTTGTGACAACCCAAGGCAACAACGGCGTTAACTCTCGCTTGGCCTTCTTGTATAGATATTTCAAGATCGTCAAATGCATTACCCATGATTCCATGAAAAATGGTTTTGGAGGGTGATGAGATTTGTTACAGAATACATTGAACCAGAGCCCATCTATGCTACAGCCATCTCCGATGCCAACAGGGTATGAAATGTCAATGAGAAAACAATTTTTAGGGCAATTGGGGTTCAGATCAAATGCTACTGTTGTCAGCCATACAAGAAAGAGATGATGCAGAAAATGCCAACAACCCATTTCACTCACCCCTTCTCTCTCTTTCTTCTGTTCCTTTACTAATGGGTATTATATACATGCGAGTGATTGGTTGACTAGATTAAGATTGCATCGGTGTCAATTTGGAGAGGGGATGGGGAACTGGATTTGGGGAGAAGACCTAGAAGCCTGGATTTGATGGAGAAGTTGGATGATTCGGGAGGAGTGTATGGGGTTCTCGCTAGGGTTTCTTCCATGAACCCATGAACCCAAGCTCAAACACTCAGTGGTAAAATGGTCAAAAACAAAAGGTGAGAGGAAGAAAGTAAGCAGTTACTTATTGTACGGTTTGACTGTCAGTCAAAGGGAGATATTAGTAAAAACATAAAATACAAGGGCATTTTTTAGGTTTCATGAAAATATAGGTGGCTTTTGGAAAATAAAAAAAAATAAAATAAATAAAATAAAATAAAATAAAATAAAAAACCTCCTAATGTCATGCTCATGGATCAAAATAGCATAGCGGCCGCTATATCGAGCGTAGCGGTCAAATGCCACTTAGTGCCGCTACGGGGCCGCTACAAAGTGAGACAGATTCCTACTTTCTAAAAAATTTTAAAATGCATAATAAGACTTATTTCTTTCTTCTTCTCTCCAAATAACATTTATACGCAACTCTTCTACCCTTTTATGTTTAAAAGAACACCAAAAAACACATGATCTCGCTAAATTACAGTCAATACAGATCGTTCTTCTCAAGGGTTCTTCTCTAGGTACATCCTATTAGACACCCCCTTTGATAGAGGTATTCTTTTCTCTAGGTACTCCTAAGTCTTAAGTCTTGACTTCATGACATAGTTTTTTTTTTCTTTTTATGAACCTTTCATTAGTTTCTAAGTTAGCATAACTAAGCAACATGAATACATGTGAAAAAAAAATGATCATTACCATTTTTTTTATTTATACAGCGATACAAGACCTCATATAATGAGGGGACCACGCCCACTTATGTTAGTTAGTTTTCTCAAAAAAAAAAAAAACATTTTCTCTCATTTTCCAATATTCTAGATTTTCTACAATTTTTTCAAATTTTCTTGATAATTGTTTCAAATTGCACCACTACGCTATGTAGTGTTTTGGTGGCAGACCGCTACGCTAGCCGCTACCGCTATTGTCATCATTGGTCATAGTCATTGACCTTGTGTTTAAAGTCACCCAAACAGTTATCATCCTAGTACTAAGAGGTTTTACATGTTAGAGCTTTTACAAGTTGATGTTGTTGTCCATTTTAAAGTTGCTAAACTTGTCAAAAGAATTTTAAAAAAAATTTAAGGCTAATGACACTCTCAATGTAGAGTGGTTTTATATCTATGAAGATGTTAACACCTCAATAAAAATATTATTTTTTTACCCTATAACTCTCTTAGATTAAGAGGTCTACATCATTCTGTTTTAAATCATAAATCTCTGGGTACTAAGAGGGTTTACAGAATTTTGCTTTTGGCCTCTTCTGATTGTTAAAACCTCCAGAGATACCAGAATTCTCGTGATAATGTGATGATTTATATGTTCAAAGGAAGGGAATAATTCTACAAACAGGGTAATCTATCAAGTTTAATATGGAAAATTTGATTTCTACTAAGTGTTATGGTCACATTGAAAATCAAGGACAATGAAAGTATGGAAACCATCATAGCCATTTGTAATAAATTTGAGGCTGCATAGAACTTTCATTCAGACATAAATACTTATAACTGTAAGGGGAAAGTTGTAACTTCTACAGAAACAAGCACAATATTTATGTTCATCAACAATGTCTTGGCACATTAGGAAGGAGGGGTAGACCCTGATCACCTTGTGGAACCCTTGCTGGCCACTGTGAGAGCATATCAAGAAAGCAAAATATTTTGTTCCTACAAACTATGTTACCATGGTGTACAAGCTGATATGTGGTAGAGCACTACCAGTGACAATGCAAGTTGAGAGAGAGAGAGAGAGAGAGAGTTAGCATAAGTTTCTGACCTAGTGGGTTGACCAGACTGAGGCCATTACCAAGTAGAGTCAACTAGGAAACTCAGCAGGTTGACCAAGTGGGTTAGTAATTTATATTTTATTTATCATAAATGCAAGAACTTATAAATTATAATAACTAAAATAAGGAAAGTACACGAACAGTACATAAATCTCATATGAATTGTTATTTCAATTCTCTTGTTTTCATTGAAGTATATTTTAACATTTACAATTTTACTTATGTCGGTTCATGGTTTTAGTTTGTCTTTAAAAAAGCATGAATAAAATGCCTTGAGATGATCCAATGTCATAGCCAAACCAGGACAAGTCAAGCCAAATCCCGAGTTGACCAGGTGGTCTAACAGGGTTTCAACTGAACTTTTTAAAACCGAGTTCAGCCCTACCCAATCACCCAGTTTTTGACAGGGACAAGCCAACTTGGCTGGATTCCAACTCGACCCACCAGGTCGGAAACTATGCACTGCAACAGGGTATTATTCATCTGCACAATTGCATGTATCAATTTAGACCACAAGCACCAAGAAACAAAAGCAAGCAGAGAAGGGTGGTACCTCAATTTGTGAAAGATCTGAAAAGGCATCAACAGCATGCCTGGTGTTTTCCTTGGGGCCCTTGAGTCCAACACCATGACCAGAAGTCATACGAGCAGCAGCAGGATCATTGGGTGGAGGAGGAAGAGGGGACCTGGTTTTTCCAGTTCCACTGGGCGGTGGTGCTAGAGCACTAGGTTTCTTAGTAGCAGTAGTGCCACCTGACAGCCCAGCCGCTGAAAGCATGCCAGTTCCACTAGATGGCTTGTTCTTTACATTTATACGAATGGTCTCACCTTCCTAAATCCAAATTGCCAAAAGATCAATTGAATCCAAGAAAGAAAAAGACAACTTCTCTATAAAAATAACCAAGTGGTATATTGTTATAAGGTGGAATCTAAAACAAGTTTGTGTTTCAATACCTGTGAATCCCCAGTATGTTGCAGTACAATCAAATAAGTTTTAAATCATTTGATTCCGCAATCCTGTATTCTCTTGTTTGCTAAAATGACCCTGGGACTCCATTGTGTGATATTTCATCTTGTAGAATTGTAATAGAGGCTTTCTTTGTTAATATAAATATATAATATTTTGCACTGACTATGACAAAAGCCCATAGCACAATTGGAAGGTGCTCATTGTTGACAAAAGCCCATAGCACAAGTGGGTTTTGAGTTATGTTACCAATTAAAAGAAAACTTCAATTATAGAATTTCCAAAGTTTGATAGACTATGACTGGCCTAATGCGATTGAGAAGGAGGCCTAATGCGATTGAGAAGGAGCTTCAGTAGCCATTGAAATAACCAATTTCTGAATCAAGCCAATTCAAGTACAGTCTAGTTGGCCTGCAGTAACTTCAGACTACTCCAAGTTTATTTGGCTTAATTCAAAATTCAGTTACTAGTCTGCACTAGCTAAAATCAGCCCAACAAGTAAGAATTAAAGCAACTAACAAAGAAAATTGAAGAACCCCTATCAAGACTGTATTGGTGATGCAATCGTTGATACAATCGCAAGGTACACTCGCTTTTCTCTTCTCCGCTTCTTCTTCTTCTCTGCCTTGCTGTCTCTTCTCTTTTTTCCTCTTTGTTTGTTGCTAGGTTCTCTGCACTGAGCAGTGGGCAGGAGATTTTTTTTTTTTCTCTGGTTTGGGGCTTTGCGTGTTTCAGGGAATGGGAGATGGGTGCCGAAAGGGTTCGATCTTGTTGCGGTTTGGTGTCGGAATATTGAGATGGTTTTGATCGAAGAAGGGGGAAGGGTTTCGGGGTTCAGTTATGGGATTTTATTTTTTTCTTTTTTTTCTTTTTTTGCTGGGTGTGGGATGGGAGACTATTAGGGCTGGGTTGATGGCAAAGGGCGTCTGTGACAGAGGTTGGGATTGATGGTGTGGGTATGGAATGGATGAACAGAGTTCGGGAAGGGTGATGACGGCACTGGGACGGACTGATCGGGGTAATCACGCCGACGATCGTGAGGATCGTGCGGCTTTGATACCAATAGATGCAATCGTTGATACAATCGCAAGGTACACTCGCTTTCCTCTTCTCCGCTTCTTCTTCTTCTCTACCTTGATGTCTCTTCTCTTTTTTCCTCTTTGTTTGTTGCTGGGATAGAGGAAGTTGTCAGAACATTATATCTCAAAGTCTTGTTGATCGATTGCAGCTGAAAGTTCGGAAGCATCATCGTCCCTATTTTGCTAGATGGATGATGACAGGTGATGAAGTACAAGTACAATATGCATGTCCAGTTACAATTTCTGTTGGAGAAGATTATACAGATACAGTTTGGTGTAATGTGGTACCCATGGATAGTTGTAATATCTTGTTGGGTCGTCCACGGATGTATGATAAGAATGGTACTAATGGAATGTGTAACAACACATACACATTCATGCATGGTGAAAAGCAAGCAACACTTTGTCCTATGAAGCCGGCGCCACCAAAGAAGGGGTCAAGTTCTCGTCTCACCAAGGATGCACTTCAAGTACACACTGTATACAGAAGCAACATCAAGAAGACGAGTCGAGTTCGAGGTCAAACTCTTTTCCAACCCAGGGAGAATGATGCAGCAGTCCTATCTATCCGTGGGGGCAAGACTCATGGTCCAATTGTGGGACCCAAGCAAGTTTAAGGAATTCTTTATTAATTGTTATTAGTTTCTAATTTTTATTTAAGAAGTTGCATTTATAATTAGTTTCTAATTTGGATATGATTTTGTTTCCTAGTTTGATTAGGGTTGTTTATTAGGGAAGTATCTTTTTTTTATAAATAGAGCATTGCAAAGATCAATGATCTCAGATTGGAGAATTGAATTAAGGTTTATTGTTCCCAGCAACAAACAAAGAGGAAAAAAGAGAAGAGACAGCAAGGCAGAGAAGAAGAAGAAGAAGCGGAGAAGAGGAAAGCGAGTGTACCTTGCGATCGTATCAACGATTCCATCAATTGGTTCAACTGGAGACTGATTCTTCCAATCAAGGTAATGACATATTTTATTTATTTATCTGATTCTTCCAATCAAGGTAATGGCATATTTTATTTATTTATCGTTCCTCTAAAATAAGAACAAGCTCTGCACTTCAATCTTGTACCTGGTAGGGACCAGAGAGCAATGAACACTGACACTAAAAGTGCCAGAACTGGTAGCAGTACCTTAAGTTGAAGGTAAAGCAGTGTAGTCACAGCCACAAACACAGAAGAAAGAAGAAATAACACAGTTAGAACAAGCCTTAGTACCTTGGTTCCAGATCCAGAGTAATGAGTGTTTCTCATCCAAATTCTCAAACTGTCACACAAAGTTGTGTAGGAGGAGCTCATGAAGAACACACTAGGAATGTTATATCAATTTCAAGAGTACAAAGTGTTTCTTAATAAAAAAAACCCGAAGGTTAATCTTAACCACTAAAGATATTTAATTCCAGTCCTTCGACAAAAAAGGAGAAAAACAGAGTAAGCACACCTAACATAAATAAAGAAAGAAAATGACCTAAATATCTATAGCAAAAGGGGCCACTCTGCTGGGGACCGGCACAATGATATATTTGTACAAATCCCCCTAGGATTCTTTTCATGTGCAAAATAGGTGGGTTCCCAAGTGGGCACCATTCTCCTCATATTCATCCGTCACCCAATCCACAGTGGATCATGTTTACTATGGCCTTGGGGTCATAAATTCATTGTATCTTTTATTTAAAAAATAAAAATAAATTAATGTTACCATTTCAAAACCAAAAATCACGCACAAAAATATATGAGCACTGCACACTAAAACCAAATATCTCAAAGGGGTCATCTATAATAAAACACAAATACACACACACACAGTTACAGCACTATTTGCTTTTAACATAAAAAGAAAGAAGAGAATATGATGCCAAAACCCATAGCTATTACAATGGAAAGACTCCAATGCTAAAGGGGTAGTCCGGGAAGGACTTCCTGGGGTCCAGATTTCACTATCCTCTGCGGCATTGCAGATAATACTTCAACCTGGTAGATCGATGCCAATTGCCATTACTGTGGCTATTGTAGAATATAATTGTTCTCTGCTAAAAACCCCCGAGCACATTTCGATGTCTCTTCAGTGTCAGGCGGGCTGGTTGTTTTCCACCCAAACTTATTAATAGATTATTTCAGCTCAGATACTAAAACAAGTAAAAAAATAAAAATAAAAAAAACCACATAATGCAGCTCCTATTTTGTTTTTATTTTTTTTTAATGGCTACTTTCATTAAACAAAAACAAGCAGAACAAGAGGTTGTTCTGCTTACTTTCATTAAATAATGCAGCTCTTATTTTGTGCAAGGAAGAAAATATATATATATATATATTAATATTTATATACATCAATTTCAATTGTGGTGGGCCACAACACACTCAGAACCAAATGCCAAGGTGACCCCAGAAGTCAACTGACTATTGTAAAATAAAAGCCCAACCAAAAACGAAGTCCAACATAAATGAAAACAAATAAGTATCGAACCACACAGGCAAACAAATAAAGTATCCATCACTAACCATTTAATAATACACTTACACTACACTCAAAACAACTATTAAGGGCCAACAGTTGGCCTCCAAATTCATTCACAATCAAGACTTCATACAGGCATCTATAATTTTTCTGCCAGCAGTAGCATTATTTATTAATCCCTTGTGCTCAGATTCAACCATGAGGAGCCAGTGACACTGTCATGATAATTAAGACTCCAAATCAAATTTAAAGATATGAAGCAATACTTTCAAATCAAACAATCTAATATAATCAAAATAAACTAAATTGAGAAGGCAAACCAGCTGCATAAAATGACATCATCAGTTCCTAGAACCAAATTCAATCTATAACTTGTGTTGGCCGAGGAGTGCTAATTTTCTCAAATTAGGCTTGAAAGTTGAAATTCAGTTTGAAACCTTTTCTTATAGCTGACTGTCAGTCTAACACAACTCTCCTTACTTCAGTCTTGGGACTGACACATGCCTTGGCAAAACATCAGTCCCATCTAATAAAATGTTTCAAATGAATAATTTGTATTAAACAATAACTAAACATGATTCTCCATATTCAAGTTAAAGACATTATGCATTGCATTTCAAAAATTGCTAATATTAACCAATAAACACAAAAATCAGAGAAACAAATCGATTGATCAGACACCCATTATAATACCTTCAATCTGTGATTCACTGCCGGATGAATATCGATTTGACTATCGTCAGTTGCATCTCCTGTCTCCTTCTCATGCTCCCTCTTAACATATTTCTCATGATCAGACAGTGCAACATTGAAGTCAAAAGCCTCATTCCTCTCCGCAAAACCCAATCCAATGAAGGCATGTTTGCCCGCCCCGTCCTCAATTTTCAGCACAAAGTATCTGGATGAGTCGAGAACAGTCTCAACAGAGTTCTCCCGTTGGCCAGGGAGTACAAAGCAGGCCGCGAAGAGCTCCCCGGAGTTGGGGTCCTCAAGGCGGATCTCGCATCGCTCCTTGCACGAGACAACACGGAGGCGGCCCGACCAAATCTTGTCGGACTGCAGCCACTCGCCACATTTGTAGCCACCACTCGTCGACCGAGGGGGGATTTTGTACACAGAGACTTCGCGGACCACCAAAAGGGTGTGTTCAAAGGCATCATCTTCCTCAAATGACATCGTTTCTTACGGTTCACTGAAGCGTAATTTGAAGGAAATCTAGGCTTTTCCTTCTTGGGGTTTCTACGTTTTCAAGAGAATGATCAAATCAACAAATGAATGAGAGATTTCAAGTAATTTGTGAAGAATATTAATAGGGTATTGCAAAATGTAGGCTTTTATTCTTTGGGGGTTTCTGGGTTTTCTAGATATTAATCAAAACAGCACAAAGTTTCGGTCTTTCTCAAAATTTAGTACACAGAAAGAGAAATCTCAAGTAATCGCCCAATGATTTTTTATGGGGTACTGAAAAATGTCAAGGAAATCCAAACAGCCAAGGGTCCGGAGACTTTTGTGTCTTGTGGAAAGTGTGCGATATTACTCATAAAAAACAGCAGATCGAATCCAATGGGAAGGAAATTGAGGATTTCTCCAAAATCCAAACAAACAGATTTCGGTTAATAAGAAGCAAATCCCAATGGAGATTAAAAAAAAAAAAAAAAGGAATGAGATTTATAAAGGTCGAACCTTGATGGGATGAATCCGAATGATTCTAAAACTGTGAGAGATTTCAGTTTCCTCAGATGAAAGTGAATGTTACGCTTGGGTTTGGTGAGGATCGAATATGGGATTTTTGGACGATGTAGAGATTTGGGTCTTGAAGAACTCCAAGGAATAGAGATGGATTTTGAAAGTAAAACTAGGGTTTTTTGGGGGAATCGAAGATGATTTGAGAAAGATGTTTGGATGGATTCGAAAAGAGGTGATTTTGAAGCAAATTCGATGTGGATGTGAAGGTGGGAAGGAGCTGCAGAGAGAGACAGACGTGGATTCGAAGAGTGTTTGGAAAGGTCAATATCAGAGGATGGAGTGAAATTACCGAAATAGCCCTATTGGGGTGGAAAGACAGAATTATGTAGTGATCTTGACCGTTCATCTTGCTTGAGTATTAATTACTGGTTGTTTGACAAGGGCCCGGATAGAGCCGGGTTGGGTTAGGGATTGGGTTGGAATTGGATTGATGGTCAATGTGTAGGACCCAACTATTGAAATGAGGTGTAAATTGGGTCCTGCCGAAAGGCCCAGCCGTGCCGGCAATAAAAATTCTTGGGCCGTGACGTGCCGTGCCCAGGTCGTTTGGGGGTCGCCATAGCACAGCTTAGGTAATGTCCTGCTAGGCAGCACCGCACCTTAGATGGGTTGGGTCATGCCGTCCAAAAGCTTTTTTTAATTTTTCTTTATATAAATTGACTTTATAGACTTTAGGGCTCTCAATTTGAAATGAATTTGAAACTATTGAAATGATTTCACAAACAATGATGCAAATTTATAAAATGAAAAGTGAAAAATTAATTATTTTAAGTTATATATCTTATTTATATAAAAAAATAAATATTTTTTTTAAAAAAATGTTGTGCCGGGCCCTGTTTTGCCATGCCTCAACCCAGGCACTCTGGCTCAACACGGCACGACCAAGTCCCTGGATAGTATTGTGCCATGGACCAAGGCTCCCTGGCCAAGCACGGCCCATCCTTTTGAGTCGTGCTTGGCCAAGTCGGCCCAGTGGCGTAATAAACGTGTCGAGCCAGCCACGGCCCAAGTTTTTTCATGTTCAACAGTATTGGGGCTAGCCGCCTTGGTAGCCCAGCCCAACCCAAGTCAAAGTCATCTATTTGATGGGCTGGAAATGTCAATTCAAACGAGGTTTGTGTTAAAAGGGTTCAACCTGAATCTTAAGTGCCAGGCTAGGTTAACCTCTGGTTGAGAAGGCGAAGTGAACAGGTCGGATTGGATTGGGTTGGGGTTGAGGTGATGGATCAAATAGAAAATTTAAACTCAATTGAATGTGACTCATTTATTAATCCGGATAAAAAAAAAGTCAAGCCAGAACAATCACCTTAGCCTTGTCTCACTTCTTCTTCTTATGCCAAACACCTGACGTGTAAATTGTTGTGCTGATTTGGGTTTGGGGTGGCAGGAACTGGTGGGTAGGCGACCTGCACTAGGGTTGCAAATGAGTATCTACTTATTTGAGTATTTAAATTCTTTGATTCAGAATAAAGCTAGTATGAAACCTAACTTATATATACATAGATTTTAAGGGGCCTACAAACTAGTAATATTAATATTTGAGAGCCACTTTGCTTTAATCATATACAGTTTATTGGCCCCACTTGTATATTTAGAAGTTTATTTGAAGCTCTTTTTATCAATCATATTTGAGAGGCACTCCAAATCCTATTTATATATATATATATATATAACACTGATACTTGATCTGGATATAACTGAGGTTCCGGGTCAAAATTAGATTTTGATCTACAACACTGAATTTGGGTCCAGATCCACCGTAATTCGGCTATGGATCCGGCCCATCTTGCATCCCTAACTTAGACCATGCAAAAAGTTTAATTATTGGGCTTTTGCATGTAACCGTAATAGTTAGATCTCATTTCCTTTATGAACACTTGACCCAACAAGTTCCAAGTCATATACTAACATTTCCTATCAGTCACACCTGCTTTTGGCATATTTTTAGCTTACATTAAAAACTTGGTTCTACTCAAGGGGTCATGAATTATGTAACTTGTGCAAGTGGATCAAACTCGTCCAACTGGCTTGACCCCATACCTACCAAGCCAAGTTGACCCATCATGTCAACACAACTTTATAAAACCATGATTTTAGGCAGTAATTAAGCAGGTGAAGTTAGGCATATACTTAAAAAGTTAGAGGGAAATCTAACAAGCATTCATCTAGGAAGTTACAAAAAAAATAAAGGACTAATCCAAATTTATATCCTGGTCAGATTAATGGGTCAAAGTCCAATAATTGCATTAAGATCAAGGTCGCGTTGGGGGTTGATGGCTCAAAACCTACTCTTTTTTTTTTGTTGATCGGGCTGGAAAACTTAGCCTGGAAGGTCCCATCTGGAAAGGGTAAAAAAGTATCAGCTCGGTCAAACCTGAATTACTATGTGATTTAGTGACAAATTGGCGGGTCATAGTGCAATGAGTCGGATCTTATCGGATTACTGTGGAGTTTGCCGGGTTGAATAACAAGCGTGGACTCAGTGACCTGATTATCGTCAAATGAGCTGAAAATGTTAATCCGGACCCAACTTAAACATAAGATAAGATTTGATTGAATCCTAAATTATTGTATACAGATCTGGATTATTAAACGATGAGGACTTGGACCGGTCTTATGGACGGCTCTCGCATTAGTTATTGATCACTGCAGCATGTATTAGTGGAATTTTTTATGTTACACTGTTAGTGAATTAGTATTACATACATAAATAAAGGTAAAATGAAGTGGGCCGGATCAGCCACAACCAAACTCTGAATTCGCCCCAGATCGGATTCGGATTACAATTTTAAAACCCATACTTTTCTCGAACCGATCAACTCTACCGAGCCTGACTCTAATAGAAGTGGATCCTCCAGATCCCGTTTAAATCCGACCCACTACCATCATGCTGATAAGTGGGGCACATAAGAAAAATCTAAAAAAAGTCCCTGAAAATATGGGCTATAGAACCCGATTAATAAACGGGCCTATTTGGTGATTTACTTGTACAATAGTAAATTGAAGAGAGTGCAAATCAAGTGAGGATAAAAAAAGAGAGGGTCAAATAAAAACCAAATCACAAAAGCACTTTCTTATAAAAAATGTCAAAAGCCACCCACTCATGGCACAATTGATAAAAGGGAGTTTTTTTTTTATCATAAAAGTAAAAAAAACTACCTTTTCAAGGTTAGTAAACTTATTTATTTGGATGAGAGGTGAAATGAAATAAAATTAAATGGTCAACTCAAAGAAAATAAAGGGCTTAAAGTAAAGGCACAAAATGATTAAAAGTTATCCTCAAAATGCACTAAATGACAAAAAAAAAAAAAATCTTTAAAATGTACTAAATGACAAAAGTGAGAGAAATAATTTTTTTCCTTTAGTACTTTTAACTCCCAACTCTCTTTTTTTTTTTCCGTTCTTCTTTTTTGATTGGACCTAAAGGGTCCGTTTGCGCACAGCCGTGGAACCATGACAAGCATTTTCTCACGGGAGAATGGTGGATTTGCGCATTTCATCTCACGACAGATATTAGAAGATCAAAGGGCGCCAGAAACCACAAAAAGAGGGATTCCTCTCTGCACCAAACGCCGCTGAAGAAGGCGCCAGATCCTTTTCATGGGAAAAGTTTGCTACACAAAAGAACGCTTAATTCTATTTTATTCCCCCTCTCATATTGATCCCCTCTTCTTTTCTTCTCTTTTAATTTAACGCTTCACAATAAAAGAGGACTCAAGTATAAGCACGTGGGTGCGGTCGCACCCCTTAAACTGCGGTGCAATTTCAAAACCCATATAAAATTTTTAAATCCACCTCCAAAAACCCAATAAAAATTATGGGTCCACCTACAAAATCCACGTCACCAAAATCCTTGGTCTACCGTAGGGTCCGCACCCCTCAAAGAAATCCAGGGTCCCCCATAAAACCTCTATTCTTTGCTAAACCCTACTTCTAGCTTCGTCTCTTCCTTGGTTGGAGACGTCTTGACGCGGCGGCTTCTCTTTGTAGGTATGTATGCTCCCTGACGATGAAATCCCTGGAAGATTACACCTTCAAATGAGTTTTTAATCTGATCTTTGTTCTGGGGTTTCGGTTTTGACAGCTTTGAGTCTGTTTGCTACCATGTATCTTCAGTACTACATAAATGAAAATGGGGATAAAGTATACACCACCAAGGTATCTATTGTTTTAGCTTTACTTGTTTCATTGATCTGTTTGCACACATGGGTTTTACTTGTTAGGAAGAATTTGTATGGCTAGTGGTTGTATTTGTTTATTTTGTTCTGAATTCAATAACATGGGCACTTTGTAATTGGGATTCTGAGCTGAGAAGAAGAAGAAGAAGAAGTAGTAGTAATATTGATGGTACATTGAAAGCAAATCAGTGGTGCTTGGCGCAAAAGCGCGGGGTGGACAATGGATCATTCTCTCTGGTTGACCACCATGACTCCATATGAGCATAATGTATATCACTAACCTGTAACTGACCTGTTTATTAATCGGATAGGAAGTTTCAACCTGAACCCAACTTGAAGTTTTGAAAAGGGTCGACCGAAACCCTAAATTAACACGTTGGGATCGGTTCAGTTTGAGGAGTCACAGCTCTAGGAATCAGGTTTGGTTGGGTTGGGTTGGGTTGGGTTGGACCATAGTTGACTGGTTCATAGCTAGACCAATTGGTAGATGAATTTGTAGTTGCAGTTTGACACTTATTTTAAATTTAAAAATTCGATGAGGTAGGCTCATGGAATTCGATTTTTTATTTGCTTGATTCGTAGTTTGAGTTTGAAGAGTTAGATGCATTGATTTCAATATAAAATTTGACACAATTGTGTGGATTCACATGGATTGTAGATTACAAAGCACTTACATTTTATGTCACAATTACTAAAGTTTAACTCCAGTGCTAGTGGGATCCACCATTGGATTTAACCATATGCTTTACATGAGCTGAACTTCATAAGTGTTGTAGTTATTAATTGGCTGTAACAAGTTTAGTAGTTTCTTCTATATTGATTAAAGTGAAAGTTGAATCTATCCCAATTCGGAGAAGATAGGATCTTTGAATGGTTTGGAATTGAAAAAGTAGGTTGCTCATGATGACTTTTAGAATTTGCTCTAAAAAGTATTTTAATCCATCAACATAATCATTGTCTTTACATCTGAGTCGTATTCATTATATAGACACATTTGGGCCCACTTTTACAAAATCTAAACCCTTTAATCACACATCCGGTTATTTATTAAAATCAATTTAAATTTTACTCTCATTTGGATCGATCATGTATGAATTTTTGCACATTATCAACACTATGATGGATTTTTATTATTACTAGAGTGAAAATTTAAAAAATTCATTATAGAGTGGACGGTGCAAGCCAGTATACGCCAAATGGGTCAATCAAAGGTGACCAATATGTGACCAAATACATGCGAAAGGTCCCTATGTTAGCGCTGCTAGTTAGGGCCGCAGGTGACCATTCTACAACCTTAGTGTTCTCCAAAACAAATCTCCGCTTCACGAGAGGCTTTCCTAGATACATAACAATCAAGGGAAGCAAAGGGATGGATAGATTTGGATGTAGATTAGGAGTACGTAATGTCAATGGAACCAAATGTTCCTAGTCCCTAATTAGAGGGCCTCAATATTCAATGGTTGTATATTCTCTGAATTTATTTTGATGAATTCAATATGTCTAATATCCGGAGCAATTTACAACTATACTGACATCAATGCAAGAGAGGTAGGTTTGTGAATGATTGTTATGATCATAGCTAGGCTGAGGAAAAAGAAAAAAGAAAAAAGAAAAAAGAAAAGATGGAAAAAAAAAAAAAAAGAAAAAAAAAGAAGAGAAGGTTTTATGGAGAATCTACCTTCCTAAAACCATCAATAAATGGTCATCTAATAGGTCCTTAAGAAAAGTCTCCGGAGCTTTGGTGGCACAATAAATTCATTCTTATCTTGATTCTAGAAAATCAATTAGTAGGGCCCATCTAAGAAATCCAAACTGCTGATAGAATTTGCATTGTGTTTGTCACTAGGAATTATTTCACTCTAATCAAAGTTGGAGCTGCCATCAAATTGATCACATGATTCCACTCCTTTTATTTTGTGTATTTTTAATCATAGTTTTCTCATGTGATCAATCTAATGGTGGACCTAACACAGACTGGGATGAAATTTGTTCCAGTGGAAATAAACAGGGAGACATTAATTTTTAGTAGTATTGATTTTAAATGCATGCATCCAATGATAGATTTATAAGCTTTTGGCATTGGAACTCTTAGAGCTTCATCAAGAATTTGCACTGTACCAATGTCAATGATAGTGTCTATCCCATCCATCTCTTCAATCACTCTAGCCCATGGGAGAGGAGAGAGGGGAGGCACTTTTTCTCCCTCTCTTCCTCTCATTTCTAACCGGCTGAGATTACAACATCACCATTCAATCTATCCTTTATGTTCTGGGTTTGAAGATTTCGATTTTCACATTTAGGACTTGGGGCTTGAATACGAGAGATGAGGTATGATTTAATTGTTTTATTTCTCCTCAGATCTACTTTTCTTCTCTTTTATTTTCTTCTTGTAATCTACTCATCTTCATATCAACTCCTGTGGTTTTCTTGTTCGATAAACTTCATCACCTTAATATATTTTTAAGATCTCTAAACTCAACTATTAGAACTATGTATTTTCATATTCTCGAATCTAAGCAAACCGAACTATGAGTTGTTCGTACTGAAAAGTTTCTAGTTCGAGATTCATGTAGTCGAATTAGATAACTATGGCTAGGAAGCATGGATCCATTCCTAACAAAACCATAGTTACCTAGTTTCAAATTTCAATCTATTCAGTTTGAACAATTTGCATTTCGATTTACATGGATTCAGGAATAGAAGTTTGAAAGAGTTTGAACGGTTCTCATTTTCCAAAAGTTGAACTTTTAATCTTCTAAAAATGAAATTATATTGGCTGATTTGAAGAGAAGCTAATTAAAAATAAAATAAAAATGAAATACCCACATTGTACCTTGTCCTCTGCAGCCATTCATGTCCCAACACTGAATATCACTCTTCACAGAATGGTGGATATGCTATCTCGGTTCTAATGTGAGAAGATGAGAAGGAGAGGGAGAAGTGCCCCTCTTTCACCACTTTCTATAGCAGGTTGTAAAATGGAAGAGACGGATGTAACAGACTATTCGATGAAGATAGGTAGAGTACTGATTTCCTTTATGATAGTATAGGAGTGTCCTTGCGCTAGGCTTGTAAACCCATCTATGTAACTGAAAATTAAGATCTCGCCTTGTAATTCTCTGGTGACAAATTTCATCTCTATCTGTCTGTCCATCACTGGATTTATCATAGAAAAAAATATGATTCAAATACACAAAACAAGAGGAGTGAAATCACTTGATTAATTTGATGGTAGTTCGATTAAAATGAAATAACTTTCTAAGAAAATGCACCCTGTGAATTAACTTTTAGCGGTTTGGATTTCTTAAGTGAGCCTCACTGATTGATTTAACTATAGACAAAAATAAATCTCTCGCACTCAGCGACAAAAGATCCAAATTAATCTTATCGGCTATTAGGGTAATCAGACCCCTTTGAGATCTTTAAAAAGCAGACCTCTGCAAAAACCCTCATTTTGGTTCCTTTTTGCGCGCGCGCGCATATGGGCCCAACAATGATCAGTCCAATCCCTTCAAATTCCAACACCAAACCATCCCCCCCCCCCCCCCCCCCCCAATTATCATCCGCTCCTTCTTCCATGCCAGTCTTAATTAGACATTGATCTGGATGTTAGCTATCATCCGCTCCTTCTTCCATGCCAGTCTTAATTAGACATTGATCTGGATGTTAGCTATCATCCGCTCCTTCTTCCATGCCAGTCTTAATTAGACATTGATCTGGATGTTAGCTATCATATAAGTTCATTACGAATTTAAATGATATATACTGGTTGATTACTGAGTTAAAATCTTAGATTCATTTGATTGAACGAATATTACACAAAAACCTAATCCACATCCAAATCTATCCATTCCACACCTCCATTGATTTTTATGCATCAAGGTGGGTTGCGCTTTAATAAACTACTTGGGGTGTTTGTGTGCAAGAATAGCCATTCTCTATCATCATTCATTCAGTCAGAGTAGCACACCTTTTTTGATCCATTATGTTTCACCTTCTATTATATAAAGAGAGTTCTCAAAATTTCATTGTAATAGAGATTTTCATTATAGGATTGATTATGTGCAACAATTTACACATGATTTATCGAAAGGTTTATGTCATTTCAATAAGAGTGGAGTGTATATCTTTTACAAAAAAAGAAAAAGAAAAAAGAGTGGAATGTATATAAATTTTTATAAATAGTGACGTGTGATTTGATGGTTTTGGTTTTGCAAATGTTGGCCCAACATATGTCAATATGGTAAATACCACTTGGACATGAATTAAATACTTGTGTTGATGACTAAAATATTCTTTACAGAACTTCTAAAATATGTTAAGAGAAGCTCAGTTTCTCAAATCCCAATCTTTCAAAGAAATCATCTGTAGTTTTAGGATTCAAATTTCTCTCCAATCAATATACAAGACACTACTCCAGTGAATACACTATTTTTTTAATGACTTTTTTCTTTAAAAATGATTTTTTTTTTATGAAGTCTATCATATGTAAAACTTGTGATTTATCTAATGGTGGATCCTGGTGATATTGGAGTTAAGTTTTACTTGTTGTTAGTATATAAACATAAGACATAAGTGCTTTTATGACCTCCAAATCATGTGAATCATCATGAACTAAATAAATTATATATTTGAGTCAATATAATGAACATGTCGAACTCAAACTGTGAATCAAGTGAATAAATTAACGAATTAAATGGACCCAGAACAAGTGTTGAACCACGAAATACAAACTCAAATGTGAATTGGTCGAACTACTAACTAGTAACTGTGAACCAAACTTTTGTATTGACTGAATTCAGGTTGAGCAGACGGGTCAGGTCAGGAATTGTCAACCTAATAAAATACTGTGGAATATAAATAGGGAAGCAGACAAATAAGCAAGCATAACCAACTTGTTAGCTTGGTTCACAGTAGCAAGCACAATCAACTTGTTAGCTTGGTTCTCAGTAATTGTAAGTTGTAAAACCTTCTTAAACTATTATCTAAAACTCAAAAAACTAGGCTATATTTTTGCATTCCAAACTTTGAAAAGTTAAGTGGTAAAAACCGTTGCTTCAGTCAACTTGGAGACAGCACATTGGAAAGTCTGAATTTGGTTCTGATTTAGAAACTGTCTATGGAAGCTGTTGATCTCAGTTACCTGAGAGTATATTGTTGGGCTAGGACTGTATTCATCAATGCAAATAATGGCCAGTTATTTAAGTGAAAAAAAATCCATCACTGCATTTGCTCAGCCGGTTAGAGATGTGTGGGGGGACACGAGTCTGAGTTTTGTGTGTTTATTTGTTATTTGCTTATCCATTTTTTTCTGACTTTCTGACTACCAAAAAGTTTAATTAAAGCTTAGTGCAAAGGCTAATAAAACACTACTGCATTCACTGAAGACTCATCTTCCCACTTTGAATATGTGGATTCCTTATAGCATGTTCACTTTTTCTATGTGATCAAGAAGCTAGCTATCACTGAGTGGCAGAATCTGCTCACGTTTTTGTGCACATTTTAGTTGCTTCTGAAACTGCCAATTGATGTTTCGAAGCCGTTTTTTGTTTGGAAGGGGTAGCTATTGGACAGGGATCTAATTGGGTCTGGATGGGACGGGACTGAATTGGAACTAGATTCCTTTCCTGTAGGATGGGTCCAGATCTGGATCCAACCATGATCCTGTGTGTGCAGGATCCAGATCTGGCATCAACTGATAAATGCGGATCCAAATCCAGATCCAAGACAATCTGGAACAGAGGTCCTCAAATTTTTTTATTTTTAATTTTTTTTGTCTGACTTGAACTGAGACTCAAACACTGGTATCCTATGGTTCCCATGGAAGAGGCTGATATCCCTTACCAGCCGAACTATCGGGCCTGGGATTTTTATTTTTTTTAAATTTATCTGCTGTAATCGTTCTGGACGTCGGTCCTCAGGACAGAACGTAAAAGGATGCTCCGACTTAGCGAAAAAAAATGGAACATATAAGGATGCATATGTGGAAGTTCTGCAACTGAATTTCACCCCGATATGCACACAGTGAGACACAGAGAGGGAGGGAGCGGTCCCGAGGTGGGGGGGAGGCTCCGAACCTGCTTTTGTATTTCAAATACTCAAGAGAAGCGAATATGCGTCTTTAACCAGAGGGGCTCCAAATGTACTTTTGTATTTCAGATACTTAAGATAAGCGCAGGAAAATTTGATGTGGTCAATTGGGCTGGCATTGAAAAGAATTTTTCTACCTCTCCAAAGTTATGTTAGTGCTTATTGGTGGATTGTTGGTCAGTCAGCAATGAGAGTGCTAGGCAGGGGCTGCTGGCTTAGCATCGCATTTAAGGTTGTTGAAACTAAATTTTTTGTGGTGACTGTAAATGGCCAGTGTTGATGGGGTTATGAGGAACCTCATTAGTTTTATTATTCGAATCTTCTCAGGGACAACTTGTTTTGTGATTCTTATGAAGTATTGCTATCTGGCCTGGAGATCCTAGGTTTAATTGATACTTTTATTTGCAAGAGGGTGAAGTACTTATGGAGGTGGGCTCAGTAGGGTGAGGAAGGTTGGGAGGTTGTAGGTTGGTGGTCTGTTCAGTGGTCCTCTTTTTGTATTATGTGGATCTGTTACTGAAAAGTGGGATTGCTTTTTTTTTTTTTCCCCGTCACTGCTGTTGTCACTTTCTTTTGTAAATCTTATTTGTTGTAACAAAATGTTTTGAATGGCAAAATATAAATCCTTCTGTTCCATCTCAGTATACACTGGACAGGCCGGAGAAAATGTGGTTTTAGGTTGACATATGCTTTGTATTACTTTAAACTCTTATAAATATTAGTACGGATTTATACCAGCAAGAAAATAGTATATTTTACATGCTAATAAGCATCCATCAAACCAGAAAAAGGGGGGGGGGGACTTTATAAAGAATGTTTCATGGAGCCAGTCAACCTTGTCAAAGACCGGCAAATTGTCTGCTGTATTAATTCCTTAATTCATATTTTTGTAAAATATTTTTCTACCCGAAGTTCTACCAAGTATGCATCCAAGTAAGATCTAGTGTTTCTCCTCTTTTGCAGAAAGAATCACCGCTTGGGGTAGCGACGCAGTCTGCTCATCCAGGTAGAGTACAAATGTACCTTTGCATTTTCCTGTTTTCAGAAGGGTTCCCTTACAAGAGAGATTTTTAAGTCCTAGAATCTTCGTTATAAGTAACCACATATACATTCTTGCACTTGTGCACATGGATATCAAGTTATCACGCTGATTTTATTCAATTGCTTCAAAAAAGTTTGATTTCGGAAAGCTGGTGAACAGTTGCTTGAAGTTAATCACTATACTCCATAAATTTACCTTATATATTTATGAATGTATTCCATTCTGAGAGCAAATCTCATGATTCAGATCTTCGGTTCACTTACTGGTATATTAGCAATCCTAACTATCCACTGATTTATGGGACAAGTGACTAAAGCCCCATATGGGCCCATATCCAATGAGCAAATTTTTTTTTTTTTTTTACATGCTTTTTGAACTTTAAGAGAAATGCTTTTTCCTGAGGTTTTAATGCATTAGCATTAAGCTGCAGGGGCTCTATGTATTTTCTTCTTTTGATGTTTTTTTTATGATTATGTGATAACAATTTCTTGTTCTTATATTATTTGAGCTGCAGCTCGCTTCTCTCCAGACGACAAGTATTCAAGGCAGAGAGTTCTTCTGAAGAAGCGGTTTGGACTGCTGCCGACCCAGCAACCACCACCAAAGTATTGAATCATTTCAACTTTTTTGCATGGTTGGAATTGATGGACTCTTTCATGCTCACAGTCCCCAAAACTGTTTGGAAACGTTTGATGTTCTTTTACAATAGTCGTAATGTAATTTGAAGTGCTTATGTCTGTATTAGGATGATCCAGAAGCGATCAATCACTGAGGAGAGACAATGTTTAATCATGAATTAAACTAGTCATTTACTTATCAGATAATATAGGCCAAATGTGTTTGATTTCACCACTGCTTTGCATTCAAATTACATGTAAAGCTAGTTATCTACACATAATAACTGTCTGAAGTGAACTGGGCTACTGAATCCTGATTTAAGCATAAACCAAATTCCCTGCACTCAGCTTTTGGAGGATCCAAATGGGCCCTAGTGTAAACGGTAAGACAGGTCCTGCCATCATTTTGACCTTTTTGCGGCGCTAAGAATTCGTCCAATTCTGAAATCCCCATCAGTGAAAGATACAGTTTGCTCATTTGAATATATAGGCTCTTGACATAAAATCATCTTTTAGGATTATGTTTGGCAAAGCCAAAATAAGATAGAATCCTTGTGCTTTTTGGAAATTCCTGGGTCCGGTTGGAAACCTTTCATTTTTGGAGCGAGTCCTTGTGTCCTTGATCTTTGAAACATTCTAGGATTATGTTTGGCAGAGCCAAAATACGATGGAATCCTTGTGCTTTTTGGAAATTCCTGGGTCCAGTTGGAAACTTTTCATTTTAGGAGCGAGCCCTTGTGTCTTAGATCTATGAGACATTCACGAGTTGTGTAATAAAGGGGGAAATAACAACTCTACTAGAAATCTAGATGAGTCTCATCTCATATGTCCTAGGATCAGCATGTCTAGAGAAGGGCTTCTAATGCCATTGATTCGGAAGTCACTCTTATCAGACTCCAACCAATTTGAGTCATGAAGAGAAAGGGAAGAAAGTTTAGGGAGGGGACACTTGAGAAAGTGAAGGTGATTCTCATTTGTGCGTGAGAGGATTCCATGCTCTTAGGATTTCTATTTTAGTGGGAGTGGGGAGTCTTGCATTCCTAATCTTCCCATAAGAAATCGAAATCCTCTCTATGTTAAAAGTCACTTCGTAGTTTCCTCCATCAAAAGGAAAATTTGTTGTACCGAATAGTGGACTTCACGGAAAACCAAAACAACTTTCCTCTCTATTATAGAATCCTCTTGTCGTGCAAAACAAAGAGAAGGTATGGTAACAGGTGAGCAATCCGTGAAGAATTCTCAATTTGTAGACTATTTTCTTCGTTGTACAAATCCAAGAAAGTGAGGATTTCAAAATCCCATTGGGCAATGTTGGGACCTGGAAAGAATCACAAACTTGCATCAACTGATATGGTAATCATAAATAACATCAAGTGGGGCATCATTTTTTGAAAATAATTATGAGCAGAACTACTAAAAGGTAATTAGTAATCATTATCAGCAATTATCACCAGCAACATTATATGGAGCACGAGGGGCAGAAAATCAGCATTCCATCTAACAGGGTATTTGAATTCAAGCACACCCCAGCAGCATAGCAACAATGATAGACTACTTATCCAGCCAAAATATTCAAGTCTCTCATGATTTGAGGAAAACACAACATTCTTACCAAACCTTTTTCCAGTACTACATTTTTCGCAAGTAGCTCGTAATTAGATGCAATGATGCAGCTGGAAACTGTGTAGTCCAAACAGTAGTAAGTGATCAAGGATTTTCAAAACCATAACCATCCCCACTACATTCACCATACAAATCGCAATATAGATGATTAAATGAAAAAGTAGCCAAAACTAGAAACATGAGACACCTGAGGGGTAAGTGTGTTCTCTTCTCATTAAGCTGCTTTGTTTGGTAATTTTATCGTAAAAAAAAAAAAAAGTTAAAGTAAAGCATCAAATTAAGGGGGTGTTTGGAAACAAGATATTTTAAGAGATGTTGCTATATTATCTACTAGTTCAGATTGCAATCTATTCACCTAAAAATGAGATCTTTGGATAACTTAGAAAGTATCTTATAATATCTCACTTTCTTCCAAAAACCTTCATATTACATTATTCAAGGGTATGCTGTATAAAATAATCTTTAAAAAATCTTTTCTAAATACGAATTGAGAGTTTGAGTAAAAACCATTAGGGAGTTAATGAGCAACCATTAATTATAATGGCCCACTATAAGCTTTAACATTTATGAGTCCCACAATTAGATTGGCCCCACAATGCTTACAAACTTAATGTGGGGTCATATAACCATATTATGACTATATAGCCCTTGTTAATTATCAATATTAGGTGGATCTTATAAATGTCACGCTCGGGGGGCTTTCATTATGATTACCAACATTAGGTGGGTCCCATACTACCAAAATTAGTTGGGTCCCATGATTACCAAGAATGAATTGTGTGATTGTAATTATCAGTTTGCCATCATTAAATGGGTCACACTATTTAATAGCTCTCCTGCTGTTAATCTAACTACCAACATCAAATGGACCCCCACAATTATTTCTCATAAAAAAGTTAGATAGGGTCATTTGTGATGATTACCATTAGATGTATTATAGTATAGTTATCAACGTTTGGTGGACCCACCTTAATTAAACAACATTGCTTGGATCTCATTATTTAAATTCAATCTCATATATATTTTTTACAATAGATGGGTTCTACCATGATTATTAACACTTGTTATTACTAATTAATAGGTCATGTGTTGGGTTAATTGATTATATTCTCTCCATTTCTTATTTGGTACATCATTGTCAAACAATTCAAAGGTATATTAAAATCTGTAAAGATTGTCAAACACCATAAGTGACACAATATAATAATGTGACACTATTTTATTCTACGATAATTAAATCTTACAATATTTAAACTTGTTAATATTATATTGTGCACTTATCCAAACACCCCCTTAAAAAGAATAAAATATAAGAGGATTATGATGGTCTTTTATTTTTAGTGGATTGGTAAGAAAATCTTTTTAACTTTTTGTCTAAAAAGTGAATTATTATTTTTTTTTGTCTTCTAGTGGTTTGAAGAGTTTTTTTTCTTTTTTTTCATGAAAAAGTAGGGCAGAATTTTGAATTTGTGTACTTTTGATACGACCCATGGGTCTTTTTATATATGGAAAATGGAGGATTTACCATGCCTTTATTTTACAAGTAAATTAACAAACGGGCCTGATCAGTCCCTAGGCAGGCAGGTAGTCTCACAAGTTGTGTACAACTCACCCATGTTGCAATAAAAAAAAGAGTAGCCAAAATAAAAAAAATTGCATCATGTGCCCCGAATGAGTACAAACATCCACATATCCAGCTTTTTAGGCCTTCGCACAAACAATAATAATAATAATAATAAAAGACAATAAAAAGCTATGGGCATTTGAGAATAAGCGGTTGTCAATTGGTTGGATACCTCATTTCTCACCCAACTCCCCAGGGCCATAGTGGGGCCTCGTGTTGCACATATGTTCTTTAGCTCATGCTTCTGTTAACTTGTGATTTAGTGGCTCAGTAATCTGATATTTTGATTAGAGCAAGATGCACACATCAAATTCAAAGATTTTGAACCTTTGGGAGAATACAGCATAAATCTTAAGGGCCCATTTGAAAATCTTTGTAAAATAATTGCAGGTAACTCAGTTTACACATAAATGAGGTTCATGAGTTTAGATATCCCGAGTTGCCAGTTAAGTTAAAGTATGTTCTTTGTCATAACCAATTATAGGTAAACATAGTCACACGTAATTAGATTTGCATGAATGCCAGCAACCGAGACATATTTGGTTTGTTAACAAACTGCAGGTAACCATATATAAGTGTAACTAAGGATTCATGTATTTGTATTACTGAGTTCTGTTTTGTTCCTTTGGATGACCAATTAATGGCAAACCAAGGTCCAAGGATCCAGACAGGGTGTGTCTACCAAACATGTGTGAAAAAAGATTAGTTGTTACTTGTTAGGGCCAAAGGACAAGATCAATTATACCTAATATGTTTCTTACTGTATGGTGCAAATATGGCAAGTATAGCTTATTTTTTGAATTTGTGCAACAGGTAACCACTCATGATTTGGGGAATTTTTTAGCCACTCATGATTTGGGGAATTTTATGGAGGACTAATTTGGGTAAAGATTCTAGCCAATATTATCCCATTTTTGCAACCACTTATGATTTGGGGAATTTTTTATTGAAAAGAACTGCGATGGTCAGTCGGCTCTGCATGGTACCATTCAAGCTGGTAAGCCATGGCTATTTCTTTCGGTCCAAAGGTGCGGCTCCAGCCCGGCCGCTGGTTCTGACGCTAGTCATCCAATCTGAAGTTGGAAAAGACTCAAATCATCACATTTCCCTCTCTGTGAGGGGTGACATCTAGTCACACCCATGCCCACTGCACATCTGATATCATTCTTGGTTTTCTAAAACTAACATGCCTTTTGACTCCCTTTCTACTCCCCCATGTCTTGTGTTCAAAACCGCCCAGATTTTGTCCGAAGTGGGTTTAGTGGGCACCACACAGGGAATTAATCCTGTTGGGTCGAAGGCTCTATTAATTTCCACCCATTACATGGAAAAAAACAGAGAACTTTATCCAAATCAAGTGGTGATTTTGGCAGAAAAGGCCCGTTCGGATAAGGCAAAAGTGGCACCCATCGATCCTCCACCGTGTTTACACCCGAATACCACTTCTGAAGTCTTCCCCACTTGTTGACATGAACGGGGTGAAGAAAAAGGGATGAATCAATTTATCCAGACTACCCTTGAAAACACATCAAACAAGAGTGCTGTCGAGAAAACATTTTGAGAGTGGCTTCATGATATCCGGTGACACTACTTCAGATGCTAATCCTATTTGTAAGCCCTCACAACCAAGCAAGCAGACTTTTAAGATTGCCCCCCCAATGTTCAGTCTCAGCACTAGTTGGATCACATCCAAACCACACATCATGATAAACCAAAGTATTAAGTCAAAACAGCTGTGATTCATATCATGGCAGACTCAATACAAACCAGACCATCCAAGGCACTGGTTCTCAAGAATCTCATCACGCTGGACTGGTAGGTCTGCTCCTCTGAGGCATGGAACCCGTAGAACAAGACCATCATTAATGGTCCAAATCTCATCCACCTGTAGAGAAACCATTTAAGGAGCATAAAACTTCACTTGAAACATTGCAGCATAATACTCTATAATATTTGAAGTTTGGAACTTGTACTTCTTTTCTTTCTTTCTTTTTTAATCACATCTACAGTACATCCAGATCTTCCTCTTGGTTTGGGAATTCTTCCCCATCAATAATGCCTTCTTATCCTGCTCAATATTTGTTAATATGTGAATTTCAACATGCATCCCAGATCTCCCAGTTCTGTATACTTTCAAAATAGTTTGCCATTGAAAGAAAGAAATTATCTATAAAATTGTAAACAATGATTTAAGATATTTTACAACTGGAACCACCACCACCAATGTAAAACATAATCCATCTGCAGCTATGATACTTGGAGCAAGACAAAGTAGAACCAAAACTAGATGCAGATTCCTCGGCACCCCTCATATTCTGTAAAATAAACACAACCAAATAGGGGTCAATGATTTGGTCAGATTAACATAATGAAAAATACATGGTCAATGCCCTAAATGATAATACAACGCCAAAACAAGGAAAAATTAAGAACATGTAAATTTAGACCAGGCATCAATTATGAGTTCCAAAAGAAGGATTGATCATACATCAACTAACCACAAACATATGTCCCTGGAAAGAGGGCTGATCATATATCAACCTCCATATAATCAATAAAATTATCAACCGACCATAAACATTTATCCTTGGAAAGAGGGCTGATTGTATCAACCTCCATATAATCTATATGACATTATGGATCATGATACGAACTTCATTATGAAAAAGGGTAATGATTTAAACTGGGGACAAAGTTAGATAGTACAGTTTTTTGAAGTGCGTATATATGTAGGGAGATGCTCCTATGAGAGATATCTTTCACCTTATATGAGAGATGAAGTGAGGGCACCCACCCTTATCTCTCATATAAGGTGTGAGATATCTCTCATAGGAGCATCTCCCATATATATATATATAGAGGAATGTTCATATGCATCTTTCCCTCACCATAGGGTGAGGGACACTTCCCTTTTTGCACATGAAGACAAGGAAGTGTACCTCACCCTATGTACTTGAAAAGTACATTTTGTACTTGAAAATGTCCAAAAAGGGGAGTGTCCCTCACCCTATGGTGAGGGAAAGATGCATGTGAACATTCCCCATAAATATATATATATAAGGCACGCTACAAAACGCCCCGAGCGTTGTGTTGTGAAAAACGCCCCTCTTCTAATTGTTGTATGCATTCATCTTGCCCTATTTTTTAGAGAGAAGTCAAAGCATTTAAAATCCCTATTTTCTCTCTCTAAAAAAAGTAACAAGTCATTACTTTCCCTATTTTTTCTCCCTCTTTCAAAACATCACTTCCATGCTTAAGAGTCCAACGACCACAAATATTTCCTTTTTTTTTTCCTCCTTTTCAATGGGCCATCTTATTTACGTGATTAAGTCAATGGCATTTAATGGTTTGATTGGATATCAAATTAATGCCAATATATTTTGTTAATCGTTGCTTGCATTATAAGCATGGCAAATTACAAATAAAATATCTACTAGTGGGACCCTCTTAATTTTATGATTAAATACATTGAAGTTAGTGGGCATGGCAGTATTTGAAATCTATTAGTAGGACCATCTTATTTTTAATCAATAACAGTTAGTGGTTTGATTGGTATCAAACTAATGCCAATTCATGGTTTTAATTACTGCTTCATAGCATGAGAACATTAGAAGTTTATCAGTAGGACCCACTTATTTTGTTATCATAGCATGGGAACATTAGAAATCTATCAGTAGGAACCATTTATTTTGTTATTAAATCCATTCATAGTTAAATGATCAGATTAGTGACAAATTGGAAAAAGCCCAAATTCATAGACGGTAGGTGAACCAAATGGCTCAGATTTATCTAAATATTTATGTAAAAGGCTTTATCAAGCGTGTGCCCCACTATAGAAAATAAAGAAAGAAAAATAAAAAGGTTTGTGTCAAATGCACATCCAGTCATCCTCTCTCAGTATTCAAATTTTTTAAAGAAGATTTTTTTTCAAGAGAGAAAACATAGGAATGTAATGGATTTAAACATGTAATGGAAAAGATTTATTGCTTTTGAAAGCATGATACTTATTGCCTTTAAAGAGGAGAAACAATTGGCATGTATAATGTGAGGTGGAGTTATCTCATTTGGACAAATCAAGAGGGAAGAAAACGCCTTTTTTGAAATGGGGAGTTCTTGAGAATTCATATATATATATATATATATATAAATGGGGGATCTTCTTATGCATCTATCCCTCACCATTTTGGTAAGGGACACTTCCATAAAGGGAAGTTTCAAGTACAAGTGCACTTCACCTTATGTATTGAAAAGTACATTTTGTACTTGAAACTTCCCTCCTTTATGGAAGTGTCCCTCACCAAAATGGTGAGGGATGGATGCATAAGAAGACCCCCTTATATATATATATATATATATATATTTATATGGAGATGCTCCTATAAGAGCAACTCTCACAATACTATGAGAGTAAGGGTGGGGGCCCTCACATCTATATCCAATGCCAACAGCCTAAATGTGAGGGCCTCCAACCCTTACTCTCATAGTACCATGAGAGTAACTCTCATAAGAGCATCTCCTATATATATATATATATATATATCAAGTGTCAAGCCTGATCCCCTTGATGAAGCAGGTTTTGAAATTGAGCAGAAAAATAGAAAGCTAAAATCAAATTAGTCAAAGTCCAGGCAACTGTGGCACTCGGCTGAAAGCTTATTGTCGCAATAGAAGATATTCACTAGAGGAAAGATTTGTTGCAGTTGATGAAATGCAGGAGTAGAAACACACACTTAAAGAAATCTCTGGTTATCATTTCATGGCTGAATACTCTCAAGATAATAATCTATATATATATATTTATATTTAAAAGGCACCATTTTCTAAGATCATTATTAACTTCAGAATGCCTGTGATAATTTTTTTATTTTTATTTTATTTCTATTTATTATTTTTCGACTAGATGGGTGAGTGGTACACAACCTGTGAGATGACCTACCTGCCTAGGGATTGATGCTTAAGTGGATATGTGAGAGGAGACACCCTTGCGACTGGGTTGTTTTGGGTTCCTCCCAGGCAAGGAGGAATGCATGGTCACATTTATCATTTCATAAAGTGGAAAATTTTAACTTAGCCAGTTTTTACTACCGGTCCCAAGCCCAAATAAAGGAGGGGGTTTCCATTAGGTTAGGTTGACCAGCAAAGTAAAATTGCCATAACCCAAACATGAATTCTTAGAAAAACAAAATTCATGTAGCCTACCACAACATAGTTGGGACAAGGCTTTGATGATAATGATGGTGATGATGAAAGTAGGAAATTTTGGTGGTTACCCTAATATAGCTGTGTTAAAATGGATATTAACCATTACCTTTTCCTGATCAACCAATCCTCTGATCTTGCATCACCGGCTACTTCACTTGTGCAAGACGCTCTTCTTGGGCAGCTTTGGTTTCTTCTGTGTATGGTTCTGGCAAGGATTTGGAGACAAAATAGTGAGCAAACATTAAAAAAATAGATACAAATTAGCACAAGAGTGACTTCTTGCAAAATTCTAAAAATACCTTCTGCCTTTCCAAGGCCTCAACATCTGTCCTCTCTCTCCACGTGCTTTTCCGCAGCTTGATTGGACGGTTACCCACGTATTTACCTACAATAGTTATGTGAGATTCCAAGAATATTAAAAGTGTATACAGTATGTACATAAACACTACTGGCCCAACATAATATGTTCTATGCAGCAATCGCTTAATCAGATGAATGGGAGCTGACAAATTGACAGGAAAACAGAAAACAAGTTACTCGATTTTTCAAATTTTTCAGAAGCAACGACACAAGTCTATTCAGCCATTAAGACAGACAGAGGTTGACCAATGCTCAATGGGGTATGGAAGCTGTGACTAGTGTGTGGATCTCTTTTTCTTTTTTCTTTTTAATAACAGTGTGTGGACTTTTCAAAAAGGAACCTGATTTTAAGTTGGGAGTCATCCAGGAAATGTAAAAATATACTGATGGTGGTTTGTGCTTGAATACAGCTTTTTCATAATTACCTATGAATAATTCATTTTATCTAATTTTCCTTTTCCTCTTCGTTTTCAAATGGGAAAAATAACCAAAGCAAAATTTGAGAGGCATGTTGAGTGGCTTACACTCGTGTTGTTCCTCTAGGGTATGATCTTTTTCTCATAAGATAATTTTTTTTTGAAAGATATATATATATATATATATTTGGAAGATATGACCTTGCTTCTTAAAAAATCATCTACATGCCTCAACTTTTGTAATATTATTGACAACATCAACGCTAATAGAGAAGATGATGTAACCAAGATGCATGGAATAACATTAGTGTTATGGAACCATCAAAAAACCATTAGTGTTATGGTGGAATGCGTTTTCAGGATGACAATAGAAATTGAAATAAAGTAGTCTGTTGGGCACTAAGTGGAGAAGAGGTTTCGTTAAAGAATGAAGGCAGGCCTGTTTCAGACTTTGATCTGTTTGAAATAGAGCTGATTTGACTGTTAGGTATGGCATGTAGTATGTCTGATTTGATTGAAAAAGAAAACCTGTCATATAGTAAAAGATATATGGGCAAATTTGTCATATAGTAATAGTAAAGACAAACTTGTCAGATAGTAAAAGTTAAAAATAAATAAAATAAAAAGTTGTCTGATTGCTTTAGAAATTGGTGTCTGATCAGATTCTTTTACCTTTTATTACTTTTGAAAAAATGAGGAAAATAGTCTTAATGCTGATTCAATCATAGAGGGAATAGACTTTCTCAAACAGTATAGAGCAGACTCAAACATCCGTTTAAATCAGTATTAAGTCAGATAGACCCTATTTTTAGACTTGCTAAACAGCAAATGAGTTCCTATAACTTCATTACATTTTAGGGACCTCTTTGATTGGAAAGAAAAAGGGGGACTTTGGATTTCCCTCAAATTTAATCCATTTTTTCCTGGGAATAAAGTTATAATGTGATTCAAAGAGAAGAATCAATTTGCAATTTATTTTTGAGCTACAAAACTCCTGCTGAAAGAAGTTTTTGTGTCTGAGGTTTCAGCTGATTTTTCAGGTATCCATCTGAGTTTTCAGGGATTCAGCAGAATTTCTCAACAAAGGACATTATTTCCATCCACATTTATCCTTCTGCCAATCAAGCCCTAGAAGTCAGAATAGATGGTTTACAGAAAAGAGAGGCACTGAAGTGGAAAAGATCAGATAGAAATTTGAACTTGGTCAAAGAGTTGGCTAGTTACCAATCAAGAAGAAAAAAACAAAAGGAAAAAGAAAAAAAAAAAAGAGGCGACTAAATTTTTTTTTTCAAAAAAAGAAAGACAGATGTTTAAGATAGAAAGTTTGAAAGACTACACACCATTCATTTCTTTCAGTGCAGCTGCAAGGTCTGACGGGTTGGCAAAACTAACAAATCCATAACCCCTTGTTTTTCCAGTCCTCTTATCTCTGACCACCTGAGCACAAGATTATAATGTAAGCACTACTACAATTGATTTCAAACATAGAAGAAAGGTACCCAACTGTTGTACATATAAGTGGAAAGAAATTTATCAACATAAGCAGTATAAATCAGTGGAATAAAAAGAGCAATTCCTCACTGGGTTTTTTCAGATATTTTAATCAGAATAATAATCTCCAAAGATAAATTAGCAGATGTTAAACAAGATCAAGGGAAAAAACCATGTGTACTTCATAAAGTGTAGAAAGTCTTACATCCACTATTAAAAGTTCCCCAAGTTGTTTTCGGAAGAAATAAGGTGTAATTCAAATGAGAAAACTACAATTCACGATTGTACACCTTTCCCACTGGATTAAAGTGTAGCAAGTCTTAACTTATACTTAGTACCAACCATCTTCCAAACTTGAGCATGCAGAATGTTTGATATCTAGTCACTAAATCCTGCTTTTCATAATAAATGAAAGAGCATCTCCAGAGCTCATAATGCTTGGTCAACATCCAAGAAACCCCTCTTAGTGCCTTCAACTATCACCACCCCAGCAACCCAAAAGGCAATGCTAAAATAATGTGGTTTTCAATTTTTATTTTTTTTTATTTTTTTTATTTTTAACACTCCAACCTTGCCGGATGGTCCCAGACAAGGATCAAAATAGCGGTTGCGACGGGCGTAGCGGCTAATGGCCAAAACGCTATGTAGTAGGCGATACGTAGCGCTTGCGGCGATAGTAGCAGTGTAGCGGCGTGAATTTTTTAAGGTCCCAGATTACATGAGGTGCCATCAATTTGAAACCAAGTTGCATTTTCTCCTTCATTTTGCTTTTCCTTCCACTAACATCCATAATTGCCTTCAAAATTCTAATTAAACCAGATAAGAAGAGCCTTTGAAATTCCTTCTTTAATTGGAGACCCTTCATGATTTGGTACTTCAAGGTTCCATAAAGCTTTTCCAGATAATTTCCAAGAGTTCACTTTAAAATTTGATGTGCACAAAAATAATTGATAGACAATGGCCACCCTTCCACCAAGCTTAGCATCACAGGGTGGGGTCAAACAATATTATCCTTAGTGGGGTCCATCTCATCAGATGGCTTAGTCCCTACAAAAATTTTCAACTTCCCTCTCTCCTACCCCTACTTGGGGTTTAAAAAAGTAAAAGCATGCATCCTGCAACCGAAATGTACTTCTGGACATCCAATAGCAAGGATATGATGAAATCCAAATATTTAACCTCGTTGGTGTTAAACAGGCATGAAACAGCCGAAGAAAAGCTCATGGTCCATAACTATGAGAGAGAATGAGAGATTGTACGGAAGCTTAGCAAGCCTGACGCCATAGAACAGTTTAGGTTGTGACTAATTACATCAGTTAAAATTTAATGAATTTGGTGGGCTTTTTAAATTTAAGAAAACGGTATTTTTATAGAACAATTAGAGAAATGGCAGCGTGCTCAGTTTCACCTTGAGTAGTACCATGTATTGTAATGAACCTCCACTTTAGGCCCCATGTATCATCAAGTCAACAGCTGGATTGATCCTTCCAATGATTGATGGCACCCATGTATCATCAAGGAGGTCTGGTAATCACACCATTCAAAACTTCATTTACTGTTCAATTGAAACATAGCAACCGATATGGTTATATTGAGTCACCTAACCTGTTTCAGTTCAGCTGTAAGTTTCACTCCAATCAGCATCTATAGAAGCACATACCCAATCATGGGGGAAGGTGATAATCCAGCGTTCAACATTAAAAATGGCTCAGCTGAAGACCTGGTTTCTCATTCAACCATTCTAGATAGAAAAAGAGCCATTGTATAAAGAATTTATACTCAGGAAGGCCAAGAAACATGTGGTATTAGAAATGGCAATCCATGCTTACGTAGCTTTGGCATCCTGTTGATGTCAATCACTCAACTGATTTCAGTAATTCTTTTTTATTTTCGGAAAAGAGGCTCGTACAAGAAGAGTAGGCCACAAGCACCCAAAGATAAAGTTAACATCTTTAAAAATCAACACCTCAAAGTTCAATCACAAGTTACAACCATCCACGTCTAACAAACAAAGAACATCCTCCAAAATGTTTTAATCCCAGGCATTTGGAGGACTGTTGTAGATCTCCACCCTAAGGGCCTGCTTGGATGCACAAGAAAATACAACAAAGTAATATTTTATAGAATACAATCTTTCAATTTCCAAAGAAGAAAATCTTGTGCATTTGGTAACCCAAGAAAAATGTGAAGAAAAGATCATTTTCTTTCAAAAAGCTCATTTTTTTTCCCTACAACTCTCCCCTGTAGAAAACTTTCTACAATATAAAAATCTTTCGAAATAAGTTTTACAAATGGTAAAGTAAAGCACTTCACCAAATCGATCATGATGTACTTGTTTACACGTATAGTAAAGTAAAGTAAACGTAACTATCACATCATGGTAAAGGTGAGATAGGTATATGGTGAAGTAAAGTGGGAGAGAATGGTAAAGTAGCTTATTTTTGTTTGACTTTACTTTATCACACTTTACCGTAGTTTATATGGTAAAGAAAAAGTGACTTATGATAAAGTTCATGGTAAAAAAATGGCGGCAAGACTTTACTTTACCACATGGTGAAGGGATAATGTCACATCTGGGTCAAGACATGTTTGTTTATGTGTGTGGTAAAGTAAAATAAATGTTGATGTCGCATCATAGGAAAAGATGAGATAAAGTAAGGTAAATTGAAGTATTTGGTGAAGTAAAGTAGGAGAAAGAGGGAGGTCTAAAGTAGTTGTCCTTGGTATTAATTTTACTTTACTACTTTACATAGTTTTATGTGATAAAGAAAAGTAGATTATGATAAAAACTTGGCAGCAGAACTTTTCTTTACCACACTAGTTTTTCATCCATACATGGTAAATTACATATAAATTAAGTATTTAATAAATTATTCTAACAATGAACTTTACTACGATCAATAACATTAACTTGTTATTATTTTGGATTTTCTAATATCTATTAAAATCATAGTACCTTCCAAACAACTCAATTTAAAAACTGTAATATTCTTCAAAAATTGCCAAACAACAAAAATCTTACAATATTCTAGTATTATACTATTCTATTCTATACTATTTTATTCTTGTAATATTTAAATCTGTAAATATTGTATTCTGTCAACATCCAAACGGGCCCTAAACCCTTTTCTTTTAATTACTTTCACCTCCGTAACATTTCACTCACCCCTTTGGTAAAAACTTGTGTGATTCAATTTAGACCAACCTCGTACTAGTCTGTTCTAGCCCCAACCTATTCTGTACCAACCTCATGCTGGGTGTTGCTAGTCTCGTGCCGGTCCAACTTGACTGAGTTGGGACCTTTTGGGGATCTGGTACCAACTTTATCTATGCCGGACGAAATTTCAAACCATGCAACCTCCCCTCTAAACGCTTTTCTTTTAATTATTATCACCTCCCTAACATTTCACTCACCCCTTCAGTAAAAGATTGTGTGATTCAATTTAGACCAATCTAATACTAGTCCGTTCTAGCCCCACACTAAACTGTACCAGCCTCATGCTGGGTGCTGCTAGTCTCATGCAGGTCCAACTTGACTGAATTGGGGATTTTTGCGAATCTGGTACCAGACTTCTGTACTGGACAAAATTTCAAACCATGCCCCCCACCCGCCACACACACACACACACACACACACACAAAAAAAGCCATTACCCACCCACATTTGACTCATTTAGAGTATATCCAAGATGTATTTCAATAAATAAAAATAAATAAATAAATAAAGAGTTTTTAAAGCATCTAGAATAGATTGGAATCATCATCATCATCAAATCCTCGTCCCAACTATGTTGGGGTCGGTTAAGGATGATGATTATAGTTATTGAAGCCATCAATCAAGTGTGAGAAGCCTTTTGCCCAACCATTATCCATCATGAGCACCCACCATTGCCCACTTGCTCACCCACACTAGTGCAGCCTCAATCCACGATCGACGCAATAGATCAATCTCCCGAAGGATTGATCAAATCCAACAACGGATTCAGCCACTAGGCCTCACAAGAGGAGAAAACACCATAAGAGATCAATCTCAAGAAACTTTTAATTGATTGAAAATAGGTATTGCATTACAATGAGGCCCAACATCATTATATAGGGGGAGTTGGCTTGATCCCTAAGCAACAATATTTCCTAATATCTGAATATTGCCTAAAATAAAATAGGAAACTAACTAATATTAATCCTAATTAAATCAAACTTAATAATAGTCCTAAATAAATGGATGTCCCGTTGGGTCTATGGACTGGGCCCACTGGGTTGGCCAACCTATTGACTGGCCTACATCAATTCTCCCCCGCTTGAAAACTCGACTCCAGCAAGTTGACAGCTCGATAATATGGGAGAGAATTCGACCACAAGTTTTGAAAATGTTCGCCTGGGTCAAAAATCATTCGCACACACAACTGTCTTTTCTTTTGATCTGCATTCACATGTCATGGCTTCGAAGTTTGACACAATCTGTCCCTCCATCAAAAAATAGATCAAAAGTGTCGCTTCTTTTGATATCTGCATTTAGCTCGAACATGCGTTTTTCCTATGAGAGAGTGCAAGTGTAAAATCTGTCATATCCGAGTGCAATCTTCAAGCTTCCATTGTTGATCCCTGGAGATGAAGTCAATGTGAGGTACTTCAACAACTTGATCTTCTAGTGAAACCTCTGGAATAATTGATTTGATATCTGATGACCCAATTGAATTTTCTGGAAGTGGCATGACAATTGAGTTGATCTCCACCGGATGTTCAATCTTTTTGCTAACCTAGTGAGAGTCTACACTGTTTTCTTTTCCTTGTTCTTCCTCAGCACTTTGCAGCTCTTGATTGGCATTGCCTTGATCAATATTGTTTGTACCCACGAAATCAATTGTGCCATGAACTTGCTCTTCGATGTCATCCTCGATGTCTTCTGTCTTCGCTTTTGGTGCAATCATGAGTTAACTTTCAACTTCTTGCTCTTTATGTGGCTCTTTTGTTGAAGGTGATGATGTAGACAAAGACAGAGCCGATGAATTCATTGGAATGAGTCCTGTCCTTTTTCCATTCCATAAAAGTGTATACGTATTCGCCTCTTTATCATTGTACACTTTTCGATAAAAAAGCCAAGGACACCTAAAATTAATGAGCAATATTCATATGGATCACATCACACCAAATTTTGTCCTCATAATTGTCAATCTTGAATGATACCAAACAGATGAGTCACGGTGATGACATGGGCTTAGGAAGCTTCTCAGTTGGCAAATTAAGCTTGTCAATAACCTCTTGTGCGACAGAATTTATTGCACTACCATTGTCAATAATCAAATTAACAGACTTATCTGACTCTCACCTGCGTGTGAAATTTCTTAGCTCGTCTCCAATCTTCTTTCTTCTCATTTGTATTAAGGAGTCGATGAATGACAAGTGTGGGATTATGTTTTCCTGCCAAAAGGTTCTCCACAACATGAGCTCTTGGTCGACATCGTTGCATGCAAGACCGTCTAAGTATACACTCAACAAGAAAGGCCTCTAAGTATGCCTCTTGACTGGTTTTGCAAAAATTCATATTTTCCAAGATGTATGTTCGCAAACCTCTAATATAACAAACCAAATCATGTATCTCATGTTCCTCAAGTTTGCATATATCTTATAACTCTCGAAATTGGTGGGTATATTCATCAACCTTCAGATTTTCTTTCTTCAAATTGATAAACGGCTCAAAATAGAACTCATTCTCATAATACCACTTACCATATCTGCGCTCATACGGAATTCTTTGAATTTCAATTGAGTGTCTCCAAAAATTCTAATGATGACTTGGATGCAAGGATATCAAAATTTAACTCTTTTGAAGAAAAAGCCAACCTGCTTGTGGGTCTTGAGGTGTGGAGCACGCTGGTGAAGGTGGATCTTTGATTGGATGGTAGATGGCCCAATTATCACCTGCTCGAAAATTGTTGGCTGAGGTGTTGGTGTAGAGTGGGTTGGGCTTTGGAAACTCCTTAGTGGACTGGGCTTGCCTAACCCGATCTGCAAGGTTCAGCTTCACCCTTTTGTTTAATCGGGCTTGGGTCAAACCCATAACTCAGGCCCAACAGTTAAGAGATTGGGCTCAGGTTATGCTGAGGAAGGCACGTGTGAAAGGAACCTTCTCCTCTTTCCAATTGTCCAGTGAATAAGAAATGAAGAAGTCAACTCACTTGTAATTTGACGATGACGAAGATGAGAGGTGCAAAGGTTCTGGGCGCTATTTGCGGTAACAAGGCAGAGGCGACTCATTTACCGCGGTTATTTGTTGCTGTCAACGGGAAGAGGCAAGAAGCAAAAGATCGCAGCAACGGTGTGATGATGGAGTTAGACAACGCAGGAGGAGTTTTGGAGCTCGAAGGTGCTGGTGTGGTGCCTGGTACGTCCTCCACTTGAATCTCCTTCTCTCTCTTTTCTGCTTCTCTTTTTTCTGTTCTTTCTTCTTTTCTTTTTCTTTTCTTTTTCTTTTTTTTCCTGTTTTGGGTGTCAACGAGGAGATGAAAAAGAGAAGGGGAAAAGGAAGAAGTGGGGGGTGGGGGGGCGGGCGTGTTGTGGAGACTTCCCAAGGGGGGAACTTTTTTCTTTTTTTTTTTTTCTGAATTGGCGGTGTTGGTAAAGGGATTCTGGGTCTTTGGGTTTCGGTGGGCAGAAGTGGGTTCGGATGGACTTGGGTTTCAAGATGGGTTGAAGAGGGTGGGAGATGGGGATTTTGGTTGCAGGTTGTGTGTGGTTGGGAGATGGGTTTCGGGTTGGGCCAAGGGAGATGGGTTGGACAGAGTTGGGATCGGGGTTCGGGACTGGTTCAACGAGTCTGGAAGGGTTGTGATGAGGGTCGGGGAACGGAGGGCGAAGTGAAAGGATTGAGTTCAGTTTGGCTGGGAAGGAGGTTCCAAGGGATGGAGGATTGATGGATGGAAGGACGATGATGATGGGATATGTGTAGGGGTTAAAATCCAGAAAGGACAGTTGTCCTTCCGGCAATCACTTTTCGACTCTGATACCAATTGGAGCACCTTCAATCCGCGATCGACGCACTAAATCAATCTCCCGAAGGATTGATCACATCCAACAATGGATTCACCACTAGGGCACCCTCACAGGAGGAAAAAACAACATAAGTGATAAATCTCAAGAAACTTTTAATTGATTGAAAATAAGCATTGCATTGCAATGAGGCCTAACATCCTTATATAGGGGAGTTGGCTTGGTCCCCAAGCAACAATATTTCCTAATATCTAAATAATGCCTAAAACAAAATAGGAAACTAACTAATATTAATCCTTATCAAATCAAACAACTTAATAATAGTCCTAAATAAATGGATGTCCCGTTGGGTCTATGGACTGGGCCAATGGGTTGGCCAACCTATTGTCTGGCCTACATCCCACCCACCCACCCACCCACACCCACGATTCCTTTATCCCCAGTGATTGGAATACACCAGTAGCCCCTCCATTCGTCACCTCAGAGTGTGTATACAAGTTCAACATTTAGTTATCATATATAGGATATATTTATTTATTTGTATGAATGATCACCAATTTGATTAAAATAGCTAGACGGTACAAGAGAGATATATTGGATATGTGTAGAGGCTTTAGTAAAAACACAAAGTTTCTTTTGTCCCGTAAGTTACAAATAATGAAGTAATAGGGCTCCAAAGGATTTAAACAGGCATTCAAAATAGTAACTAGAAGCATTTACAGAACAATAAGCTAAAGCTTCACTGCACTGAAAGATATGAAAATGAAAAGGTGTGAGAAATAAACAGAAACTCACTTTTGCCATGTTGAAAGTAGGAAATCTTGAAAAAGCTTTTGAAAGAACCTCATCATTCACTTCATTCCCGAGGTCTCCACAGAATAAGCGATAATCATCTGCAAAGAAATCCATGATAGTGTATCAGTAATTTTTTTTTTTAAAAAGCAATGTAATGTATTATTAACCGTAATGACATTATCTGTGTGATGCACTTAAGATATTATTGGGGAATTAAACAAGAAAAGATTAAGAATCAAGAGGAAAGTGAAATCCTGATTTTCTTATTAAGGGCATGTTTGTGTAACACATTTCCGCATAAAAGGTGACAGTTTTCTGCAGAAACACGACTTTTCCTGCGTTTAGTGCAGTAGCAGTCCACTGAAACCTGTTTCTGCAATGTACGATTTTTCTGCAGGAAGAGCGAAATTCCGATTCCCATAGGGGGATATTGGACTTTCAGTTCCGCGGAAAAATGGTCCCCCCGTATGTAAACCATGTTTCCTCAGTCTTCCTCAAAATGGGATGAGGAAAAAAACGATCAGAAGCTCTGACGAAAAAAACAAATGAGATAATCTTTCTTTCATAGTCGATCTTCATTCCAAACCCTCCCGCTCTCTCTCTATATATATATATATCTCACTCAATCCATGTACATCTCTCTTTGGAAGTACCATCTCCATCTCTAATTACAACCCTAAACAGTATACCCAAATCGTAACCCTAAACCTAAACAAAAATCAACCCCATCCCTATCTCCATACCATCTCAATCTGTATCTCAGATTTGATTTCTGTGCTGGAGTTTGGGTTGCCCAAGGTAGGGAAGGAGAGGGATGTAGCCAGCAAGCACTCAACATTGTTCCTAGGTGTAGTCACGAGCACTGACCAAGGTCTCCATCTCCATCGTTCCTGTTGGATTGTAATGTCTCTTCTTCTTTTTTTTCTTTTTTTCTTTTCTTTGAATGGCTAATTAATGAAAGCAGGCAGTACAAGAGATAACTACCGACAAGCTAAGACAGGAAAACAGGAACGCAGAAAGTGAGAGGGCAGAGCCCTAAAACAGTAATGTCTCTTTCTTTGCAGAAAAATCAAATACTTGGATGTGTTCATTCTTAGGCATGTTGTGTTCTTGTTGTGGATCATGTTGAATTTATTTTTTTTCAGCTAATTTTTCTGTGTTCTGATGTTCTTGTTGTTGATTATGTGGGATTTGATTGTTGTGCTCTTGTTAGATTTGAATGGATTCTATTAATTTATTGATTGTTACGTTGAATTTGATTTTTCTGCAATTGTTCATAATTTTTCTCTACTATGATAATTGGGCAGCATAGGTGAGGAATCCAGAACTGCAACAAACATGAAAATCACCATTTCAAAAAGAAAATAATTCTGCACCAAACACAGATTTTTGACAACTACAGAAAAATATTTCCGTGGCATTCATTTCCATAGATTTTGCTGTCGTGGCAATTTCCACTTTCCACGGAAAGCACCTCTACACAATCATGCCCTAAGTAAAGCTTCAAAGCTTCATTATCAGAAAAGAGAAGCATGCAAACCGAGAAAATTTGGATGTTTGTTTAAACACTGCATTTCATGAAATATGAAGGCTTTTTTTTTTTTTTTTGAAAAAGAAACATGGAGTAATTTTCAATCTTAAACTTTTTCCATATGAACATAATATCATTTTCCTTTCCACATGCAACAACATAACTGGGTAAAACGGTGATATAACGCATGGATACCAAAAAAACAAAAAAAGATTTTTCACCCTCATTTGCAATATCAAGGAACACAAGCCACAAACCATAATACATTTCAAATTTTGATAACAGAACGAGCGCGTTTGTATAACGCTGAGGATTCCTCGGTGGCCGCCGCCACAAGAAAGACTCCAATTTTTTCAAGTGTCGCTTTTCCACAAGTTGGTGCTATGCTTTTCCGTGAGGAAATAGGAAAAAAACTTTGAATTGATTTTCCAAGGGTCCAAGGAAAACCATTTCCTATTGGGTTGGTGGAGGGGAGGGGAGGGGAGGGGAGGGGGAAGGGCTCAAAACCCCTTTTTCATTGCAACATGGAAACGAAAATCTAGACAACGGGGAATTCCAGCATTGCACAAACATGCCCTTATAATAATTTAAAAAATGGCATCAATGATACCCATCAATATTCACAGCCAAATATCAGTTCCAATTCCAGATAATAGCTTTACACCATCTGCAAAGCACCAGCAAACTCATTAACAAATTTTTTTCCTCGCCTTTGAGAAGTGATACATCTTTATCCATAGTAAAAACGAGAAACCACAAATACATAGCATTTAAAAAGAGAGAAGGAAACCACTTCATCAACGTAATGGAGGGCACAAAAGGGTGAAAAGGAAAAAGAAAAAAGGACAATATTTTTTTTAAAAAAAAAATTACGTCTGTGATGCACATCAACTTTTCAAAACTACGGAATCATTACCCATCTCAGATCATAACTTCACACTATCAGTAAAGCACACAATCAAACTCATTAATGAGTTCTTATTCATTTTATTTTTTTTTTGAAAAGTAATATATCTTTATTCAAGTTAACCACAAGCAACAAGGCATTTAAATAAAAATAAAAGGAAACCTCTTCAACAAGGCAATGGAGGGCATAAGGGAGAAAAGGAAAGAAAGGAGAGAAAAAAGAACCGATTCAGGAGAACTTTCAAAGTAGGTCACCTCCCTATTCACGTTGGTGTTGCAAGTTTTGCACTAATACAAAAAGTATGAGACAAGTGAAAAGAGAAAAGCGGCTTTAAAAAAAAAAAAAGAAAAAGAAAAAGAAAAAAACTATGAGAGACTGCCTATGATCCCCAGAAATGAACATAGATATGAGGATCAGGGATACGCCTGTGTCTTTGGAAATCCATGACATGTATATGGAATGTGGATACCTATGGATATGGAATATGGATACCTCTCTCCTATCTATAGCATGAAAGTTCATTATATTAAGATTTTTATACAAGGTACTAATTTCCTTCGTTAGAACATTTCTAAATTAATGAAATTACCATTGGTTACATTCTTCTCTAGCATTCTTTTTTTTTTTTTAAGTCGGACAGTAAGAACACTAATATAACTTATTTGAACAATGTACTCACGACATGAGTATATGCTGAACTTGTACACTAGAAGTATTGATGCAGTATCAAGTACCGGTATGAGTATCGCAACGGTCTAACACAAGTATGACAGGCACATTTAAATATTTAGGAAGCATAAAGATTCAACTCTCAAAAAATACCAATCTCAAACAATTATATAATTATGTCTCGCTTTGAATAGGTAATGATAACATTAAATTGAGACAGCCATCATATATCTAGCCACATAAATGGGATTTACAAGATTCACACCATAGAAGATGTCTAATTATATCTTCATTTTTGTATTTCTTCTTCAAATCCATTGTGCTCTCTCTCTCTCTCTCTCTCTCTCTCTCTCTCTCTCTCTCTCTCTCTATATATATATATATATATATATATAGCAAGGCTCTCGTAAGCTCAAGCTTAGGATAAAATTTTATAAGCTCACACTTGTGGAGCCCACCCTTGATCCATCCAAATGGACCAAGAACACAACCCCCCTGAAGCGCACGTCGACTATGTACCGATCCAAATGGACTGCTGACCATTGAACTTTTGGGGCCCAGATGGAGATGATGGAAATCACGGTTGGGGCTGATTTTTTGCAGAGAGGAGGGTCTCGGGGAGTCCTTAATCCCCCCTATCCCCATGTGGGCCCCACCACACACTCGAGCTTATCTTATCCTAAGCTTGAAGCTTAGGAGAGCCTTGCCCATATATATATATATATATATAAACTGGCTCTAATACCAATACGTTTATCGGGCCGGACCACTAGGAATCAAACCCAGCTGCAGCCAGTTCTGCTGGTGCAGGCAACAAGCAAGTCAACGGCTAACCTGCAACCGTATGGAATTATAAGCTAGCTGACCCCGGGAACCACAACCCCGTATGGATTTGGGCGGTTCACAGCGAAGAGCCTCACTCACTGTTTTACATGAGTGAGAGTTCTGTGAATCTTTATAAGCTCTGATACCAAAACTGGCTCTGATACCAATACGTTTATAGGGGCCGGACCACTGGGAATCAAACCCAGCTGCAGCCGGTTCTGCCTGTGCATGCAACAAGCAAGTCGGCGGCTAACCTGTAGCCGAATGGAATTATTATTATTATTATTATTATATGTGGGCAAGGCTCTCCTAAGCTCAAGCTTAGGATTAGTTTAGCTCAAGTGTGTGGTGGGGCCCACCCGAGGACCCACATGGGGATAAGGATGGGGATGGAGGGATTTCAAGGACTCCCTGGGACCCTCCTCTCTACAAAAAATCAGCCCCAATCGTAATTTTTATCATCTCCATATGAGCCCAAAAGTTTAATGGTCAACAGTCCATTTGGATCGGGTACATAGTCGATCCAACGGTCCAATAAACTCGGATCTGACTGAAAGTTTGTGGAAATGTGCAATTTAGGGGGGTCATGTGATTTGGTCTATTTGGATGGACCAAAGGTGGGCCCCACAAGCATGAGCTTACATAATTTTATCCTAAGCTCGAGCTTAGGAGAGCCTTGCTTGCTCTCTCTCTCTCTCTCACTCTCTCTCTCTCTCTATATATATATGTGTCAACACTATGTATCAACATCTTATCATCATTTAAGCAAACACAAACACAACACCCAATTCATTATCTACTGTCATAGTTTTCTATGCAATAAAAGTCGCATGAGAAAAAGGCAGTGATAGTACTTTCTGGCCACTCTGAAAGAGTTGGATCCTCCCAAGCTTGCCCAGCAGCTTTACGAGGTATTGCTTTCTTTTTAGTTTCTGCCTTGTGCTCAATTTCACTGCTTGCAAGAGCTGCTTTTACACTTTCTAAAGCTTCTGGTGTAATTGTCTGTGCATCTCTCTGAAATAATTGTTGAGCCTGCTCAGAGAAAAAGAACCATAAAAATTAAGTAGGAGTATCTTTGAAAACTCAATGTAAGCTTATTCCACAAAAGGCTGTAAAAAGAAAAAAGAGTGTTCTTAAACCTTCTCAATCGAAAACAGCCATCAAAATATTGTGCTTATACTTAACATGGTTACACTAAGACACATTAGTCATTAGATACTGCACTCCATTCATATTATTCAAAACTTACTAAGTACAATAGAAATCTTTTTTTTATTTCCAAACAAACTGACAAAAAAATATACTGAGTTTGTTATTCACCAAAACCCCATATGGGCCCTGCTCTGGTAAAAATCCCTCACACACAAGCTCCATATGAGGTAGCTGGATGGGTCCCACCTAGGTCCCTACTGATGATCAGACCAAGAGGATGGTAAGGTCAAATCATGATGGGCCCAACTATGAAATTTGGTGTCAATCTCATACCTCTTAACCCCTTGATCCGTCACCCACAAGTTTAACAGCTTTAAATATATATACATATATAATTGTCCCTCAATTCAACGGTCCAGTCCATTTTGATGAGCACAAAACCCAGGACTCAGTGACTATCAAGGGGCGTCCCTGTTTTGTGGTCAGATCAGATTGGTGATAGGTGGGGCCTAGAATGCTGCCTCTTATGGATTGCTCTATACAAGATGTATGCACGGGAGCAAATGCCCTATAAAATGTGCCTTTAACCCTCAAACTTGTAGTTGAGGCAAATGACAATGAAAGCCTACAATGCAAATTATATTTCACCACAATTCCTAAACTCACGCGATGCTTTTTTTCTTTCTTTCTTTTTAAAAATTCAAATCAGGAAATATTTATAAATAATCTCACCATAGAAACATATCCTAATAACTTAGGCATATTGAGTCAGAAGGTTGACTATTGCAAAAACTCCCATCTCTATTCACACCAAATCTCACTACATTTCCGCCTGTGCATTTGGGCATCCCTAACATGAAACTATTACAGCATTCTTACTAGCAACATGTCACAACATTAAGCTTGTCCAACAATACCATGATGCAGGACATGCAAATGTACACCAAAAAAAAAAAAAAATGAATCATGCGAGATGGGCAAAGACCGCACTTTCATCAGCCGGAGGGTCATACATTACAGCACCTCACATTGTTGAGAGGCCCACTGGCCAACAAAAGGCATAGGCAGGCAGCGAATTATACTCCAACCCTAAAACAGACTTATTAGACATTTCTAGCCACTAACAGTAAGGAATCATTTCAGCGCCTTCGATCAGATGCGCAGGAATGTTTATACAATACCTAAACTTTGTCCAACGAAAAGGAGCTCTCAAATCTTATCCTGCTCTTTGTATCAAACAATCAGTCATAAAGCTAATGCATACGCAGATAATTCATCAACCAATTGAACTTCATCAACATCATAATTAACAAAACAAAGCACAATTAAAAAATGCAATACATTTCACACAAATTCAACCAACAAGAATCGATCGAGCCAGTCCTCACCTGCTGATACTGCGGCAGAGAATACACGCCCGTGACCGCGACCGGCGCAGGAGCCGGATAGACGGGAGAGAAGACCGGAGCCGTGGGGATTTTCGCCGGCGGAGGGATTTGCGGCGGCGGAATATAGGGTTTAGGATACTGCTGCGGCATCATGTACTGCCCCTGAGCGGTCTGTTGCTGTGTCGCGGGATCGGATTTCTGGAGATGGAAAGGGAGAGGGAAGTAGGATTGGTTCGTGTACGTGAATTGCGACGAAGTCGAAGCGGATTCCGTCGACATCGATCGATTCGATTTCAAAACTCTAGCAGAAACAGCGTTTCGAATTGCAGATTGGAAGGAGGCAATTCGTGGATTTTAGGGTTTGCGATTTGGAGCTCAAGAAGAGGAATACGAATCTAGGGTTTTTTTTCGCATACGAAAAGGAAAAGCGAAAGAATCCAGTTCTCGTATTCACGGAAAGAGGGGTTTCTGGAGAAGTCGCGAGAACGTTCGTTTTGAGGGGAAAGGGATATTAACGGGCCTTGTTGGATTGGGTCCGAGTCGGTCTGACCCAGCCCATTTATTTATTAGGCCACCAGGGGACGGACCTGAAGTTAAAACCAACCCACTACTAGACCATTTGCAAAGTTCATGCATGGCATTATAGAAAAGCATATATGTTCAGCTAATTTGGGCCTTCAAAAATATAAAGGTCCTGACCCAGCACATTTACTAATGTGAGGGAAAATTCAGTATTCCCGCTGTATGCTACGGGCCTAAAAAAGCAAAGCCAATGCAATTTAGGCTTGCTAGCGTATTCTGATTGATGGAAATAAAGCTAAGATGATGATGATGATATTCAAATTTATTGGTACTCAATGATGGAGATGGGATGGCTATCGGTCATGTGACCCCAATTAACACCTACCCATCACAAGTTTACAATTTTTTATATTACTATTAGTACAACTATTGGGGGCACCCAGCCAAGAAGAGTGGGATCCTTTAGAAGGAAGCATGCTCACCGCATGAAGAAAGCCTACTCGGCAAGACCGAAGCAAAGGGTTGATCCCTGGAAACTATGGTGAGAAATGCGCTACCAACCAACTAGGCTGGCCCTCTAATGAAAGACTTACACCCATTGCCGAATGAAAAGCTAACTGCTTGAATAATTTACTCTCTACTCCGGGGGCATTTATTTTGTGATTTAGAACTTATTTAATTATTAGAGCATTTGGTAAATTTCTATTTATATTTTTTAAAATTGTAGAGCTTATTTACAAATTAGAGCGTTTGCTTCTAAAAAAAGGCTAAGGGGTTGCCTTTATAGAGTTTTTCTTTAACTAAAGAGGATGGAGGTAAACAATGCAAAATTTACGTATTTTGGATGAAAATAACTTAATAAAATTTTCAAAACGACAAAAATGGCGGCTACTACATTCTAAAATTTAAAGGGTGGGCCCTAACTACCTCATGAAATAAGTTTTTTTTAATAATTTTATCAAGTAGTTGTAAATTGGAACTTTTATTTTAGACTTTAATTTAATTAGATCTTACTAATTATATTAGAGTTTCCAAACAACACCTTAAAAAATCTCTATACTACTCGTACACGGATTTTTCAGGTAACAAAACCAATGGATCCAAACAGGAACCCTAATTTTATTTGGGTTCACACAACAGACTCTGTCCAAAACCCTAATTAGAAATGGGTTAAACCATAGACCTACCCTCAGTCCTTTTCAATTTGGGTCCTTTGGATACTTTCTATATTTGGATACCATTGAATAGAGTGGAAAATAAGTTATATTGCTATTTATTGTGTTAGAAAAATGTGTGGTGGCTGGTTTGGAGCAGATGATTGTTTTGAAATGGATGAAACCTGAAACAATTGGAAACGTATAAAAATGATTACTGGGAAAGAAATAGAAAGAGAAGGAAACGTGACTCTTTCTACTAACAGACCACCTAACACTATCAGTAACAAAGAGGAACCATAGCAATTCAGAATCTTATACTACAATAATTGCAGGTTTTTGTTTTCTCAATTAGGATTGTCTTGATTTGCTACATATTCCACAAGTTCACACGAGTTCACACCCCACCAATGGGGCCACTTCACACCACCAACTCGGAAACTCGGTATCTTGACTCAGCAATGAGTAACTCGTTCGAGAATGTCACATAATGAACTAATGGCAGGATTCAAACCAAAGTCCTAAATTTTGTGGTGCAAGTAGTTAACCGGCTGGTGAGTGTGTACAGTATCTCCTGTTCGGCCTAGCTAAGGAGCCTTTGGTCATGAGCACGAAGGACACTAGATTTTGCATAGCCGAGAACTAATCCCTAGGGGCACATTAGTCTTAGTCAAGAACGTCATCATCTCTAAATGAGGATCAATGAACCATACCAACCCAATCAACAAGTAATTCTCAACTTGTCAGCATTGGATTTCTTCTGGCAGCATACTGGCCCAGAGCCAATCAATAGGGTATGGAAAGGTCTAAATGTAGATTTTCATTCTAAGCTCTTCTAGGCCACATGTTATTTAGTCTCAGCATTAGATTACATCAGCAGAATAGAAATCTTGTGCCTGTGGTTTTTCTCGAGGCATCTCACCATACAATATTAAATAAGCACAGACCCTGACTTCTTGCCGGGGATTCTTACCTGTAAACCAGAAATAATAGTGGGAACCAATAAAAGGGTTCCTATCAAACTTAAGGAACTCTTCTATCTATATAAATATTCCAAAGTTCCAAGCTGGGACAAGTGTTTTAAAGTTTTTCTTGCAGGTCTAATTGCTTTGGCCTATCATCCAACTTTCTCTCAACCACTACATTCTTTGAATCTGAGATCTTCATTCTCTTGTTTCCAACCACTCCAAATACACATGGGTTTGAGAGATGTAGAGGCCACACTACCTCCAGGCTTTAGGTTCTACCCAAGAGATGATGAGTTGGTCTGCCACTATCTCTACAAAAGGATTGCCAATGAGATGCAACCATTAGAGACCATGGTTGAGATTGACTTGCATATTTGTGAGCCATGGCAACTACCAGGTGAGTATTCTGTTGCATGCTCTCTATATCATCTTCTGCATTAAAAAGGTTGATCAGCATGTACCTTCTCACCAACCATTCAATAATTTTCTAAATTAAAAAAAAATAGTGACTTCTTGCACATGTGGGTTGATCAAACTAGAGATATTATGATAGTCTGAATATTGTTGAAATTTTGTCATTGATGTTTTAAAGGTTCCATTGATTTTGAATTGAGTATTACCTTTGAATTGGGCTTAGATGAGGCTATGCTAGGTGCCAATGAGTGGTACTTCTTTAGCTTTCGAGACCACAAATATGCCACTGGCGTGCGTGCGAATCGAATGACTAAGTCTGGCTACTGGAAAGCAACTGGAAAAGATCGCCCAGTGTTTGATCCTACTACACACAAGATTGTTGGGATGAGAAAGACGCTAGTTTTCTATCTGGAAAGAGCTCCTAATGGGAAGAAGACCGGTTGGGTCATGCATGAATTTCGTCTAGAGAGCCTACATATGCCTCCTAAGGTATATATATGCTTACTTTTCACATTCAGCTTTAGATGTATTTCATGGAATTCCATGTTCTTGAAGCTAAGGGCATGTTTGGTTGGGAGACGTTTCTGGAATTTGAGAAATTCATGTTGGGAGAATTTCAGAGTTTTCAGTTGTTATATTCTCCAAATTCTCCATATGCTTCTGCACCAATATGGAATTCTTAATTTTTTGGGACTGAAATGGCATTTCCACACTATCAAAACCTACTAGCATTAATATTCTCCCCATCTTTCAATGAAATTTAGGGTTGGAATTCTGAACGGGAGAAGTTTCAATAAAAAGTGCCTGTAATCAAGCAGGCTCTCACCTTGGGAGCTTCGGGTGAGTGGCATGAGGTGTGGATTTGCTCCCAATGTCACGTGCTCGAATTGCACCCTAAACTTTCCTGGTGTGTGTGGATTTCGTGTGTGCATTTAAAAGAATAGTCTTGTCAGGCAACATGGCACAAGGAAAATCCCGTCATAGAAAAAAGAGCTCTTTCATAGAAAATCAAAATTTTCTCTATTAAGGAAAATCAAATATATTTTTCTTTTCTTTTTGCAAAGGAAATATCACAAACAACATAATAGTGGGCTGTAGGGAAAATCAAAATAATTTTTTTCTATTGCAGAATACTCTTGTTGCACAAATGCACCCTATATATAGAAGTTTTCTACACTTGCTTTACTTTTTTCCTCTGTAGATCCAAACGGGGCACTAATGCAGTTGGTAATCAATTAGACAACAGTGTGTCATGCTGGCATGCATGATATCACACGTGTGCATTTTTGTGTGTGTTTGAGAGAGAGAGAGAGAGAGAGAGAGAGAGAGAGAGAGAGAGCTTGTTAAAGTGCTTTTATAATTTTTGGGTATTAATGTCACTATCTTATTTTCTTCCTAGTCTAACTGTCTTTATTTCATCAGCCTTTATATCTAGCTAATATTTTTGAACTCATTAATAGGAGGATTGGGTGCTATGTAGAGTTTTTCACAGAAGAAACAAAGAACTCTCTGCTAAATCTGGGCTTGAAGTTGAACAAGAAAAAATTGGTTCCTCTTCTATACATGCGGATTCACCTCCTCCTCCCACTCACCAAACAATGGCATCCAATAAGCAAATGTTCTCATTCTCTAACATCCTCCAAGAAGCCAACAACCCTCCAAGCACCATGCTAAATCTGGCTCTGTTGCACAACTTTCTTAAGTTCCCCCAGAAAATGGATGATGCACCCATGACTGGGATGGATGCTAGAGGTGGAGATGAGTATGGGTTTCTATTTGACTTGGGTTTGGAAGATCAAATCTTGGAGTATGGAGAGTCTCCTACTCTAGAGACCAAATCCTTCTTGGACAAAGAAAAGGAGAAGGAACTTCTTTAGCCTTAAGGCCTCTTGGGGTGCCATTGCCTTATGTTTGAGAATTCAATTATTGACATATTTGTTAGTTTGTCTCATCAGTGACGGATATGATATAATTATGCTGCTGATATTTGATTGGGGATAAGAAGAAGGTTCATGTCATATGTATCTGTTTTACACATAATAGCAAGTTAATAATGTCGAACATATGAAGTATGGAATGTCACATCCAACCAGCTCACAGCTGGACTTGCAATGGTTCTTGTTTAGCATTCACATGTGGATCTTGTTTTTGGATCCCTCCATCATGTGTAGGACCTCACTGGATACAAACTTGTCCCATGAGTCATGATGGATATGAATTGGTATAATACTGTATTTTTATTTTTAAATATACAATAAAAAATTAATTCATATACATCTAGATGTATGTATGAGGATTTGGACTCATAACCTCACACTTCTTTAATTTTTTGAGACGTATTGTATCGTTTACACCACAAAAGATCTTGAATTAAACTAATTAGAAAAATATCTAAATCAATTATAAATAAGGTAGGGTGGGGCAGCTAAAACACCAACCCACATCGAACTTGACTCGAGCAAGAATATATAAATTTATACTTTTGGTGAACCCAAAAAAGCCACAACCAAACTTGCCCTTAAAAGGAGCATGTCAGGATGGGTCTTACTGTCAATGGTCTAATTGTTTTTCTTTTAATATATGAGGTCATGTGCATGTTCTCTTAATAAATGAGGTCGTGCGCAGTCTGATTGAAACTTATGTAATGTCTCCAACTTCAAACCAATATCCATATTTTCAAGATTTTTTTGCATATACCCCCTAAGGTTTGTATGATTTGTAAATAGGCCCCTATAGTTTTAGTATTTGTAAATAGGCTCCTTTTTTTTATTTTAATATCTTCCATATCCTCAAAATCTGTAGCCTTTCAACCACGATAAGATTTTAGAGTGAAATAACACTTTTTCCCATCTCTTTATACCTATATGCATGCATAATTTCAAAATGTTAGACTTATTTTCCTGTAAGCTTATAACATTAACGGTTACTACAGTACATTTAATGTAGAATAACCATACATAAATTCATTTTTATGAATACATGACTCATTTCATTAAATCCAAATTGATCATATTGACAATCACTGCATGTACTTATAATTAGTTATAACTGATCCAATCCATACACAACCCACCATTAGATGACTTCATATGAGTGAGAGAGCTACTAAGATAGAGATGGAATTATGACTGGAAAATAATACTGTTTTATAAATAATGACAATACTCATTTTCGTTTAATGGATATAAGGGTAAATTTTTCATTTTTATAAAAATTCAATACAAACCTCATGGTGGTTGCTCATTCCAATAATTTTGGGGATATAAGAGGTACTAAGAAGACAAGATAGGGGCCTATTTACAAATACTAAAACCATAGGTGCATATTTAAAAACCCTAAAAACCCTAGGGGTATATACCAAAAACTCTTTCAAAATCCTCACCACCTTCAAAATCATCTCCAAAGTTAACTCTCTCACAATTTCGAATTCATTTTAAGAGCATAATATAATGTTCTTTAGAATTTAAAGACCGAGTAGTTTTATATAGTTGCTTTTACTGTAATTGGAAAATAATGTTAAACTAAATCAGATATGCCACTTGCTGGCATATGAGTAAGGTCAAATATTTAAGCACGATCCTTCCTGTAGGCTTTAGACGTTTCAGAAGCACGGATCCGATTGGGGTTGGACACTATAAACACAATTAGAATTGCGTCGGCTTAGATCTAGTACTAGATGCAGAGATTTGTGACTATCTAGAAGAGATAAATCATGTGTGATTCACTTTTCATGATCTAAGAAGATGCTAATAGATGGTTCAAATCTAGTGAAAAAAAAAAAAAAAAAGGAAAAAGGCTTTCCGGAGGGTTTTTCTCCATTTCTTGTCACTAATATATGTTCTTAGTTATGAGTGTTGGTGATTAGTAGCAATCACTCTCTCTCATATCCATATTTTTTTGGCTTATTGGGTGATAAGCTTTCAATTTAAATTTGAATGGAGAATTATTAGGATAGGGAGTTGATTCAAATTCTAACGAATCCTTATCCCCTTCACCACAGAAGGATTAATACATCCTTTCAAATTCAAGTGGGTTCTCATCCCTACCACCACACAATGATTAATACATCTTTCTCTTTTTTTTTTCAACTATGAGAGTTACTTGTGATGGGCGTCTCTTTGTGATTGGGGTCCACCCACATGTAAACACAAGTGGGGCCCATCACAGAAGCCAACAGTTTTTTATTTTATTGGTCAGATGCCAGCAACTCCTACTTTAGATGTTCTTTATTTAAATGATTCAATAATAAAATACCGCCGGTATGAACTCCAGTGATTATTATATGGCATACGTGACATTTTGTCAAGTTCTAATTTATCTAATTAACTCAAACTTTATTTTAAGAGAATTTTATGGGAAAAAACCCCTTAGATGTCCCGTGCACGAAAAAGAATCTCATAATTTCTACTACACAAAAAAGGCCCTCTCACCAATTTTAACTTCTTTTTTAAAACTTTTACACCGAGTGACAATATCATCTCTCATTTCAATTGAGCAGTGACAATATCGTTGCTCGTGTCTTATTCTTCCTCTTTCTATGTCTCCTCCATTTCATTTTTCCAAATTAATGTAGAAGAAATACAGAAAATACCATTTTGAGCTCTTCGTTAGTGCCAACATTTGAAGCTATTTGATGCTTTGACAGATTATTAGAAAAGGATTTGGGTTTGGTGGGTCTTGAAAAGTCCATGAATAACTTGAAGTCTTTTTTCATGTACGGGACATCTAAGGGGTTTTCTTCCGTAAAATCCTTTTATTTTAATGAGGGTGTATTTTGTGTATGCCATTAAACATACTTTAAAAAATAGTTTACACTGAATAATTTGGATGAAATGATACTATTTAATATGTTGTTTAGTAAAACATTGAAGGGTAGAAGGAGAAGTATTTCCTTAATTGATTGCATAACAAGTGCTACCCACTACACCAAATAAAAGTTTGGGATTAAGACTCATCAGAATATATCAAAATGAGAATGTCTAGAGACTTGAAACTCTATTCTAATGGAAATTCCTTCTGTGCATGATATTAAAATTAGTTTTAAAATAGTTTTTACTTTGAACATTTGGTATGAACTCTACTACAAAAAAATATGTTGTTCAGTAGAGAGCACTATTTCATTTTATCAGCTGCATAATTAATTGCACCGAAAGTATGTAATTTGCTTGGGGGCATTTAAATGATGCATTAATTGTTTATAGAAAATCTCTCTCTCTCTCTCTCTCTCTCTCTCTCCACCAACCCTACTTAGCATGTATATATCATTTGCTAGTGCTTAATAGGGACCTTATTGAAACATGTGACAATTCAAAACATTAACTTAGTAGGTTACTTAAAAATCATTTAGTTATAATGAAAACCTTATTTTGAGTAAGTTGAATTGTATTATGATCAGTACTCTTAACAAAAAAGCACATGATGGATTAAAACAAAGGAAACTTACATGGAAAAACAGTTTCCCTGTTTAATTAAGACTGAATGAATGCAGATTCTTTTAATATATATAATTAATTAACACATGGATTTCACTTACTCCAACCAAAGAAAAGAGAATTTTGACAAAGGAAAACAAAGATCTTGGAGCCTATGTCCTTTATCATTCATCTGATACTTTTTAGAGATCAGAATCTACAGAAGCTTTCATGTGAAAATTCCCTTTGATTTCTTTTAAAAGGGTAAGGGATTTCCAATCTCACAAAATGCCACAAATGCACACGCATTAGATATGACAAATTCTGTTCAACTCTTCTCATAGATGATGGCCCTTTTCTTTTCAAGTGGTCCACTTATGATGACCATTGTCTACTGTTGGATTTAATCACAACAAGTTTGCACTTTTCAAATCCATTAAAATTTGAGGCTCTTACATTAATGGTCAAGATATTCTTTGTCACAAACCATATTAACCTAAAGGCATATATTCATAATGAGGTGAATGGCTTGAATCTTTTATCGGATAGGCTGTACAAGTCTCGACAATTTCACCTTTATTTTTTGAGCTTGGACCAAGATTGACTTTAATTGGAGTTTTCAAATAATCAGGAAAATTTCTTAACCCTAAATTTGAAATCATGTTAAGAATTTTTTTTTCTCATAGTAACTTTTATGAAACCGCGTACTCCTATGTTTTTAAAAGAAAATTATTGGGTTTAAAATTTAAACAAAATAAAGATAGTATGATGAAAGAAATAGGCCTATGTTTTGACATGTTAGGACACGTTGGTGCGGCTCCTTTTCCACAAAAAAAGCTTGGAAAGGGAAAATACTTTTGATAGCTCTAAAAGCTCCATGTTTGGTGTGGCAGAAAAATAAACTAACTTTTCCAACTTTCCACAAAAAACCATTTTTCATTAGGTTTCAAACTTGGTTCTCCTCAAAATGAAGAAAAAGTATTTTGCATTACTGATTTTTAGTAGCACCACAGAAACATGGTTTGTTAAGGTAGAAAAACTAACATTTTTTAGAAAAATCTTTCCACCAACACTTGAGGTGATTTTTTCTTAAACAAGAAGAAAGTCCATACATGTGGGAAGGGAGTGGCATGACTTGAAAAGTTGTCATCCCAGCTCAGCATGATATTGGTATTGCTCTCGTCCGAGCATACTTAACTTTGGAGTTTTTATGGAGTTGCATGGCTTTAAAATGCGTTATATTAAGTTAAGATAGGGTTTGACTTATAAGCTCAGGGATCTTAGGTGTTATACGTTACATGTGACTTGTAAGGACTCTCCGTTGGAAGCCCGTGATTGACACGCTATGTCCCCATGGTTTAGACTAAGTTCTTACTCGTGCCCTTTCTAACGAGCCCAAGAATGACGCATTTCGAGTCTCCGAATAAAAACTCAGCTTTTCTAAAAATGACAACTTTATCCCCGAAAACACTGAACTTGGTCAAACGTCCACTAAACTAAATTGTTCTCAACTCTAACGTGTCAAACCCATCAAACACTATCTAATAAGCCTAAAATTGACATTTTTCCGAAATTTTCAAAATGCCCTTGCCTTTTCTGAAATTCCGAACTAAGTCCTTTAACCTCTCAAAACTTCTAGACACTCCTCAAACACTATTCTAACATGTAAACTTGGATAATTAACATCTAAACATGCTTAGAGATTATTAAACACAATTAATTAGTGTTAAGTGTAGCAATTTAGGGGCCAGGGTCTTATAGCACGTTTGTATATGTCAATGAAAAATTAATTCTGTAGGCCTTTTTCTCTTCCATGGAAATAAAAATTTTCAAACCCCTTTTTTCCTTTGAATCACCAAAAACTCAGCTCATTTTGCACTTTTCCTTGAGGAAAAATAGTCGTACCATATGCGAATTTTACCATACTGTGTAAACGCATTTCCACAATCCTAATTTTTTTTTTTTTTTTATAGAAAATTGGCTGCACAAAGATGGCCTTATATAGATAAGGGTAAATTTCAAAAAGTATAAAACTTTTTGCTCATTTTAAAAAAAGTACAAGAATATTTGAATATTTTCAAAAAAGTACAAAAGTTTTCCACGATTCTTTCAATCAATTTCTCTTTATTAAAAAAAACTTGAGAAATGACAAAAATACCTTTATATCATTTTTCATATTCTCCTTTAATAAATTATTTAAGAGAAATGATCAAGTCCAACTCAAAGGACCTAGTGGGGCCCACTTCAACTACCTTTATGCATGGATGGTTAGAAAGAGGGAATTCTAAATGACTAAAATTCTAACTTCACTAATGGTTATAATCATCAAAATCTTTGGAGAGGAAAGAGGTCCAAAAAAACAAAAAGTCTCTCATAAGGGAAGGGTATTTTATGATGTCCTGAAAAGAAAAATTATGAAAGAGGACTTGATTGAAAGAATTGTGGAAAATCTTTATACTTTTTTTATAGTCAAATCTTTATAGACTTTCTTTTTAAAAAAAAATGAGCCAAAGAACCATCCCTTTTGCAACCCTAGCAGTCTGGACGTGACCTTGGGTATTCTTAGTCACGTGCAAAACCGGGAGTTTCACTTTTAAGTAAACTTGCGAGAGAACTCTTGGTTTTTGAGAAAGGAAATGCCAAAACTCCATCGTCAATGATTATGATAAATTGATGATGGGCCCCACCTATTTGATTGAGATTGGTGTTTCTATTGAAAGTACAAAAAAAAATCGATGCTGGAAAAAAAAGGGCGAAAAAATTGGACGGCTGGATCTCAATCTCTGAGGCACTTCCAGTGCATGGCCCGCAAACGGGGACCCATCTTATAACAGTTCTGCCACTAGAGAGTGGGCCCCACTTACTGTTGCACTCCTCGTCTAGCTCGATTTGGTATTTACAGGTTTCTACTTTCTCTATTACAGCCAAATTATGGAAAGTTTCCTAAATGGGTCATGGATCCTTGAATCCCCGAACTTGCTAATTTGCAATCCATGGCCTCCAACTTACTCTAGGATGAGGAATCAAAGATTAACCAATCTTTCTAAATTCCCGGGTGGTTCATGAACCATCCATGGTGGGACCCACACCTTTGACGGTTTGGATTGATATGCAGGAGAGTCCTACTCCTCATGGAATTTTATTTTTAGAACAAAGTAACCTTCCTTAATGAAGACCAAACCTAATGGCCAATGCCTTCCTGTGCCCTTATTAAGTGTACACAATACCCTTATAAAGCTGCTTTTATGATCTAGATTTCCATTACAAGAATTCTTAGAATTTTTACATTTTAATTGGGTTTTGCTGCTCTTGGATTTTGTTTGGGAAGAAGAGGAGAATAAACATCAACTTTTAGATTAGAGTCCCTTTGCCTCCTGATCCACTTTTGTTCTAGTGTTAGGTGTGTAATCTTCTTCTCCAACTAATTATATCATTGTTTGACAATAATTCTCTTTTTCATCTTTGATGTAACTTTAATTGCTGCCAGTAACTGTTCATCTAGATGTTTTTGGGATTTTTTTTATGGGTTTTCTTGTTTAGGGTTTTCAGGGTACCTTGTGCTCCTTCACAGTTTCACTTTGTCTTGTTTTGTTTGGAATTGTTAGAAGGTAGGGCTGGGAGAACAGACCAAAAACCACACTGCTTTAAAAAAGATTGATTTGGGTTTGATTTGTTAGAATGCTAATTCTTTTCTCTTGTAATTTTTTTTGTCTCTATGTTTTCTTGATTTATTTAACTTGATTACTGTAAGTTGGGTATCTCTTCCACATATTTTTGTATCTACTCCATGATTTAACTGCAGAAGAATTGGGCTGTTCCAGAATATGTAAGTTCATGATTTGAAGGATATTACTGAGAATTATACATATTTTTGGACAGTTTTCATCTTTGGAATTGATTGTTGTCATACTTTTAGGAGATATTGGATTATGAAGTTGATCCTAGATAAATAGGTTAAAGCTTCTGTGATCATTATGATTTGGTAATGACAGATGGATGATTAAGGAGGATTTTGGATGTAGATGTCCAAATATTATTGGTTAGGGGTGTGTCTTGATGCAGCATATGTATGGAAGTTTTGCAGAATGGATGGTCATATATTCTGTTGTAAATTTAGTTCACCTGTTAAATTAGGAAAATAAATCAGGTGACCATGAAAAGAAGAAAAAGTAGTTTCCTATGTGATGTGATTCCAATTTCCACATAGAGATGCCAAAGGATTATGGAATGGGTAATGATCCAGTTTGCCAAATATTCATTCCAATTGCAATTTGGGGTGATCTAAAACTTGATCCAATTCCAATTCACACACACACAGGGTTTGCCAACCACATTGGCTCGCACAGATGTCATAATACCATTTGGGGAGTACTTACCCGTGCTCAAACCTTACACCTCCTTTGTGGATTAGGTGCCGAACTTTCGCATCTCCAGCATTGTTGGTGACCTAGTTTATGGCTTTTGACTCGATATTTAGTATGTTATAATAACTCTGTCAGTTTGTAAATGCCGGTACCAAGCTCGGATAAATGAGGAGAGTGCAAGCTCGGAAAAAGGTGGAGAGTGCATAAGGAATGGTGATAGCCAGCATAAAACTTTAGTCGCAAGTCCACCATTAATTTTGGGAAAACAACATTCTATGATCATGCTAGGGCATTCCCCATCATAAGCGACACACAACATCGACACCCGATTGTAGTGAAAAAATTGGAAAAGGTTCTTGCACCAATTTGGGTGAGTGTGAGTAAAGAAGTTAGTTTAGAAGAGGATGATTTGACTTGCTACTTGGAATGTACGGACTTTAACATGTAAGAGCATGGAATTAAAGTTGATACAATGAAAAAAAGAAGAGTTAATAGCCCATCTACAGGAAATAAAGTGGAAATGGGATAAAGTTAAGGAATTCATTGATGACTATAAACTCTTATACGCATAAAAGAACAATACCAGAAATAGAGTAGGTATAGTAGTAGATAAGGACTAGAAAGAAAAGATTTTAAGGGTAAAGAGATTGGGGTGATAGACTTATCACAGTTAAACTAGTTTTAGAGAAGGAAATAATCTATACCATGAGTGCCTATGCTATGCACCCTCAGTAGGATCAATCAAGAGTGTTAGGAGACTATTTTGAGAGGAGATGGATGATTTAATAGAATAAATTCGAATCAGTGAAAAGATTTTCCTAGGGGAGGACTTAAATGGCTATGTGGGAAAGGAAGGGTATGAGATACTGCATGGAGGACAAATATTTTGAGAAAGGAATGAGTTAGGAGACACTATCTTGAAATTTGCGCTTGAATTTAAGCACTTGACTTTGTAATAGCAAAAACTTTAAAAAGAAAAATGAGCATTTAATTACCTATTAGCGTGAAACTTATAGGAGTCACATAGACTTTTTTCTACTTAAAAAATATGATCAGCTAACTTGTAAATTTTGTAAGGTTATTCCTAGAAAGAGTTTGATCACACGACATAGGATAATAGTCTTAGATGTTTGTAGTAGACGGAGAAAGAAAGGGATAGTAAATAAAATATACCCTAAAACAAGGTGAATGAATTTGAAAGGGGAAATGATAACAACATTTAGACATAAACTGATCAAGGGGTGAGAATGGAATTTGGAGGGATAGACGATGTTGATGTGGAACCAAATGGATGACTGTATTAGAAGCGTTGCAAAAGAGATGCTTGGAGAGTAGAAAGGGAAAAGATAATTTGATAAAGAAACTTGGACATGGAGAAAAGACATTGTTGCAAAGTTTGGTAGATAACTAAGAATATGAAAAATTATGAAATGTATAATAAGGCAAAGAAAGAAATTAAGAAAGTAGTAAGTGATGGAGAGTCTATAGCATATGATGACCTGTATAATAAGTTAGAAACAAGAGAAAGTGAAATATTTTCAAGCTCGCAGAATGAGAGAAAGGAAACGTAGGGACTTTGGCCATGTCAGATGTATAAGGAGTGATGGTCAAAAGCTTTCAATGAATGACAATGATATTTAAAAATAAGGAGAGAATATTTTTAATAAACGTTTAATAAAGATTCAATAAAAATCTTAGAAATGAAAAAAGGATATTTCATTAGTAGGTCATACTTTCCACCGCAAAATTAGGGCAGCTGAAGTAAAGAAAACATTGGCAAGAAATGGGATCAGATGCGCTTAGGAGGAATTGGATGGATTTGGTTAACTAGGCTTTTCAATAAGATATTACTAACAAAAATAATACTGAGAAAAGGGGAAAATCTTCATATGGTCTTGATTGATTTAGAGAAATCCTACGATATGGTACATAGAGATTTGACCTAAAAGGTTTTAAATAAAAATTGTGTCTTAAGAGGTTATATTGACATCATTAAAGATATGTATGGGGAAGCGGTAACGAATATGAGAACTACTTGTAGAGAGACAAGTGAGTTTCTAATGACTATAGGCTTAGGTTTAAGCCCTTATCTCTTCGCACTGATTATAGGCCCGTAACTCATATTCAAGAGGAGGTACCTTGGTGTATATTTGTTTGCAGATGATATTGTGTTTGTGGATGAAACAAAAGATGACGTGAATGGAAAATTTGAGAGATGGCGGGACATTTTAAAATCCAAGGGCTTTAAAATAAGTCATAAATGACTAAATATATGAGTAACAACTTTAGTGGGGATGTGCAAAAGAGCTGAAACTCCCATGAGAATTGAAGCTTAAGAAATACTGCAAAGAAAGTCTTTCTGATACCTTGACTCTATAATTAGTAAGGATGGGAGATTGAGGAAGGTGTTGAACAAAGGATAAGAGTTGGATGGTTGTAGTGGAGATTTGCTTCTTGTGATCAATACATGCCAATAAGATTTAAGGAAAAACTTCACAAAACAACAATTAGACCAGTTGTGACTTATGGAGCAGAATGTTGGCCGATTAGGAAACAACACATGCAAAAAGTGAGTCTAAAAGAGATGAGAATGCTAGGATGGATGTGTGGTAAAACTAGGAAAGCTACAATCGGAAATGAGTGCATTCAAAAGCATTCAAGGGTAGCATCAATAGATTATAAAATTAGAGAGACTTGTTTGAGATGGTTTAACACAAGCCAAAAAGGGCGCCAGTGAGGAAAAGTTTCTCCATGAAGGTTGATGGCCCCTCAAGGAAAAGGGGTATGCCGATGAGGACATGGATGGAAGTAGTAAGGATGGATATGAAGAAGTGATACAGCCTACAAATGCTACCTACATGATAGCATATTCTCACAAATTCGTTCCAACTTCCAATCCATGCCCATTACCATGAACTTGATCAGAATAATATCTTATAGTGGGCTTGGATCTTTGTAGGTTTTCATAGGGCATGTGTTACGACCAATGCTAAACATGCAAGAGATAGTTCTGAAAAAATTTATATGGCTACTCACATCTTCTTATTAGAGAAATTGTCAAAAAGTGGAAAAAAGCTCTAAGAAACTAGGGAACATACAAATCTTGATCTTTCAGCTTAGATGAAGTGGTTATATTTTCATCAATCACATAATGGAGGCCATTTGGTGAATAAAATGGCACAAAAATGGGGCCAAATTGGTCTCATTTGAAAGACTATTTAGTAGCCTCTTCAATGTGCCCAAGCTCACATGATTTTGACTATATGTCAGGTTATGGCCAAAACAAGGGCATGGTAGTGTTAAATGAAAGTTCGAGTTATGGGTTGTTACATGTTTCTAATTTTCATTGGTAAGTAGGTGAGGAGCCCATAGCACTGGTTGCAATCTTATTTGTGTACTATGCTGGAAGGTAATTGTTTGCAATCTTATTTGTTCATAGTTTCTAATTAGGTTTTGAAGTCTTTAACTTTGTTGGAGGGCTGTATTTTTAGGAGTTTTAGAGTAGAATTCTTTAGCCAATCTGAGATGGATGGGATAAGGCTCTGATGATGACGATGAAAAGGAAGCAGGTTAGGAGTACTTCAAAATTTTCTTTCTTTTAAAAGTCTAGTTTAACTAGAATTTAGAAGTTTGTTTCTAGTTAGCTTAGTTTTAGAATGTTTAGTTTGTGGCAAGTTGGATTGAGACTCTTTCAAGAAGTATAAAGTTGAATTTTGTAGCTCCTCTGGTGGATGTAAATAAGGTGTTAAGAGAGTTGCCAGCTTAGAGTGAATATCAGTTACTACTGATATTTCTTTTACTTTCAAGTTTTCTTTTTTCTTTGTTATGTCTCTCCATCCGCTCTTTCTCCCTTTATCTCATTCCCTCCTTTTTCTCTTTATAATTATTTTATACTTACTGGGCATCTACTATTTTTTCTTCTCTTCTTTAATTGTTCTTTTTTTTTCTGGTGATAATGGTGTTTATAGAGTATCAAGTGAGAGCAGTTGGGGTTGGCCATACAATAGACTTGGTAATTAGCTTCATCATTGGATAAGTGTGCTTCTGCTCGATGTTTTTTAGTATGCAACTATGAAAATAAGTGATAGTTACTAGGTTTTCTAGAGCAAAGGGTAAAGGGGAACAGCACGTTCTTTTTCTTCCTCTTTTTAGTTTTTCTTGGTTTGATTGAGTAATCACTTAGTGTTCTGTATTGGTTCTTCTTAATCAATTATTTCATTGTCTTTTATAGAGTTTTGGTATTCTGCTCATGCATGAATTTTTGGAACATTTTCATGATGACAATTCTCTTCAAGTGCTTTCTACAATGAAACTGCGAAATTTAGTTCTGATCCTTTATGCTTATCTGTTTATTGCAAGTTCTTTCAATATATTGTTTCGGATATTCATTCAGCATCTCAACTGGTCCACGCCATCATTTGTATACTTCTCCTGGCAACTTTGTCGGCATTAATGGATTCTACATTGACAGAGGTATATGGTTCTATGGTGAGTCAGACTGAAAACATTGATTGTGTTTCATATTTTATATAGCACATATTAACAGTATACTTCGTCCTTCTATAGACGGAATATAAATTTTGTTCCTTTGTGTCATTTGCGCAGCCCTTGTGGGGTCAACTTTTTTGTGACCCAAACCATTCACCTGCTGAAAACTATTGTAGATGAAAGTACCCCACAAATTGCTCTCTTCAGATGATTCTGTTTAATAATGTGGATCATTGGCCATCATGTTTGACATACTGATTCTGCAATATTGGGTTCTCTGATTAGAATTAATTAATTCAATGAATGAAATAATATCTGAGCTCGACTGTTTTCTTGATTTTTTGTTAGTATTTGTATTCTAATCTTTTCATACATTTATTCATTGTCTCAGATGAGTTTAACTGATTCTTGAGTCTTGGATTGCAACAGGTAACTGGAAGGTGGCATCCAGAAGACGCCAGCAGGCCCATCCTTGATGAAGTTCCCGTCTTTTACCCTAATGAAGAGGTTCTTGTCAATTTTTTTTTGAGATGTTTTTCGTTCATTTGAATGTAAAATTCAAAAAGTTTGAATGGTTTAGCTTTTGGAATCATGTTAACTGTGCATTCTCGGTGGCATGGAAATTAGAGAACACATGCAGGATGTTGTTTTCCAACTTTCTGTGTATAACTTTTATCTATTGCAATTCCATTTGGAGTGGAGTTGGAAAATCTCCCAACGAATGAGGTTTTTTTTTATTTTTTCTTTTATTTTATTACCCAACAGAATTTATAATCATCAAATTTACTAAAATATTGAGACAGATTATGACTTGGAAAGTGGACTACATCTAGTTTCAATCTTTGATATTTAATATATGGCTAATTCACTGTGCCGCTATTTGATTTGATATTTGATATATGAAAGCATTGGATATAATTAGGATGTTATGAATTCTGATTTTTGACGGATTTATGAACTATATCTTCAGGAGTTTAAAGACTTTTTCAAGTATATTGCAAGTATTCGCCAATGTGCAGAGCCATATGGTCTCTGCCGCATCATTCCTCCTCCTTCCTGGAATCCTCCTTGCTGTCTAAAGGAAAAGACTGTATGGGAAAATTCTAGTTTTTCCACTAGTGTTCAACAACTTGATATGCTTCAAAACCGAAAGTCAACAAGAAAGATGCCTAGAAATCATATGCGGAAAAGAAGACGAATCTCGAGAAAGGGAATCGATGAAGCCAAAGAGTTTGGTTTTGAACCTGGTGTGAAGTTCACTTTTGAAAAATTTCAGAAGTTTGCAGATGATTTCAAGGAGCAATATTTTTGCATGAAGAATGCTGACAACATGGACAATCTTCAACAGCAATGGGAGCCAAGTATGGAGAATATCGAAGGCGAATATTGGCGGATTGTTGAGAAGCCAACTGAAGAGATAGAGGTATGAAATATGATCAGAAAAGTTGAGGGGAGCTTTGGATATTTGACGCAAGGACATGCATATTATCCTGTGATCCTAAATTTTTAACTTTATACAACCGGGACCATACAGTTTGGTGATTCAGATTTTAGACTGTTGATCTGATAGGCTTGCACTGTAGATGGACGATGGCCGAGAATATCTCCCAAATGGAGAGAGTGTAGCCATTCAATCTTGTCAAATTTTCGTTCGCATGTAGACCAATGCTGCATTCTGTTCTTATCTTAATTTTTTCAGTTTCATGCCATCAGTATTTAGTGTTAAGATTATCTTTTGTGAGATGTCTGGATTATATCACATTGGCACCTGGGTGGGTAACTTCTACCAATGTAGCTTCTGAGTGCTGGCAGAGCTATATGCCCAAATTCAGTTATGATCATTTTCATTGCCGTCTGTTTTCATGTAGCCAATTGAATGGTTAGGACTCTCTCCTTTGGGAATCTTTGGGGCAAGGTCAGACGCCATTAGATCAGCAGTCCAGATCAGCAAACTTGGGACCTCTTGTACAAAGTCATCTCCTTTTGTCTGTTGATACTAGTTGTACTATCAGGCCAAGGATTTTCTTGACAGAGATTATGAGCATGATTGGAGTGGTAACCCATTCAAAGAATATCTTGACCACTGTTGAGAGAGAGAGAGAGAGAGAGAGAGAGAGAGAGAGAGAGAGAGAGAGAGAGAGAGAGAGTGCATGTGTGCACCTGAATGCATGAGTAACTGTTGAGTATTAATTTATGCTGCTGTGTTTTGTAGGTTCTCTATGGGGCTGATATTCAAACTGCTGTTTTCGGGAGTGGGTTTCCTAAATCTTCCACTGAGGCAATGGATTCTGATAGCAAGGACGAGTATGTCAAGTCAGAATGGAATCTGAATAACATTTCCAGGCTCCCGGGGTCTATGCTTTCTTTTGAAAGTGGGGACATTTCTGGTGTTATGTTGCCATGGTTATATGTCGGAATGTGCTTTTCATCATTTTGTTGGGTAAGATGCAAATGATCTGGCCATTGAACACAATCATGCTTGTTTATGGGAACATTTCATATAGAGATTTCTTTTGCTCTTTTAGATTGTGTTGTAGGACAGTTAGTGTTTATGTAATGTAGATGTGGGTTCTTATAGCTGTTTTCTTGGACATTCTTGTTTGACTTGATTTATGTTCTGTGGGGACAGCATGTTGAGGATCACCATTTGTATTCTTTGAATTACTTGCACTGGGGTGCTCCAAAAGTTTGGTATGGGGTTCCAGGAAAAGATGCCTCGAAGTTTGAAGCAACCATGAAGAAGCATTTGCCAGACTTATTTGAACAACAGCCTGACTTGCTCCATAAGCTTGTGAGTAACGACTGTACTTTATTATTTTCGTTGAAATATGTTCTATGCTATGGGTAGATACAGTGTGTCCGTTGTCAAATCTTCAACGAGCACGAGACCGGTTGATATGTCTATATATCAGTATGAAGGATATTATATATCATTAGTATGTTACAATCATTTGTGTCACAGAGAGAGAGAGAGAGAGAGAGAGAGAGAGAGAGAGAGAGAGAGAGAGAGAGAGAGAGAGAGAGAGAGAGAGAATCCATCCACAAGGATAGAACTACACTAGAGCTATATGCAAGGAGTGTTGGTGCAGCCCAGCCAAGATCACGGTGAAGATCTACACCTCCGACGGTGAGATTGAGTCTTCGGACTCAAGCCCTAAGTTCACTTAGGAGAAAATACCCAAAGAAGAACTCACAGAGAACCTTCTGAAAATTTATTATCAAAATAGCATACCCCACAATCAAATATCCATCTCTATTTATAATGGAGGAATGGTCTAATAAGGAAATACAATTATTCAGTTATTGCTAAAATCACTCCCTAAAATCTCTAATTAAATCAAATAACTAAAACCTCCCTGATTAAGTCAAATCACTAAAATTACCAAACTATTTAAAGAAAGCAAATCATTGTAGGGTTCCTTGGTGGGGCCCATTAGTGGGGCCTCTTCTTCTTGGATCGCACTTCATCAAGTGTCATGTTACATCTGCAACTTGTAGTTGTTTCTAATTTGACACTTTATAAATGCTTGTTTTTATTAATATACTTCTTTTAGTGATAGAAAATGGAGATGGAGCATATAACATGGAAACTTTATGAATTTCTTTTCCTTTTCTTGTAAGAAGTGTGTGCCAACCTTCAATATGTAATTTAGGTAAAACATTTTTTTTCTAACAAATTGCAGTATGCAAATGGCTTTGTTTCATTGTCCTTTTGCACTATGGGTTTTCCTTTCATCTCAACTGCTTTATTAGTATATTTGAGCTATTGTTTACGACGCTTGGTTGAGGGAAACAGAAGTTTTTTGTTCAATAAAGAGTACAGATGGGTCATTAATGTATGATGATTATCCCATTCCCATCATCAGCTAGGCTTTGCACTGATATTTCTCCAATCAGTTTATCCTTGATTTGTGATTGGCCTCTTGGAAAAGGGCAGAACTATCGATGGGCCACATTTTAAAGAGGGCAATTCTGCATAGGATCACCTGATACGGGATCTTTTATCAGCAATTGGATCCATCATATGAACAGTTTGAAGCTAAATCACCAAAAGCTTACCAGTCGAATAACTGATTTACCTGACATAGCTGCCAAATGAAGGCAGATTTACATGTGTTCTTTATAATATTGTAGATCTTTCTGACTTTATTATTTTGGACAGGTCACACAATTGTCTCCTTCTATATTTAAATCCGAGGATGTACCAGTTTACCGTTGTGTTCAGCATCCCAGGGAGTTCGTACTCACTTTTCCCCGAGCATACCATGCAGGATTCAATAGCGGCTTTAACTGTGCAGAGGCTTTAAACATAGCTCCTATTGATTGGTTGCCTTATGGACAGAGAGCTGTGGAGCTCTATCATGAGCAGGGGCGTAGCACAACTCTATCTCATGACAAATTGTTGCTAGGGGCAGCAAGGGAAGCAGTGAGAGCTCACTGGGAACTTCAGTTACTGAGAAAGGACACCTTTAATAACTTGAGATGGAAAGATGTCACTGGAAAGAATGGGATCTTAACACAAGCACTCAAGGTAGTATCTAACAAGGATCTCTACTTTAAGAAAGTTAACTATTTCTTGCGTTATAAGATAGGAACTACATTGTCATATTATTTCTGCCATGTAACTTGCTGCAGTGTTGGAGCCTTTAATTCTCTTTGATAGGAGCGTGTTTGGTAGAGCATTGACGTTCATGTTGTCCTTTTTATCTTTCTCTTGTGTAGACTCGTGTTCTTATGGAGGGTATTCGAAGAAAATGTTTTGCTTCACAGTCAATGAAGATGGATATCGACTTCGATGCGAATACTGAGAGGGAATGCATCATATGTCACTATGACCTGCACCTATCTGCAGTAGGCTGTCAGTGTTCTCCTGGACGATATGCTTGCTTGATGCATGCAAAGGAACTTTGCTCATGTGCTTGGACCATGAGGTCTTTCCTTTTTCGCTATGAGCTTGATGAGTTGAATCTCCTAGTTGAAGCTCTGGGAGGAAGACTGAGCGCAATATACAGGTGGGCAAATAAACACCTTGGGCTGTCATTGAGTTCCTATGGCAGAAGGAGCAATTCACAAGAATCTAAACCAATTGGTGGTGGACTCTCAACAGGAGGAGCAAAACAGAAAGAGGAGGGACCATCAATTGCAACCAGTTCAGCTGTTGTTGCTGAGAGTACTGGATTATGTAAAGAAATCAACACAACCATGTCACAGATCTCTTCTCCTGAAGTAGAGAAAGAGAGAGAACAAAGAAGACTGAATTCAACTGGTACTGTAATTGGTCCCTCTATGCAACAACAAGAAAGAAGCCAATTACCATCTGTAAATCCTCAAACAAAGAATAGGAGGGAGTTAGGAGATATGAACAAAAAATATAGACAGGGTACGTCATTATCCGAAACTAATATCAATGATCACAGTATTCAGTTTAACAAAGGGGCCTTAAGTTCAAATTCAAGTTCATTAATCTTACCGGTTTATAAGCTTTTTCAAGAAGACAGTCCATACTGTGCAAGAATTCTTACTGAAGCAAATTCTCAACAGTTCTCTATCTCAGCTCCTGAGGATAAGCATTTGAGAGACTGTAATACATTGGATTCTAAACAGAACACATTTCCATTATCAGGGAGCTGCAATGTTACTAACAACAATGAAGGTGAAGATGCACGTGAGTCAATGTCCAATCTGAAGCATTCAGAAATTCCAGTGAGGCTAACAGAATCTGATGGTAACGTGACTTCTTGCAATTATCAGGACCAAATTTTGAATACGCCCAGGACTAATGCCTCCGTGATGAATGAAAGAGACACTAATGATCTGATTATGGAAAGGATGAAGCATGCCTTGCGCTCTGTGCATAAGAAAGTTGGAGATCGTGGAACTAGTGAAACAAGCAAGAACAAGAATAGCGTGTCGACTGAAACTTTTTTTCTAAACGCCACTTACAATACGAAATATGTGGGGGAAGCTTTAGTAAAGGAAATTCAGGATTCTGAACCCTGTAAATTGGCAAACAGTGGGGATGTCCATCGGCATCACTACCTTAATGGCAGTGTGAAATTGATTAACTCATCTGAGGATGGAAAATCCTCTGTTGATTTCTGTTCAAAGGTGGAGAACACAGCACAGTCTGTTCTGAGAAGCCCGAGTTGTAGAGCAGAAAATTGTGACAGCTTTTGTAGCCAGGAGGATCCTTGCATTGCAAATGTGGTGGGAATTAACTATGTAGTAGAATCTCTGGAATATGGTGTGGTGTTGCCTGGAAAGTTGTGGTCCAACAGTAAGACTATATTCCCTAAGGGTATGTTGTATACAGTCCATATGTTTCATAGCTACGTACTTTCGAGGATGATGTTTCTTTTCAACAAATATTTTATTCCTCATGTGCTTTTCTCCTCATAACTGCAGGTTTCAGAAGTCGAGTTAGGTACCTGAGTGTTCTTGATCCAGCAGAAATGTGCTACTACATCTCAGAAATCCTGGATGCAGCGTTGCCTGGGCCTGTTTTTATGGTAATATCTCTTTGATATGAATGTTTTCAATGTCACTTACTCAATCAGTTATTGCTTACACTGAGTCTTATAATCTGAAAATTTGGATTCTGTTTTAAAGCTAGTAATGTTTCTTAGGATATGTGAGCTTATAAACTAGCTATTAATCTTTCTAAGGAGAATTCTCTCTTGCTGACATTCCCACATATGGACTGTTGTCACGGTTGGCGGCTCGGTACCTTTAAATTCAGGGTGGTCCTTCTATTTTGACAGGCCCGCGTCTCTTTCTTCCCCCAAATGGGAATGCCCACATGCAGCGTTCCTAAAAATGAAAATTCCACTCATTCTAGAATCATTGGATAGCTATTGGCAATTGTTGAGTCAACTGACTTGACTGAGGCTGAAATCATCTTGTTTCTTTGACATTCCCTGGCACAGCTGTCTCACATGCAGCATGTGCATGTCATGGCTCCATGTTTGACATATGACGTTCATGCTTGATTAGAATCTGAGATTTATTTAAGTAAGCTGTGCTTGTTTTCTAGGCCTTTGAAGCTTGTAGGAAGTCTACTATTATTGTTATCGTCCTTTTTTTACACTTCCTGTGGAAAACCAAGGCAGAATTTCCTATTCTAGGAAAAGAATGGCAAGATGCAACCACACCCTTACTTTAGTCAAAATGTTGAAAATACTATAACAACTTGTGGCCTGATTCTACGGCTTGTTTGGTTCTAGGCCTAAAATTCCTTTTGCATTGCTATCTGATTTTAATGACTACGAATTTTGAGTCTTTATTCTGATACACCGAGCAAATGGCAAGGCTCTGAATCTGGCACTTAGGAAATACAGTAGATGTGTTTATATTTGGTTTAAACAATGAAGAATCTAACCTCCCATCTTTCTTGGTTACCAGGTATTGGTAGAGCAATGCCCAAGTGAAGTTTTCATTAATCTCTCTGCTGATAAATGCTGGGATATGGTGAGGGAGAGAGTGAATCAGAAAATTATGGATCAGAGTAGCTGGGGCAAAACAAACCTTCCTCCTCTGCAGCCTTTAGGGTGCTTGAATGGCCTTGAAATGTTTGGATTTTGTACACCAGCAATCATTCAGGTAAATCTATGGCAAAACTCTCCTTTGGCTTGGTAGGAAGACAGCCGAATTATATAATTAAGGCTTCTGTTTTGGCATGCATTTAATCTACCTTTGAGAACTAGGGGCAAGATCAATTGAACTTTGCCTTGGGGAAGTTGTGGAAATGTCAAGTTTCCCTGAGCTTGCCTGGGATCTAAGAATTGTAACATTAGAATAGCAAACCTTACTTTGTTTTCCTTTAGGGGGTCATTTGTTTGCACCTCATTTTCATATGTAAATGATTCACATGCCTAATGGTTATGCATGTAGTGCATAAATGAGTTGTGAAAATGGTGCAGAAACAAGGTCATTTACACACCAAAATTTTTTGCACCTACACAGGTGTGGAAGTGATTCACACCCCCTGTTGCAAAAAGGCGCTGGTATACATTCCATACGGGTATTTTTTTTTCTCTTGTGGGCCCCATCAAAGACCTTTATTTTTTTCTTTCCCGTGGGCCCCATATTTATAATTCAAACAGTTCAATTTCTTTATCGGACTAAGAAACCCCATGATATTGAAGCCGGTTATCTTATATCTTCAGATATTTTGAGTAATTTGTGAAAATGTTCCAAACTATAGATCTAATTTTCTACACTTCTGTGGGCCCTCATAATCCAAACAGTTCTGGACACTTTGTTTCCTATCTTAATTCTTCATGGATTTTAAGAAAAATGTGAAAAACATTTAAAAAAAATCCAAATATATCTAAAATTGTTGGATGTACTCATTTACTGATTTGAAAATGGTGATTTTCACAAACATGGTAATGTGTTTCACATGTGTAACATTTGCATATGTAGCTTTTACATATGTAAATCTCATTTTCCAATCGCATGTACAAGGCAAACGACCACTTAGTCTTTCTTCGTCATTTTGTGGGTTTTAATCCAAAAAAAGACTTGGAATAACTCTTAGTATCTTTTTTTTTAACTGGTGAAAACTATGGAATCTTAGAAGTTATGCAACATTGGTGGGAACTGAATTCCCAGAAGATTTTCATGTTTTAGATGTTGCTGGGACACATTATAGGATGTTCTAAAAAATCTCCTGGCAATGCATTACATAACTCCAAACTGATGTAATCTTGTAAGATCATATCTTTGCACATTCATAACAGCCTCATTATTTTCATGGAGGCAGCTTATAACCTATGTATCTGGATAGTTTGGAAATAAGTGAAAGAGGGCTACTTTGGAAATAAAATTACTTTTCAGTCAAACATGTCTTTTCTATTAGATTTGATCAAGTCCTGTTCTTGAAGAACGCTTTTATCCATATTCTGTAAACTGAATGGATTAACTCTCTCATTTAAGATGCTAAACTTTCAACATGGCGCATCTTCCACTGGAAATGAATCAATTATTTCAGCAGTCCTTGATATTAACTGTTTTCCATGGTTTTGCTAGTGTTCTTGTTATTTAGGTATTACATTCAGTTATCAAGCCAAAAAATACACAAGGTCCTAGTTTCTCCAGATTTGAAACTTCATTTTATATTTGAGTGCAATCAATCTGACACATGGTTGAGTGCCTGATCAGAGTCTCTGGAGGTTAAAACTCCTCATCTAATTCACTGATCACTACTTTTTATGGGTTAGATCAAATCTTCAGGGGGTTTTCCCAGCACCTGAATGGTGATCTTGATCAAGTTTCATAGGCCATTTTTGAATGCTTGGTGAGGCATAATGTACACGATTTCTCTTTTTATTACCTTAATGCCCCTGTAAACTGTAGCCAAATGGTCGATCACAAAAGGTTCTCATACTCATTGCCCAGAAGAGTGAACTTTGCCCTCACCTACTTCTAGTTTTCATCATCATTTAAGATGAACTGGGTTACCTCAATTTGAGCCTAATATTGATTTTTCTACTCGTTTCTTTATTCTGACAGGCCATAGAGGCAATAGATTGCAAGCACATCTGCTCAGAGTACTGGAACTGCAGACCCAGAAACCCAAAGCCAGATTCCCTACTGGTTAGTACTGCGAAGGATATCCTACACAAGATTAAGGAGGAACCAAATGACAGTGAGTTCAATAACAAAGAGAATCCAACCCTCAGAGGCCTACTCAAGAAGGCAAACCTTGAAGAGTTGTGCTCTTTGCTGAACATGCTAAGTGGTAATGAATGCAACTCTGATCGAGAAGCGCTGGTTCGACTTCTCAACAGAGAGATTCATTATCGAAGGAACAAAAGATTTGGGCTCAGATGATCTTCTGGTGGAAATGTGGTCCTGTGAATTTGTAATTGATGATCGTTGTCCCAACTACATGAATTCTGTTTCGCCATTCCAGTCTATCTTGGGCTAAATCCTCGGATAGAATACACTTCTTTAGATCCACCCTTACTACTTCAATCCATTTTTTAATTTCTTATTCAAACTCTTCTAATTCTATCACCCTATTGTCCATCAACCTTTGTATCTGAGCGTACATATATCCTAGCTGATTTTGTTAAGACAAAACAAATTGGTAACATAGTAGTCAGAAATGTACAAAATTCAATTGTTAAGTGTATTATTTATCTCGGATCGTGATCATGGTGTTAGATGATTTATTGATGGAAGATTTTCTCCTACGAGTAATAAGATGTAGGAAAAACGGATCGATGCCTTCATCATGGGCACCTGCATTTAATTTCATACTTGTATGTCCAGATTTCTGTTTAAACCAAGTGATATGCACCACTGGATTTGTCACATATATAAAACATAATTACATTTCTTACACATCTAAATCACTCAAATAGAGTGAAATTTGGGCCAGTGCCTATAAATAGGGAGTGTATGATCCAGTTAGGAATTGTCTCTTCCTCACAGGGTGAGGGATGCAGGAACGAAAAAAGTGCCGTAATCAAATAATTAGTGAGTCACAAATGGGTTAACGGATGCTATGTGCTACAAGAAAATATGAATGTAATACATTAAAATTTCCTAGAATGGAAAGCATAGAAGCCAGAAGGGGTTTAAAAGATGAAAGCAATAACCATAGTAATTGTAGCAAAAAAGATTCTTATTATAACACAACTCAATAATCATATTTCATTAGAGTAAACTTATTTCTCTAACAAAGGTAAAATCAATCTAGTCCAGCTTGAACACATCGAAACTTGACATTCAATCAATAGAAGCACGGTAGCAACGGCTCCTTACCCAAGTGGTAAGGAGCGTGTCAATTCTTACCCAGGGGTTCGAACCAAGGGTACATCACCTCTTTCCGCTTGTGCGGGCTTCTTGTTCACTTATGTGGGCTTTCTTCCCGCTTGTGAGGACTCCTTTCCCACTTTAGTGGGCTGCGTTCCCTTGTGTATGCGGGCTCTCTCTTGCTGGCTGTGGGAAAAAAAAAAAGAACCAACAGAATCACTTGATTAGGTGATTAGATGATCATTCAGCTATTTGATTTTTGGGCCATGGCCTTTCCTTCATAATTGAATCCTTTGAGGTTTTCTACCTGGGCCGAAATAGAGAAATGATGGAGCCAGCTGCACCATGTAACCAGATTTCTCGTTCTGGAATTTGGACTCTGGGTCCACTTTCATATTGGGTAAGTCCACTTTCATATTGGGTAACCTAACCCATTTTCTTTTTTTACCTTTTCCTTCTTTGAACATTAAACTTCAAGGCCTACCTTTCATGTTGGGAAACTGTTGGATATGGACTTCTTCGTCTAATAGTTGACTGGCCCAATTGTCATCTTGATCAGAATGATATTCAATTGTAATTGGTTAGGCACCCGGGTTCGCATGCGGTCCCACTGGCTTGACTCGAACTTGAGCCAGATTGGCTAGAACATGGTTATTGAGCCCATTAACAAAATAGGCTCAAGTCAAGTTAAAAAACGCCTAGTTTGAGCCAGCTTATGATGATTCAGGCCCAGATCAACATGTTCACTAGATCTTGGCTTGTTCACAGCCCTACAAATTATCGAGTCATATGCACAGTCGATTAGAGGTTGTTATATCACTTCTGTTGAATCAGTTTTTATTTTTGATACATGACAAATCACCCGTTCCTCCTTGTTTCTTGTGGGTCTGGGGTCTCTGAATGCGTCAATAACCAAAACGAAATCATTTCAATCAGATCATCACAATCATTCATTTAGGGGCCTTAAAGTTTAACGGGTTTTTAAGTAACATTTTTTTAATGAAATTCAACCCAACAACGAGTAGAATTCGTTTTAGTGTCAATTAGAGTGTGCCAATGAGAGAGAGAGAGAGAGAGAGAGAGAGAGAGAGAGGCGGGTCTACTAAGGCCCCGTTTGGCATCATTCCTAGTCAGAGAATAGATCCATTCTGAGCGTGAGTTGTTCTAGAACATTTACATGCAAGCCGCGAGAATTACCTTTTTTGGTACCCAGCTATACGAGGCTGGTAGTAGACCTGGGGTGAGGTGAGAGAGCCATTGGGTGATGGAAGATGGCTTGAACCTTGGGCAGCCAAGTTAGAATCGAAGGCTGTTCTCGTTAGAATTACCTCTCAGCGGAAGGAAACCTTCAAACAATAAAACCATCAAATTTCTTTTATTTAACATTAAATCATTAATATCCAATATTGAAGTTTTAAGTTTTTACTGTTCAGTTCACGAGCTTGTTTGCTAGTCTTTGAATTAATGTCAACAACACATTTATACACCCAAAAAAGAGTAGTAGAAAGAAAGAAATATCATGAACAGGGGTGTTTATGGACTAGGCAGACTGGGCTGAAGCTTCACCGGAACTCGCCCGTTTATTTATTATGGTTACCATTCTGGCCCAGATCTAGCCCACTGGCCTGAATGCAATGCCTGGACTCAGCCCATAAACAAAATATAAATATCCCTTTGTGCTAAATATGTTTATCTGGGCTTGGCTAGTAAAACACGCAAAGATGTTTGGGTCAGAAAATGATGCGCGTGGCTAGCCCCAGTGCTGGGTTGGATATGGCCCAGGCCCTGATCATCTCTATTCATTAACATAGTGAACGACCATGTTGGTCAACAAAGCCTACAATGTCCGGCTTGGTTTGGACCATATCTTGTCTAAGCCTGTTCCATTTAGTTTTGGGTGCAATATTTGGGCCTCGAGCCAGACTATGTACCTGACAGTAAGGCCAGGACCAACCCGTTTTCGAACTATATACACCATTTACTGTAAATATTTATTTGGGCAGGGCCTTAGGGATGTATTCACCAAGGTCTAGGTCATTTTGTAATTGGGAAGAATGTTAGGCCCCCATAGGACCAGAAAAAGAGCCCAAATCATCCCAACTCAGGCTGGGCTCAGTTCGGGCTCTTGATGGTCCAGCCCATGAACACTCCTGGTTTTTCTGAGCCTATTGTTAAGAGTGTCAAGCCTAGGTTAGGTTCAAACTGTTAAATCGACCAATTTGACCAGAACACAACTCAAACCAACTGATTGCACTTTGACACACTGGCCCGACCATTACCTGATTTGATGCTGTTTGGGTTGACCCAGTTTCAAGTTGGGTTTCAAAGTGATATTTCTCATCTCGATCAACAAAATGGTAGAGTTGAGGCTATACATTCTTGAGTGATCATTTGACCCAAACAACCTATTGCGGCTAGAGATGTGGGTCCAACGTAGAAAAATTATATATCTAGATTAGAGATATAAAATGGGTCGGGCCGGCCCGGCATGCTGGTCAAAAGTACCATGGCCCGGTCTGGCACGACCGAGCCCGTCCAAGCCCAAGCTTGTGGCACCACTCGGACTGTGGCTAGGCCTTTAGAACAGCATGGCCCCATGGCCTGGTAAGGCACGACCCAGATCCATCCAAACACATGCTTGGGAAGGAACACATGCTTGGGAAGACTCTTTTTTTTGCACCCTAGCCACGGGGGTTGGGACCCAAGAGAAAGCCCGCATACACATGGAAAAGTAAGCCACTCAAGTGGGAAGGAGGTCCACACAAGTGGGAAAGGAGCCCGCACAAGGGGGAAGAGGTGACCTACCAGGGGTTCGAACCCTGGGCAGCCAGGTACACACTTAGGGGTGTTAATGGGCCGAACTGGGCCGAGCTAAGGCATATCCAGCCAGCCCAAGACCGACACGAGCCATAAAAGCTAGGCCCGAGCTGGCCATTTAATCAATCGGGCTGGGCTGAACTGCGCTTTTCATCACTTCTATGGGCATTAGAGCAGTAATTAAATTAAATTACTTGCATTTTTTACACAAGCCGATATATGGGATTTCCATCGCTTAATCCAAGCTGGGCCCATGAGCACCCCTATAAAAACTAACGCTCTTTATCACGCGGGTAAGTAGTTCTTACTTAGGAAGACTTATGAATGTTGATGAGATAATGAATGCATTTAAAAGGTTTATTTATGACATGGAGATTTGAAAATTGAACCATAAAATTTTTAATGAATGGTATTTATGGCCTCAAACAAGCTTCAATGTGGTACATATGACCAAAATAATATTAACAAGAATGTTTATGAATTAATACAAGTTTCAATGTGATATTTAGGGCCTTATACAGCTTCCAATGATAATTATCAAAAAAAAAAAAAAAAAAAAATAAAAAATTATAAACAAGCAAAGGTCTCCAAATGGTCACAAACAAAAAGTCTCCAAATGCTTCCATACCGACATGGCCTAAAACTTTTGAATCTAAATTTATTGACTTAGGGCCAATACTCATCAGAGATACGGATAATCGAATAGCCATTGGCATTCTTAATTGCCACCCACCCCAATACCATGTGTCATCTGTGCCTTGTGCAGGTTTTAATTAATTGATTAGGAAGGGTCCCCTTCCCATGCTCACTACATTGGTGGGATGTGGCAGTCATGTATGCCCCTTTTTTTGTAGGGACCCCTTGTTCCAAACACTCATGCAGATTACAGTCAATGGAAAGGACCTCTACTTGTCTTATTTGCAGGAGTTAGAGGATGGCCCCCCAACCCCAGAGAAGGTTATGTCTACTGTCTACAGATGGCTTCAGACACTGACCTCATGAATAGGTGAAAGGGATTATCAGGTTCTTGGGTTGAAGATATTCATACCTCCTGTACATTAATGAGCCATTATATGGTTGTCACTCCATCTACAGGATGGGCCCTGTCCTAGGTGTGGAATTTGACATTTTCCTAGATAGGATCATCCAGCCTCATTCATTTATGACATTTTTGTCTGTTTGGCTGAAAATTTAGAAAGAAAAGCATCTTTTACTGTAAAATTTTACACACTACACAAGTCCGTAGCGAATTAAACAATACAGTTAAGGGAGATGCCTCACTTGTTTTTCTTTCTTTCTTTTCCAACTTAAGCTAAGCTATGCAGGCGATTTCAATTTCAGTCATTGACTAATTTTCATGCATCAAGGTAATCCGAAAGAAAGCATGAAATTTGAAGCTTCAAAGCGTAAAGGTTTTGGATGTACGGTAAATTGAAGTAAAGTAATATAAGAGTTTATGATTATCTTTTATTTTAGTTGTTTGATAGGGAGACTCTTTTACTTTTTGTATAAAAAGATGATATTTTTTTGTCATTTAGTGGAGAAAGGAGAACGTATTTTTACTTTTTTTTTTTTTTTTTTAAATGAGAAATTTTGAATTTATGTACTTTTCATATGACCACTTGTATTTTTTTTATCTAAATAATGAAGACTTTATTTTACATTAACTTTTACTAGTAAATTGTTAAACACACCCATATATGAGCAGGCTTATGTGGATGGTTAAAATACTTGGCAAATTTGCAACTTACAGCAAACTCTTAGCTGCAATATTTATCTAATACCATGAACTTGCATTGGAATAATCTTAAGAGGAAGGACAGGCTACCACCATCATGCGCACACATGGTCTAAAGTGCACTGTTTGTGAAGCATGCGCGACAGGTGTACGGTACACTTAGCCACTTGCTTTCAATGGGCAACTACTGCTGGCAGCTACCAAGAAATTAATGTGATGATATGATAGTTCTATTTGGGCATAAAATGAATATATATTCTCCTGCCAGCAGACTGCACTGTTTGTGAAGTATGAGCTCAGTCTGCTGGTCTTATTTGGACTCAACCTTGACCAGGACTGCATCTTTTGTATTTCTCTGGTAAAGGACAGATTTTATTAAAATCATAGCAAAACAATTCTAGCAAATTAAAAACTTACAAAGGATTGGTGGCAAATTAAGCCCTAATCTGAAAATCTCCCTAATATAGAACATCAAGATACCTCGAAGAACATAACCAAGCTAGTTTATGCATGCCTAGCCTTCTTACACTCTTGTCATCTTATGATATGGCACAAGAGTCAATTTTACACTCATGAAACCTTCATTTAACGTTGGATTGAATCTAACATAATCTATGATTAGAATGCTTTCAACCTTAGGGTTATTAAATTAAGGGCTAAGGTAATCTAAGAGCTTGGTATTCTAGCTACCCTTATCCATGAGTAGCCCTTTCAATCTACCCACCCACCTTTGATAGACATGCATTTAAGCGGGCTACATAAGCCGGACCTTTTATAAATAATATTCGGTCTGCTCGTAGGAGAGAATTCTCTCCAAATAAGCGCGTTAATTCCTTATTCCAAAGTTACCCAATTCAAGGCTAAAGTTGATATTTGATAGTCACCTGGATTCTTTGGATCCCCCATGGAATTGAGTCTGATTTACTCTATATTGGAATAATAAACTCGAGAAGTCTCATTTATTTATTGCTACAACAAGCTATAATTGATGAGGTTTTCTCTCTTTTTTTTTTTTTGTAGTGTCTTTTCTTTCGGGTTAATCAAATTAGTCCATTGGATTAGCCACGGGCCATTTATAAGGTTAAGGGCATTTTAGTCATTCTATCAGTTTCTTAAGACTTAAGAAACAAGATGTTAAATCTTTTTTATATACAGGGCCTTGCTTCTTTGAAATATTTATATATTTTTTTTGGTAAGATGCCTTGCAACTTATAACCCTAAATCAGAGTGATACTAAGACTTTCCTAGCACCAAAAGACTATCCTAGCAACAAATGTCTACTTTTCCCACCAGAGGGGTGATTCCTAGCCCCCTAAGTTGACTACGGAAAACACAATGGCTTTCCTCTACCAAGGCAGATGGTAGGCCCCACCATAAAGTGTAATAAGTTCTTACACATGGTTTTTGGTAAATTATAAGTCCTTACATGGTTGGGTACAAAAATAACCAAGTCCCAAGTGTCACCTCAGTATTTTACCTATTTGAATGCATTTCTAGGACCTGGGACCTGGGACCTGGGCCATGGCTACTTTTGAACGATTGCGACCCAACTGACCTTGGTTTTGAAGAGACCTGAAAGTAGGTTAAAGGCTATGCCTCAGAGGCATGTTTATTAGTCATTTCAAAAAAAGTGTAGGATAAGACTTAGAGCTGTTAGAAATGGAGAGCACATCATGCCATTGGGACACAAATTGTGACTTTGATTGCAAGCATAACCCTTTGGATGGGTTCACTGGCTAGGAATCTCTTTCCCGCTGAGGATTTGACAACCTACAAGATTAGCTTCCTGATTTTGTTATTTAAAAGAAGATGGAAATCCTAGAATGGTTCATCCAAAAGATCCACGTTATTCACAAGCAGTTCTGATATCACTTGATCTTCTTTGAAGGCACATCTTGGGGGCTCCGAATTTTCATTCGAATAGCGGAGACTATAATAGATAATTTGATTTTGGGGGCAAATGGATAATTCTTATATAAATTTTAAATAAGGAACCATAATTTTTAATAAATATCTTGAAATGCACCATAGTTTAATGGAAGAGGATCCCCTGTTTGGTCCAAACAGGGCAGCCGGGGGGTGCCACATGGGAGGGAAATTTTTTTATTTTTTAAGGAGAAGATGGGATTGTATGATTGGACCTTTCCCCCATATGTGGCACCCTCTGGTTGGTCCAAACAGGATTTCCCTGTTTGGACTTAATGGGTGTGGCTGCACCCACATAATTGTGCCTAGGTCTACCCCTTAGAAATAAAGACGCTTAGATTAGATCCATGGGTGAACCTATATGGAAAAAGAAAAAGAAAACAGGAGGTGATGGAGTGGTGTGTCACAAATAAGAAGTTGTTGAGAATTTCCTGATACTAATGGCTTAAAGTTGTTTTAATCATTGAGGAATTGATGTTTTGTAACCTCTATAATCAGATTAGGACTCTGGGTTTATTTAGGTAAATTCTTCACTAGTCAAATGCTAAAACATGACTGGACATGGTTTAATGGTTTTTCTGTAGATGAAGAACAAGTAATTCAGCTTCAAGACTTGACTTTTAACCAAAAGGAAAAATACGAAAAAAGCTTAGTGACTTGATTGCATCTTGAAATATTATGATCTGTAATTACATGAAAACCAAGTAAAACTTGCAGCTCCCTTTTTATTTTGAAGTTCTAATTTTTTTTTTTTTGAACTCAGGTCGGATCCTTGATCCGGGTCAACCTCTTCTAGATCAATATTTAGAAACAGTAATCTCAAATGGAGAATCCATAAACCACTTCAATTCTCATGTTCTCTTGGGCCGGCCTGCTTGTTTGAATTTCAAAGAATCTAAGCAATGCCCTCCTATCATTGGAGTAAAGGTGAAGTCCTAGAGTTGGCCAATCAAATAGCTAATCCCTTATGTTAGAAAGTGGTTTCCTATCAATCAGCTCCGATGGATCAAATCCTATAAAAATGTAAGTTCAAATCACATATGTACCTTATATTCTTTATTTTATTCCCTTTAGGTATAAATCAGCGGCCTACCATAAATTCTTAAGAATTCAATCCAAAATGATTAATTCTCTCATTGATCATCATCCCATGTAAAAAATAAATCATATCATGAAATGTGCATCATTCTGTAAATGAGGGTATAGAAGTTGCAAAACGTTTCAAAATAATTTGTTTAATAAAATGTTAATGTGCGAGTCCACTGATGGTATAGTGGCAAGGCACATGCCCCTTTCGTGGGTTCAACCATAGTAGCTATGGAGGAAAACTTACATCCTTGCCAAACTTACATACTTGCCAAAGATGCAACGACAACAACGACAGGTTTGAGAATGGCTCCTTATCTGAGTGGTGACAGTTCTCACCTAGCTACCTAGGGTTCAAACCCTAGGTATGTTACATCTTCCTACTTGTGTGAGCTCGTTTTTCACTTGTGTGGGCCCGCACATAACACTTGAGTGGATTGTCTTCCTATATGTGTGGGGCTCTCTCTTGGGTTCCAGCCCCTTTTTCTGGGTAAAAAGAAGAAAAAAGACCAACATGTTTAGGTTTCATGGTTGCTTATAGTTTTGGAAGAAAAAATAATCTACGCGCTTCTACAAACATTTTAATTTTTTTTAAAACAACAAATATAGCTGTAGCAAAAACAACAACTGGTATGTGTTTTATGGGTGATTATAGTTTCAAAAGAAAAGTGCTTGACGCGCTTCTATTAACTTTTTGAAATTCTTGACAATGGGCCCATCTTTGAAACTAATTGGATGTCAACATCCCTCTGGATAAGCTAGGGTCTAGATGCTACTTTGAGTAACCAATGGATTGAATAATGTAAGGAGGCATGATTCCCTCTTATTGGAAATGAATTATTGCTTTTAACATTATTCAATTCTTGGGGATCTGACATGGTTTGGATCAACCAAAAGTGAACATATATAGCATCCAAAAATTCAAAGTTGATGGACACCTAACTTTTTTTTGATAGAGATTGAAAACAGTGATTGCTCAATGAATGTTTATTTGCATATTGTTATTCTTATTTGCATAATTTATTCACAGATAAAAAAAGAAAAGAAAAAACTAGAATAGCAGCAGTCAATGCAACATGCAATCGCATGTAAATTTGGGATCAATATGATTATTTGTTTTAATTAATCATGGTTTTCCACTGCTTTATTTGACTTAACCCTTTTGTTGTTAAAGTAAAAAAAACTTTTTTTTTTTTTTTTTCAAAGAAGATCTTCACTTTCTTATTGCCTTTAGGCCACAATCAATCCTAAGCATGAAACAATTCAGCATATAGGAGTAGGACCCACCTATCCTTAGAAAGTTAGTTAAACCCTCCAAATTTATTGCTTCCTCAGGTTTAACACACTCAAAGTTGAAACTCAATTCCTTCAAGTCACTAGCTTTTGGATTAATCATGCAAAACAAGAAACCTTGTTGCCACGAGGATTCATATAGCTTTTACATTCAAATCCTTTGTAATCACGTTTTCCATAAATAACAATAGTCAAACCTTACAACATAGTCGAGCTAGTTAAAATTCAGAGTGGTAGAAAAGAAGGCCCTTCTCCATGCTCAATCTTATAAGACAGACAAACCTATATCAAAGAAGATTATGGAACAACCCTTAGAAAGAGTAGGAATTTAACTGTATTTTCATGGCGTGAGTATCCTTGTGGTATATTTACCCGGCTATTTCCATGGGGACACACAACACCCACAATACGAGTCTGGATTTCAGTGTAACTTGTATAAAGAGGTTGCAATTAAGAAGGTGCAATTATTGACATCACATTTTATAAAGGTGGCGTTCCAAGATTAGACGAAGCAGTTGAAACAGGGACTCCAGATTCCCCAAAATACATGTGCACTACTAAGTAAGCTTGGGAAAATTGGGTCGGAACTCAAACACAAGATATAGAGGTAAACCTGCACCTCGTGAGGGTGAACCATTGTCTGGACAAGTTTTAGGCATTCAACTTGAATGGTTGAAAAGAACGACTCTTTATTTGAGTTGTAAGGAGTGACAATTCACTTGCCTAAGACTTAAACCCTAGGTAAGTCAACTTTTACCGCGTGCACGGGCCCTTCACACTTTTGCTCCGGGTGAAAAAAAAAGAAAACTTAAATAACTCAAAATTTTAATAGGTGGGTTTTACTCTAGAATTGACTTCTGCCATCATTAGACTCTAGAATTGTGTTAGTGATTTAGGGCATGTTTGTGTAGAGGCAACTTCCATGGAAAGATGAAATTGCCATATCAACAAATTTTATGGTTTTTAATTACCTTAGAAAAGGTTTTTTGAGGAAGTTAGAAATTCATGTTTGGTGCAAAAAAAATTTCCCCGATGAAATGGTGCTAATGTTGTTTGGTGCAGATGCGGATTTTTTTAAGGCACGTTTGTATACATGTAACTTCCATGGAATGAAGAATTTGCCACATCATCAAATTCTATGGTTTTTAGATACCTCGGAAAAGGTTTTCTGGGGAAGTTAAAAATTCATGTTTGGTGTAAAAAGTTTTTCCTCGATGAATTGGTGGTAATGTTGGTTGGTGCAACTGTGGATTCCTTACGGAAAACTAGTGTTTACTGCTTGGTGGTCAAGGTTTTTTTTTTTTTTTTGGTGAAGATACGGGCAGAAGAGGGTTATTGTTTGACGGGCATTGGAGCTTCATGAAACTATTTCCTATGGGTTGGGTTTTGCATAAAAAATGGGTAGGAAATGGAGTTTATAAAGGGGGGCTAGTTTTCTATGGAAATAGACTTCTCATGCCCTCCATAGGAAGTCCATTTCCATGGTAATGAAGGAAAAGGCTGATGTGGCAAAAAGTTGATTCCGCGGAAAACAACCACACCAAACGCATGAAAAGTAGGTTTTCGGCAGAAAACCGTCCACTTTTCCGCGGAAATGGGCTACACAAATACGCCCTTAGTGAAAACTATTGTTTAGTGAAAATTACTAGGTGAGTGGGTCGGTATGTGCGTGGTGTAGGTGAGTGGGTCGGTAGGGTTGGGAGGGGAGGGAGAAGAAAGAAGGTTGCTGGGTGGAGTAGGGGTGAGAGTGAGGAAATTGGGGGTCAGTCTTCTGTAGAAATGGACTTAGCATACCCCCCACATAGGAAGTCAATTTCCATGCCTTGGAAGGAAAAACTTACGTGGCTAAAAAGCAATTTTGCGGATAAACAATTCCGCCGAAAACTGCCGCACTAAACACATAAAAAAGAAATTTTTTTACAAGAAATCACATCTTTCTCCACCAAAATAAACTACACAAACGTGCTGTTAATCTTTCTTTCTTTCTTCAAAAGGGCAAAAGAAAAGTAGCAACGAGAAGAACTTCCGAATCGGTTCGAAAGACGGACGGGACGGGACGGGATCACGAGACATTCGATTATGGAGACAGAGATAGAGCCAGAGAGAGAGAGAAAAGTATGAAGATTTACCATTTTGTCCTCACGCTTCGATGGGAAGATCGCCTCCGACACGGAACCGATGCAACCGGTACGGAAAAGCCGAACCGCCCCCACCGAAAAGAGGAAATGCGCGTCCGCTCGAGATTTTGACTCTCCCTCCCCAAGAGACGACATGACATGACGACGTGACGGGTCCTCAGGTACGGACCTCGACATGACACCTGCCACCGGTGGGATCTCGCCACGTGGCACGTGTGGGTTCGCCTCCGGGACGGGTGTCGACGGATCTCCACCAGACGAGAGCATTGTCCGGCCTTGAGGTGACACGTACCACAGAGGGCCACGTGAGAGCGCACGATTGGTGTGTCCTTGTGGGTCCCACGAGTCAACTCAAATGTCCCATCCGATTGACCGTTGAATGCGGGATTCTCGTACGAGTCACTCCTTCAGAACGAATGCTTCCCCACCAGGGCATACTACGTCGTCACCATGACGACAGTTGACAGAAGGCCACGTGGCTTGTTGCGGGAGGACAGGTCCCACCACTTAAAACGGGGGCAAAGGTGGCGTGTTTTTTTTTTTTTTTTTTATATTTAGAAAATATTGTTAATAAATTTCTAAATTGTTAAAGATGCCACTCATTAAATGTCTTAGACTCTTTGATCACTTAACAAAGAGATGCACAAGAAGGAGAGGAGAGGGTATAGCTAGGAGTCGAATTCTGAATAGTAAGGTGAAAAATATTCATTTTCTTACTACTTGGATAAAGAGTCATTTTTTATCGTTGAACTTGTTTATTACACTTTTATGAAAAATTCTCACTTGTAGGACTCCCCGTATGTAATGGGTAGACCCAAGTATTGTCTTTTAGGGTGACCGCCCCAATTGACGTTGAAAACACCTAAAATTTGCAAGCTAAACATGGAGAAGTTCATCCCATCACAAGAAATAAGCCATTGCGCCATCGACAAAAATAAAAGCAAAGGCATCATTCAAAACCCCCCAACCGAAAATTTTGGGCCCACCACGACCTTGATGAAACCTATTCTCTTGAGTTAATGCAGGGGTTGGCCCTCAGCACTAAAATAGGAGATTGGTTTTCATGCACAGTTAAAATTCACACTCCTTCATTAGGTTACATCGAGAGTGCTAAATCCCTGTCCATAAATAGATATTCCCAACCCCACAAGATCTTTTAAATCCCTCGTCATGATCTTTTATAGAACAGAAAGGGCATCGTATCTTGGTCAAAATGAAGTCTAACCATAGTGAAAAACGTACATACAGTAGTAATAGTGGGCCCCCCTATCACACTTTCTAGCATCAGTTGTGGACTTCACTTTCACTGGGTGCAATATGGTACATATGCGATTACTTATTGAGATCACGAGGAAAAGAAAGTAAAGTAGTATCTTTGTATCAGTTGTGTTCGTGATGTCTTTTTCAGACTTCAATATGCAACAGCCAATGATAGGCAATGGCCAGTTTTTGAAACTACGGAAGGGCATCCTTTCTATATAAATTGACTATTCATCACGAAAACCAAGTACTCCATCTCTTTTGTTCATTGATGGTCGTTTAATATTTGCTTCAACTCAGAAGTATAGAATTGCATACAATAGCTCATCATTTTTTGGACTATTTGAAACATGACTCCAGCCAACACCTTCTATTGGTGTGAAGGATGAGGAGCTTGCTGTAGTTAGCAGGATGATCATATACAAAGGTGATAGCAAGGAGCCCATACAAGTCAACTAATTGCATGATGAAGGCATGCGAAAAACAGTCTGTAACAAAGGACAACTAAAACTTAGTAATAATGAAAGTTTTGTGGACCTTTATAAAAGTGTGACTTGATTAAAAGGCCCCATCCCATTACATGGGTTGAGAAGTGAGATCTTTTAATTGCAACCAGTCGTGCACAAGATGCAACAATGCTTGCTTCATGACAAGTGAAATTACGAAGATGTTACCTGCTCAACCTATTCAATTGAAAGCAGTGCTTTTATATCCATGTTTTTCAAATGGTAGAAAGGGTTTCTCAAAGATGGTCAGCCGAATCTTCCAATTAATAATCATCCCTCCAAAATACGTTATGCTTGTCATCTAGCGATAAACTAAAGATTAAGATAAGAAATTAAATAAGGATCTTACCTTTGAAGAGATAATTAAAAAAAGATGTGCAAGTGTTTTTTGATGCTACCTTTAAGGGAGTGAATGATAAAGCTACATTCATTAATCTTCTGTGATTTAATCGTCCTATAATTTATGTAAGGGGCATGCATTAGAGGAGAAGGGGTTGCTTCATCTAAGGAAACTGAAATGAGGGTTGATTAAAGCCAAAGAAATGGGCTTGAAAAGAGTCCAAGTCTTGAGCGATGCAAAGGAGCCGATTTAGGCTATCATTGGATCTAAAGACTGGCTTTGTGCCCAATTATCTTGGACATTTTTAGATTGACAAGAGTTTTTGATAAACCTTCCTTCCTTTTCTTAAATTCCTCATAAATAGTTTTATCGAGGCGGCTCATCGGGTTGCCAAGTTTTTCTATTCCTTTAATTGTGATGCGGACATAGTCGGAATCATTTCCGGCCCGGGTTGGGTGGCTCGGTTATGATTTTGTGGGTTTTTTTTTTTTATTTTATTATTTCTTGTAGCTTTAATATATCTTATTCCTTTACAAAAAAAAAAAAAAAAGTCCTGTAACTCGAGGAATGATGTGGCTAACTTCTTCTTCTTCTTCTTTTTCTAACCAGTACCTATGGTGAGACCTTTCCATTTCCTTAATCCCACTAAGTGACATGCACCAAATTGAATCTCATTCGGCAATTAACAAACCACTTTAACAAATTGTTATGAATCCAATGAATATTTGTTGTGATGATTGATATGAAGAAAGGTATAACCAAATATAGAGGCAAAATAATAATGAACAAGTACTACAAAAGAGATGAGAAGAACTTATGTGGTTCAACATTAAGATTGTGGTGTGTGATAAAAGTGTATCCGTGGCTCTTAAAAGGATAACACAAAAGATTCTCTTTTCTCCTTTGAATAGTGAATTCTCCACCTTTTTCTTCTACTACAACGAACTACTGGTGGAGGTGAGACACTACAACCTACAAGCCTAGGGATCAACCCCTTGGCATTTCAGCAAAACTAAGGTGTCAACATCACTGATCTTGATAGATTTCTCACCTTTTGGTTAAACATGAAATTTGACAATCCAACTGCTAAGTAATACGTAATGTAACGTCGACCTTGTGATTATTCCATTCTCTTTATCTTTTATTTGTATGGTGGCATCAAGCTTAAAATGAACAATATATGCTTCAATGCCAAATATATATGTCCCCATTGATTGGTTCCATTACTTTATTTCAACAAAAAAAGTCTGCTTTGTTTATCTAGGTTATTACACAACCTTTTCCATGATAAATGTCTGTTGGCAAATATCATGCTCCGTAGGTCATGACTAATCTAATTATGGTTACAAAGCACTATAGAAGCAAGTCTCCACTTCAACCTTTCGACTCTTATCGTATATTTGATATCCTTTTCAACCTCTTTATCCATACTAATTATAGATCTAAGGCATTAAAAAGAATCTATTTAAATATTTCTTGAGCTTCATTTCACATAAGTTACAGCTCTTTACACATCTCTTCTAAAGTTACAGTTTTATCTTTTTACGACTTATTAGATCCTAAAGCCTCCCGCCATCTCTCAACTTTTGTATTTAATAACGATAATAGTATTAATATGATCTCTTGGGATATTTTTTCCTATCTAAACCCACCAAATCAAATTTATGGTACCCTATAAACTTTCTCTAGATCAATAAAGATTATATGAAGATCTTTTCTTTTTTCTCGATATTTTCAATAATTGTTTGAGTAAGAAGATAGTGTCCACAGTTGACTTTCTTGTAATAAAACCAAATTGATTTTGTGATTTTTTTATAAGTCTTTGCTTCATTACCCTCTCCCATAATTTCACAATGTGATTTATAAGTTTAATCTGCCAATAATCGGTGTAGTCTTCTATATCTCCTTTGTGTATGTGTGAGTACACATGTATGCATGTATTTATGAGTATTTTTCTAGTTTGAACTATTCAAGCTTAAAACTGTGCAAGCGATCAGTTGGCCCACATTAGGCCATACAAGTTTGGAAGTGTCTCGATGAGACCTAGAGGTTTATCACAATTAAGTCGTTTTAACCCCTTCTTTATGGCTTCCAGTTTAATGATTTTTAAAAGCATCACTTTTTGGATTTCAATCCAATCGTGATGTTGGAAGAGTATCATATTTGGGCTGGGGGCGATTCAAGGGGATAATGCATGTGAGGGGATCTTCTTTTCAATATATATACATACATACATACATACAGAATTATCCTTGCACACCATGTGTAAAGTGTGTACCCATAGTGGGGCTTACCTAATGGTCCATCCGAGTGGAACCCCCCTCCCCCAACCCCCAAATTTCACACGTCCCTTGGATTTGCACCCATCTGAATGAACTGGACCCATCCAAATGGACTGAATTTGTGGGGTCCGTATAATAGGTTTGAGATGATTGGATGGGCTGATTTTTTTGAAGAGAGGAGGGCCGCACCCAGATCTTCAAAACTCTCTGGTCCCAGCCCAAGGTGGGGCCACAAGTGGGCCCCACATGCAGGAGCACTAACCTGATCAGGCCTATATATATGGATGTACTAAAAAAAACACCTCCTAATAGGACCACTGGGATGCATGGTGATCATGGAAGTCCGTTGGATAAAAATATCTATATGAGATTACCTATATGTAAAATTTGAACTCCATAAGAGCATCCTATCTCTTTGATCAATGACCCTAAAGTTTAATGTTTTAAAGGCATCATTTTCTTATGATTTCAATCCCACGTTGACGAAAAGTTGGATGAGCATCAAATTTAGATTTGTGACATTTCATGGGGGGTAGTGTGTGTGAAAAGACTAGATTAACTCAAGACGGGCCCCATGACAAATAAATAAAAAAAGAGGGGTGGAAAAAGACATAATTTTAAAGTGGGGAGTTTTGGATAATTACCAATACACACATTAGAGTACCTTGCCACAAAGGATAGAGCAAAATAAGTATGAGAAAAAAATAAAATAATAATGGCCGTTCATGTTTCCTATGAGGAGCTCTCTATTTGTTTATCCAATACAATGCACATGTATATTATGTAACCTTTAGGGCTTGTTTCTTTTCTAGAATTTAAGAAATTTTTGTTTCCCAGACTTAGTGGAACTCCTGGATGCTCTCTTGGACTGAGCATCCAGAAATTCCACCAAAATGCAAAGCGGGTGGAATTTCTGAAGTTTCAAAAGTCATTTGTGACCTTTCATGTGGCTGAAATTCCTACTTTATAGACAAGAAACAAGGCATCTCCAAATGCCGAAAGAGGTCCTTAGTGTCAGCCTTTATCAAACTCTATTCCTGTCAAACTCACGCAATAAGATACACTCTTCTATGCTCACAATTCACAAATAATGAAATAATACCAAAATACACTAACCATTCATTGTTAAATTTCTCAGTAATAAAAGCAAAGCAAGTCAAAACTGTCTTCTAAGAGGAATATGAAATGAAACTAATATGAATAATTAGGCAAATCCGTGATACAATTAGGGGATGTGTGACGCAATTGGGCAACACTAACTTCTTATTATCATTGAGGGGCCCCTTCATTGAATTTTTTCTAATGCTTAGTCATGCATTTGATTAACACATTCTTAGTGATGAGACAGATCCTCAATTGGATAAGTAGTTTATACCGACCACTTAAAACTCCCAAAAGGGAAAGTTAGCTACCATCTCTTCCTGTTAGCATCAATCGTCCTCATCAGCCATGAAAAAGAACCTAATTACATCAAGTTGTAAAGACCCTACTGTGCCCTAGGAGGTTGAGAAAGTGTTAGGGGGGCCAATGCAAATAAAAAAGTAAATAACAATATCATCCAAAATTAAAAACAGCACAATATCCAATCATGGACAGTAATGGTTTTATTAGTTGGGTTGTAGACAGATCAATGAGGAAAGTGCTTCTCTAATCTCAAAACTTATATTTAATCAAACAAATGAAGTCTGGGATAAGATGAATTAATTGCATTCGGAACAAACCATTTTTCTTGTTTTTAAAAATGGGTAGATTTCTAGTCGTTTCTCTCAAGTAGACATCACTGGTTGGAGTACATGCTCTGGCAGGATTTCAATTATATGATTGCCATGGCTCTGTCCTTACTGTCATTGATCACAAACAAATGAAGTTGATTGATAGATTCAAGCATAATCATAGCACTTTGAACTTGACTAGATCAGATCTTCCACATTATAGCCTGATCTTCAAGCCACAACCCTTTGTTATAAGGATAATGGCTTCCTATTTGCTGATTTCGAGAGTTGGAAAGGATCCATGGGCTATTATTATATATTATAGATGTAGGCATCGATTTCGAAATTGGAGTCTAATTTGCTTATCAATTGCAAAATTGGACTCTAATCTAAAATCAATTTCAATTATTATATATTATAGATGTATGCATTGATTTCGAAATTGGAGTCCAATTTGCTAATTGAGTGCAAAATTGGACTTAATCTCAAATCAATTTGAAAAATTGGATTTCAAATCAATTTCAATTTCAATTTTTTTTAGAGAAGAGATAAGCTCTTTCAATTTAACTGACGTATCCAACTCAAACCCAAACGTTCAAATCTATCTAACTCAAACCCAAACTGTCAAGTCCTACAATTCCCCACTCAAACTCAAACTCACAAATTATTTAAGTTTTTAACTACTTAATTGCATTGCCAAAGTAAAACCAACGTTGGAAAGAGTCTTCAACTACTTAAATATTAGTGTAGATTTATGCCTTCAGAAAAAATCTCATTTGCTGAACCCAATCTATTCTAAGGTTTTTTTGTTTTTCCTTCTTTAAGTGTAAGTTTTTTTTTCTCTCAACAATACAACTTTTTTCTCAGTAGCTTTAAGTTCCATCCAAGTAAGATTCAGTTTATGTTTTTATTGACAAGTGAATGATTTTGTGTGATTAAGATTTTTATTGTTCTGTGTTTTTTTTATTTTGGGATTGCCGCTTATGTTATGTTTTTTTAATTGTTCAATGTAATGATTCTGTGTGATTAGGATCTCAATAGCTTCAAGATCCATCTAGGTACGATTTAGTTTATGTTTATTCTTTCTTTGTTAAGTGTAATTATTTTAGTTTATGTTTTTTTTTTTTTTTTCGCTCAAGGTGCAATTTAGTTTATGTAGTTTATGTTTTTATTGACAAGTGAATGATTTTTTGTGATTAGGATTTTTATTGTTTTGTGTTTATTTTCCGGGATAGATTTTCCCGCATATGTTATGTTTTTTTAACTGTTCAATGTAATGATTCTGTGCGATTGGGATCTCAATAGCTTCAAGCTCCATCTAGGTACGATTTAGTTTATGTTTATTTTTTCTTTGTTCAGTTTAATGATTTTAGTTTTTGTTTTTTTTCTTTTGCCCAAGGTACGATATAGTTTATGCTTTTGTTTTTTCTTCAATGTAATGATTTTGTGCGATTAGGATTTTTATTGTTCTATGTTTATTTTTCAGGTTAGATTTTCCCGCATAGGTTATGTTTTCTTTATTATTCAGTGCAATGATTTTATGTGATTTGGATCTCGGTAGCTTCAAGCTCCATCCAGGTATTTAGGTTTTTTTTTTTTTTTTTTTTTTTTTTTTTTTTGTGTTTAGGGTATGATTTAATTTATGTTTATATCTTTATTCAGTGCAATGATTTTACTTTATTTTTCCTTTTGTTCAAGGCACGACTTAGTTTATGTTTTTTTTTTTCTTATCGCGTAGGTTACGTTTTATTTATTGTTCAGTGTAATGATTTTGTGTGGTTAGGATATTTATTATTCGCAGCCGATAATTATTTTTATTTTTTTAAATAAAAGTTTTATTCTTCTTATCATACTGATCATCCGAGTTAGATGTTTTGATTCTATGTCCCTATAGTTTATTTTTTGTTGATGAATGGTTGATTATAATTTTTTATTTTTTTAATGCAAGTCATAAATAGCTTTAAAAAAACATATGTTTAATTTTTTATTGTTCAGTACATTTTATTATTTTGTGTTTATTTTTAGGTCAGATTTTGCCTAAAACTATCCAATTGGCTTCTTTTCATATTAAATAGTCATGTCCGCCCAACCTAATCTAACTCTCCATCAAAGTTGAACACTATCTATTCCAATTATTAGATTGGATATCTCTTCCCTTTGTTAACTTTTTTCCCTTTTTATGTATTTTCCGGTGTCTTAACGATTTTTTTTAAAAACTTTTTACCATTGTTCTATTTTATTTTTATTATTTCCCTTTTGATAGGTTCTTTTAGTTTCCTTGGTGATAGGTTTTCATGGATTTATATTTTTTCTTTTATCTTTTTATTTTGAGTTTTTGTTTTTAGGCATTGTGTTTCTATGGGTTTATTCGTTTCTCTAAGTTATTTTTATTATTGGATTGTCCATGGATTTTTATTTTCATGCTGTATTTTTTGGTGTTTTTATCACTTTTATTTTTTTTTTATTATGGGTTTATTCTTATGATTTCCAAAAAATACTTGATACAAAACATTCAATTCATTTCAAACAAATTATAGTAAAGCCATTTTGAAATTAAAAAACTATATTTCTTTGTTATTTTTATAGGGTTTAATCAAGATTGTAATTTTTACCATCTCAATATAATTTAGAATAAATTTTATTTAAAATTTTAATTATTTTTAATATTATAAATTATATTGCTCTAACTAAGCACGAGCATGGATTACTAGTTATTATATATTATAGGTGTAGGATTTGATTTCTAAATTGGAGTCGGACTTCCAATTTTGCAATTGATTGAGAGATTGGCCTCCAAATTTAATTAAATTTTAACTAATCTAAAGAGTCCAATTTAGAGAGAAGTTTCAAATTTAAATTGATTTTAACTAATCTAAAGAGTCCAATTTATATCTACTACTAGGTTTCCTATTGTAACACGACTTCTCTTCAATTTTTCTTTCACTTTGGATTAGAGATAAGTGATTAGAGAAATGGTTATTAGTTTAGCTATTCTAATTCTCTTGATAAAAAATAAAGACATGTTTATTGATCTAAAAGGCTGGATCCAGCCCATGGGTGACAATCTGAGTCCAAAATGATCCTTGGACTAGTTATGGTCGGGAAACCAAATGCCTCACTTTACTTTTGCATGATAAGAAGAGGCTAGCCAACCTCAGATTGAACTTGACTTGAACGCAAACAGGAATTAGGTTAATGTGGGTTTGGGTTTTATTGTCGAGGTTTTGTATTAAGGAAATCGGGTTAGGGATTTGGGATTAGGGGGCTAGAGATTTTAGGGATTAAAGAAAGGGGATTGGAGATTAGGCATCATAAATTAGGATTAGAGATTAGTGATTAGAGAAATAGTTATTAGTTTAACTATTTTTATTCTATTGATAAAACATAAGACATGTTTATTGATCTAAACATGGTACTTGATCTAAATGTGTTTCAAATAAGAAAAATATCAGTGTGATAAACACATGGTTAAAAATCAAAATTAAATAGATATTTTTAGTGATAATGGACAAATTGCCAACTTGCTTAAAAAAAACTCGGTCAATTTCACAGTGGGACTTATTTTATGATGTGAACTTTGTTTATCCTACTTGGTTTGGATAATTTTGGAAGTGATCAATTTGTTGTCAGAATATGTATCATTGAATTTTCTGAAAGTCTATGATCAAAGATTATTTGACATTTCAAAATCTAGAATATTTCACGACCTGTGCCCTATAACTTCCATAGGAGACACTTGACCCCATGGTGGAGATATGTCTCTGCTCCCTGTCCATTTTTGGTTGGTTTTATATTAACAATGCAATTGATTTTTTGAATCATCCCCTAAGGTTTATAGAATTTATAAATATGCGCCCTTGTGGTTTCAGTTTTTGTATTTAATTATCCCATAAGGTTTATAGAATTTATAAATACGACCCTGTGGTTTCAGTATTTGTACATACCCCCTGTCCTTTTATTTTATTACCTTTCATATCCTCGAAATTAGCATTCCTAACGAGACCGGGCAACCACCGAAAGGTTGTGTTGAGGTTTTATAAAAATGACAGTTTTACTCTTCCATTTACAAAAAACTCATTATTTTATCCTAAGTCCCTATCGTCTCTCTCAATAAATCTTTGACTCTTATGCACTTGAAATCTTATCAAACAATGGACGTTTATGTTTTTTTTTTCTCTTTGTAGAGTTTAAAGAATTAATATTTCTCTCCTTTCTTTTTATTGACTTTTATATCAAACAAAATCAAAGTTATCAAACAAAATCAAAGTGCATGAAATTTAATAAATCCAAAATTGATTTGCAAATTGTGTAGTTTTACTATGTATACATTCTCCTTTGAAATTCTGAACATGATAGATAGTGTATTGATTTATTTTGGATTTGTGTTAATCTCATAAATTAGTAGTTTGAAAAATAGTCCCAAATCGAATAGAATTTTATTTTGGGCCTGGGCTTAGCACAGGCGTGTTTTGCTAGTATTTATAATCAAGCTTCAAGTTTCCTAATTCATTAAGGCTATAAAACATGTAGATGATCTTTATTTCCCATACGTTTTATTCTTGTTAGAAAACTTACTTTAGGTTGTATTGATTAGACATGGAATGTAATTTTTCTCAAAAATAGGATCCCAAAATATTACAATGTTAATTATGTGAATCTAGTCGGGGACACTCCTCTCATGGCTGAAGTTTTAGCAATTGAAGAAGCCTTGGACTTAGTGATTCAATGTGGATGTAGAAAGGTTGGCTTTTTTAGTGATTCCAAAGTAGCCATTGATGCATTTAGAAACCTCAAAATATGTTTTCTCGGGAAATCCATGCCCCGCTCAAGAAAGTCAAGGAAGGAAAATAATACTTTACAAAAGCTATGTTTGTGGCCATAAACTGGAGCATCAATTGCCAAGTTCACAATCTAGCAAAAGCATGTTTAAGCGCAGGTGATGAAATATTTATTATCAATTCTGATGTATCTAGTTTTACTTCTTTTTGCATAAATATCAATCTTCCAACTCAAAAAAAATTTACGTGAAACAAGTAGAGTATATACGTTCTTACATTCTTCCACTTGGTCAAAACGACTACAGCTTAAAAAATCACAATTTCTTATTTTTAAAAGATTTATTTGAAAATAGTATTTTGTTTTTAAACTTCACCAAGACATTTTACAAAATCTGGATGAGTGTCTATTCAAGCACTAGGAAGTTGATACACCATTGGTCGATATTATTATTCTATCTTTTTCCTTTGATCTGTTCAATAAATTTCATACTTTTTATCTATCAACTTAACCATATGTTGTTACAAGATTGTGTACTTTTTTTCTTTTAAAGATACCACCTACTTCTTTGGCAAACTTAATTTTTCCTCCTTTAAAGAAAGATACTAAGGTTGAAGCTCAAGTATTCCCATGATAGTAGGTTGGCGATTGCAAACTTATATTAATTTACTAGATGGAATCTTTATTAAAACATGTTTTAAACAACCCTGCAACAGAATTCTTTAACAAAATCCCCGACTAGTGCCATCATCGACAGCTCCATATATAAGCCCTTGAACAGAATTATTCAACTAAATTCCTGATTACTGAAATCAGAGTCCTTATCAATAGCAATCCCTGTATTAACCCTTATATGTACATATCTCCTTTGAAAGCGTCTCATATAGTTTATGCACAAGAAATTATAATGCATAGGTAAAAACTTAGGATTTTAAACTTTACAAGCAAAATAAATCCTTCACTGCTTCAATAGTTTAAAAATTGCGTGTGCAACTTCAGTGCTTTAGAGTCTAGATATCCGTCATCATTAAAGCCTTATCCCAATTATGTTGGTATCGACTATATTTGAAATTTTTTTTACATTCCATGAGTCAAATCCCCATATAGCTAGGTTGCACTTCTTTATATTTATCCTTATTACTTTCATGCATGTTCTTTTTGGCCAGCCTTTTTTCTTTAATGGACCATCAACCTGCGTAGAAGTACTTGGCTAATGCTCTTGTAAGGATGGTCCTTCTAGTCTTACGGTACACACCACCTAGTGGAGACCACCTTATATGACCCATCCAAATAGACCACAAGGTACACAATCCCCTATAGTCACCAATCCCATGGATTTGCATGGATCCAAATGGGTTGGACTATTAGATTGAGAGTCAATTTTTATAGTTTTAAATACAGTCATTAAACTTGTAGACTATGGATGAAGTGCCTAGAGGTAAAAGATTGACTTCAAATTTGATGTCCAGATTGGACCCACTTGAATATTTTAATCCCCCCTCGTCCAATGATATGTGGGGTCCTATGTGGGCCCCACTAGGTGATGTGTACAGTCCTTACAAGAGAATCACTCTAACTTATGCATTTATAAATGCCCAGTTTTATACTGAGTGGACCTTATTTAGATCGAATTGGGCAAGGGGTACATGAGTAGAGAGCTTAATTATGGAAGCATGGTCATTAGCTACAGTATCCCCCCACTATAGAGAGCTATAGTTTGGACATTCCCTTGGAGAGGCTGGTTAGCCTTTCTGATCTTTTGTAATTTCATTTTTGCTCTTTTAATATATTTCTCTTTTACAAGAAGTGAAAAAAAAAAAAAAAAACACTGAATGAGGACCGTTATAATTGACCTGAGGTTTCCAACTAATGCACAAACTATTGTTCTGAACTATTTATCATGCTTGGGTTGTGACTTAGCTTAGTCATAGCTCAATGAGCATGGCCTAAGATCAATACCATGGGCCTAAACATATAAAAATACAAAGTTTATCCATGTGAACAAATTGATGACCTGATTTTCTTCTAAGCACCTCCTTAAACAACCAAAAGCAAGGGTACAGCCAAACAAAAGGATCTCCCAAAAACAACACGCCCCACAAAGCAAAATCACAATCATCAGCCTACCTCTAAGAATAACAACGCTCTTTTCTGATCTATATCTGATTACAAGAATAAGAAAGCTTAGCCAAAGAATGAGTTGCAGAATTTTTTTAGGAATATAAACTTCTTGATATCAACACTAATTGGGGTGATAGCCCTATCAAAATTGCCTTTAACACCTCGAACCACCTCTTTAGCATCTAAGCACACATGGATCCTTGCATTGCCCCTTCTCCATCACTTTTTTTTTTTTTTTTATAACTGCGTGAACCGCCCTTGGGGATAATAACTTCCTATTTATTGAGTTGAGAGTTCTATGAGGGACTGATAAACCAAATTTATAATTAAGTCTTACAATTTACTAACCCATCAAAGATTTTTAAGTCTGTATAAATTTAATTATATATCAATGTATTTTAAAATTTATTGGGGAACTTGCATTAAGTTGGATATTGACTAGACAGCAAATTCAAGTCTTTGTTCTAAATAAAGAATCCAAAATTTAATATGAATAATCAGAAACCAAGTGAGGCTTGAATAGACATTCCCTCTTACATAGAGATCTTCCAGATTTTATTGTTTCAAGGATCATGTCAGTGGTATTCGACTCCTTCACTGTTCCTTCTCATCTATGGAATCATATGATGTTGATAGGACATAGTAAGGAAAGAGAGGCGAAACTTGCTAACTCAGAGCTGGTTAGACAGAATTTGAGACTTGCATAAGGAGATTACTAATTGCAACTTCAGTTCCATAAATGGAAATGACAGAACTAAATAGCATGAAAAAGAGGGCTCTTTGAGTGAAGATGGTAACTGATGAGACTACTGTTTGTAAGCTTACAACTTTTTCCTAGAAAAATTCACAAATAAGGAGGGCCAAAGCTAGATAAAATTGGTGATCTCAACGGAAGAAAAGTACAGGAGAAAAATAAAAGATCATACAATTGAACTGCACACTATCATGACTACTCCTTACCAAGAAATATGAAGGATGATGATAACAGATAGACTAACTCATGAACCTTTTTATTATTCATACTTTTATAAACAGAAGCACCTTTTCCCCACAAAAAGAAAAAATTAACTTGATAAACACTAGAAAGAGAGTGACCCATGTTAGAAGAACTCATTGTATGGCATGCAGGACAGTTCCAAGTTCATTTTCTATAACCATTGGTACTCAATTCCTCAATGATTGTTGAAAAGCAATCTACCCATTTCACCACTAACTACTACTGATGCTGCTGCTGTGGCCACTACTTCCCATCAAAGGAAAATCCATACATGGAAAACAGTTAAGAGAAATCTGAGAATTACATTAAAATAGCATCCTACATATGATTTATGGCTTTTGTTTTCTATCTTAGAGCTTAAGGGATACTAATCATATAACAAAGTAACCAAGAGCTTAAGATCATATGAGAATTGAGAGAGAAACCTAGAATTCTCCACTATCCATTATCAAGCTCTACTAGTATTCCTAACCCAGGAATGGTTTATGATCATCACCAAGTTGCACATGGGAGGGCAGCTGGGGTGGCGGCGGAGGCGGGCGCTTTCGCTTCTTCTCATAGCTGATCCCCCTTGCCTTGGACTGCAATTCACGAACCTCACGGAGGTAGAGCCTCACTGCCCGGGCACCGAATGGGTTAGCCTCAGGCTTGCCGCCGTTTTCTTCGAAGGCGGCACGGAGGCGGCCGATGAGTGCATCAAGGCTGCCCCAGGCCTGGCGGAGGGGGCATGGGCATGGCGCAGGGGGATTTGGGTGGCCATAGAAGGGGCACATCTGGGTGTGGACTTTGGTCTTGCCGAATTGGTCGAGGTACCGGAGGAATTCGAGGACGTGTGCGCCGCTGCAACGGGAGAGCGATAGCGGGGGGCGGTGGTTCCTAAGGTATTGGCCAAAGGTGTTCCAGTCGCGGCGCTTTTGCGATTCGTATCGGCTTGGGACTGAGGAGGAGGCGGCGGCGGCTGGAACCATATCCATAAGATTGGTGGCGTTTTGGGAGCTGTCTGAGCTTTCTGGAGTCGGGATTATATCCATGGGATTGATATTTGCTTCTTGTGTTTCTGATACTGATTTTAGTGGTGGTGTTATTGATTGCATGCCCTAGACTGCTTTCTCTTCTTGGATCATCTTATCCTTCTAGGGTTCTGTACTACCTGTATAAGACAAGAGTCACTAATGAGAGAGAGAGACTTAACAGGTAGGAAGACATAGAAGTACCACAAGTGAAAAGATCACAGGCATATGTTATTTTGTTCAAGAGTTTCCACCTTTCTGTTATTGTCTTATTGATCAAGGAGAGAGAGAGAGAGAGAGAGATGTCAGTCTACTGTTTTTCTGCTTGGATTTCCTCCCATTTATTCTTAATCAAGCTTGCATATGTTTGCGATGCAGAGAGACAGAGAGAGAGAGGGAGGAAACTCAAGAGATCTTGGGTTTCCACCCTTTTGTTCTTAATAAAGCTTGGATGTGTTTCTACAGTAGAGAGACAGAGAGACTAACCACTAAACAGGTAGGAAGACAAGGACGCACACCAAATAGAAAGATCATTGATGCACCTTAAATGAAAACATAGCAGGCATGTGTTTTCTGTTCTTGAGTTCCCTCATTTTAGTTCTTGATCAAGGATAAAAAGATGTCAGAAGAGATGGAGACTTCAAATGAATAGATTGGATATGACCTCACTCTTCTTCTTGGAGCCCCTCCTTTTTTCCTTAGCCAAGAGTTGTGTAGGGGAAAGAGATCCTTTTTTCCTTAACCAAGAGTGTGTAACCAAGGAGGGAAAGAGAGAGAGAGATAAAAACAAACCAGGTAACAGTGCACCCCCAGTTAAAGAGATAAGACAGCAATCTTTTTCTTCTTCCACTAGTTGTTTTTTGGGAATTTTTCTGCTCTTGGTGCTGAATAGATGAAGACAAGAACTCTTAGCAGCCTCTGAATTTTGAAGACTTCCTGCAGCGTCTTTGTTTGTTACACACACAGGGAGAGAGAGAGAGAGAGAGAGAGAGAGAGAGAGAGAGATGTAAAAGGCCAGTTGTGATGTTGGAGAAAGACCAACGGGCTGAATTTAATGAAAGAGTGTAAAATGTCTCTTTATTTCATGTAAAGAGCTTCCTTGCAAAAGCTATCAAACCCTAAATTTGGTAGATTTTCATGATCTTGGCTTGGTGAGAAGGCCAAGAGAGTGATGATTTCTTCCCCAAAAAGAGGTGGGCAAACCGAATTCCAAAGAGGAAAGGGTGGTGGTGGGTGCTGTGGTTTTCTTTTAGTGCTAGTGTTTGTTTGTAGGAAGTTAGGGAACCTTTTGGGCTTTTGTGGAAATGTAAAGAGGTTGACAGTAAGTTGAGGTGATGGGGACAGGAAAAAGTTACAAGGTAAAACATCAGTAGAATAATCAGGCATTCTCTTTTTACCATGCAATCACTTTACCATAGCTTGATTTTCTACTCCATTTTCTATTTACCTTCAAATCCTAGTAATTTATCAGTACATTTTCAGTCGTATCAATGCCAATCACTTAAGGCCTTTACTTGCCTTATGTTTGGATCTTTCTAATTAAGTGCAGATAACTCAATTATAAAGTTCATGCATTTGGATAATCTGAGGTGTGTTTTTTCCTATTTTATATGTACACACACCCACAAAAGTTATGGCCAACAAAACTACAACCAATGATTGATCCCTCATAGTTTTTACGGAAAAAGAGATGCCTCGTTGCTGTAATGATAGTCCATTGGCTTGATAAACTGAGTCGCCTCTAAGTCAATCATTTTACCCCTTGCCTTTGTGAAGTTTTAGATAGATATAGTAGTTTGAGTTACGAAAATCCCAAGTGTAGAGCAACAACTAAGGACCAAGGACCAAGGACCAAGGACCAAGTAGGGAATTGTGGCATTGGAGTGCAAAATTCTGCAGTAAGAGTACCCCCCAAGAAAGAGGAAGATTTTCTCCTATCCATTTTTTCTCTTTTTTGCTCTTATATAAATATATATATATATATATTCACGTGCATACTCACATACACTACACAAGCCCCTAACTAAAAAGGCAACAATTGAGATTCCCTAATCATCTCTTGTGGAAAGGAGATACCTTACTAGTTGGACTCTGGGCACTAGTGTACAACTCCCTGGTGAATGGTTTGGATTCTCATCAATGTCTTCAGAAGTTTCAATCCAATTGCCACATTTTATCACCAATTAGGTAAGCATTTGATCACCAATTTTCACTCAAATCACAGTGATTTCATCATTGAAATGTGGTTTGCTGGGGCCCTCATTCTTCATTTGAGCAGTAGATGATCACTTCCATCCATTGGTGAATATGATTTCCATCCAACCGATGGGTAAAGTGTGTGATATTCTTTTTAGACAACATTTTCTCAATAATATCCTAAAAAAAGACAGGATTTGATATGCCCTTAGCATTATCTTCTACCAACTTTATCCCAATAACAATATTTGCAACATTGCTACTTAAAATGGAGAGGATGTATCATGTAGAGGCAAAAGGTAACGACCAGGATTATTGGCAACTGCACTTAAATTTTAGCTTATAGACATTTGTATTTGACAACAAGTGGTAGCAAATTTGGTTGGTAGCCCTCATGTGACCCCGCTGCATAGGAACTGATCCTTATGCATGTCACTTTTTCCACTTGTGTGGGCTCTTTTGAGTCCCAACGGACCCAACCCCCTAACTTGGGGTACAAAAAAAAAGTCACATCTGTATTTTATCTTTGCCGTAACTTCTATCACAAATATCTTCCATTTTAATATTGATAATATTTTTAGATAATATCATGATAGCTTCAAAATGTCTCCACAATCTAAAATGTCATGAGAAAGTGAAGATTATATTAGGATAAAAAAGGAAAATTAAAGAAGGACTACATAAAGAAATTGTAATTTAGAAATGAAAATAAATAAATAAATCCAGGCAGTGGCGGTGAGGGAATCCTGCCATCATATGGATTTCTTTTATTCAAAAAGAAAACACAGTACAGATCTCATTTCCCAGACCTTTCCATTGATGAGATATCATGTGAACTAGCACTTCTCATGCTGAAAAAAGTGGGACCCACCAGCTCATGTCCTACATACAGTGGCAAGTACCTTTACTGATCACTATGTCCTCCATGCTCTGCGGGTGCTCCGCGGGACATTAGAAGAATAAACAGGCAATCTTTTTTTTTCTTTTTCTTTTTTGGTAAAAAGGAAAATAGATTAAAGTGAAAATTTCCATGAAAATCACTTTAGATGTCCATCTCACCAAAAAAGCCCTTGTGGTTCCTCTCTAACAATAAAGGCCCTCCTGCAACTTTTTTCTTTTGTTTGAACGACAATGCCGTCCATTGTTTTAGTTGAGTGATAATATCATCGCTCATGTCTTGTTCTCCTTTCTTCCTCTTCTCCATTTCATCGCATTCCTCCCCATCCCTTCATTAACAAAGTCAGACAATATAAAAATACCACGCATCATCTTCTCTCACCCAAATACGACCGAACACCACCAAACCCATTTCTTGTGTCCATCTCTATCCTCCCAAACAAACAACCCCTCTTCATTTCTTTGCAGCAGCGCCTTCATCCCTTGCTCATGTCTGTTTCTAAAAGCAACCAAGTCCACTTCATCACTGCATCATCATTGTTTCACGTCTTCACACACCACATGTCCCACCTTCAATCATCATCCTCGCATCCAAATAGAGCCAAACCCAACACCCATCTCCTTCATCCACCCAATTACCTCATCCACCCAATTACCAAGCCTCACACTGCAAATCTCACACCCGAATTCAATCATCCATCCTCACCTTTACTTCGTAACTCACAGCATCCAATCCAACTGTAGGCGGTAAAAACGACACCTACTTAGATTAGGATGAGATCGGGGTAGAATGCTTAGGACAGGGAAATGCTGAACGCCTGGAACCTGAAACGGAAGGAGAAAGGCTAACGTCAGAGCCCCTGGCTGTCGAGAGCCGAAGGCACTCCGATGCCTGAGTTAGTTCTGAGGAGACTAAACAGGAGGAGGAAGAAGAGAATGAAACAGTCTAGTAATCAGAGCTGTATGCTGAGTATTGCGTACCTTTCATGGGACCAATCCCATGCGTATATATAAGCGAGCGTTCCATGCTCATTCTCTCTGTGAGTGGGGGTAGGTGAGGTGAGGTCCCATCGACCCTTACCCTGGCGGGCTGCAGTAGGTAGAGTGGGCAACATCCCATCCTCACTTTCCATGCCTTCAGTCAGTTGACGTACAGGGCTGATAAAGCAAACCTCTTATCGCCATAAATGAGCGATCCTATCGCCATAAATGAATGCCCGTATCAGTCTGAGCGCGCCGCATTTCCAGGAGGGTGGCGGCCCACCCTGACTTTACCATCCTAGCCTGACCAAGGATGGCTTGGCCGTGGTGCGCCTTTGCACCGAGCTGGCATCTATGCCGAGCTGAGACCGGGCTGACTGAGCTGCCAAGCTATGACCGAGCTGCCGAGCTGTGACCGAGCTGCCGAGCTATGACCGAGCTCACTGGGCTGCCGAGCTTCCGCCACAGAGGCTGAGGTGATCGGCAAGTTCAGCCGTAATCCCTGCTTAACTTTGTCATTACGGTGTTTTACCCACACACCAACCATCCATCTTTGCAACACCCCCACATCAGCCAACAATTCTCCAATCATATTTGCCAAACACTTGGGAGATGGACAAAGAGGATGGAGAAGAAGAAGACACAAGAGACGATATTATTGCTCAGACAAAAAGGAAAATTGGCAGCAGGGCCTTTATTGTTATAGATGAATTATGAGGGCTTTTTTGGTGCACCGATACCGAAGTTGATTTTTCTGGTAATTTTCTCTACATTAAAATAAGAGAAAAAACAAAATATTCAGAGGGGGAACAATGACTACAACACCCAACCAAACTTGATAGGATTCCAACCTTTCCACATCACAATTACGGAGTAACAAAAACAAGCCAATTGATGAGCCACCACAATTAATATAGCCAATTAATGTGAGAAAAAGAAGTTCTAACCAAGAATTTAACCACTTGAAAAATATCCAAGATGATTGGGATTTAATACCCAATTATCATCACCACCATTGATCAACTGAATCTTCTCCTTCTCATCATACAAAATCTGAAATCTTCCTAAGCTTCTATCTTTAGCTTTGTTCAGACCGCCCATAACCTTTTTTTTTTCCGATTGCCAAGTTGGATCACTGGTTTTGAGTTATACTTTCAACTGAAAGACCTATGGATCAATTCCAGGACATTTGTATGATCCCAATGTGCAACACGATTCACCATGCAACCATGAGTGTGTTGGCGCCCGCAACCCTTTTAGCCTTGTTCTTTAGAGCAACCGGTAAACTTGCAAAGTTGAACCAAGCTTCAGATGTAGGTCGATTAATTACCTGATCAATCTTTAGCTACTCAGGCCTGGGCTTCTGATGGGCCTGTGTTCCAAGATAATACTCGTGTTTTAGAACGAGCCAACTGCTGCTTGAAATTGTGCCTAGCCTTGTAAATAATGCTAAGGTAATTGAGTGAAGCTCGAGCTCATGCCCAAGCCTTAATTGAGTTAAGCATGAGCTGAGCAGGAGCCAAATCTAGCTAGACAAGCCCTAGATCAAGCCGGCTCGGGCATATGACCTAATTGAGCTGAGCTGAAGCTAGCCCATTTAGTATACACGTTGAGCTTGACCCAAGCCCAACCAAATATAGTTGAGCTAGCAGTGATAGAGCAAACTACCACACTGTTCCATCCATAGTATGCTCCACGGGAGAATGTCAAGTATTAGGGGTGGACCTTGGGCCTCGGCCAAACCCAAACCTGCATGGCCCGACCCAAATGAAAGTGAGATTTTGGATTGGGCTTGTTCGGGTTTAGGTCAGGCTCCGGTTTCGACTATGAAACCTCATGGACTATTTTGGGCTGGGTTTAGTTTGGTGCTTTTGGTATCCAAATTAAAACTCACGTACCTGACTGATCTCTGATCACATGTATCTATATTGTATAATGTCCAATATAAATACACTGTATAGTATACGTAAAAAATACATTTTCCAATTTTCATTCCCTTTAAAAGCAAAGCAAACCAAATCACTTGGGCTGAATTGCCAAGTTGAGGAATGGGTTCCCCTACATAGCATTTGGAATGGATTCGGGTTGAGCCGATATCCGACCAGACCAGCCCAATTTACAGCCCTAGCAAGCATCAACTAGTCTTTAGTTTCTAGTTGAAAATGTTGGCCCACGGTTTACTGTCTGGGCTAGTGAGCTGGTGGCTCGCACCATGGGTAGGGATAGCCTAAGGACAGAGTTGTGGATATTCTAACGACCCAATTAGGGGGCCTAAAATTAGGGATGTAAACAGGTAATCTAGTTCTCCGAATATCCGGAGGTTCCAACCCGTTAGAAAAATTGGGCTAGGAACTTGTTTTAGGTTCCTATTCATTAAGAGGTCCGGGTCTAGAACCCAACTGAGGTTCTGATTGATAAATGGATCCAATTTCTGATCCACCCAGGTATCGACTTGGAACCCGACATACGAGTCTTTAATTTTTTAAATTGTAGCTCAAAACCGACTTTAACTAGTGATTTCTATGCTTGATCTTGGAGATACTGGACCTGATGCATTATTATAAGTTGAATAACATCATTATTTGAAGGGAAAAAAAGAAGAAGAAGAAGATAGAACCGATTTTGAAACAGGCTTCTAATTCTCTAATCATTACTAGATTTAGGTCCTCCTATCGGAACTACATCTGAGATCAACAAAAAAGTTTTCGAGCCAAAACCAGATCCGGAAGCGAAACTGACATTTAGAAATGGTTTTGGTTCTAGGTTGAGCATGATTCCGGCTTGTAACCAACCAATTTACGTCCCTACCTAAAATAGTAACATACATGAGAATATGGGTACAACGGGTCAGATCAGGTCAAGTTGAGCACTGTAGGTAGCAAATATAGGCTCATCCCTAACCCAGCCCATTTATTAATTAGATTGAAAAGTAAGCCGATCTAGAATTTGAAGAGTTCAAATTCAAACTCTTCATTAACAGAGGTTGGGTTCATTTTTGTTGGGCTAGCAAGTCATAATGCAATTACTCATGTTTGAATCCATGCCCATAACATTAAGGGCATGTTGGTGTAACCCTTTTCCGTGGAAAACTCATTTTTCAAGTGTTTGGTGCGAAGCAATTTCACAGAAATGCTTTCCTGTCTCGTCGGCATTTTCCTTGATGATGGTGGAAATGAGTTTCCTAATGGGGGTTTGGGAAATGTATTTCCTTGGAAAACTTCTCCCCTTTCCGCTGCCACAGTCCTACTATAGATAAGAAGGATTTTGGATCTTTAAAGAAGAATTTAAAGAAGTTCCGGGTGGGTATGGCTTTTCAAAGTTTGACCTGAGTCTGGTTCGGGGAGGGTTTGGGTTTTAGGTGCACTTGACCCACCCCACCCTGATTATATACTTTGATCAATCCAGCCTTTTATACACACCCCCAAAATTTCTCAAGAGTCCAGTCTTGGAGGATCCAAACTCATTGACTCAATGTTATATCTATTTGGGAAATGTTAACCTACCAGGGGACTACCTGTTGTTGATATACTCGTGAGGCTTACTTAGATGTATGTCTATCTATGGGATAAGGGTAAATTGGAATGTCTCTTTATGGATAAGGGTCAGCCTCATCAGATTATCCTAGCCCTTAATTTTACGGCCTTAAATTTTAATGGCTTTTGACCATTGATATTTTTTTAGATCCAATTCATTGGTGGGCGATGGTTCGATGAGTGTAAAATTGGGCCTCGTGCCAAATCATGGAATCAAAAGAAGATGGTGTCAGATTGATCAAATGCGGGCCCAAGAGGGTCCTATAGAGTCGGAGTGCACATCTCGTGTGCTCGTAGGTGAACATTCTCCTATACTAAAATGTGAAAATTCTAAGATTGGATATGTTACATCTAAAAAGTCAAGATTTTAAGATTTTTCGCATTTTTTTTTTAGTTTTTATAATTTTTTCAAAGCATATGTCCCCTTTTGTAAAGATAAAATTTCAAATTAAGGCATTAAGTTTTTGCCTTATTTTAAAAAAAGACACAAGTTTCAAAACTTTTCAAACTAGTTCAAAAAAAGACACAAGTTTCAAAACTTTTCAAACTAGTCCAAAAAAATACACAAGTTTCAAAACTTTCAAACTAGTCCCTAAGTTTTCCAGCAAGTTTTCAATTAAAGATATCTAGCCATTTAAAGGTATTTCTGGCGACTTTTTTCCTTGATTTTTAAAATACCTAAATTACCTGTCTTTTAAAGTCATGACATGGTTTTGGTAGCCACAACATGCAATCAATGTTATGGGGACATTGATTGTCCTCGATCACCATGAGGATGCCGGTGAAGAAAAGGAGGAGGACATAGAGGAAGTGAAAGAGGGTTAATTTTAATGAAGGGTAATTTAGATAGTTTGAAAAAAAAAGAAGGAAAACTTAGCCAGAGGTCCTTAGTGTGACAGAAATTGAACGCGTAGTCCACAAGATTTTTGGCTAAGGCCTGTAGTTCCTTGTGGCTGAACTTATTCTAGGCGGAGGTCCTTAATGAGGGTAGGTCAGCTCATCTTTTTCATGATTGATTTGCCCTTCTAACCTCCTGAAGTTGTGTCACGCCTTTTGCTTCTAGTTTTTAGTGCCGGTTCATCTTTTTTCATAACTGGTTTGCCCTTCTAACCGTCTCAAGCCTTGTCATGCCTTTTGTTCTTAGTTTTTAGATCAATTCCATTTATTAGCTCATTTATCATTATTGTTTTCTCCTTAGTTCATGTTCCTTTCCAAGCAGATTTCAAAATTCAAATAGGAGGGAATGAAAATTGATAAATTTCTGGCTACATAATCTCCTTTCTTATCTAATTGGTTTGTATTATTTCTAGACGTGTGTGAGATCTTCTGTGGTCTTCTTCCTTTGTTGTTTCTTATCATTGTTCCTTGTACGGAGCCTTATTCAATTTTCGAATCAGATTGTTGAGGTAACATCAATCTTTTATATGGTTTGATTATTTTACGTTGTTAAATCTTCCGTAATCTAGTATCTCTAATGATTTTATTCGTTATATTTGTCTTATATTGTGTGTATTTGTGTGTAGATCTGTCTAGTTATGTTATTCGTGAGTTTATGAAGTGTTCGTTGATATGCAGTTCTTCGAGGTTATATTCGTGTTTTTCGAAATATATTTGACTTTGTATTTTGTAAGCAATGATTAGAATACTTTTTCGGAGTGTGTACCTTAGGTAGGTACAAGACATATAATATTATTTGTATTATACACACAAAAGAAATACATATAAATTCATTTGTATTAAGATTCCCAATTTAAAAAATTTCTTAAAACTGGCTCCCAGGCAATGGCGCCAAATACTTGATGTGACCATAATTTGATCGATGTCCCAAGTATATTAAGAGAGATCAATACACAAGGTCTTACCAGAGCTACAGTAAAAATTAGTCTGGATGGGCCATTTGAATAAAATACTTCGACAATAAATATTATAAAATTCAAATTCGTGAATTTAAGAATAAAATAATAACCAAATTACAACGAATTGAATTCTTTATAATATTTCTGGCCGGTTTTGTCTCCTGGACTCACTCATGAATATGGTGAGTCTAGGCCCTTTGCGTGACAGTGTTCGGTCTAAACTCCAATAACTTGATGAAAATGATTAGAGCATATGAATCCAATAAGCATCCACCCGTTTGTTTATCAAGTAATCATAACTTGGTCCAACTTTTACTTCAAACCAAAGACAAAACAATGTTTTTTACTTGGATAATTTAACTTTAAAAAACCTTTTTAATTAACAAAAATCCAAAATCCAAAACTTCCTTCACCTTAGAGAAGTATAGAAATAATCTAAGCAGTACCCATCAAAGGTAGGCATAACCCATCAAAGGAAACTCAATCCTAAGTATGAACTATCAAACCTGAGCATGGATAGTCAAAAATAAATTCGTATTTTCAGAAATTAAGAATGGAGGTTTGCATAGGGCACGAAGGTAAGTTTATTAATCATTATGGACATAAACATGGAACACAAATTGTAACTACTCAATAAATAAAAAGGTGATTACTTATCTTCATCCATATCTCCAATCAAAGAAATTAGCCCGCCATAGAAAAGGATACTTCTTGATTTATCATTAAAAATGCACCTTTACAACTTCTCTTTCACAATAATCTTCCTTCAAAACGAGTCCTTGGACATGGCCCAGGGATACCAAAAGACAAAATCAGCGGAAAGAAGAAGAGAGAAGATGAGACGGACCTGGCCTCACCAATCTCCTGTGAGCACTCTACACCCCACACACGCCTCCTCTCCAATCACACATTTCCACCCCTTTTTATAAGGGTGGATAGGGGACAAATATCCCTTTTCATCTCGCTATTGCAGTGAGTTTCGTCAAGAAATTGAATTGGCTTGCGGTGCATGGACAGGTCTTCAAGTGGCATGGATAGGTCTTCACGCGGCTCGGACAGGTCTTCAATACTGCGGCTGCAACAATCCATATGCGTTCACACATATAGCTCGTGTGAAATTTCTTCTCCTTTATTTCTCTCTTTAGGCGGGTCCCAAAAATACGAAGATACCCCACAAAAAATAATCAAGAAAAATTATTTCATGTTTAAATCAAAAGTCATGAGAGATTTTTGGCTTTTCATGTTAAATATCAAAATTTTCATGATTTTAAGTGAAAATGTGGTTTTTCAAAGGATGTTGACTTAAAAACATAAAATCATCATTTCCCAATGAATCCAAGCATGATTAGATGATTAAGTCCATAATTGTTAAAAATAAAGGATGAAAAATGTGCAATTTTAAAGACTCATCACACTCCCAAACCAACATTTTGCTAGTACCTTAGCAAAACATACAAAAAGGAAGAAAGACCTTATCCTAAACGATGAAAAATTAAAAGATGAAAAATGCCACTTTTGATGACACTCTCAACTGCATTTAGCTTATGTAGTAAGCCCTTAAACCCCTAGGTTCCCCCTAGTGGACGAGTTGTACCTCGTGAAGGTTTGCAGTGAATATACCCAGAAAACTCTTCTCTCTGTTTCTTTTTAATAAAAATAAAATACAGGAAAGTTTTTTTAAAAAGGCGATTGAGTCAAATCGGATGCTTCGAATTCCCGAGTAATCAAAATTTCAAACTTTTCAAAATCCAGTTCACGTTTTTGTTTTTAAAACTTTTCAAAAATCATACCAAGTCTTTGGGTGCTTTGTGAAGTGTATACATCAAATTAAACTTTCAAATGTTCTATGATAATGATGTGTAAACAGATTTCTCTCTCCAATCTTCCAACTCTCCTAGATTCAGGGAAATACATGTCTCCTCTCAAGGCTACTATGACGGCTTTCGCACTATAGTTTTTTTTCAAAGGCCGCGAGATGCATCTTCTTTCTTTTTTCTTTTTTTCCTTTTTTTTAATAGGGTTCTTTTAAGGTGATTTTTCTTTTATACCATATATTTCATCTATTTCAAGTTTGTGCATCCCTTTCAATTTTCATTTTTCTTTTCATTCATTTTTGTTCTTTCAAAACAGTCTCCAACAATAGGCAGCCCTTTTCAATTCGATCGACTTAATTCACTGGTTTTGGTTGGCCTAACCATCCCGATCAACCAGGAGGACTTATTCAACCAAATTTCAGAAAGTCATCATACTTTTTTCTGAAAAACTTTGAAAACGACACTTAAAGGTTTTTGTCTAAGAATTTTGAGATGATGTACACGTGTTACTGTGAAGAACGAAGTTCGGTATTTTTTTTTAGAAGATGGTGAACCTTCATTTTACTTCATTCCAAAAATATTTTGATATTCAAGATTTCTAGACATCTTCAAATTGTCAAGTTTTTTTGAAAACTTTTATAACACACACGACAAAAGTCAAAAAAAATAAAAAATGGTTCACCCCAGATCGGCATAGGTGGTCTTTTAGCGTCAGATTCCCATACTAGTTGCTTACCGTGGCAAGTGGATTAGTTTTTCCTCAGCAGGAATTCGTTCATCTCCCTATTGGCGTTATCTGTCTTAGATCAAATTTCTTTGGTCTTACTCAGCGGCTCCCGAACCAATAGTCTTCTTTCTAATCTTCCAGCCGAGGACAAAAAATAGTCCATTGCACTGTTTCCCATTTTCTCTTATAACTGAATTATAATTCAATTGAGCACACTGGTAGCAACAAAATTTATCCTCTTTGCTCTACGTTTAATGGCACAAAGGCTCTTAGCATCGAACGACGTTGATTGTTTATCCTTCATTTCCTGCTCAAATGCCTTCCTTATGTTCATCAATATGAAGAACTTGATGTCGGAATGGACATTAAGGTTTCACACAAACCACTCACATTGACGAAAACTGGAAACCATTGGGTTGCCTCCTAACAAGCGCTAAGTTTAATGTCTTCAACCAGACAAAACCAAAAACTGAGTGAAAGTCTTGAAAACAAACTCTCTTTTTTTTGTAAGTAAAAAGCGAAATTTTTTGCCTAAAATTGGACAAGCGTGCTTGTTCCCACCCCTCAATCTAATCTAAACAGCGTCCTCGGTGTCATGCATGTAATGCAACAATGTGGTATTGTAACATGAGGAAAAAGATATGGCAAGAGTTGAAGGGAAAGAAGTCATCGAATGATGTAACATGTTGCTCCTTATCCAAAAGTAGACAAAACAAAGACAAAAATAGAAGCTAAATTAATAGTATACACAATGTACACTGTAATGGGCCTCTGTCAGATCCAGGGCTTGTCAATCTTGATAAATAGGATCATCCAGAAGGATTTCCTCAATGTCTTTATCATTCAATTCCAGAAAAGGTTTTAGCCTTTGACCATTAACCTTGAAAATTTCTCCAGTTTTGGGGTTCTCAATGTCCACAGCCCCATGGAAAAAAAGCAGTACGCACAATGAATGGGCCAGACCATCGAGATCTCAATTTTCCTGGAAATTGGTGTACCGTGAATTGTACAGGAGTACTTTCATACTCGGTTCGAATGACTTCTGAAGAATTGATTTGTCATGGTTCAATTTCATTCGTTCATTGTAGATTTTGGCATTCTCATAGGCATCATTTCTCAATTCATCAAGGTCATTGAGTTGTAGCTTACGACGATTACCAGCTAATGACAAATTGAAATTGAATGTTTTAATGGCCCAATAAGCTCTATGTTCCAATTTAACTGGCAAGTGGCAACCCTTACTATAGACCAACCTCTACGGGGATATTCCAGTAGGGGTCTTGTAAGCAGTTCGATAGGATATGATGCATCTAATGACCACAAAGACCAGTCCTTCTGAGTCTGATTGACTTGTCTTTTCCAAAATTTGTTTAATCTGCCTATTCGGAACTTCTACTTGGCAACTAGTCTGTGGTGTGGTAGGGCATAGCAACCTTATGAATAACAGAGTTTTCTTCATCAAATGATCAAAGGTGCTATTGCAAAAATGAGTTCCACCATCACTTATGATTGCCTTGGGTGTACCAAATCTAGAAAAGATGTATTCATTTACAAATTTGATCGCCACATGTCGATCATTCTTTCTGGTTGGTATTGCCTCTACCCATTTGGAAACATAGCCCACCGCAAGTAAGATGTACACGCTACCAAAGGAATTTGGAAATTGACCAATAAAATCAATGCCCCAAACATCAAAGATTTCCACAATCAAGATTGGGTGCAAAGGCATCATATTCCAATGGTTGAGTTTATCGAGCTTTTGACATCTTTTACAAGTCAGACAGAACGCATGACAATCTTTGAAAATTGTGGGCCAATAGAAACCACACTGCAAAACCTTTGCAGTTGTCTTTTTGGAGTTGAAATCGCCTCCACATGCGTGATCTTGACAGAATGAAATGATACTTTGATGGTCCTCATTAGAAATGCATCTCCTGATTATCTGATCGGGACAATACTTGAATAGGTACGGGTCATCCCAAAAGAAATATTTCACCTCAGACAAGAATTTGTACTTATCCTGTTTGGTCCAATGTTCAGGCATTTCCCTAGTGACAAGGTAATTCACTATGTTTGAGAACCAGGGGAGTTGGGAAACTCTCCATACTTGTTCATCAGGGAAGCTTTCTCTCAGTGGCACATCATCCTGAGAGTTAACCGACAACCTAGATTTGCTACAACATTTTCAGAACCCTTTTTTTCCCGAATTTCTAAATCAAACTCCTGTAGCAGAAGTGTCCAACTAAGAAGACGAGCCTTTGCATCCTTCTTAGCAAGAAGGTACCTAAGGCTGTGTAATAAGTGTATACGATGACTTTAGATCCTATCAAGTAGGATCTAAATTTCTTTAGGGCAAAGACCACAACTAGCAATTCTTTTTTAGTTGTGGTATAGCTTAGTTGTGCATCATTTAGGGTTCGACGTGCGGAATAGATTACATGGGGCTTCTTATCCATTCGCTATCCCAAAACAGCCCCAAGAGCGTGATTTGATGCGTCACACATGAGCTCAAATGGGATGGTCCAGTTTGGAGGTTAGATGATTGGGACGGAGGTAAGTGCTTTCTTTAGTTGTTCAAAGGCTTGAAGGCATGATTCATTAAATTCAAATAGAACATCCTTTGCAAGCAAATTGCACAAAGGATTTGCAATTTTACTGAAATCTTTTATGAGTCACCTATAAAAACCCGCATGGCCTAAGAAAGATCGTATATGCTAGACCGTCCGTGGTGGTGGAAGGTTAGATATCAGATCAATTTTTGCTTTATCTACCTCAATGTCTTTTTCATAAATCACGTGCCCAAGGACTATCCCTCTCTTCACCATGAAATTACACTTTTCCCAATCCAAGACTAGATTTTTCTCTTTACACATAATCAACACAAGTTTCAGATGGTGCAGGCATTCTTCCAAATACTGAAAAATCATCCATGGAACCCTCAAGAAATCGCTCAACCATGTTTGAAAAGATACTCATCATAAACCGCTGAAAAGTAGCCGATGCATTGCATAACCCAAAGGGCATGCGCCGATGGGCAAATGTCCCAAAGGGACAGGTTAAGGTAGTCTTCTCCTGATCCTTTGGTGCGATTGGAATCTGATTGTAGCCGGAATAACCGTCAAGAAAGCAGTAACACACGTCTGTCTAATCGCTTGAGCATTTGGTCCATGAATGGGAGTGGAAAATGATCTTTCCGGGTGGCTGAATTCAGTTTCCTATAATCTATGTACACTCTCCATCTAGTCTGTACTCTGGTTGGCACCAGTTCATTTCCTTCGTTTTTCACCACTGTCATTCCTAATTTCTTTGGTACCACTTGAATAGGACTTACCCAAGAGCAGTCAGAAATTGGGTAAATTACTCCTATATCCAATAATTTGAGCACCTCTGCCCTAACCACTTCCTTCATAGCCGGGTTTAGTCGCCTTTGTGGTTCCCGAGAGGTTTTGGCATTTTCTTCTAAATGAATCCTGTGTTCAAGAACAAAGGGACTTATGCCCTTGATATCTGCTATTGACCACCCTATAGCTTCTTTATGATTTCAAAGGACTTTGACCAATAATTCTTTTTGGGCAGTGTTCAAGTCTGAAGCTATAATAATGGGAAGGGTTTCTGAGATACCTAAGAACACATACTTGAGTGTGTCAGGTAGTGGTTTTAGGTCCAATTTTGGGGGTACTACAATCAATGGCAAAAGCGGGGTAAAAGATGGGGTCAAATCTCTTGTTTGGGCTACCACCTATTCTCTTCCAAGAATGGAGGTGAATTTAGCAGTGCATTCACCTCTTCAATGTGGCCATTTATGTCAAAATCACTCCCAAAATGCACAAGAAAAGCCTCCAATGGATCCTCATAGTCTATATGGGGAACTGCATATTCCACCAACTCATGTAAATAGCTAACTTCAGCAATCCCATCATCCTCATCTTGAGGTTTCTTAGTCATATTGAAAATATTAACTTGAACCGTCATGGTGCCAAATGAAATTTGCATCATGCCATTCCTACAATTTATCAAAGCATTGGATGTTGCTAGAAATGGTCGTCCTAGAATGACAAGTATTTTGGCCACAGTTTATGTTGGTGGTTTTGTGTCCAAGACAACAAAATCCACAGGAAACACGAACTCTCCCACTTTGATGAGGACATCCTCCACTACCCCTTTCGGGGTATCGAATTGAAGCATCGGCCAATTGGAGGGTCACATGAGTTTTCTTTAACTCCCCCAAACCTAGTTCTTCATATATGGAATATGAAAGTAGGTTGAAACTCGCACCCAAGTCTAGTGACGCTTGCTCAATATGATGGTCTCCGATCTGACATGAAATTGTAGGACACATTGGGTCCTTATATTTGATTGGGGTTGGGCAAGAAATAATGGAGCTAGCTTGCTTAGCTAGGAAATCTTTTTTGGGTACGTTGGTAGTTCTCTTGAAGATGCAAAGGTCTTTCAGGAACTTAGCACAGGCAGGAATTTGTTTGATTGCATCCAATAGCGGGATGTTAATCCTCACTTGTTTGAAAACTTCAAGCTTCTTATCCAACTAGGCATTTGATTTTGCTGGGCCTAGCCTTTGAGGGAATGGAGCTTTAGGAATGAAAGTCTTAAGAAGCGGATCACTAGGTGATGGGTTTCCTACGGTAGCGCTTGTTTCCTGAACTGGCTCATTTTCCTTTTGTTTCTCTTCAGCTTTTGGCTCATCCTTTCCTGAATTCTTAGTTCTCTTAGGGATCTATACTTTGTTGTCAACCTGACAGCCAGACCTAAGTATGGTTATGGCTTTGACCTGTTCATGGCCCTTCCCCTTTATGTCATGAACTTCAAATTGGCCTTTTGGAATTTGGCTCTTGGGTTTGGCTTTTGGTTGACTAGGGTAGCTTCCCTTGTCCCTAGCACTCAATGAGTTAGCCAATTGGCTCATTGTGTATTCCAACTTTGCAATTAGTTGCGTGTTGGCATTAAGACTCTAAACGGTGCTTTGCTGAAACTGGAGAGTATTTTGGGCTAACAGCTTGATGGTTTCCTCAAGAGAATTTGCTCGCTGATTTTGTGAATTGGGGTTGAAATTTTGCATGGGTTGTTTTTTGGAAACCTGGAGGTGGCATGGCCAGAGATGGGTCGCCCTGGTGTAGACCCTTAGACCAAGAAAAATTTGGGTTATCCTTCCAACCCGGATTATAGGTGCTTGAATAAGGGTCATAGCTTGGCCTATTCTCACATTGAGTATTTTGATACACTACACTTACTTCCTCAGTATTTTCTTCCTATCCCCTATTTGGTGACTCAACACTATCCCCTATGGCTTGACTGTATTCTAGGGACTCTAAGGTGTCTGGAGTGTGACTTTGATTTCCCTGTTTCAGTTCTAAGGCTTCTAACAGTCTCATCATTGTGGCGAATTTGGCCTCCGCCTCAAGTTTTGGTTCAATTCTATGCGTGCCCCCTCTTTCTGCAATGGTTTGTCTTTTGGGCTCCTCTTTGATGGGTGCCCATTGCAATGTGTTTTCAGTGACCTCTTCCAAATATGTCCATGCTTGGTTTGCTGTTTTTTGTGTGAATGCACCATTGAAAAATGATTCCACCATAGTCTTTGTTGGGTAATGCATCCCCTCATACAAAATTTGACCCAATCGAATCTTTTCAAAACCATGGTGTGGGCATTGGAGCAAAAGGTCCTTAAACTGCTCCAAGTAATTGTACATGGTCTCCCCTTCCAATTGATGGAAACTATTCAAGGCTTGTCTTATCGAGGCTGTTTTATGTTTGGAGTAAAATTTCTTGTAGAAAGCCTCAACTAATGTGCCCCAAGATGTGATGGACCCCGCTTGTAAGGCATAAAGCCACGCTTTAGCCTTTTCCTTTAAAGAAAACTAGCTCTTTGGGGCCCGCGATCAACGCGAGCCTTTAATTGATCGAAGGAACATCCAATTTCAATTGATAGTAGACACTGAGTAAACAAAAAAACTACATTTAAAACAATTATATAAGAAGTTCAAGATTGGTCACCATCCTTCGGAGCCCCATATACCTTTATAAATATATTATTTAACCTTTTAAAATGATCCATATCAAGATCTATTAAAAAGAAAAAAAAAAGGTGCAATGAAGGTACATCTATCTCAAAACGTACTGATAGCTTCCCTCCATTCAATTTCCTCCTTCTTTTAGATCTTATCGCAATAGTAATTACAATGGATACACTTAGAAATCACTTCTTTATTATTAGAAAGGAAACCCTCTGTTGAATAATTATTAAATGGGCCTATATTTTTTACTCCCTCTCTCTCAAATTAAAAACACTAATAAAAAAAAAATCTGAGAATGGGTTGAAAAGTGAAAAGAAGTGACATCTAAAATAAAGACATGCAACGACTGTAAAGCAAACATAAGAATATCCAAAAATAAAAATAAAGCGACAACCTTAGTTTTAAGGATTCCTTAAGACATTTGATTATATTTCATGGTCCCACATATTCTTCGAATTCCCTAACATGTTAATATGGGTTCTCCTGGTCCATCCCACGAATCACAGGGAGCATCTGGATCAAGCCAGATTTTAGCTCGAATGTAGCATTGGAGGTAGGTAAGGTGATGCATGATGGTTGGGTAGTTCGGGTTGGGTACATGTAGTCCCTCAACGTTACAGCTCGAGGTTCTTCCGCCATTATTTGAGAAATTTCCTCAAATAGGGAAGATTGTCCTACAACTATAAGAGGTAGATCTAACTCAATTTGATCTAAATGCCCTTTTTTACGTACCCAAATCTTTTCCAATTGATTTTTCTTTGATCGCATATACTGGGTCCTACCCTAATGCAATCTTGGCCTAATATGATGCACATGCAATCAAGCAAAGATTAAGGCACTAAGAGAATCTAATGGGTTCACCTTATCAACTAGACAGCTCCTAATTGTTTGAAGAGAATACCTAGGTTTCCAATCCAGTCTTATGGAACCAAATCGACCAGGTAAGCCCCTAGGTGGAATGGTGGGGTCACAATGCACTTGGAAAGGTCTTGCATAAACACCAAACTCCTGCAACAGAGAATGCCACCCTTTAAAGGGACAGGGCTTACCTTGAGATCGACTTGACCAAAGAGCGCAACTGGGGCAAACTTTGGTGGTCCTCGCCCTAATGAGCTCGAAATCCTAGGGCCAATGTCTAATTGATTTTAATTAAAGATGGATCTCTATGTGGGGTATGTTTAAATCAAGTGGGCAAGAATCCGATGATGAAATCCGGTTCTTTTCTTGTTGGGGTTATTGCCCTTAACTAACTGCGTGTCCAATTAACTTGTGTGTCAATCAAGCAGTTACACTTGCAGAATTTAAATACTTGTGAATAAAAGGAGTCGTGGGTCAAGTTTAGAATACAGCTAGAGTTCTGCCCCTTCTTGAAGTCTTTGGAAATCCTTCTTTCCCAATCATTTGTTCTCTTGCAAACTGCCAAAAGAAATCAGTTTTAGAATAGAAACAAAGAAACAAAAAAAAAAAAAAAAAAAAAAAACCTTAAATTTTTTTTAAAAAATTGCATTTTTTTAAACCCTTTGACCAAATAATTGACTTTTGGTCGGGACCTCAAAAGTATGTCAATGTTGGGCTTGTTGGAGAGAGGATTTTATGCTGAAGATTTTTCATGTTTTGCATTTCCTGATCCGAGGTCTGGAAAGTCCTCTAAACTTCATTACAATTTCAACTCAAAAGTGGTCCCCACAGATTAAGATTTCTAATTTAAAAATTAAGATTCCTGATTTAAAAATGTTCTTAAAACTGGCTCACCAGCAACGACGCCCAAAACTTGATGTGACCAAAACTTGATCAATGTCCCAAGTATATTCAGAGAGATCAAAATACAAGGTCTCACCGGAGTTGCAGTAAAGATTAGTCGGTTTGGGTCATTTAAATAAAATACTTCAACAACAAATATTATAAAATTCAAATTGGCGGATTTAAGAATAAAATAATAACCAAATCGCAAGAATTGAATTCTTTATAATATTTTTGGCCGGTTTTGCCTCTGGTGAGTCCAGGCCCTCTGCGTGACAATGTTTGGTCTAAACTCCAGTAACTTAGGAACAGTATTATTTAACCGCAAGTGCACGGCTGTCTATTTGAGACAGTGGCAGATATGGGTCGAACCCATAGAGAGCTGGTTAAAGAAGCTTTTAAATTAAGAAACTTAATTAATTAAAGAAGATGAGTTTTTAAATGAGTTAATGAAAACAAAATCACACAATCAATTAGAAGATGAAAAATAACAATTGATGAAAATGATTAGAGCATAGGAATCTAATAAGCATCCACCCGTTTATTTATCAAGTAATCATAACTTGGTCCAACTTTTACTTCAAACCAAAGACAAAACAATGTTTTTGACTTGGATAATTTAACTTTAAAAAAACTTTTTAATTAACAATAATCCAAAACCCAAAACTTCCTTCACCTTAGAGAAGTATAGAAATAATTTAAGCACTACCCATCATAGGTAGGCATAACCCATCAAAGGAAACTCATTCCTAAGTATGGGCTATCAAACCTAAGCATCGATAGTCAAAAATAAATTTTTATTTTCAGAAATTAAGAATGGAGGTTTGCATAGGGCACGAAGGTAAGTTTATTAATCATTATGCACATAAACATGGAACACAAATTGTAACTACTCAATAAATAAAAAGGCGATTACTTATCTTTATCCATAGCTCCAATAAAATAAATTAGCCTGCCATAGAAAATGATACTTCTTGATTTATCATTAAAAATGCACCTTTACAATTTCTCTCTCACAATAATCTTCCTTCAAAACGAGTCATTGGACATGGCCCAGGGATACCAAAAGACAAAATCAGTGGAAAGAAGAAGAGGGAAGATGAGATGGAGCCGGCCTCACCAATCTCCCATGAGCACTCTACACCCCACAGATGCCCTCTTCTCCGATCACTCATTTTCACCCCTTTTTATAAGGGTGGACGGGGGACAAATATTCCTGTCCATCTGGCTATGGCAGTGAGTTTGGTCAAGAAATTGAATTTGGCTTGCGGTGCATGGACAGGTCTTCACCTGGCATGGACAGGTCTTCAATATTGCGGCTGCGACAATCCATTTGCGTTCACACCTATGGGTGGTGCTCACATTACAGGTGTGGGTCCGACATATAGCTCATGTGAAATCTCTTCTCCTTTATTTCTTTCATAAGGCGGGTCCCAAAAATACGACGATACCCTACAAAAAATAATCAAGAAAAATTATTTCATGTGTAAATCAAAAGTCATGAGAGATTTTTGGCTTTTCATGCTAAAGATCCAATTTTTCATGATTTTAAGTGAAAATGTGGTTTTTCAAATGATGTTGACTTAAAAACATAAAATCATCATTTCCAAATGAAATCAAGCATGATTAGATGATTAAGACCTTAATTGTTAAAAATAAAGGATGAAAAATGTACAATTTTAAAGACTCATCAGTTGCTACCCATTTTTTTATTAAGTCAGATACTACTATCTGTATCCTTTCACGAACTCGCATAAAGTTATTTGTTTGCTTCGTTTCTTATACTTATTGGTACAGTCAGATAATATTATCTGATTTCATTCAAAAAATCAGATGATATTATATGAGTTCGTGGATTTTGTTTTTTTTTTTTCCAGAATATCTTCATGTTTATGATTTTATCTGTTTCTTTCATCTTCCAGTCTTCTCAATGGCACAATTGACCATGTTTCTTTGCAAGTTTGGTATGTTCACTACCGTCATTCCTTTCGTTGAGAAGATGAGTTACGATGATTTGGTTAAAAGCAACTTTGTATTAAGTGGAAGAACTTGTCGCTGGACACGGTGTGTTTGTCTTATGCGTTGCCTAGGCACCCAAAGTGCACAATGGACAGCGACTCAGACTTGTTGAGTTTGTCCTTGTTGGCGGCTTCAATTGAAATGGATCGAGTTAATGTTTTTGTATCAGAATTCTCAAAATTTGACGACGAGGACAAAGAGGATGATTTGGGTGAAGATTCCATGGCAAAAGTGCATTACAAGGATGCATATATAGAGACAGATCTCCTTCCACAATTTTGTTCACACAAGGAGAAGATACTGCTGTCCTCTTTACACTCGACGGTCCCTCAACATTTCCTTTATTAGTTGATTTGGGAAGATAAAGCGTTTTTCTAGAGACAGTTGCTCAACTGGAGCCTTTTTAATTTGGTGGCGCACAGAATATATAAAGAGAGGGCGTTTTAGACTTTTTAAGTGCTTAAGTTTGGAAAAAGGACCTCTGCCTCTAAGACAAAAAATAGTGGACATTTCGCCATAAAGTGAAATGTTAAGAGATCTGTCCCGAAATCCCCTTAATAAGATTGAGAGAATAAGTCTTCGAAAAATAGCTTTAAATGGAAAACTTTCTGAAAAACTTAGAAACTAGTTTAAAAAGTCTTAAGACTTGCGTCCTTTTTTGCAATAAGGCAAAATAAAAACTAAATGCCTTATTTGAAATGTTTCCTCTTTAAAATCTAACTGATATAGTGATATGGCCTATACATATCCATAAAGGTCCAATAGCAATACTAGAAACCATATAAAAGACCTACTACCATTTCTGTTCCTACCCAAACTGGCACTTGAAACTCAAACGTTGTCTAGAGTGCCAAATAATAGAGCCGCTTGGTGCAAGGGAAAGAACAGAAAAGGGTTCAAGAAAAACAGGCCTTCCCCTTTCTTTCAAACAAGAGAAAGTTACCTTTTAGATTTCTTCTTTCTTCTTTCTTCTCAAGCTTCAATCTAGACGCTAAGCTTGTCAAAGGAAAACTGAGAAGAAGCTAAATTAAAATGTAGTTGAAGAAGTTTCTTTTCAATTAACCCTTTTGATTTTTACTTCACTAAGCTAACTTGTCCAATCCAACCAGAAGAGGTTAAACCTAAAACTAGATGAAAAGATAAACTTTCCCTAAAATGGGTATGGTCCCTCTGTAAAGGAGATTAAGATGGATATAATTTTAGTAACACGGAACTTGACTTGGATCCCGATGAAATTGGATTCAAGAAAGACAGTGTGATACTACTTCATTTTAATGTTATGTGAAAATAGATAGCAATTGATGGTGAACATTTTAGCTTCGTCCAAACAAAATTAGTAATGGATGGTGAAATTTCTAAAGCATAGTTTGATCCTGCCATGACACGTATAAATTAGGCATCTATCAAAAATCTACTTTTGTTGATGGTCATCAATTGAAAATAGTAGGTCAAGGTGAGTGATTCATCTTCTTCTATTTAATCATCCTTTTCTTTTGTTTTGAAATGGCAAGAAGCATCTATAGAGTTCTTTTCGTCCTTACTAATACCTAATTCGCAATCCACTGTTATTTGTTATAGATGGATCAGCTGGTAAGGTCTCACAAATATGGCAGGTATTATAGCCTAAAAGGATTTGTTAGTTAAGGACAAGCATTGTTTTCTTCTTAGTTTGGACATCCTGCGTTGCCTGTAAATTCAATCCATTAATCCAAAGACAATATCTCATCCTCGTTGGTTTCATTGTTCATTGTTGACTTTTGGTGTTGCCAACCCAAGGTAAGTGAATTCAAGTGTAAGACTTTTTTTTTTTATTTTATTTTATTTTATGACGTAGGGTGTTCCAGCCTTTTGGGCCGGAATAATCCTTATAGGCTCAGGACAGAAAGCCGGATAAAATTCCCCTATAACCCCAGTGTGGTAATGCAGTTTCGAGCTCACAACCTCTGAGTGCAAACTATGGTCTCAGGCAAACGATAAGACTACCTACACATTTGTGTAATATTCTTTCTGGAGTGGAACATAACCTTTTATTTTATTCGAATCTTGTAAGCGGGCTATTGGATGGGTGGAGCTCATGTGGCATGGGTGTAGACGTGGTGCGCTGTGATTCACCCACTCACATTTCCCGCATCACTCATGTGATAGAGAATTGAAAATCGGGATCCTTTGAGGGGTTTTGACCATACTGATCGTAAGTGGACCAATCATGGTTTGCGACGTCACCGTGGGCCACCTCCGGTAAAACTGTCTGTAGTACATGACAGGCTGTAATAAGTCCACTCACGGTAACTGTAGCTTACGAGGACTCGAGAATAAGGACTATTATAAATAGTGAGTGCAATTTAGGTGGGCCCCACTATGGCCCCTGCATAAGGCTCCTTCTAACTAATGAGAGTAACGAACTTTCCCGCCAAAACACCATTAAAGTTGCAGAAGAAGCTCCCCACAAAGAACACAGGACAAAGAGAATCTGATGGCTTCGAACGGATTTTCTACACTCACCGAGCCATGTGGATTTCTCCCTTGTCAATTTGCCGAAGACATGTAGAGAGAGCGAGAGCGAGAGAGAGAGAGAGAGAGAGAGAGAGAGAGTAGCACTGATTCTAGGGCTAGGGTTTCGATGGAATCTAGAGTAGCACTGATTCTAGGGCTAGGGTTTCGATGGAATCTATCGCAGAAGTCATACAGCTGCTGTATTCGTCTGTCAGATGTTCCTTCAACTTGGATCTCGTCCTCATCTTCTCTCCACCATTCAATCTCATTGATATCAAGTAAGATTTCTCGGCAAGAACCACTGTTTCTGCTTTTCTTTCGGTTTTCTCGTCTTCAAAGCAAGGAATTCGGAGGGGTTTCTGCACTTTTTTTTCCATTGGATGATGGGAAAACGGTTTCAGTTTCCGATTCGGATAGTTAGGGTTTTCATTTTGTGAGTTTTAATGCTTCTTTCAACGCGATGTTGATCAATTTAGGGTTTCTGTTGAAGATTGGAGATCTGTGGGGTTTCTATTCGTTATAATGAGAAACAGAGACTGAGTAGAGGCCGGTGAGATTCTAAATAGGTTTGATTTAAATGAGGCTTTTGAGTTACTCAATCTTACACTAAAGCTTTTCTCTGGATTTGGCGAGGAATTGGAAATGCGTAATTCTTGATTTGAAGCTAGGGTTTTGCATAACGACAGTAGCTTAGGTATAAGTACCGGATATGATGCTCCTCCTAAAGCTCATAAAGGCTGAAACTTGATATTCTCTACAGATTGTTGGTTAGTTTTTTAAAACATGGTTGAGTAGATTCAAATTTGTTTCCATTGAATTTCATGCTCTGACCCGCAAAAGAGAAACTGCAGTTCAAATAACCGAAATCGCATCAAGTTTCATTAATAAGTGTATATCTCTGCATACAATATCATCATAATTTAACAGCATTAACTGTATTATTGGAATCATATGTTTCCTCCTTTTGGTTTTCTGGTTTGTTTTGTTGTTTAATTTTACCTATAAATTTGAATGAAAACTCATCAATTTTTTCTTTCTTTTTACTTTTCCAAGATTTCTACTGTCGAGTAGGAGAAGGCTACCGTTCCATTGCAATTCAGAAGAATGGCAATCAGAAAAGTAGATCTTTGATCAGACACAGTGACCAAGCCCACTGAAGAGATGCGGGCAGCAATGGCAACTGCCGAGGTCGATGATGACATTGTGGCTTTTGATCCTACCGCTTTCCAATTTGAAAGGGAGATGGTGAGGATTATGGGCAAGGTATCAGCTCTCTTTGTTCCTTCGGGGACTATGGGAAACCTCATAAGTGTGCTTGTTCACTGTGAAATTAGAGGGAGTGAAGCCATTGTCGGTGACAAGAGCCATATCTATGTTTATGAAAATGGAGGCATTTCAACTTTGGGAGGTGTACATTCAAGGATAGTGAAGGACAATGTGGACGGAACAATGGATATTGCTTTGGTGGAAGCTGCTATCAGAGAACCAGCAGATTATCTTTACGATCCGACTACTAGGCTTATATGCTTGGAGAACACTCATGCTAGGTAAGTTTTTTGTTGCTTTTAGTAGATTTTGGTAGATTGAGGTAGTAATTACAGAAAGAAGGTAACCATTTCTCATATTTGATGGATTGCCTACTTCATGTATTTTTGGAGGAAATATGCTGTTTATACAAAAATGTGGGGGAATGGCACATTCCTTCCACGTTTTTCCTTCATCCTCATCCTCATCAAAGCCTTTACCTTTCCTATTAGCTGTTATATTCTGCTCTCTAAACATGGTCGTGGGTTTGGATCCTTTTACCTTTCTTTTTATCCTTTGCTGTTTGGGGGGGTCCTACCAAAGGAAATTTAGTATTCCATTTCACAGATACTTTACTGGTCCATGTCCCAAAGAGTGCAGTGCATTCAAGAAGGAGATGTTATTCCTTTGTCCACTTGTATTGTGATGAATGTACCCATGTGAGGATGCCCTAAAAAGTAGTTGGAATGATATTGTATTGTCAATCCAAGTTTAATGTGAAATGAAAGGAATATTGGATGGGCTAGAGTCTTTTGATCAGAACTACTTGGGCACCATCGGACTAGTGGGTATTGATGACCAAATCAATGGTCCTTCTTGTACAAAGCCAGGGTCTGAGACTCTGAGGATTGGCCCTCTGTGTTTTTCTATTAGGTTTATGTAAGGAAAAGGTTTCTGCTAATGCTTCTCTTATTAAGATTGGGAAAAAAAAAAAGCATGTGCTACACTGTCGTCGAAAATTTGTCTTTCTCTACTGTGTGACAACACTTCAGCTTTAGGTATAAATGCACTTTCCATGATACACAATGGTAAATGATGTCAATTACATTAGATCATCCACTGCTGTTCTTAAGGAATCCTCTTTCTGAGTGGGATTGGTCATTGGTGCACTCTCCACTTCATAAGTGCATCCATATCCACAATTTAGCAATCATTTTTTTTTTTTTTTCATTTGAATTTTTTTGAAGTTATTCACTCTGTTAATGGTTGATGTAAATCAAGCACATGTTCATTTCATGGAGTTGATTCCTAGGAATTCTAGGACTTGTTATTTTAAAAAGTGGTTAAAAATAAAGATGCAAAGGTGAATATTCAATTTTCACCTGAGCTTCAATTTTCATTAAAAATAAAGACTCGAAACGAATCTCTTTATGGTATCTCATGAGCTTCAATTTTCATTAAAAAAAATTGGGACTCACAGCACCCAACATGAGAACATGGATGTTTGCAGGAACATCAGTAAGAGAAAACTCCCATGTCATGGGTTTTTCTATGTTGATTTTAGCATGCATGGGGCCAGGGGGGGTTTTTGTTGAGGCAGTTGTTGTTAAGTAGTTGTTTGTGCAATTTTCTATCACCAATTGGTTTTGGGATTACTGGCTATCAACTCTGTCATGGTATCAGAGCCAAAGGTCTCGAGTTCAAAACCACGTCGGGCAAAAATGCCCCATGCCACGTTGTGTGTTTGTGCGGGCGCAAGTGCGCAGGGCAAGAAGGCCCTATGCCATGTTGTAGTCTTATACGGGCGTGTGCTTCGGATCCGGGCGGTGTCCTACTCGAGGGGGGGTGTTAAGTAGGTGTTTGTGCAGTTTTCTATCACCAATTGGTTTTGGGATTACAGGCTAGCGACTCTATCAGTTGTATGCTTCCTCCTTTTATTTGAAGTACTCTTAAGTTTGACTGTCGCTATTCCTAATGATTTACTAGAGGATACTTCCATGATAATACAAGAGCCCAGTTCACACAAAAGGGCCTTTAGGAATTTCATATTTGATGCAACATATAGACTATAGTTTATTGGGTATTAGCAAGGAAATGATGACTGTAGAGTTTAGTTTTTCATTTTGGGCTTTTCTTGGCTTACTAGTCTTCTGTTTCTTCACAACATTTACCGTTAAATTCAAATCTAGCATTAGGTTGACTTTGATGAAAAGGCTAACTAAGTGCCAGCCAGTCAATTTTCTAGACTTGATGTTGTTCCCTTGTTTTTATCGGTGTATCTCTTGATTATTGCTGCAGTTGTGGTGGTAGATGCATTTCTTTGGAATACACAAACAGAGTAGGGGAGGTAGCTAAAAAGCATGGGCTGAAGCTCCACATTGATGGAGCACGTATTTTTAATGCATCAGTAGTAAGTGCCTTTTTTCCTTTCTTCTTAGAAAAAAAATGTGAACTTAATTTATGCTGCATGGCGCAATCAAAATGCTTTTGTGAATTTTATATAAATATTTCTTTAGATACAATTAAGTGCATTACTGTGTGATCTGATTTCATCTTTGTACAAAAGCATGTCCAGAATCTGTCAGCATGAACTGATTTTATTTCTTTCTTGAATCCTTGTTTTCTTGAACATATTACCAAATCCATTAGTTGTATGTTCAACTGCAGTAAGTTTGGTTCATATAGAGAACTATTGATTTGGATTTTTTCTTGTTTCAATGCTTCTTCTTGGAGTTCAATCACATTTTCGAGTGTATCTATTATGCCTTTTCATCAAAGAGAATGAATTCAGCTTTTGCTTTCATAGCTCGTCACTACTTTAGCCTTTTCTGTCTCTTTCCAGTGGGCATGAATAAACATTTCTACAACCAATAATTTCTTATGCCAGGCTCTGGGTGTACGTGTTCATAGGCTTGTCAAAGCTGCTGATTCTGTTTCGGTAGAATTTGATAATTTTGCTACCTCCTCTATTTCCTTGTTGCTTCAAGTTCAGAAGATTGTAGTCTTTTTTTTTTTTTTTTTTGGCATTCGGCGACGGGTCCCTGAACATTTCACTCTATGGCCTTAGATCTACAATCTTTTTTCATAGTGTGATAGGTACTTTTTCCAAATTTAAAGACGTAAAATATCTAATTTACCCTTTTTTCAAAATCATATCCCATGATTAGTGGGATATGCCATTAATAATGGTCAACTACCATTTAATTGGCCACGATTAATGAAATCCCATTAATGAGATTTTCAAATAAATTCTAAAAAAACACAAAAAAATTTCAAAAAATACAAAATAAATTCAAAAGAATGCAAATAAATTTCAAAAGAATGCAAAGAAATTTAAAAAGACGCAAATAAATTTCAAAAGATCCAAATAAATTTCAAAAGATCCAAATAAATTTCAAAAGACACAAATAAATTTCAAAAGACGTAAATAAAATTAAAAAATGCAAAGAAATTTAAAAAAAAAACACAAATACATTTGCCAAAACTAAGATAAACCAATTTTCTAAATTTTAGAAAATTTTTCCAAAAACTCAAGTATTTTTGTCAAAACTTAGTTAAATTTATTTAAAAAAATACAAATAAATTTCAAAAGACACAAATAAAATTCAAAAACACAAATAGATCTAAAAAAATGCAAATAAGTTTTCCAAAAAACACAGAAAGATTCGTTAAAAAAACTCATTTAAAATTTTCAAAATGGAGATAAATTTGTCAGAAACTCAGCTATATTTTTTAAAAACTCAAATAAATTTGCCAAAAACTCAAATAGATTTGTTTAGAACTAATAAATTTGTTCTAGAAGTCAAATAAATAGCAAAAAACTTAGATAGATTTTTCTAGAACTCATATAAATTTGTTTCAGTACTCAGATAAATTTGCGCAAAACTCAAATAAATTTGACAAAAAACCAGAAACTCAGATAAATTTGACAGAAACTCATATAAATTTGTTAAAAACTCAAATAAATTTGACAAAAACTTAAATTAAGTTCACAAAAATTCAGATAAATTTCATAAAAACTAAGATAGATTTGCCAAAAACGATATAACAGCCCTTCTGGCTTCCTTCTTTGGTGATGGCATAGCAACTTCTATGCAGGACAGCGAGAAGCTCCTTCTCCTACGACGGCAGTCGATCTATGCAGCTGAGGGTCTTCCTCGGCAAGTGCAAGGAAATCCCGGAATCCTCTGTATTGTGATGGTTCCGGTTTCTGTAGAGATTCTGGGTTCTGCAAGCCTATTCAAACAACAACAGAACGCAAAAGCCCAGATCCTCATGCTTCTTCTTCCTCTCCAGCAAAGGCAAGGTAGTGCGGAGCGATGGCGAAGGGCGCGGCTGTGGATTCTAGCGGCAACTCTCTTTCGTTTATCCAATGGAGTCCAGCCCAACCTCTGTAGCGGTGTTCCTCTCCTCCGACAACGGGTGGAGCAGTCCGGATTTCCTCCGCTCTGTAACCTCAGCAACAATACGAACCAGAAGTCCGATTTCTGCTCTGTGTGGCCCACCTCTATCAAATCAGAATCCTCTTACTTCTCCAATGGAGAACCTATGCGACGTCTTCTCAGCACCAATTGGACGATCTTTGAAAGGGGGAACGGAAGATTTGAAAATTTTATGCCTAATCAATTGAAAGGGAAAATCATTCATGGAAATTTCTGATGTGGACCTCTCGCCAAAATATGTCCAGCTGTATGGACTACAGGCCTTAGAGAAAAAAGTTTGTGGACTGGAGGCTTTACAAGACCGTGATGAGGGACCTCTGGTTAATTATCCCTTTTTTTTTTTTTCAATATTTTATGATCTCATTTGCTTTGCCCTTGTTTCACAGCCATTTAACATTATCTCTCATATCAACTTTCAAAATATACAGCTTTTGTTCGTTGGGGTTACAGGAATCATTTGGTTTATAGTTGTAGTATTGTGCAACCTGATTATTTTGCATTTGATCACTTCAATGAATGAATCAGGTATGTCTATCAAAAGGTCTGGGTGCTCCAGTTGGATCTGTCATTGTAGGCTCAAAAGGCTTCATCACCAAGGTAGTGAATACTGAATAGTGATACATCGTTTCCTTTATGGAGTGAATTTCTGCTGCTAACTGGTAACAATCAATCCTCTTCTGCTTTTTCAGGTTAAGAGGCTTAGGAAAGCCTTAGGTGGCTCAACGAGATAGGTCGGAGTTTTATGTGTTGCGGCTTTTGTGACACTGCAAGATAATGCTGGGAAGTTTGCAGATGATCACAAGAAAACAAAGATTTTGCAGGTCTTGTTTTATTTTTCCTATTTATCTTATTTCAGCAGGTGTTCTACTTATAATTGGTCAGGAACCCACAGTCACTCACCCAACACAACACAGTGACAGCCACCCCACAACCACCCACCGCACCCACGCGCACACAGTCCCCCACACACACCCAAAAAAAAGGTGATGCAGGACAATAGGAAGTTTACCCTAATATGATGAGATCAGATCTGAATTAGCAATTAAAATCAAGTTATAGGCATGCTGATTAAAATAGTGATCATTGAAAATCAAGTAAATAATAAATCTGAGGTCCAAAGTGATCTCACAGATCCCGTGATAACCCTTTTAGCAAAGAAAATGGTAGGATCTTAATGGAAGATAGAACTTCCAGGTTGCTTAGGGCCAATGATGTGTATCCAATGGTTTAGATGAAAGATTTATAGCAGTAAAGTTCAGATCTAAATAAATTCAGATCTATAAACGGTTCAGATTCAGTAAAAAAATCAGATCTGATAAGTTTCAGATTCAATAAAGTTCAGATCTGAAGCTTGAGAAATAAATTCAGATCTATAAACGGTTCAAATTCAGTAAAAAAACAGATCTGATAAGTTTCAGATTCAATGAAGTTCAGATCTGAAGCTTGAGGATTTTTTTTTTTGTGGTAAGGGGGTTCTAGATCTGGTCTAGATTTAGATGGTAAAGGTCAATAAAGCTCTTGGAAACAGAAAAGTGGAAGAGATAGAAAATACCTTTATTGGGCTCTCACCAAACTCCGATCTGGAGGCCTTATAGAGATTCTCAAGAGAAGGTAAACTCTAGAGGTCCAAGGTAGAAGAAGAAGTCTCCTTTTCATTCAATATCATAAGCATAGCATAACCAAGAAGAATACAATGGCAGTCTTTAAAATACCCTAAAGAGATGATGACATCATCACACTTAAAAGAAACAAAAGAAAATAAATGAAAACAAGAAGAAAAGCAAGGGACTTGCGCAAGGTGCCTTGGGATTCGTGCAAAAAAGGGTGTATGCACGAATCCCAAGGGTAAAACCCTTTTACCACTTAAGTTGTGGGCCCCCCTTTTCTTCATTACTTATGTCTTGTCTTTTTTTAAAAGAAACATGGGCCCCTTTATTCTACTAAGACTTTTTTAATTAACTTAGGCCCCTCTAAGCTACCAAACTCTTTTATTTCCTCCCATGTGGCACCTCCCAATGTGGGGCCTTCAAGATGACTGCGCACATGGGGGCCTTCCCTTCTTTAGGAACGAGATTCCGCAAAATCCAACCGTCTTTTGCCCTCGCGGTGATGAACCAATGGTGGATGTGCAATTTCTTTGCGATCAAAGCCCAGGTATGAATCATCCAACCATAACATGGCTTGATCAGTGTTCCTGCGCCTTGATCTTTGGTAGATCTTATAAGAACAAGGGGGATCAGATCTGATGTCCCCATCAAAAGGGCAGATTATTTCATTCAGTACTTTTGACATTGGCTCGATAATTAGTAAAGATGGAGAGATTGATGAAGATGTTGAGCATAGGATAAGAGCAGGATGGTTGAAGTGGAAACTTTCTTCTAGAGTGCCATGCCAACAATATTGAAGGAAAAATTTTATAAGACAACAATTAGACTAGCTATGACCTATGGAGCAAAAATTAGGCTGATCAAGAAGAAACATATGCACAAAATGGATGTGGCAAAGATGAGAATGTTGAGGTGGATGTGTGCTAAAACTAGGAAGAATAAAATTAGAAATGAACGCTTTCGAGAGCATTTAAGGGTGGCATCAATAGGGGATAAGATTGAAGAGACTCGTTTGAGATGGTTTAGGCATGTCCAACCCAGACGACTCCAATAAGGAAAAGCTTGGCTATGAAGGTTGATGGCCCACCAAGGGAAAGTGGTAGGCCGAAGAGGACATGGATGACGACGATGATGATAATGATGATGATGTTGGTCCCCTTTCAGCCAATATTCCTAGTTTCATTTCAAATTTGAAATTTCAGCTGAACTGGCTCAAGTCCCAAGTTCATTCTGAAATTTCCACCTCATGTTTTCATTTGTTGTTCCCAGCAGTCTTGAATTATGCCTTTGAGTAGGGTAATGTATGTAACGGCTTTTGGTATTTTACATGCAAGGAAGAGATCTATCCCATTTGAGGCCATACTACTAAAAACAAGAATTGGTTCACCTTTGAAATCAAAACTACTCAAAATCACTGTACCACCTTGTTATCAGCAGTTTTGGATTAACATGCCTACTCTCAATTCAAATATATATAGTCTTTTTATATATTTCCAAACCAAACCAAACTCTGGAATAAACACCAAAATGCCGAATCGGCCAAAACATTTCAATTTTTTAGTCAAACCAAAACAGGGCCTAAACAAAATTGGCAACTACGATATTAAGTTACTCTTGCGGCCGTCCCCTGTTTTGTAGTAAAAACCGGAAGCTATCTGTAAATTCATTGTAATTGATGGTTTATGTGGCACTGATTTATTAGACCAATAATAAGTAAGGAACACTATCAAGCATTCTTCTACGAATGCTAGTTATTATCTAACCACAATTTTATGGCATAGTAGTGTTTAATTGATATTTTGCAGATGGGCTGAATCAAATCAAAGGACTAGAAGTGGATATGGCTTCAGTAAAGACCAATATAGTTAGTATCAAAAGTTACAACTCTTATTTCAGTTCTGAACCATTCTGAACCACTGTCTAAATACTCTCTCTAAAATCAATTCAGAGACTTTCTTAACATGCCAGTCAGCTTTTACCCATCCCAAGACTCCATATGACAATTGCAGCATGTGAACCAATTTTTTTTTTTTTTTTTCCCTTGTCTGGGCAGGTATTTTTTGACATGACAGAGGGAGTAAACTTTGTGGCAGAAGATCTCATCAGGGTTTTTGAAAAACTTGGTGTACTTGTGTGGCAGATGCACAATGGAAGGTAGGTTTTCTACTTAGAATAGGGTAGGTTGTTGTTATATCATTCTGCTTGATATTTTATTATCTTTTATATTATATTGTTCATAAGTAATTTTGGCTTTCCCTTGTCTCATGGTGACCTATCCAATCTGAGAAATGGTCCAATGCTAATGTCCGCATGAAAGTTTTCATGCGGATGACTGTGCCCCCAAGCCCTCAGATTACCCACTACGGCAATAACCCATGAATATGCACTAGCCCAAAATTTACTTCATCCAAAGTGATATACATCATAAAAGTGATCAATGTTTGTAAAGCGAAAGTTTAACTTAATAGTTAATTTCATTTTTCACATCCTGATAATCCAGCAGTATATGTTACTCAGATTGGAGTGAGATATAGGGCAGTTCCCATGCAATGGTGGTGTGATATGAATGGATTGGATCAAGCACAAGTGGACCCACAATGTTGCAAATTCCCATGCAAACAGTTATCTACCTAACCTTCTGATGGCCATATTCTAGAGACGAAGAATACTAAAGCAGAGTGGTAGAATCACCAAATACACCGACCAAAACACCAATGTCACTGCACTTTGGTCCAAGGACACGCTATGGAGTACAGATTTTATATACCTGAGCTGGTTTAGGAGGCCTCTTCCAATTTGTGACTCATCTGAATATAGATAATAATATGCCATTTTTTTCTAAACATAGAACTGATATTTCTGATTCTTCAACAGGTGCTTGAATTTTGCATCAAAGATGAATGACTAGATCAAACTTAGTGAATGGATCGGTAAATTGCAATTTCCTGGGGCATCTCTATGATGAAATCAGTAAAATCTGAGATCATATGAGTTCAGAGTCATTCGCCTCCAGAGCTTTACTAATCTCGCTCCCCTCGTAAGAGAATTGGTTGGATTAATACAAGTGTCACTTGTGAATCGTGATTAGAGTGTCAATATTTCATAATTCATCAGTGCAGTTGTAGATCATAGGGAGTTCCCTTGATCAACTTTGACGAGGCCCCAGAATACAGATTTGTTCTCCATTAGTTTAACTAATAGACCATTCAGAAAAAAATTACTTTAACTAATAGCATTGTCACTCTCTGTTAGTCATTGGGTGTTGGAGTTTGGCCAATGCATGGATTCTAGTAAGGCATTTGCATCCAACATTTAAATGATAGCTTCCCATCTTGGAATGTAAAGAATTTGGCCAGCTGGCAAACTGCTCACATGGTTAGCTCTCACAGGGCATTTTGACCCAGAATACAAATGATAGATTCATAGTTTTTGCAGACTTCTATGTATTAGATGGAGACCACTGGAAGCCCACAGACCTGTTATGGTTCTCAATAGTTAAAATTGTCTTGTTTCAGATATATTTCAAATATTTCATAGTAGGGGGGTCTTCTTATGCATCTATCCCTCACCATTTTGGTGAGGGACACTCCCATAAAGGAAACTTTCAAGTACAAAATGTACTTTTCAAAACATAGGGTGTGGTGCACTTGTACTTGAAAGTTTCCTTTATGGGAGTGTCCCTCACCAAAATGGTGAGGGATAGATGCATAAGAAGACCCCCCTTCATAGTATTTAAGATTCTTCCTGCCATTTATGCCAAGTTCAGATCTTTTCATACTATTTAAAAGCTTGAAAGAATCTAGACAATTCTCAAAGTGAGATCCTGTGTAGAATTCCAAGTAGTTTTTTTAGTTTACAAGGACCACTTACCCTCATAGGATCTACTGAAATAGTTGGAAATAGGCCAAATGGGAGCAAGTCCCCCACCTAATGCAAAGTGTGAATGCAGATCAATGAGCATACTCAGCATATTTCTAGTTACAAAATAATGCATTAGCTTATCTACTCCATTTCCATTGTTCCAGTATATCAGGGCAGTCCTCCACTACCAGATCTCAGACAGCCATGTTCAGTATGCGTTAACATGTATACAGGTTCCCACTAATTGCAAACTCATCTACATCACTAAGATTTTAAAATTTGTGGTTTTGATCTCATGTTCAAATCTGACATTTAGTTCCCATGATTTTTTCCACAGCAAGCTGTTGTTCAACTTCAAGGGGGATATGATAGAAAGTGAGAGAAACAATTCCTTCATAGAAAGTGAGAGAAACAATTCCTTTATGAGAATAAACAGTACCTCATTATCATTATTCACTGGGATAAAAGAGCACAAATATGTATGAATTTCCAGTACAGAAGTTTATTTGCACTGTACTTTAGTAATTTGAAAACTTTATAACTCCACTCCCTTGGTCTTTTTAGTCTAATACCTTATACTTGCTCTGAGTACCATCAGTGGACAATGGTGTTTACATACACGAGCCGCTCAACTGTTGTGCACTGCAGTGGATCTCATCTGTCCAAAAACCAAGTCTACAAGACAACTTGACAGTTGGATCCCTGCATTAAAATTTGGATTCCTCAATGCCAATGTAATAATGATTTCCTGGCTTTCCTGATCTTTTGAATCAGGTCACAGAATGGGTCCAACTTAATGTGTGGCTTAGAACTGGACCTGTTTGTATATTGAAGGGCAGGTTGGTGTGTGCAGCGTCACAAAGGAGATTAGTTAAACTTTAGTAAAGGACCAATATGCTTGCTTGCTTGCTTATGACATTGAAGTTTAGACTTGCTATTTGGAGACTGACCAACCTGCATTAACTTGGTTTAGTAAATATTGCAGTTTATATGATAACTAAATTCTAAGAAATTCTGGATGGTTTTGAAGTCTCAACGGTGCAATTATCATTCAGATTGTTAATTTGAGGGTATCAATAATTTTTTAGATGAATGAAACATTAATCTTTATTTTGTATTGTCATTTACTGTGTAAGTGGTTCTTACTTTCGGGGACCTGGCCTGATGACGAACGTAGAACTGGATAGAGAACGGGCAGCACAGGAACTGCAGAGAAGGTTCTCCACAGGAGCTGGTTTTCCATGGAATCGCAGAAAACTCAGTTAATTTTTTCCGCTTTTACACGAGGAAAAGTGGCCTTTTTGTCCTTTCCTTTTCTTTTCCGCGCTTCTTTGGTCTCATTATGACATTCGTGCAGCTCCATTTTTGCAGAAAGTGGAGAGCACATGTGTGAAATTTGTTATGTGGTGCAGAAATGTGAGGTGAATGTCACAGAAAAATGCATGCAAAATTAGGGTCTTTGAAGATTCACCTGATATATTGTTTTCGCTTGGATCTGATGCACCCACGCTAATTCACTACAAATGAGTCGTAGGTCTACTCGGCAGCTTTCATCTAAAACAAGTGTCCCTCGTAACATCTCCAAATATACATGGCAGGGTTTAAATCACAAAAAAATACTTTTTTTTTTTTTTTTGGATAACCCAGGAGCTTGGCCGTGGGCCCGAAGGACACTCGATTCTGGACAGTCGATAACTAATTCCTAGGGGCACATGCAAACACTCCTATCCACATGCACCAGGTAAAACTATAGGGTGTGGCCAACAGAGGTAGGTGTCTAACACAAGACTTCTCCGCTTCTTTAGGCGCAGAGTCCTTGGCCAACTGAGCTACCACTCTGTTCACAAAAAATATTGTTTATCTAAGAATCCCAATCAACTGCCTCTAAATCTGTCTGGGGCCTTTTGTTCTCTGTTTTTATCTCTTTCGTCTTCCTTCTTTTAATCTTAATCCACATACACCACGACCATGATTGGCATTCATTTAGGTAGCACCACAAATAAATATTTATTTTGATATCAAGAACCTGTTCTTTAAAATATACACACATCTATATGTTACACCTTAACATTCAATTAAGGCATGAACCTACACACAGCACTACATCAGGAACCTCCTTACACCGTTTAAAAAAAAAACCACAACAACAGAAATATTTGGATATGATACAAAATACTAACATCCTTTGCCTTCTTCGCAAGATATCAACAATCGACTGGATCTGCAGTGATATTGAGCCATAACTGGTGACAAGGGTGTAATGGATTATAACTGCGCCTTACTCTGATAAAGAAACAGACTCTCACTGGTGTGATTGCAATGACTGAAGATAAATTCTCAGAAAGCTAGCCTCCATGACTCTGATGCAGACAAGGATCAACACCCTTGTAAACATCTACACTAAGATTTACATTCTTGCACAACTGTGCAAGGCTTACACCAAATAAATAAAAAAGACAACATGGAAATAAACTCACAAAACAATATTTTGTACATACAACTACAGGATATAATTCAACAACCAGTTTTAGAAAGGACACCTAATTACACTTAACAAATAATACAATATTCTTAAAAAAAACTCTTTTCAAACCAATAAACTGAAACTGAATTCAAAGAAAACTAGCCTCCATGTTTGGCTCATATTTGCTGCTCAAACGGTGTAAAGCTTTATAACCTGATTAATTTTGGCACGGCAAACTGGGCAGCCCCAATTTTTGGCTTTGATGTCATTCAAGCAGTTCATGCAACCAACCACGTGACCACATGGAACACATGCACCCTGTTTCGGGGCATCCAAACAAATCACACATGAGGCAGAAGTATCAGAGCTTTCAACCGCTACACTTGATGCTGGCTTCATATCCACAGTTGGCATGGATAAATCAATGGGGCTGGAATCAATTGATGGGTAGTGAATAGGACCATCATCGTCTGGAATTGGAGGAGCTGAAGGAACCGAAGGGGGGATGTTTAGGGATGACAATGCCACATCAACTACTGGTGTGCTCAGCTGGCTATTGTGATGCTGGATTGGTGGACCACTGGATCCAGCTTCTGGCCCACCCCAACCATTGAATGTACTGCTGCTAGACGGCTCGTCCAGCCATCCGTTGTCAACAACTTTCGGAGGAGGAAGTGAAGGTCCACTCGGTGGGCCCCAACCATTTGTGTTGCTCACTTGAGAACCTGGTTGAGTAGGAATGTTTGGCAATTGCCCTTCCATAGCTGTCTGAAGAGAGGCATTGATGGCCATGGCTAACTGTACATCTTCCAGAATAGATGTCGGTGCAGTAGCTGGAATTGTCGGGTGGGGAATGTTGGGCTGCAATACAAGCCAATCACTTGATTTCGCTATTATGAAGGCACATAGTGCATAAAAGTACATCATGAAGAAAACAAGAGATCATCTATGGACCCCTTGTTCTTTATGATACCTGACGCATTCCTCTACAGGCATTGTAAAACCGCTCTAGTTGCTTCTTGTCACCTTCATTTTCAGATAAGAACTTGAAGCGTGTATCTGTATAGAACCATAAAAACCAGAGCTTGAAGGTCTTGAATTAAATGTTGTTGCATTTTAATTAGTAACAACCAAAATTGCAGTGAAAAGAAATAAATAGGAATAGGAGCACACTAAAAAATATTATTAACAATAGGAATGCGCTACCACTAAATAGCACACTTATTTTTTCAAGTACGCCCCTTTAAGTTACAACGATAGGAAGGATCTGCAATAAGACCTTTGGTACTCAGTACCAACTAATTATTGATGCTCATCTACTGACACTTCTTAAGGGCCTCTAAACAACAGAAAATTGAAGAGCATAGAAAATAAGAGCATTTTCTGCACTATCACGGAATCTTTGGTATTCCACCACATCAGCTGAAACCTAGATAGTAGATAGTCCTTTGTAAACTACATCCTTGACTTCTCCACACTTTGCCCCTTTGGTAAAGATACCTTTCCAATAAGTTCCTAAGAATTCAGGACTAGTTTTCCAAACATGCCTTAATTATCACAATTGCCACATCTGTTGAACGTGGATGACAAGGTACAGTTCGCCCCATTCACTAGCTGTCCATTTGTGTTAAATATGTCAGGCTGGGCAATCTGGTCCATTAGTCAACTCAGGATCGGCCTCAAGAAGAAGTTATCGAGAACAAACCTCATCCTTATGTTACTTACGTCTAATGTTCAGGATCAGGCCCAGCCTATTTAAGAGATGTAGGGTGGCACATGAGCCAAAACTTGCCCCAAGTTCAGCCTGTCCATTTAAGGGGCCTAATATGCAGGCCAGCCTGGCCAGGGTACAGTCCACACGCTAGAAACTCTGGCCTAGGTTCATGCCATTTGCAAAATATTATGTCCATTCGTATTAAATATGGCAGGTCAGGCTGGACCAGATCACTAAGGAAGCAGTCCCTGGCTAGCCTGGCCGTAATGCCACTCTAGAGACTCGGGACTGAAATTCACGGCCAAGCAAATCCCTGAAATAGGACTAAGCAAAGCCCATAATAGATCAGACTGAGTAGAAGCCATTCCAACCCTGCTAAAGATAGAAGCTCTCAGCATTTGCATTATTGCAGATCACACAAGAAGCAGTATATGAAACTGAATTCATGTAGCTGACCCCAACATAGTTGGGACAAGGCATTGAGATGATGATGCTAATAAGGGATAAGCACTGTAGGAGAATTAAATCACGAGCACAGCAGAACTCAATTTGACGAGGAAGAACAGGGAGTGGGCACTGGAAGCAGTACTTCCAGAACCAGTATGTTTTGTGGCATCTAGGAAGAACCAGAGAACAATAAAAAAAAAAATATAAAATACAAAATGGGAAGAACCAGGGAAAAAAGGGTAAGGAAAAGCAAAGAGCAAAAAAATCATTCAAAAGATATGGAAAAAAAGAGGAGAGAAGTGCATGTCTGAAACTTAAGAGAAAATAGATAAATATAACCTATATGTAACTTTTCTTTATTATATGATTACCACGTTCAAAAAAGTAAGGTATCAAAACATTTTAAGATTTGAAAAAATTATAAAATTTGTACTTAAAATCATGTTACTAGTATTCATTAGCGAAGGACTCAAACATAGCTCTCATATGGTTTATATAATGATCCATGGCATTACTCAGTTGAACATACCATATCACCATTATAAAGCCATACAAGATGCTTTAGCATTAGAATTTTAGCATGGAGAACTTACTGGAAGCCTTGTCCATAATAACCAATGTTGGATCTGACTGGTTAAAATTTACGTCTTTAATATCAGCCTTCCAAAGTTGAATAACTGTACGTGGCTGGGCAACCTGTTGATTCAATACAAGCACTTCTTACTAAAATCGAAATTGCCAACAATAATTTGAAAGACAAAACACTGCATCTATGATTCACTCAGACACCACTGCAAACACTGTATGTTGCATCTTGGCTCCTTAAACTCGCTGTTTGGCCTGAATTTGGAAAATCAGAGTTATAATGGTTCTCAGCACAAGTCTAGTAGCGCTGAGTCTGCCTTTTCATGCATGTTTATCTTTTTTATAAATATTTTTTTGGCCCGAATACAAATAATGTGAACATTTAAATGACCTAAGAATATGCAGATATTTTTCAGACACGGAAAACTATGGCATGAGAATGTATGAATAAATTCAAGGACAGTGCACTAAAACTAACACCACATACATAAATCACAGATATATTAGTATGAAACCTTGGGAAAGGAATGTCAAACTATTTGCTTCAACATATGCTATGCAATTGCTGAATGCACAAAAAGAGAAACCCATGCTTGTCCTAAGCTAGCACTTTGTAAAAGAATATACTACTATTAAAAATTAGATAAAAGCAAGTAATAGACAAATACTTCACTAAAAGCAACATGTGTTTTGTATGTCACACGGCCCTGAATATTTTCGTTACTTTTTTTTATTGTTTCACAAAGTTGCCTTTCTATATTGGATTTTACTGAATTAAAATTTTCCCTCTATGTTTTTAATTTTCTCTCATGGTTAAAGTTGAGTAAATGAAAATAGATTAAATGTGCTTATTCACTACCTATGCCTACCAGACCTAAAAATCTGGCTCATGGCATTCCATTCCAATTAATAACACTCTTTTTTGGAGGAATTTATTAAAAAAATGTTGAAACTAGCACCATAGAAGCATAGTATCACCTGTGTAATACACATACTAAACTCATCTTTCCTGTTTTGCCCTGACATTTTAACACACACCTGTTTCTCTTTTAGTCTCTGTCTTCTTCTTCTTCTTCTTTCTCTCCTTGTCAAATGCTCTTTTCTTTCAACCTTCATGTTTTATACAAAAAATAACAAAAAGATGTTACAAGGAGAGATTTTCCACTCTAAAAATCAAATGGGATATCTTTTTTTTTTTTCCGATTGTTAGTTATTTGAAACATTCACACATCCTTCGCACATCAGCTAGGTGCAACTTCTCCCAGTTTATGACATCATAGCAACATTTCCCAAAGTGATAGGTCTTTATTGCACATTTACCAACAAAAGAAAAACAAATAAAAAATGATCCATTCAACCTTCTTTGAAAATCTATTTTGGACTTATTTGAAAATTCATAATAACCAATGCAAACAAGACATCCTGTAACAACCTTCCGATTCGGTCCTTTCACTCATAGAATGAAATAAGGTACATCTTTGAAGACTAGATGCAGAGGAAATCATAAATCACTGTAAATAGTCCCCCACACCGGGATGACCTTTAAAAGTTAGTGAACCACACTGAAGTTAAACTGAAAGAAACTGGAACAGAACCAACTTTTTAGCATGGCAGGAACATGAGAAAAATATGGGAAACACAAGCTTGTAATGAATAAAAAATTACATAACTCTTACAAGCTTCTACAGATCCAGAATGGTAAAGAACTTGCTTCTAAGTGCATATGCAACATAAGGCTCCAAATCGTTAGGGATGTAAATGGGTCCATGATTCTATGATTACAGGGAGGTTCTGACCTGTAAAAAACCAGGTTTGGTCCTTATTTAGGCCCCGATAAGGAAACGGGTCTGGGTCAGGTCCGCCTTGGTTCCGGCTCGTGGACCCAGGCCGCGGTATATTACCTCAATTTTTGAGAATTTCTCCTAAAAAATAGGTTTTTTTTCCATATCACTCTCTACCTAGACCTGGACCCGTCCCATACCTAGGTCTAGTTCCGATTCCAGTTCCACCTTCTCATTAACGGTTCCGATTCCAGGTCCTCCATGGACCCGTACCGGAACCATCCCGTTTACATCCCTACAAATCATAAATTAACAAACAGATTGTAGAGATAAAAGGAATCCAAGAAAAATCATATCTAGTTAAGCACCATAAAAGAAAAATTAGATTATGATAGATTCATCATCATCAAAGCCTTGTCCCAACTATAGATTATGATACATTATGAAGAAATATTACATGCTATCTATTAAAGGAAACTGTGCAACACAGCATAGCTTTCCAACCATGTAAGTCAACTAGGAACCTGGCCAAGTTGACTCAGCCCATATTGAGTGAATGGACCAGGTTAAACTCATCTGGATGAGTTCTGCCTGACACCTGATCAATATTCCCAGTCAACTCACAGCTCAAGCTTCGCTCACCCTAGTTTGGTCGAGCTGACTTAGTCGTTGTAAGGCATATTATCCTCACATATCAATGAAACAAAAGTATGTCAGTCTTACATTAAAACCATATTTCAATCTTACATTAGTCTTCAATGAAAACAGAAAATTGAAAATATAATTCAGAAGTTCATGTAGATTTTACAGTATATATTTGTTTTCAGGTATACTTCTATATTTTTGCTGTTCTAAGAATTTGCATTTTTTAATAATAAATAATAAAAATACAAACATAATTCACTACACACCTAGTTGACCCATAGAGCTTCTTGGTCGATACTCTACAGTACCTAAAACATAGAATATATATCCAAAGCTCAATCTTTTAGGCTTCTAATTGGTCTTTTCTTATCTTTTTTTCTTTTTATCACTGAATGGTAAATATTGACAAGCATTCTTTACTCCAGCGCAATGGGTTCAACTTTACAAATTAAGGGCTATAAATTGAACCTAAGCTGAAGCAAAACTGCAACATCACCAAGTTTTGCACATCAACTATATTTGATCATGAAATGACGGAGAAAACTATAACAACTCTCGAATACTTCATATCCAAAATGGGAAATATAATTGTTTCCACGAGTGTATGCAGCAAAAGACTCCAAACCATGCGCACGTGTGTGTGCAGAAGTTGTGTCTGATTCAACTACCAACGATTTAAAAAAAAAAGATCATGATGTTATATTCAACTGACAAAGGAATAGTGAAATCTAAGGTACCTCCACAGCAGAATATATAGCAAGCTCGAATTTCTGAGGCTTGTTCGGATTACGTGCATCACGGGGAATGACAACAGCCCAACTGGAAGTAAAACAATAGCAGAAAATAAATACCATTAAGTTTTACATGACAAAGAAAGCAAGGAGAAATGCCAAAGAAACATAAAAATAAAGAGGAAGTCAACACAGTTCGACTAATTCACCCACACTTTCCGTGACACCCATTGAGAAATCCATGCTTCCAGAAAGCCTGGCCCATAAAGCTCCCGCAGCCAACCAGAGAATAGGCAGATGTGACTCTAAGTAAAAGTTATGAAAAAGTTGTTTTAGATAAGACTATATAGGAGTACAAGCAAAAATGAATGGAACATCCAAAAACCCTGGTCCCTTAATATCTATGCAGACTTAACATACTAGCAGTGTACCTCAATGGCACGAACAACACTGGTATGCCTCTTTTCTCTGGCCATATCAAGAGGAGTATGACAATCATCGTTCATTACTAAAGCATTAGCTGAAATTTTGAAACACAGGTGTCTATTAATAAGTTATGCATTATAGCACTACATGAATCCTATGATCCATGCCTCAACTCAATATGACATTCAATTCAAATGATGTCAATAAGATCTACCTCCAGAAGAAAGAAGTAACTTCACAGCGTGTTCAAGGCCTCTTTTTGCAGCATGATGTAAAGGAGTTCCCCCATGACGACCTACGATGCATAAAGAATCATTGTAATTATTGTTTGATCGTGTAAATCGTCATAAACTTACTATTAAATAATAAAGAAAAGTGAAAGTAAATTTGCATTTTAGCAATTTTTATCATTATAAAGAATGAATAAATATAATTTATTATATACCGCTGATATTCAGGAGGACAAAGGAATATTCCACGTTACAACAAAGGCAATATATCATTGTGGTCTTCTTCACTCTGATTTGGGTGAGACTTTAATAAGGCAGATATTTGGGCCATTAGAGAAGCTCAGAGGATATAGAGAATTCTTTCCAGGCTAGTTGATAGTGAAGAACGACTCTGCTGATGTCATATATTGGGCGTTAAATTATATAGATAGTCCATGGAAATACAGAATTATATCAAAGAAGATTAACCGATCTTGTAAATTCATGGAGGCTGGAATTTGTCAAATTTTAAGGGGCACTGATGGAGTGACAGACTCAACAGCATGGTCTAGAAATTGCCAAGTCAATTCGAAGTCAATGCCTACTAAGTCAAGCTTAACATATGCATTTGAAAAGTCAAAGCTCAAACTCAATGCGAATTTCTTCCAGAGACCCCAATATGCTAATTGTACACAAGGGATATCTGCATTCTGCACATTAATCAAACGTATGCAGACCATGGGGCCATCGAGACAATCTCAACCACCCCATTTTGCTTACTAGATCCATTAATGGGGCCATGATCATGAACTCATGATAGTATTTGACTGAGTTTTGGCCCTTTCTACTAAATTCATTAAGTAGAATTTCTTCCAAAATCCAACGATAATATACAGAAATTGGTATTACAGAATTCTAGATGGTAAGGAATCACACAAAAACTCTAAATAAAACTCTCACCTGGACGGTAATAATTGACATTAGCACCCAACTCAATCAGAGCTTTAGCAACATGCAAAGAATCAGGCTTCAAGCATGCTACAATCAGAGGGGTTTTCCCTTCTTTGTCGACCCACTGCACAAAACCTACCATGTCACATAACAAAACGCATACATACATATCCAAAATTCTCTTTCATATCATTGATTCATTTTTCCATCTAAGAACTAACTACCACCCACACCAACAAATGATCAATCAACCCCACTTACACACCCCAAGACCTGTACTTGCAATCAAATTCAATCTAAAAACAATGTAAAGTTACAGAATTGTCACAACTTAGAGGCCATCATCAAATCAAAATTAGGGTTTTTTTTTTTTTTTCCAACCATAAGACCAATCAAATCAGCCTCAAGGCTGTATATGAGAGAATTCCTGAAAGAAAGAAAGAAAGAATCATTTGACCAATACCTCGAGGCCGGCGCCCTCGCGACGAAGAACTTTGATCCCTTCAATGTTTCCATAGCTAACCTGCTGGTAAATCAGCTCCTCTTTCGATTGCTGTTGCCCCATTCTCCTTAATACCACCAAAACCAAAAAACCCTTACAAAATCGACTTCCCCAAGAAGGATTTTTTCCCTCTTTCTCCCTTTCAATGACCAAGAACAGGATCGAAACCCTAAAAAGCTCAAGCCTTTCAGATGCCTTCCACTTCCAAACAAATCGATGGGCAGAAACCCTAGAACTCGACTTCCAATCGAAAGAACAATAAGCTCGAAACTATGGGTTTTCTGCGGAGGGTGATCGAGGTCTAGGGCACCAAAGAAGCCAAAGCCCTAGGATTTAAAATCCCATTTGGAACGACGATTTCAATGGAAACTTACAAGAGAGGGAAATGAGATGAGATTCCTTTGCAACTAAGCAATCTATGATGATATTAAAGATTTTCTCTTCCTTTCTCTTCAATTGGTATGGGGTCCATTGCATTGCATTAAATGGGGACAGATGAAGGTGGGGAAGATTCTGGGAATAGTGAAAATTTTCCAACCGAAGGAATTTCTGGGAAAGGCAGCATGCAAGATTTACAACCGTACAACTGTTCTTGAATCTAATATTTATTTCAAAATCATTTATGTTTTAATATTTTCCGTAGAGTTGTTCGGAAAGTACCACATATGTTATATTATATGGTTTTAGGATATTGCATAGTCCGATATATATAAGTTTGTAAAAGGGTTGGTTCCGATCCAAATCCATAATGGACTGAGAACTAAAGCCGTTAAGGAGAAGGTTGAATTGGATCCGGACCTTGAACCATTTTGGAGCTAGTTTATTAGCTCCGAATCCGGAACTAGAATCATATATGGGACGGGTCTGGATCTAGGTCCAGATTTAGATAAAGAATGATATTAAAAAATATATAATTTTTAGGAGAGAGTTTCGAAAATTGAGGGAATATACCGGGTTTCGAGTCCACAGGTCCGAACCAAGGTGGAATCGAACCTAGACCCATTTACTTATTGGGGCCTAAATAAAGATCCAGATCTAATTTTTAACGAGTCTGAATCTCCAAGTAATCAGAGAATCGGGGACCCATTTACCTCTCTAAATACGTGTGATGTCGTATATAAGCTTACAACATCGCATGAACAATTTTGTTAAAAAATACGTAAGCTTCAATAATTCATATACGAATGTCAATTCTAATGATAGCTCCCTTTACAAAAAGAAGAGTGTCTTTTTACCAAAAGAAGAGTGTCTTACAGGTATTGCTAATTACAACGGATATCAAGTGCATCTGGTGCACATGTTGCGGCACGGGCGGGTTCATCCGAAATGGACAGAAAAAAAAAAAACCACCTATTTTTTTAAATAGATTGTACACCATTTAACTTGTGGGTTTCAAATGAGGATGACAGGACGATGGATTGGAGCTTTTTTTTTTCTTTTTTTTTTTTTATCTCCGAGAGGAGGGGCCTGTGGATATCTTTTGACACCTTCAGGCCTCAGTCCAAGGTTGTAAACATAAGGAATATAAATAAGTCATACCTTTTCGTATTTATAAAAACAGACATGCACAAACGTGTCCTTAAGACATGAGGTGCACCAAATGAACTGCTAAAAGGAAAGATAGGAAGAAACGGAAAAATAAAATTCATATGGCCAACTTCAACATTGTTGGAAAGAGACTTTGATGATGGTGATAATATTTCAAAAATCAGTTAGTCTTTAGAATTGATCACTTTTGGCATAGAGTTGAGCTCATTTTTTTTTTTTTTTTTTTTTTAATTCAGTTGCAGGATAACAATTTGGGATTTCAGATGATCCTCACAACATATGAATAATAATGTCATTGACAATCTTATGCCGTATTTTCGCCAAAAGACTTCTATTTTCTTGCAATCACAAACCACTTCTGTTCTTTGGCTATTTTTCAGAACCCTTCTTTTTTTTCTGATAATACAAATGACCCCTTGGTTGACATTCATACTGTACTTAGGAAACCCTGCTGCAGTTTAATGCAAAGAAGGGAGATTTTTATTCTAATCGGTTTAGACTTTAACATGTAAACCCCATGAATAGGATTTCTCACAAAGTCCCTGCTTGAATGGACATTGACACCTGAGAAAGTGACCCAACCAATTATCCAGTAGAAGAGTTAAAAACATCATTTCAGTGGGCGGATCCTCTTGTGATTTTTTATTTTTATTTGGAGGTTAGTAAGCATATCATGGTCCTCTCATTTTGGTGCAGGAGAGTTAACATGATTGATCATTGTTGTGGGTGGGCCTCAAAATATTTTTCACCATTGACTAGGGGCCACAGGGTCATTCATGTTTTTGAGCGTGTGGGCTTCATCATGATTCCATAATTTGGTAAGCTAGGCCCATATAATTTGATTGGATGGGTGAGGATCACAAAGTGATTACATCATTGGATTGTTGAGAGAGCCATTCATAATTTTATCAAGACAAAAGTCAACACCTGCCATGTATTTATCACTTTAGTGGGTAGGGCCCATAATAAGTTCATCATTTGACCATGCCATGTTGATTACAATGTTAGGGTGGTTGGAACTTATTATGATTTATAACTAGATAGGCAAGTCCCACCAGAATTTAACACAAGTGGGACGCAGCACCGTCGCTGGGGCTCCCTAGAAAAAAGGGCAACCAGGTTAACCAAACAAAGTGAACCTTAATTTATAGGTAAAACGGAGTTACCTGCACCTTTTCTTTTTTTTTTTGCTATCAGAGGGTTTCCAACCCTTTGGGCTGGACTAATCCCTCCGGGCCCAGAGGGAAGCAGGGTAAACTCCTCTGTAGCCCCAATGTGGTAGTGCAGTTTCAAACCTACAACCTCTAGGTGCAAACCATGGTCCTAAGCTAACTGAGCTACCCCTTAGGTTTGAGTTACCTGCACTCTATCATTGAAATATCCTAAGGGGCCCTTTGAAGTAGTCTTGATAACAACTCCGATTGAATTAGGTCAACTAATTGGCTTTCTTCCTCCATCTTTCCTTCTTATTTCTCTGCTCATTCCCCATGCTATGTTAATACTCAGTCACTCTGTGTAGTTTATAATAAATACCTCAATGGTTTATGAGCTTCGGACTTTTTCTTTGATGTCACTTTCTCATGCCTGTAACTGAAGCAATCATCTGTATCAGCAGCACTCTGTTTTAAAAAGCTTCCTTCAGTTGCCTAGAATTTCTTCCTTGTATTCACACTGCAACCCATTTACTCAATCCACATTCATAAGGTTATAAGATGGTGATGATGATTTAGACCAGCGGCAGAGCCATGATTTTATGTTCATTTGTTTTATCACTGATCATTTCAAGCCCAATTTTATTTTTCAGAGTTTTCAATAATATCTAATGAAAAAACATATATTTAAAAATACCTCAACACTTTTCGAGGAATAATTTTTTAAAACTTTGTGAGGGCAATTCAAGGGGGAATATACAAATTCTCAAATGTTGTTGTCCCCTAGCAAGTTTCTCAGATGCTGAAGTACAATTATGAATTTTGGAAGTTGGAATTGGGAAAATTCTTAAAGGCAAAAGTGATACTTAAGAGGGCTAGATTTTTTTAACACACAAAGAAAAATTCAAATGCTCCATGGACATCAGGTGACAATGCTCTCAAAAATTCCAAACATATGGAATTCCTATAATAAAAATTCCCTCAAACAAACAGGCCTATGATATGGAAATATTAGGGCTAACCACAATGGATCTAAACAACTAGTAAACCTTTTCTTCTGATTTTAGAAATGAGAGTTGTATGTCACTCTAATCGAAGTAGGACCTATCACCTATGTCAGATAGATCACATTTTATCAATCCACAACTAATTTTCACATTTTTATCAATCCACAGCTAATTTATTCCACAACTAATTTATGAATCGTTTGATAGGACATGATGCCTATGTAGGCACGGATGGTTGAAAGGGAAACAACAAAACATTGAAAGCCATAAAAAGTCATGACAAGGTGAAATATTAAGATGTAAATTATATACATTGCAAAATTGAAGAGTCCAGCTCCTTTTAGTGTCTCACGCATGCTTTTATCCACCGATGAAAGCGGAAATGCATAGTAGTGGAGGTGGTGGTGGTTGAAGTGGGATGTTCGCATGTTCTATTCCAATAGGAATTGGTCTCACCATAAGATTGAGCCTTAACAAGCCAACTCCTACAATAGTAAAATTTAGGAACAACTCACTAAAGGAGACGGCATTCATTTTGAGTAGTTCTAATTTTATAATAGAACCACAACATAGACATATTGCAAGACATATCAATTTTGGATAGGACTTCGACTTGAACCCCACAACATCAAAGAAATGGGAGCTATATATGCCAAAATTCTCGACCCTCATAAGATGTTAGTTGCTTATTTGAGACGGAGATGATCAAAGCAACAAAAACAATTATTCATTTCATTAGTAGTAATTGATACTCACCACTCATACATTATCATCTATAGGTCAAATGACTCAAAAAAGTTTAACCAAGAAATTATAATATCACGCCTAACAAATTATTGTGCACTGCATGCGGAAGCATAGGTAACTGCTACGATCGACAATCAAGCCACAAAAAAAAAAGAGAAAATCACAAGAGATTTACATGGTTCGGCAAAGTGCTTACCCACACGGCCAAAGAGAACTCAATATCTCCTTACTATTCCACTCTTAGGTCCAGGATTACATGTTATATGATATATATAAATATATATATAACTCTCTCTTTCTTAGTCCCTAAGAAAGCCCGGTAATACCCTTGTTCGAAAGCCCGGTCCCTAGTTAACCCAATGGACCAATCCGGTAAACCCAGAATACAATACATAAACCCAACAATCTCCACATTGACTTGAATTCTGTAGAAGTCGAGCCTGCTAAAAGAATTAAAGGCAATGTCTTCAGTCTCCTATACCTCGCTATAAAGTACATCCCTACTCCCACTGTCATTAGGCTTAGTATTTACTCTACAATGGTCAGTGACACGGGTCAGGTTGTCTTTTACCTGTTTCTTCGTGAATGAACCAAATCGCTTATATCATTGTCCAGAAGCTAGCTTAGACCCATAGAATGATTTCTTCGAACTACATATATGATCAAGAACCAGAAACTTCACTCCAACTGCACCGGAAGTTCCTTTCTTACTAGGACGCCTGACTCCACATGAACGGTGTCAATGCTGCTTCATGCCTTTGTCTTTCCCACCTGCTTTCTCGCATCGAGCAAAGCATTCTCATGAAATGTAACATCCTTGCTGATGATAAATCTGAGTGAATCCTGATCGGTACACCACAACTTATATCCTTTCACCCCAAAAGCATATCCCACCAAAATGAACTTCATAACCCTCCATTCTAACTTATCAATTTTCAGATTTCACGTGAGCATAAGATGGACGACCGAAGATTATAAACCCAATGGACCAATCCGGTAAACCCGGAATATGAGACACAAACCCAACACAAATAAATTACATTAGATAAAGATAGTGTTATTTGTTTGGCTCAATTGAACAAATTATAAATAAAGCGGGCCCCTGTATTGCCCATGTTCTACTGAGATTAGAAGTAGGTCTATTATCATAGGTCTACTGTGATTAGAAGTAGTGTTTGGGTGTAACTGGGTATTGGGCTGATATTATAAATAGAGACTTAGGGTCTCTATGATGTACACCTTCTTCTGATTGCATAAGGAATTCTCCCGTCTTCCCCGTGGATGTAGGCCAAAAGCCGAACCACGTAAATCTCCGTGTTCTTGTGTGTGATTGATCTCTTTCCATAGGCCCTAGATCACAACAAACTGGTATCAGAGCATTCCGCGTGATCGGAAGAGATTCGACAGATCGGGTCTCAAAGGGCTGGAGTTGTGGCTGCGTGATCGACGGATTAGATCTCAAGATTGAGATAGTGTTTCCTGGATCGTGCGAGGGAGATCGTTTGATCTCTGTGGGCCACAAGAATCGCAAGAAGAAGAGATCGGACTGCAATACTTCATCAAGAGACTCAGAGGAAACAGAGGATCTGTTTCCAAAGAGGTCCGCTGTTTGTGCCTGAGTTTGTGCCGAGAGGGAGGATCAGTTTGAGAAAGAAAAAACCGAAACAAACAGCAGCGATTTGGTTTTTCGCTTGGACTGGGTTTTCGCTCGGACTGGGTTCAAAGCTTTGACGGAATCCCTGCCTCTACTCGTCACCGGAGATAAAGCGCCGCCTGCGCCTGCGACGGAACCGGAGGAGAGGACTGCTACTGCGAAGATCGAAGGACGCCGTTGCTGCTTGGACAAGACGATCTTCTGCTCTGTTCTGGAGAGGAGAAAATCAGAGCAACAGTTGCTGTCGCCGGTGTTGTGCGTGTCGCCGGAGGAGAGAGGGTCGCCGCTGCTACTGCACTGTGTCGTGGCTGAGGAAGAGAAGTGAAGACCGGAAGAGGAGAACACCGAGAGAGAGAGAGGAAAAAAAAAGGGTGTTCTGTTGCAGAACAGAACGTTGAAGAAGAAGAAGAAGGTGGGCCTGCTGCAGTTGTGGTTTGAGTCCAGGTCAGGTCAAACCTGACCCGCTTCAAAAGCCCATCCGCCAGTCCAGGTCGGTTTGGGCCAGGTCGACCTGACCCGTAAACTAGAAGCCCAGAATTAAAGCAGCAGTGACGTCAGCAGATCGTACGGTCAAAGCCAGTTTGACCAAATCAAAGGCTGAAAATTGTTTTCGCGATATCTTGACGATCCAGAGTCCGATCTGAGATCCGTTTGAACCTACGGACTCGTTGCGAGCAGATCTACGCTGTTGTGGAAGAAGATTGGCTGTTCAACGGTCAACAAAGAAGATTGACTGATCGGAGCGCAGAAACTTATTTCTGCGATATCTTAGCCGTCCAAAGTCGGATTTCAGATCCGTTTCTTCCAGCGTGCTCGTGGTGACCAGATCTACACAGTTCTTGTGAAAGATTTGCGGAATGGCTATGAAGTTTGACATTGAGAAATTCGATGGAAATAATGACTTCGGTCTTTGGCGTCTGAAGATGCATGCTTTGTTGGTACATAATGGGTTGCATAAAGCTTTGAAGGGAAAGAATGCTCTATCTGAAAAATTGTCAGATGAAGATAAGGATGAGTTGCTGGAAAAGGCGTATGGTCAGATTCTGCTGTTCTTGAGTGATGGTGTACTACGAAAGGTTGTTCAGGAAAAAACTGTTGCTGGCATATGGCAAAAGTTGGAGAACTTGTACATCACGAAATCTCTCACGAATCGCTTGTATCTAAAGAAGCGGTTGTTCACGTTACAAATGCAGGAAGGTACGTCTGTTTCAACTCACATTGATTCTTTCACAAAAGCTATTATGGATCTGGAAAATATCAATGTTGAAATTGATGATGAGGACCAAGCTATTATGTTGTTGTGCTCGTTACCACCCTCATATGAGCATTTTGTTGATACCATGATGTATGGTAGAGATACTCTATCCAAAGAGGATGTAGAGGCGGCCTTGAACTCGAAAGAGTTGAAGAAAAAGGTTGTGGCTGATAATGATGGTTCGGGTGAGGGTTTGGTAGTACGAGGAAGAACAAAAGACTCCAGTAATAAGAGCAAACATAGATCCAATAGGAAAAACATTGAATGTTATTATTGCCATAAGAAAGGGCACATCAGAAAAAACTGTCCCGAAAGGCAGAGGAAAGGGAAAGAAATAGAAGATTCATCATCTGATGATGATTCAGTCAGTATTGCAGATGGAAGATCAGATTATGATTCCGACAATGCACTTTCTGTGATTGAAAATGGTATTCGTCCTAAGGATGAATGGATTCTTGATTCTGGTTGTTCTTACCATATGTGTCCCAATAGGGACTGGTTTACCACTTATAGAGAAATCAACGGTGGTAGTGTCTTGATGGGCAACAATGTTGCATGTAAGACGGTTGGAATTGGAACAGTTAAAATCAAGATGTATGATGGAATCGTCAGAACGTTGGCAGAAGTTCGGCATGTTCCTGATCTGAAAAAGAATCTTGTTTCTCTTGGTGCCTTGGACTCCGATGGTTGTAAGTTCTCAGCTGAAGGTGGAGTCATGAAGGTTGTGAAGGGTGCTCTGGTTCTTATGAGAGGCAATAGAGTTGGAAACTTATATGTTTTGTCTGGACATACAATTACAGGTGGAGCTGCAGTGTCTTCCTCAGATGACCATGAATCTGTCTCAACACGCTTATGGCACTTGCGCCTGGGTCACATGAGTGAGAAGGGATTGACAATACTGAGCAATCGGAATTTGCTATGTGGCACAAAGACAAGCAAGTTGGATTTCTGTGAGAGATGCGTCTTCGGGAAGCATCGAAAGGTCAGTTTCAAGACAGGTATTCATCGCACGAAAGGTATCCTTGATTATGTTCATTCAGATGTATGGGGGCCTTCTAAGGTTTACTCCAAGGGCGGGTCCAGGTTTATGCTGACTTTTATTGATGACTATTCAAGGAAAGTCTGGGTTTATACTCTGAAGACGAAGGATCAGACCTTTGTTACATTCAAGCGATGGAAGGAAATGGTTGAGAAACAGACTGGCAGAAAGGTGAAGAAGTTGAAGACAGGTAATGGCAAAGAGTACAGATCGACAGAGTTTGAGAACTATTGCATGGATCATAGCATAGTTCGGCATTACACCACTACAGAAAATCCGCAACAGAATGGAGTTGCAAAGAGGATGAACAGAACGATCTTGGAAAGAGCTCGTTGTATGTTGTTTACTGCAGGATTGTCCAAGGACTTTTGGGCTGAGGCAGTAAATGCTGCAGGCTACTTGATAAATAGGTCTCCACACACAAAGATTGGTTGCAAAACACCGGAAGAAATGTGGTCAGGTAATCCAGCTGATTATTCTAACTTGAGGATCTTCGGTTGTCCAGCTTATGCTCGCGTGAAAACCGATAAGTTAGAACCAAGGGCTGTTAAGTGCATCTTGGTGGGATATGCTTCTGGGGTGAAAGGATACAGGTTGTGGTGTACTGATCAAGATTCACCCAGATTTATCATCAGCAGGGATGTTACATTTCATGAGGATGCTTTACTCGAAGCAAGAAAGCAGGTGGAGAGGACAGAAGTAGGTAGCAGCAGTGACACCGTTCAGGTGGAGTCCGACATCCTAGTGAGGAAGGAGAGTGCATCCGACTCCTCCCGAGATACAGGGGATCGTCAGACTGTGCAGCAGATGCAGCAGATAGAGCCGCAGATGCCGCAGAAGGGTAGACCGCAAAGAGAAAGGAAACCGCCGGTTAGATACGGTTTTGAGGATATGACGACGTACGCGTCGACATCAGACAGTGGCCGTGATGATATGGTTGCATACGCATTGACGACTGAGTCTCTTGAATTAATGGAAGGGCTGGAAAGTAGTCAACAGGCAGCAACTATGACTGAAGAGATGGAGTCTCTTAATGAGGAAAATCAGGCCATCGGATGCAAGCGGTTCTACGAGGAAGATGAAGGAGCTTCCAGTGCAGGTAGAGTGCAGTTTAAGGTTCCTGATCATGTATGCAGTTTGAAGAAATCATTGTACGGGTCGAAGCAAGCTTCTGGACAATGGTACAAGCGATTTGGTGCACTCATGAAGGAATGGTTTAAATTCAAGTTCAAGCATTGCTTGGACTTGATTGGTGTGCTCAGTACCTGAGTGCCCTAAGGGGCAGGTGGAGACGGTGAGACGTGTTTAGTGCATGAGGATCAGCTTCAATGTTCGCCAAGGTGGAGATTTGTTATTTGTTTGGCTCAATTGAACAAATTATAAATAAAGCGGGCCCCTGTATTGCCCATGTTCTACTGAGATTAGAAGTAGGTCTATTATCATAGGTCTACTGTGATTAGAAGTAGTGTTTGGGTGTAACTGGGTATTGGGCTGATATTATAAATAGAGACTTAGGGTCTCTATGATGTACACCTTCTTCTGATTGCATAAGGAATTCTCCCGTCTTCCCCGTGGATGTAGGCCAAAAGCCGAACCACGTAAATCTCCGTGTTCTTGTGTGTGATTGATCTCTTTCCATAGGCCCTAGATCACAACAGATAGATTAGCCGGTTGAATTCGTGTGCAAGATGAAGACAGCGTGGCTATTTGAATTCATGTGTTCATTTGAAGCAATTCTGATGTGTGGGTGACATTAGATAAATACAAAGTTGAATCCTGCACTGTCAGTCAGAAATTTTTCTTCACTGAAAGCTAATCTTAAGGCCAACAAGGGAATATAATGAACTTTTGAATTACAAGGGTTCATGTCAAAGTAAGTTTACAACAACTGGTATTTGTACTGAAAAGATTATCTACCATACAGTACAATGGTAAAAAGGATAACCAAAAGAAAATGTCATATAGAGGGAACATTTATGAAAACGATTTCTTATCGACAAAAAGAATAAAAGAATCACATCTGTTTTCTCAAAAAATAAATAAATTTTCACCTCCCTAGGGTCTCTGACAATAAATTCCAGATCCTCTTTATTGATAATAAAGGATGCTTTTCCGATCAATACCTCAGCTTTCCTTAAATGGCAACAATGGCAACCCTTCAGATGAAGAACACCAATTAAGACAGGCATTCCTTTCAAGTAACAAATATTTCTTCGTCAGCAACTGAGTCTAATTTGGGAAGCTAGGACTGGGAAGATGTCACTCCATCATTTTCCTTGGAAGGAGTTGCCACATTCATGGATGATCCAGCTGCAGCACTGCCTTTCCCCAGGTAGTTATACTTCTTATACACCCTTTCTTTGTTTTCCTTCCACCATTCTTCTGCTTGCTGACTGACAAACTTTCGTTTACTAAACAGACAACCAAAACAAATTAAAAATTGTTGGTTTTGATCAGTAGAAATGGATCAGCTGGAATGGGTCTATTGCATCAATGCAAGTCATGTTAATACGCAGCAGCTTCCATGTAGTCACCTATGCATGATATATTTCGTCAATTAATCAAAGGACTGGATGTTTATGACAGTTGATTCATGTCTTTGATGCCCCTAGTTGGTTAACTAGAGCTTGTGGTTTCACTTGAGAGATTTAAGAAACCAGTCTTTTTCTTTTACATAATTTTTATAATTTAGGCAGCAGCATAAAGAACCAATCTATAAGAACCCATGTTGATTTGATCTTGTAAATAATTGAAAATCAGTATCAGGGTCTTAAAAGGAGGCTGTAATATAAACTTGAATTGACTTTAATCTTTCTTGCTATACTACTCGTACAGCATTTCATTGTGGGTTGGTCCCTGCATCAGTCATCAGCGATGGAGGGAGGGGGGTGGAGAAGGGGCAATTGCCTCTCCTCAAATTTTCCATTTTGTTAGGTATAGATAAGGATTTTGAAAATCTTTTCAGATATTTTTGTTATCTTCTTATTTGCCCCTCCACGGATTTTGTTTCTTGAAAAAGAGTAGGATAAAGGGTGATTTTGTCTTTTTAGTATCTTGAGAAGAAAGCAAAGAGAGAAGGAGACAAAACACCCGGGTATCCTCTTGGCTCTTACACGTATCATATCCTTTATTTGAGTTTTTTTCCATATCTACTTAAAATGACATAAGTCATCAATGTATCTCTTGCAAGGCTGCAATTCAGGAATTCAAACCCAACTGAAAGTACTCAATCAACTGCACAAGTTTTCTTTGCACAACTCATGCTATCCAAGATATGTTTCTTCAGGTCTTAGGTCCTGCAGTTCTTTTCTTTCTTCTTCCTGCAACTAATTTTGACCCACTTGAGTCTAATCACAATGTTAATTAGACATTATGTTTGTCTTTATGCAAAGGAAAGACGGGGTTTAGCAGCAAATCTGTGGCATCAAATATACATGCCTTTATCTTTTTATCTTTATTTAGCTGTGACCCACTTGATAATTGGGTGACTTTTCCCCAAATGGATTTGAGTGCAAGGGTTCTAAAATGCAGATTTGAAGAGTCTTTTCTTTGGAGCAACAAACTCTTCCTTCTTTTAAACTTATATCTAATTAACATTTAACTTGTAAACTTTTCAATGCTAGAAAGCTTAACACTGAATTCTTGAATTTAATGCCTACAGTTTTTTTTTTTTTTTTTCTAATTTGAAAGTAATTTATTCTATCAAAATTAAGTGTTAATTAGGAGTAACAAAAAAAAAAAAAAATAAAATAAAATAAAAAATCACATTTTTCCTCAAGCTAGTTTAATCAATTTTATATATAATGTGATATTCCCCACATAAACTCTCAAATTGATTTTGTCTTTGGGGATCAACAATGAAAATTGGGAGAGCAAGAATGGCTAGTCAAAGATTGCGATTTGATGGTGCAAATTCCACATGTGACGTCCCCAACGGTTCACGTGTACATCCAAGCACAGTTCAACCGTCACATCAGAGAATGTGTCATGTTCAACATTTTCAAGATCTGTGTACAAGTTCAAGATCAGCCAACTAATAGAAAGTTTGTTCGATTCATTTTCGATCAGGCGGTCACTTACCGAACTCGAGGTCAAGTTCTTTCCAACCCGGGGAGAATGATGCAGCATAACCTCATGGGCACCTATGTAGGGCCCATGTAGACATAGGAGTTTATTTATTTATTTATTTTAATGGCTGGTAGGAGGGAGTGGATGCACCGATGGGATTTTGATATGATGGGAATGTCCGGAAGATGGGTTTTGGGTATGGCTTAATTGGTATCAGAGCCTAACAATCCCTCGATCGTCGTGTGTTACCCTTTATCCCCATCCCTTCGTCCACCTTTATCATCCAAGGATGGAATAGAGGGTAACACGCTGACGATCGAGGGATCATTAGGCTTTGATACCAATTAAGCCATACCCAAAACCATCTTCCGAACATTCCCATCATATCAAAATCCCATCAGTGCATCCACTCCTTCCTACCAGCCATTAAAAAAAAAAAAAAAAAAACCTACACTCACACAGCGACCGATTCCCATTCCAAAACTGTCACTGTCCTTGCCCTCCTTCTAGTCCAAAACTCAGCCCTGAAGAGAGAAGAGGGAAGAGGCAACGTACTGTGCACTGAGGACACTGCTGCCATCATCATCAATTGCCGGCTCCATCATCGTTGTCGACTGCCGTGGCCCATCGACAGTATCGCCTCCTCTTCTCTTCGTGACAACAATAGAAGGGAAGTGAAACTTCTTGTTTTCCATTGATTCCATCGAATCCAAGACAATAGCAAGAGTGGGGCTTTATCTTCATTCACACGTGTGCTTCTTTGACAACTGACAAGCTCAAATTGAGTTTGGGCCCAATTCTATGTCGGTGCCAGGTTCAATTCATGCCAGTTCAGGTGGATCCGACCCATTGAAGAAGCCCACAAGTAGAACATACCTACCAACCCATCACAGGAGCAGTCAAATGTGAAGGTTGACCAGATCAACGGCTATAATTTATTTTTGCAATATCGAGCTCATCCACCGTCAGATTTCTAATCCGTCTTCGCCAACATATATGTAGTGAGCAGAGCTACACATCAGTTTGTCATTCTTTCATCCAAGATGAAACTCCATGATACCACAACCTTCAACATACTTCAAAGGTACAAATATGCAGATAAATATGGCTCGTGGTATTTTGAAAATGAAATCTATTTTCGGTCCTTTCTTGATTTGAAACAAGGAGAATTATTTGTTCTTGACTATGGTGACATGTTTGCATGGCTCCTAGACAAGTGTGGATTAGAAAATGAGGAAGAACATGACTTGATTAGTTTCGTCAGAGGCTTGAGACCAGAAATAGTGGAGAAAATGAATGACAATAAAAACATTCATGAGGCATATTGGGAAACAATTCGTGTGGAGCTGATGCTTAAAAGGTCTCATCTAGTGGAAGATCCGCCTCAAGAAGAAAAATCGCCACACATAACAGACTGTGTTGAGGAACTAGTGACAACAGATATGCAGACTAATTAGCCAGAGCTAGACGAGGAAGATTCCACATCTACAGTTGTCCTTGAAATTTCTCCTATGAGTACTAATAATATCGAAGTGCAGACACCAAGTGATGAAAAGAAATTTGTTGATATTCCCCACATAAACTCTCAAATTGATTTTGTCTTTGGGGATCAACAATGGAATCGGGAGAGCAAGAATGGCTACTCAAAGATCGTGATTTGATGGTGCAAATTCCACATGTGACGCTCCCAACAGTTCACGTGTACCTCCAAGCACACTTCAACCATCACATCAAAGAATGTGTCATGTTCAACATTTTGAAGATCTGTGTACAAGTTCAAGATCAGCCAACTAATAGAAAGTTCGTTCAATTGATTTTCAATCCAGGCAAACACTTACCGAACTCGAGGTCGAGTTCTTTCCAACCCAGGGAGAATGATGCAGCATAACCTCATGGCCACTTGTGTAGGGCCCATGTAGATTTGGGAAGTTTTTTTTTTTTTTTTTGTTTTTTGTGTCGTTAGTTTCTTTAAATATTGTAATTAGGATTATATTTTCTTTTTATTTAGTTTCCTAGATTAATTAGATTTCTCAGGCCCCAAGTAATCTTTCTTATTTATATAGCATTTTAGTGAAGAATTACAGAGAGTTGGTTAATGAAAGTTGGGTTTTCCCCATTGAGGTGCGTCCTTGTTTATTGTCTCTGTGGAGATTTATTGTGTCTTCGGACACGTGCTTCGGCACCCATTGTGCTTTGAGCACTTCCATGCAAGCCCTAACCCTTGGGCCTGCATCATAATGCCACTACGAAGAGTGCTACAAGTAGCCTCCTAGATTTTAAAATGTTGTACCTACACATAAGATTTATTAGAGATGTACACTTTAACGAAATTTAGTGTTGTTGCATATATGGAGATTTTGCCGCGCCCAATTAAGTATTAGTAAATGAAAGAGAAAAAAAAAAGCATTTGTATAAGTGAAAGGTCTACCACTACTGTTATGGTAAGTGAAGGAAAGGTCCTTATTGTATACCTAAAACATTTCACCTTGTTGGGCTATAGATTCAATTCTAGATATATTTGGAACCATTTTATTTGTTTATGCACTATGTATTAGTATATGTAGACAAGTGTTTTATCACTTTTTAGGCTTCTGTTGATTATAGAGATTCTAATAGGCACGCTCATATTAAATATGAAAACTCATCAAGGACAATTGTAAAAAATTTTCTTTGGTGAAATCAAATAGTTGATTGGTGTACAATTATATTCATACAACTTGCTATTTTTCATTCATTTTTTGTTTAGTAGAAGTTTTTAATTTCTTATTTTTCAATGAAGTTCAATTGATACTATCACTTATAAAAGAATTAATATATCCTCATTTGTGACTATTAGGGGAAAGGAAACGTGTTGGTTATTGACATTATGTCAGTAGCCAGTCTTTGCACCCCCCTAAGGAAAATTCCTGGCTCTACCACTGTTAGTCATTGTCAGGGCACTACAAACAAATTTTAGTAACTATTTTTGAAAGATATATAAGATTTCAACAAAAATTCCAACTTTCAAAACAACAAATCGTAGATTTAGCTTCAAAACGTGTAAATCAAAGAGAATGAAATGTATCCACAACAAAAAGAGCATGCAATCCTCATTTCTAAGCAACTTCTAAACAAATCTTTTTAAAAAATTGCCAAAAAAAAAAAAACTCATAACACTCACCTTGGTAGAGTTTTATATGATTTTTCCAGATGAAATCCATAAAA